>CM038465.1:71735418-72362088 GCA_021464415.1 Lonicera japonica
AATGGTAATAAAATTGTTTATTTTCTTCACGCATTCTTATTCTACACAACCCAGAGGTCACCTAATCCATTCATTACCCGCAAAAGTATTTTTATTTCAATTCTCCCAAAAAATTTCATTTCTCCCTCAATAATAAATACTAGAATTACAAGTACTGTCTTTGGTGATAAAATTGTTCATTTTCTTCACCAGTTGAGCAATTTTATTCAACAAATGGCGAATGTAGTTGAGATAGATTTAGAATGCGGCGGTGGCCGCTCCTCCGCCGCGAGCTCCGACGACGGCAGCTTATGTTTCTCCGACGCGGACGAGGGTTCGTGTTATTCGCAATTCTACTCCACCGCCGATGGGTCCTACGACGACGAGATTGGGGAGGTGGCGGAGTCCCGGAGAGTGTCGTCGGCGGCGGAGTCGGACTGCTCGGTGGAGGTGGGTGAAATAAAGGTGTATATGGGGAAAGTAGATAGAGATTGTAGAATTTGCCAGTTGAGTTTAGAAAGTGGGATTGCCATTGAATTGGGTTGTTCTTGTAAGGATGATTTAGCTGCTGCTCATAGCCATTGTGCTGAGACTTGGTTCAAGATTAAAGGAAACAAGTGAGTAATTACCAAAAAAAAACCCTTCATTTTTTTTTCTTTCTAATTATGGTTATATAATTACATAAATCTGGTCTATAATACTACGTATATTAATGGGAATATAGATTTTCACTGCATGCTTTTGACAAGTTTAAATTTATGAGTTAAAAATGTGACTTAGTTAATATGACATAAATTTATTGGTCAGAGGTTGACAAGTTCAAATTTATGAGTTAAAACTGTGACTTAGTTAATGTGACATAAATTTATTGGCCAGAGGGTGGGGCACATTTTTGTGGCTTCATTCTCTATGTTACATTGAATCAGCTTTTTTAGTCATAATTCTGACTCCTTTTATAATTAGAGTTGGTAAAATTGTACGTTGATCCGGCGGTAGTCATATCTGGTTTGAGAAAAGAGTCGGCGTCGTTATGCCCATTTGGTAATTCTTTACATTCTGCAAGTTTGGATCTTGGGTTATTTTAGTGCAATACCTCTTAATTCCTTTCCTTTTTTGTACCTTGATGGCTTCATTTAATGTTTTTGTTTATACTTGCCAATATCCAATCATGCTAATAACACACATAATAATATAAACATTGCTATATTAAGCCACAAGCTGACCTGATCCTTTTTCTTATATACATATATCTTTAAGTAGACGGAGTTTGTTTTTATCTCTTGATAGTGAATATAACATGTTCGAGGCACCAGAGATTAAGGATTTCATTTATGAGATTAAAGCATTAAGAGGCTCCCCATTTGATTATTATTTAATTTGCTTAGATGCTTTGTACTTTTTTAACTTTCAAAGGAATGATTGCGATGATGGTTATTATTAGATATTTAGCGTCATTGAGATTTTAGATTCTGTTCAATAAGTTTATGAAGAGTAAAGTTGAAGGTTTCCTAGTTTTAGGTCTATGGATATGTCACATTTTGCTTAGTGGAATGGAAAAGTGAAAAGAAGAAAAAAGATAAAGAAGAAAGAAAGTTTGAAGGATTGTTCATGTTTTTAATAACACCGACGATTCCTTCGCAATTTTAGTAAATTTACTATCTTATCTTTGAGATTCCCTGTTCTTTGTGAAAGTAGGGATTTGGCACTCTGTATATTTTGATTCCCTGTTTACAAATCCCATATTTCTTTATTGTTACTTTATGTTTAGTGCCAAATTACCTTTTTCTTATCACTTAATGAAGGGTTAAGGTATCGATGATTTACAGTACAAATAGTTTGATTCTTGTTGTGATTCTTTGAACTTAGAAAGATGTGTGTTGATAATGTCATTTGTGGTCTCCATCAGAATCTGCCTTTTGTTTACTTTTCTTTTTCTTTATTTTAAAGACGACCCAATAAAGATCCAAATCTACTAGATGGATTGCTGAATTGTTATGGATTTTTTTGCCAATGATTTTTCATTTCTTTATGGGGTGTTTGGATGACCACTAGACTCCATTGAGTTCTTACATAACTATTGAGTGACAGCTTAATCTACAGATGGTGTATTTGATTTCTTTACTAATAAAAGAATTGAATTCGTTGGAATTGTATGTCATGGAATAGTTTTCCGTCAAGAACAAAAACTTAGTAGGGTCGTAGTTTTGGATTCCATTGAACTGTAGAAAATTAGGCTAAAGCAATATGTACCATTGAAACGGATAATACCATTAAACACCACTAATAAAAAATATTGAATCTTGGACCTTTTTTTCTATCGAAAAGAGTTTCAATCAAGCATTCCCGAACTATTCAAAATTTATATTTGATAAGAAGCTGTTCTTGGGCCATCAACATTGCGCAGTAATAGTAGCAGTTGTAGACTTGTAGAAAAGATTGAACCTTGGACATTTTTTTCTATCGAAAAGAGTTTCAATCAAGCATTCCTGAATTATTCAAAAGTTATATTTGATAAGAAGCTATTCTTGGGCCATCAACATTGTGCAGTAATAGTAGTAGTTGTAGACTTGTAGTAGAGGAAGAAAACTGGTGGATGGTCTTTAATCATATTTATGCTATAAATTTGATTCTGGGCTGTTCTTTTATGTTTGTTCTCAGGCGATTAAATGATTTCAAATGGAAATTTGTATGATTTATCCATCTTAGTGCTCGGAAAATTCCCACTTTAGGGTGTCCTGATGCAGGATTGGACCTAGAATTAGATGGAAGAGTGGGTTGGGATACGCCAAATTTTTTTCTTTTCTATGAATACAGATGTGTTTTCCTTTTGTTGGACAGGCTGGAGCTTTCGCTGCCAGCCCTACTTCCGCCCGTATCCAAGTTTGGCATGGAGCCCCCACCACCTAGAGCCTTTTAGAATACACTCTCTCTCTCTCTAATTTAGTTTTTCATTCTCAGGACCTGTGAAATATGCAACTCACTTGCAACAAATGTTGTTGGCGCAAACGAGACTGAGTCAGCCCAACGGACAAACGACGCCAATGGCACGGCTGTGAACGCAGCCTCAGCACCAACTTCTCAAACCATAGAGACTCGAAGCTGCTTAAACGGTCACCGGTTCATCAATTTTCTCCTCGCTTGCATGGTTTTTGCTTTCGTCATATCTTGGCTTTTCCATTTCAACATCCCTTCGTAAAAAGCACGCTGAAGATAAAACGCGTATAATAACCTGTGAAAGAGACTGCTAAATCTTGGTGCTTCTTTCCGTAGGAATTTTATACGCATTTCAAGTTATATCTATATTTGTATGCTTTCCCACAATTATTATGGGTATCAAGCTTTCGGTTTCTGGTTTAGAATGCCTCTGTTGTGTTCTTACCGTAATAATTTTTTACTATTTAGTTTGGTGAATGCTGTTATTTATTTCTTTGGTTAGTTTATAATAGAAGAACAAAGAAAGAAAACGGGAAAGAGAAGAAAAGACTGTTGTTTGGCTGTTGTAAGTAATTTGAAATACAATAAAAAATGGAGGGAGAAGTGGAAATTATTTGCTTCTGTTCTACTTTTGAAACACTCTGTTTGGCTCGAGCTTGTTCCTGAAAGTAAAATGTAAATGAGCCGAGTTTGAGTTGTATAGAGAGACTTGTCTAATAAACGAGCTTGAGATGAACAGAGACATGTATTCAAAGTGGGCCGGGGATGACTCCGAATCTAGGTTTTTCTACATAGTGTATGCAGCCAGTCTCGTGCAGACAATTTTGCTAGTAAATTACATTTGATATTGTATTGTTGACGGAATTTTGTTGCTTAAAGTCTGGTCTATAAATATATGGATCGATTCGCGTACGAGATACAGTCTGAAGACAGAGAGAACTATTGTTACACTAGAAACAAACCAACAACAAATATTCAAAGTATCCTTCAGACATAACAAAAGGTTAACATCGCAAAACAGAACAAACTGAGATTAGATGGAAAAAGGGAAAAAGAGTCAAGTGGATCATAAATATAGTTGAAATGGAAAGAGAAAGTCTTACATTTTTGTTCCTTTTGGCTTCCAAATTTGTGGCGTCTTTAAGTGATTCTTGAGCATCTGTATCTTCTATCCCAAGGCTGTGAAGAGGGTGGCCACCTTTAGGTAATTGACGGTAGGCCACTATGGTGAGACCACCTGAGCTTGTATTGAGCCCGCGAGAGCTTCTTGCCATGTGGCATTTCATTCATTAGGTATGAAAAGAAAAAGAACCGCCCGGGAAAACGATTGGTGATACCATGGTTCCACTGGCGGATGTACATTGGGTCAACAGGGGTATGTTGACCCCATGAACTTTTAAAAAAATAAAAAAATAAAAAAAAAATAATGTTCATTTAAAATATCTACCTGCCTGCCAGAGTGCCAGCTATTTTGACCCCATGTGGGCTGCAGCATGCCTCTAAAGCAAAGGAAAAAAAAAAAAAAAAAAACACTTAAGTCAAAAAAAGTAATTGAGAGTTGACAGGAGCTGACAGGCGATAGCCAATTGCCAACCCCAAGGCTTAATTAAATTACATCTATTGAAAGGTGAATAAAAAAAAAAAAAAAAAAAACTAAGCCTTGCTTTTTTTTTTTTTTTTTGTCTTGAGGCAGTGCTGCCGTTCTTCCTCACCCATTCAGCCATTCTTCATTTCTTCATTTTTACTTCGGCGGCTTGCCGGCTTCACCTCTTCACTGATATAATCTTTTTTTTTTTTTAATATTTAACAATCTCTCATCTCACAGATCTCTTTCTTCCAAAATTTTTTTCTTTTTTTTTTTAATTTCATTTTTTCCTCACGGATCTACACTAGTTTCGGCGCTCCGCTCCAACATCTCACACCGCCTCGACGCCTCCGGCATCCCACTGGGCACCGGCCACTACCGCGTGATTGAGGTATATTTTTCTAAAGTTATTTTTAATTATTTCTTATCTTTTATAATCTAATCATGTTTTATTTATTATTTTTGCATAATTTATTAATTAGAAAAGAAAACAATAATTCTATTAACTTTCATGTAAACATAAACATATATTTTCTCTTAATTTATGTGGTATTGATTAGATAGGAGGTTACAAAATTAAAAGGGATAAAATAGTTAACACAAAGTTAATAAAAAAAAGTAATTTAATTTTTTTACTAAAGTATTAATGTTGTAGGCTTGTTGCACTGGTTCAAATGTGTGATGTGTCTATTTCTTAATATTTTTTTTTTATCTTTCTTGATCTTTTAATTTGGATAAAAATTAATGATTTATTGAATTAATTGATTTGTAGATTTATGGAACGATTCTTTAAAAGAAAGTTATCTACGGATAGTCATTCTCCGTCTAATCCGGGTAGTTCAAATGCAAGACCAATTGAAGTAGATGAGATATTAGCTAATCTTCAAACAGACCCTGGACTAAGAACTCGAATGGCGGATTATAGTCCTAATATTCGGGATGAGATCCGAAGAGCATATCTACAAAAGGGGCCTTGTCAACCTAGAAGTTATAAATTCCCGCAAACTAATCAATCAGGACTTAATAGACGCTTCATTGCTCAATGGTTTGATGAGTATGATTGGTTAGAATATAGTATTGCTAAAGATGCTGCGTTTTATCTTCATTGTTATCTCTTCAAATCAAATTTTGATCAAGTGGGTAGTGATGCATTCACTGGGGTAGGCTTCAATAATTGGAAGAAGGCGAAATAAAGGTTTAACCTTCATGTTGGACCAGTTGGTAGTGTTCACAACCAAGTTAGAGAAGTTGCTTACAATTTGATGCATCAAACTACACATATTGAAACAATTGTGATCAAACAAACAAGCCAAGCTCGCACGGATTATCGCACTTGCTTAAATCAAGAAACTAGTCTCAAACGTGCTGGCGATACACGATGGAACTCTCATTATGGTACGTTGATTAGTATTATTTCTATGTTTCCATCTGTGGTAAATGTGCTTCAAATGATTGTTGATGATAATCCTAATGATAGTTCAGGTGAAGCCTATAAGTTATGGAGAGAAATACAATCTTTTGATTTTGTGTTTCACTTATTTTTAATGAAGGCTATATTGGGAATAACAAATACTTTGCCTTTAGCATTGCAAAAAAAAGATCAAGACATTGTGAGTGCAATGAGTTTAGTGCAAATATGTAAAGAAAACCTGCAGTTGATGAGGGATAGTGAGTTTGAAGAATTGGTTGAGCAAGCATCTTCATTTTGTTACAAACACAATATTACAGTTCCTTCCATGGATGAGGAATATGTAATTCCAGGGAGATCACGACGTAATGCTCCAATGAAGACAAATTATCATCGTTATCGTGTAGAGATCTTTGTTCATGTAATTGATGGGCAACTTGCAGAATTAAATGACCGCTTCAATGAGGTAAGTACTGAGTTACTTACTTGTTTGGCATGCTTGAGTCCGAAAAATAACTTTGTAGCTTTTAACAAACAAAAGCTAGTTCGTCTTGCTCAATTTTATCCTTGTGATTTTTCGGATAGAGACTTATTAATGCTTGGAGATCAACTTAGTGTTTATGTTCATCTTATGCGTTCGAGTAGTGATTTTTCTCAATTGGAAGGGATTAGTAGTCTTGCAGAAAAAATGGTGGGAGAAAGGAATGAATGAAATATTTCCTTATGTTTATTTACTTCTTACACTGGCTTTGGTTTTACCGGTTGCAACTGCTTCAGTGGAGAGGGCATTTTCCGCCATGAATATTATTAAAAATCCACTTCGCAACAGAATGGGAGATCAGTGGTTGAATGATAGCTTAATTGTTTACATTGAGAGAGATGTTTTTGCTTGTATTGATAACGAAACTATAATGCGACGTTTTCAGAATATGAAAACTCGTCGTGGACAATTGTAACTTGTATTAATGGTTTTGTTATGAATTATGAATGAAAATACTATCTTTCTATCTTTTTCGGATTATTTTCTTTGTAATTTTTTTTTTAATTTTTACGGTTAGACCCCTTGACCCTGTAATTCTGGATCCGCCACTGTTCCCCCTTGACGAACAAAAATATATACATATATATATATGGATGTACAACAGAAGGAATAAGTTTATAAGCTTGTAACATCAAAAATGATATGATCACGATTTATATATGGATGGAAATCTAAGCTCGATGTCATTGGCCGTAACGTGAAGAACAGAGTTTGGTCACAGAATATGGATGTTTTGTCTTTTATGCGGGTTTAATATTCTTTAGTATTTGACTAAGAAGTCTTTATTGGTGCCCCTCAACAAAAGGTAGGTTTAAGCCTTTGTTGATGTGGTGTCGAGGCTTTGGCCAATTGAGAGGGGTGAGTGAGGTTAATAAATTTAGTTGCTGCCATGAATATTAACAAATATATTTGGAAGAAAAAAAAAGCATTGATGCCTGCATATCTTCTTATTTTATTTTTAAAAAAATAAACAAAACTACACCTCTCTACTAATAATAAAAGAAGAGGAAAGGACCACTGGCCGGCAGAAAAAGGAATAACGCTGCAACCCCTAATAAATTTAGGGGTTAGCCAATTTAGGAACAAAATAAAATGATATAAAATTGGCTATTAGCCAATTTAGGAACAAAAGAAAATGATAAATTTGCTGAATGCGCCATGCAAACAATATCTTTGACAGTTGCACACTTATCACTCTCGATAACAATTCCTTGAATACTAACCTTGAGGCAGAAAATGGAGATCTCACGAATCGCTAAAACTTATCTAATGTTTCTTTAATATACACCATAGCAAACAACTTTTCCTCAATCATTCGTTAGATTTAAGGTTAATTCTTTAAAAAATTAAATCAAACTAGTAAACTTTTATTTTGGGACAAAGAACATGTAACCTTTTAATTTTTCTCAATTTAATCCCTTAATTTTATTTTTTCTTTTATCAATTTTTGATTGACTATGTAATTACATGTGCAAATTTGATGTAAAAGGTAAGAGGATTTGTTCAGATAGGGTGGTTCTATTTGAACTTAATTTCCATTGCAATTATTTCAGAAAAGAGATTAACTCATAATTCGTATCAACACAAATTTTCCAAGAATTTGCATTATTACCTCTCCCGAATAATTAGTTTCCTACTTTTGAAGGATTAGACAAATAATTTATTTTCGTGGAAAATGTCAACATAAAAGCAAAATATGAAATATTATTTTAAATTAGTAGTCATGGAAAAATGTTGCAAAAGTCAAGATTTCATATATTTCTAAGTATTACTTCTCACATTGGAACCTCAAAATAACATAAATCCTCGTCCTAATGTTTTAACCTAAAGAAGCTAACAAGATAGTTTCCCTATTATGTATCAGGCTAATCCCCATCCCCCATTAATTTGGGGTATCCGTTAACCTTTACGAAAATTTGAAAATCAATTGTTTTTTGTTTTTTCATAAAACTCAATTCTTTGGGAAATGAAAAATATATATATATATATATATATAAAATAAAGAAGAAAAGCAAAAGGAAAAGAGAAGGGAGGATTACAAAATCAATTATTTGTTTAAATTTATGAAAAGTATGTAAATGAAACAAAGGAAACGAGAGAGATTATATTTTTTTATTTTGTTTCCTTTCAATATTATAAAGATTTAGAGGGAAAGACTAAAAAAAAAATTAATTAATTATTATCCATAATTTCAAATTTAACCATAATTTATTTACACTTTATTAAATCACATTCACTTATTTTATTTCCTTCTTTCTATTCAAACAAGAGTTAATTCTATTCCTTTATTTTCTGTCCTTAGCCATTAAAACAACAATAAAATTAAACTAATTTATTTCATTTTTATTGCCCCCCCCCCCCCCCTCTCTTTTTTTTCTCAATCCAAATAGGTTGTTAATATGCTAACATCAATGTAATCCTCTAAGGGCGTGTTTGACGCGCTGAATTAAAGAGTTGAATGGGATAAAACAATCCAACTTCTTAGGTAAGATTCGTTAATCCCTCTTTCGGTGGGCTAAAAAGCTTTAGTGGGATAGGATAAAGTTATCTTATCTCACCCTCTTATTTTGCACGTCAAATGCAGCCTAAGAGCACAAAAATTAAATACTCATACTTCGAAACTAGGTACTAATGTGGCAGGGGCAGAGAGATCTAAACCCGAGCGGAACTGTTCCACACTTCTACTCTCCAAAACCCAAACTAGCGCCATTTATTACATTCATGTACTCGAACTTATGCACCATTGACCCACCCCCATGGACTAATATTCAACTTGGGCAAATCACTGGTTAAATTTGCGATAATCCTATCCCTAGCAAAATTTGTATTTTCAAAATTATACCTGCCCCGGTTGAAAAAATAAATCCACCCAAAATGTCACCCTATTAAAAGGGGTGGTAGTAATTACACAAACTATAACACTTGGTAATACTTGCATCGAGAAAGTGCACATTTACTTGGTGCATATGAATGCAACTAATCCTACTTTGGGCTAGTTAATAATGTCACCGATTTTTGGGCTAGTTCAATAATAGCTCTAATCTAATCCTAGCTTAATCATTGATAAAGAATGCAACTGAAATAGGCCATTGGGTGTGACCGAATCTTCCTAATTCAATAATCTAGCACTTCAAAATCGAAAATAATAATATAAAACAATAACGAAACACTAATTTCAACCTAAGCAATTATACTTTACTTATATTCCTTAAAAGAAATAAAACTGTTGATAAAATATATTAAAACGCGAGAGATGGACACTTTAGATTTGGGGGTAAGAGGGAGTAGTTGGTGGCTCCCTAAAGTAAAAAAGGATTATTTGGCATATAGACTGACTAGGGTATGCCCGTGCCTCCGGCACTATTAAAAATAATTATGATAATTAATAGATGAGTTACTATTATACATTACTATATATATTGTAACAATCGTAATTAAGTTTCCTTTAACATTAAAGTGTTGGGTTAGTATGGTTTGGTCAAATTCGAGTTGGGAACAAACTAACATGTTTAATAAACGGATCGTGTCGAGTTAGTATAGATAATATGATTAACCTGGAATTAACATGTTTAAACTCAGTTAGACAGATGAAACAATTCTTATTTATTTGGATAATGATATTAGTACTATAGAAAAAATACTTTAACACTTTAAAATCATCTTTAATAACTAAAAAGTGTCTCAAAAAATTCATATAAAATATCATTAAAAATAATGTTAAATTATTAGAATATTGTTGGGAAGGGCTAATATCATTACCTTTATTATGTAATTTATTTTAAAATGCATATTTGACGCACAATTTAATTATATTAATTTAGTGATATCGAGAAATATAAATATTACATTAATGCTTGACCAGCTGCCGCCACGCACTGCGAGATGGGATTAATCCAGGTGCGCGAAAGCCAGCCCGGATACCCCGTGAGGTAACTCTTGAACAAAAAAAAATCATGTTAATTATAAAATTATTAATTTGTACCATGATTTACACGCAAATATACTTGGTCATCCCCCATCTCTCTCTTATTCTCCCATTTTTCTCCCTTTCTTTCTCTTTGTCTCCGTGTGTAGCACAATCAAATTTTAAAAATTATTTTTTTTAAAAAAAATCAAGTAAAATTTTAGAATCGTAATTAGGATCTTTGAATTCAAAATCCAAACACATATTAACCTGACATAAAAAAAAATTTAATTGAAAACCTAGCCATTAAAACCCAAGAAATTTACAACCTCCACCACATCACACTTCTTGATCCCCACCTCACTGTAACTCCACCCATAAAATCCATAAACTTCGATCAATAAATCCATCTTCAACAGAAACGAATAATCCAATTAAATAGCGTCAACAACTACTAAAACAAAGTAAATAGGAAAAAATTAAAGAAAAAAAATTGAGCACGGTAACAATTAGGGAAAGAGTGTTGTGAAGAGAAGAAAATTTTAGAAAGAGAGAAAGATAGAAGGGATATCAGTGAAGATTAGGAAAGAGAATTTTATCAAAAAAATGTTCGAACTTTAGAGAAAAAGAGAGTTAGGCTGTAAGTCATAGTGAAAAAATAAAGAAAAATGAAATTGACCTAGATAAATTTTACACCACTGGATTTGTTGGAATCACTTATAACCGCACGATTATTATTATTATGGAACCACTTATAGTCGCACGATTATTATTATTATTATTATTATTATCCTTTTTAGCATAGGTGAAAAAATGAGTCATATTATGATTATTTGTCAACTAAACAAAAATTTTAGCGATATAATATTTAGATTTAAAAACCAACTTCCTTGTATTTGTTAAGCAAACACAAAATTTTAAATTATTGTATTTTCAAATATGTAATTTTTGAATATTAAATTTATGAATTGTAAAGTTAAATCCAATTCTGCAATCTAAACGCACACTAAAAGAAAATAGGAAATAAATTAAAATGGAAGTAAATTTTGATTAAGAATCTAAATTAATACAATTATAAATTAATTTTAATTGATAGATATACTTCTAAATTTTGAAAAGGGTAATATTATCAATTTTTGTTCAAAATTTTCATAAATTAAGGCTGGATTAATCGTAAGATATCGCAGATAGAAACAAAATCACGCTTGTCATAATACTTATATAATCCACTGCGGGCCAAAATCGTTACAATCTTTATATGATAAGCAAATATAATTTATGTGTATGATATCTTTTGACACATTTCCTTAATCATACTATCAAGAAAAAAATTCCATCATGTACATTGGTTGTCTTTATTATATTAAAATAATTTTACTAAATTATTTGACAGTCACATTATGCCATCTCTTTTAAGTTATATTACTAATTTCACTTACATATTATGCATATAATAATTTTACATCTCATGACAGTCATATTACTGATTATTCGTAATATGTCTGTTTCTTAAATGTGTTTATGTATGTAAGAATATGAATTATTTGACTTTATTCAAAAATGATTATATTTCATCTAACTATTACCGTTCATTTATGTAGGAATATTGTGTCATTAAAAAATTGCTTATTCTTTGGTTATGTATATTTATGACTTTGCTCTGAAACACAATTTATATTGAATAATAATATGTATGCCGATGTTTAATTTGACTTGAAGTCGATTTTAATTTGAAATGGTTTTTTAATTTGAATTTCAAAATGTAAAATCTATAATAATTATCTTAGTTAATCTATGTTGGGCTAATTTTTAGGAGTCATTTAGAAAACATAGAAAATCACAAAAAGGAATAAAAATAATTTTAAAATATGGAATATCAATTATCCATAACTTTGGGCCGAATACTAATTATGAAAGTGAAGTGGGCTAGATACCAAACAATTCAAAAATCTTGAATAAAGTAGATTGAATATTATTTTTACACTAAAGAAAAAAGTCACTTATTTAAATCAAAAACGATAACACATAAATCTCGGTAATGCACCACACAAATATAATCCAAATTGACATATTAACATGTCTAGGTACATGATGTTCACACCTTAAGATTAGTTTGATAAAAAAATGATTGGAAAAAAAAAATTTACCTACCTATGGCACGAAATATGTAGGGATTAACCTCATTCTTTTTTATTCATTTTCTCACTCAAAAAATATAACTTAACAAAATTAATTGAAATAAAAATTTACAACATTAAAACAAAAATTGATTAAAATAATGTTGTAAGGAACATATTGTAAACTATTAATTCATGAATTTGAGCTTGCACAGCATAAATTATGAATTTTGTATTTATCAAATAAAAACTTATTTTATCCTAGGTAATCGTAAGAGTTTTTGAACTTGAGTTTAAAGCATAAAATAAAGAAAGAAAGAAAGAAGATGAAGTAGCTTGAATTGTATTTATGACTTTTGTATTTATCAAATAAAAACTTATTTTACAATGGACTATCATAAAATTTGTTCTAGACATTTAAAGAGATTTAGTACTTGTTTGGTTGAGATTTTAAAACATATTTTTTAGATAAGTTTTTAGTAAGTGTGAAATTAAGTTGAAAAGTGAATTTAATTTTCGTTGGAGTTTTTTTCAACCAATTCAAAAAACTCATTAAAAAAAATTCAAAAAATAGTCACAATGGTTCATATTTTATAAATCTCAATAAGTAGATTTCAAATATATTTTTTTTATCCAATTCCGATTTTTGAATTTAAAGTTACGGTGTTTTAAAAATTTTATGGGAAAGAAAGTAAAGTGAAGTAAATTTTGGAAAGTGTGAAGTAAATTTTAAAATTTTGATTTTAAAATTTCAACCAAACACCACCTTAATAATTATATTGTTAGAGAGATAATAAATAAAAAAAAATATGTTGTATAAAAGAAAAAAAAATTTATTTTCCACCTAAGACACTAGTCACATCAATATCCTTGATTTGTATTATAGATGGGGTAGCCTGTGTCCTCAAAGACTAGGCATGTGATGCAACCCCTTGTCTCCACTTTTACTGCAAGCTTTCCTTTTCTGTGAAAGGCTCCTGCCACAAAGAATGGTGAGTAGTACTAAAAGGACAATTAATATGCATTGCCCCCCTCTCTCTATATTCAGACTTACAGAGCTCACATGCAGAGATAGAGAAGGCATGTGATGTTAGGTTAGGTGAGGTCTCCATTATAATATGTAGAGAACTTCTCTAACTTCAGATTTCTATACCTAAAAAACCAAACCATAAATAAACAGCAGCCCCATTTTCCCATTAGTGAACAAATTAACATTACATGCTTCCTTTCTTCGATGTCCACTTGATCATAAACAAACTTGCTGCAAATATGGACTTTATTTATGTAGATACTGGACATTACTTTGTACCCTCACCCATTAATTTGACTTTCTCCTCTCTCACTTGTGCTTCTCATCACCATCCTATCTGTACTGACAATTGGTTTTTCTTCTCATTTTCCTCCTAACTAAATATCTATTTGACCTATTAGCCAAGAGTTATGACCACAGTACGAATTAACGGCAGCCTTGAAAATGCCATAATATAAAAGGGTCCGTTTATTCACTTAAATAATTACCTCAAAATATTTAAACTAGAAAAGCTAAAAACTTCAAGTTTGAGCTCGGTTCGACAAACTTTTCCCCTAAAAGCCATAAACGACCATGACCTTGTTAATACACGGGGATTCGTTGACTAAGCCTAATTTTTGCATCTTAATATATTCTTTGCTTTATACGCAAGCAGTGTTCAAGAGCCTACTTGTCACATCCCGCCATCCCGGTCCAACCTAGTAAAAAATTATCTGCTTTGGGCCCTACTGTTACACCCCAATGCGTAGAGAAGCCTAACACCAAGAGGCAAGGCGATGCGGTCCTTTGTATGCGGTGCTAATGGGTTTCAGGAATCTATGCAGGTACGTAAGGGCTTGTTCGGTGTCTTGTGCGCGTTCCGCTGCGTGTTGCCGCTGGGTTAGGCTGGCCCGGATTCGGGGGAGTCTGGATGCTGGGCGTCGCGCGGGGTCGAGAAAGTTACCCCGTGACAATTGGTATCAGAGCTTGGTTGGGGAATCAGACTATCGAGTGACTAGCGGTGACATGCCTGCACCAGTGGAACGGAAAGAACCGGACTTTGTTGAATCGCGGAGTCAGGGTGAAAGGCACGCATTATGACTTTGGTGGGGAGCAAGAAAGCATTACGCGGGTGAAAGAAGTAACCCGCGCGAATGGAGTTCGCCTAAGGTGGTGGTGCGAGTATTGTGTTAGGAGCCACAAGGTCAGAGCCTGCAACGAGGACGTTGTAGAATTGAGTGGGGGAGGTTTGTTACACCCCAATGCGTGGAGAAGCCTAATACCAGGAGGCAAGGCGATGCAGTCCTTTGTGTGCGGTGCTAATGAGTTTCGGGAATCTATGCAGGTACGTAAGAGCTTGTTCGGTGTCTTGTGCGCGTTCCGCTGCGTGTTGCCGCTGGGTAAGGCTGGCCCGGATTCGGGGGAGTCTCGATGCTGGGCGCCGCGTGGGATCGAGAAAGTTACCCCGTGACACCTACCATGGTTTTGTTTTTCCTCAAAAGACTTCTTGGTAGGAAAGACAAGTGACCAGACATATATATAAAACATCAATTCGCAAATCCTAGATGATGTGAGATGAACATCCATAATGTGCAGCCCTACCGATACCTATTACAGCCACACAATGGAACACAAAGCAGCCCGCCCACAACACCTAGATCGTTACACTATCGGATCCAAGCCAAGTCTATTTGAGCTCGGGTCCTTTGTTTAATGCGCCTCCATAACTCACACTCAGTTAATTAACTTTAATATCGATTCGAGATTTAAATGGCCCAACTCGAGCTATCCAAGTTTTAGACGATAAGCAAAAGTGGAACACACATGATGAGGAATGATTTAAAGCAATGAACACCACTAGAAAATCCATAATACATTTAGACGCTGCTGAGGACAAATGGGCATTTAACCATTAAGAGGAACCAAATTTTTTGGAAATTATATTACCCAATTTCCATATTTTCCTAAGTCACAAATAAGATTTACCAGTCTTCATAATGGGCAATGCCTGCGGAGGAAATAGACAGGAACTTCTAGAATCTTCTATACACCATTCATCACTGTCTCGACATGTACTGTTTTGCCATCTTCAAGGACCTTGCCGTTGATTTGGGATCTCAACCGCTGCACAAAACATAGTAAAAAATGTCACAAGCCATACTCTATAGTGCATGATAGGCCACATTTTCCAAGTAAAAATGGATCTTCTCCATCCCGTTCCATCAGTTGTGGCGTTTGAATACCCAACATTTTCCGTGAAAACAGTTTCTATAGAGCGGCCCAACATTTTTCATGAAACAAATTCTATGGGATGGCCATACAAACCCATCAACCTCCACCCAAGAAAAAGGAAGAAAGAAGGTTGAATTCCAGGGAAAATATTGCAGACATTTCCAGGGCAAGATGATTTTGCTATAATCTTTACGTTTCCATCTTGTGGTGTTTGATGGGCATAAAAAGATGGAAATACATTAGTTTCCAGGTGTCGGGTGAAAATAAGGGCCAATCAAACACTCCGGAATTCCATGGAATACAATTGCCTAGAATTTAATTCTTTTAAATGCTTTTTCCTATTATTTCAATCAAACACACCCTTGATATTTGAAAACATTATTGGTCACTAATTATACCCAATCTGCAGGTTCTCCAGAATTTCCATTCAATAGCTTGTGATTCTCTTCTTTCGTCCGACTGTCCTTGCTCAATGGTAGCAACAATGTTGCACCTCCACTTCGGTCCGGCAGTTCTGTATATAAAAAATTCAAATCAATACTCACTGTTAATCCAAAATGGATGATTATATAACCAAAATATCAGATCAATACTAACCCGGGAGCTTATGTTCAACAAAGAACACCACCAAATTAACTGTATACCTGCAACAAGAATGAGATTCGTGAATTAATTCAGAGGACAAGATTGACATAAATCCGACCTGACATAGAAAGTACAATTGTAATAGCATCATGTACCACGCCACAATGACGTCAACTGTGTAATGCTTTCTGGATGCAATAATCAACAAGCTCTGAATCACAACAATTAACCAAGCACACTGTTTAATAAACCTGCAAGAAGAAATTCAACCAAATAAGAAATTGATATCAAATAATTATATGCCCGTATATCAATCGACATTGAAATGAACATCATCCGTGAAGTTTCTGTTAATCTATCTTTTTTAGGTTTCTGAAGATATTTACTCAAAAAATTATATTTCTTTCATTTATAGATGAATTTATTCTTCATAAATAAATTTTGAGAAACAAAAGGCAAAGGTAAAATAAAAATTACCTGCGGGTACCATATTTCTGATATGTTCGCACAAAGACTAATGAGAAGATCATATGAGATGAAAATATCAAATCACCACAACCATAAAGAACACCCCGAGGAACTGCAATATCATAAAGTTGAATTTAAGTACATTAACTGCAAACAGTCACTAGTTCGCTATCTGTAAAGTAAAGCAAAACGACATGACATCACTCACAACTAATTATAAAAACTTCTAAAATACTGTCTGGACGAGGCAGCCTGGCAAGATTTGAACCCTGAGCATAAACAAATTCCCAAGTGTCAAAAGCATTGCTCACTAACAAGAAGGAAAAAAAAGAACAATCCAATTGAAGTATGGCACAGTCTTCATCGGAAAAATGCTTAAACACAAATAAAAACACGCCATATAATCAGCTACAAAAGAAGGGGAAGGGGAAGGGGGGCAAAGTCTTAACGTTAGGAAAACAAGGGGTAAGTCTAATTCGCATATAAAACGAGAGGCAAAGTTAAAAAAAAAGCCCAAAAAGAATCAGAAAAAACATCTTTTCACAGGTATTACCTCACGACAATGGTAGTTTGGGCCAGGAAGCTGAGTGGAGTAGAATGTTATGATCCGAAGAATTTGACAAGCCTGAAAGATATAATGCACAAACGTGAGTAAAGAAATGCATTCGTGATGTGTAAAACGCTGTTTTCCATGAAGAAAGACTATCAATGATTTCGCAGAACCGCACCTACTAAAAAATAACAGACAGAATAAAAACCAATGCCCAATCATGGAAATCTTAAACAGTACTCAAAACATTACAGCGTGCCAAACATAAATCACACACATATTATAATTGCACTTGCAACAAAAATTGCAAGCACCAGCACTTAATAAAAAACAACAGACGGAATAAGAACCAATGCCCAATCATGGAAATCTTAAACAGTACTCAAAACATTACAGCATACCGAATCACACACATTATAATTGCACTTACAACTAAAATTGCAAGCACCCTGCACCACACAAGAACTGTGTAGATCTTTTTGCTCTTCAGAATGAATGGATGAAAAGTCCACTGCACAAGAACACAACCCATATTGAGAGAATGAGACGTATAAACCACAACGGATGAGAAATTTACTAGTACCACCCACAGATAGGCCACAAATGGGTAGGTAGAGAATACAGAAACATGATTAGATAAGTTTGAAAGTAGGTAAGAATGAACAAAATTCACTTAATGAAACTATAATTACGGTTCAGAAAACAACAGAACCCCACTAAATAAAAAGAATCTCACCAAAACGAAGGATATAAAGATGAATGTGAACACAGTCTCGCTAATATATGCTCTGTCTTGCCCAAGCTCCTACAGTAACAGAAGCTTGAATAAGTGAAAATAGCCAAATTTTAGCAAAATTTGCAGAAGCACTAAAAACAGATAATATATATATATATATATACAAACCGGAAGAAGGAAGAAGCCCACGTCCTGAAGAGTAGGTCCTGGTCTATGAAAATAATGAACTCCTCGAGCAGCCAACCCATGAATGTACTGAGGAAAGGGGAGAGATTTATTTCACATCTTATGAATCTAAAATAAAATACAAATTGAAGAACACAGAGAGTAAATTTATTAATATAACCCACCTAAGTAAATGAAAATTTCAAACATTATACAACGAGTGTAACAGTAAACCAGAATGTGCTATCTAATAGTTACATTCACTAAACATTGACAAGAATGCCTCACCAATCACTAGTTGAGCTCTTATTTTTAGCTTCAATGGCAAAAAATAAACATAGCTTGCCTTTCCAAACGTTAAAATAAAAAAGAAAAATGTAATAAAGCGCATTTGGAATTTAATGCACAACAAACTACTACTAACACACTCTCTTGATGTAGCCCAAAAAAACGGAAATTACCTTTCCGCTCAAGCTGATTATCTGTGCCTACTTTCAGGAAAAGATGCATTGATAAAGAACGAATCTTCGAACTTTAGAAACCAAAATCACTCGGTCAAGGCCACTCATGTGACTCAGAAAAAGGAAATTATTATAATAGTAGATATTCTGCTTTTCTTTAAACAAATCATCTCCACTCAAAAAGCAATCTCTAAGCAAATCAAAAAAAAAAATTGAAAATGATTAAGGAAAAAAAACTATGTTTTGGTGTTTGTTTTTTTAGC
Source organism: Lonicera japonica (assembly GCA_021464415.1). Lineage (NCBI taxonomy): Eukaryota > Viridiplantae > Streptophyta > Magnoliopsida > Dipsacales > Caprifoliaceae > Lonicera > Lonicera japonica. Next base: position 71,754,356 of record CM038465.1, read on the forward strand.
ATCTCAATTTTAACTGTGAATAGATCATCTCGGAAAATTGTGTTTGTTGTTTCTTTATTACTCGACTTTGAATACCAAATATTTGATGACAATTTTATCCTAATTGTTATTGTAATATGAAAATTTCAATCATATTCAGTATTTAGAGAAATTAGAAATCAAACAATATTATAAACAGCACAAAAAAAAATTAATAACCAAAATTGAAATGATTTAAGTAGGAATAAAAACCTGGCCGATGATACCACCGAGAACATACTTCCAATTCTCCGCAAGAAGTTTGATTTCTGTGGTGGTCTCAGCGCAAAATCTCTTCCATAACTTTTCACCATAACAACAAACAAAACCAGATGGAAAAAAGGATCAGAAAACAAACTAAATCAAATTAAGAACCTTGTACATACTGATTTAATACTCTTGTTGATTGAAAAGATTAGGAAAACACAAAAACAAAGAGAGTAGAGTAGAGTAGAGTAGAGTAGAAAATGACGAACCTTAGAAGCCTCGCGACCAATGTAAAGCGACATCTTTATTATTGTTGTTGCTTATGAAAACAAGTGCCATATTACATCACAAACCAGCAGTAAACATCCGCATCATTCATCACAAACCTCTCTCTACACCAACCTAATTTGATAAAATCCTTCCAAATCAACGCATTAACCACAGCTTCAACAAATTATTTCTTGACGATCAATTTTTTTTATTTTATTTTTTTGTCAAACAAACTAAATTTGCGGAATCGATTCAAAATCAAACTCAGAAATCCTCTGTAATCGCAGAAACGACGAATTCAAAAGGAGAGGTGAAATTAAGATCCCAAAGAAACCTAATCGATGGAGAAATTTTTTTTTGACGAGAGCAGACAGTTTGAAATTTTAAGAGTTATTTGCAAATCAAAAACAAATACCATAAAATCGTGTATCAATTGGTGTTAAATTGGAACGGAATTGAATGAATGACCTAGTGGATTATTCCACTCTCTCTCTCTCTCTCTCTCTCTCTCTCTCTCTCTCTCTGCCTATCTCGTAAGGTCTCTCGGTTTTTTCTCTCGCACAGTATTATTATTATTATTCTCTCCCTCTCTCCCCTATTTGGGTTTGTCTTTCCTTTCTCTGCTAAAACGCGAGTTGAATACGGAGGGACGGTTGAAAGATAAAAGTTATAAATAAAATTCATAAAATTGGAGGGGAGAGGGGCTTTCAAAAAGTAAAAATCCAACTTGTTACTGTGTTCTGTTTAATTACTGTTATGCATCTTGTTTGATGGTGGTTGTAAATCATGGCATATATATCAAAATAAATGTGTTATAATTTATTTTGATTTGTATAAAAATAAATACTAAACATATTGCGTGATTATTAGTGAGGGTTCGATTCGAAACATTGTTAACGGTATAGTGCAAATATTTTTTATAAAATAAAAACTTGCAGTATTATAATTAGAGAAATAAAAAATTTACGAAATTTCAATAATTTTCGAAACACCTTCTAACTTTATATATAATAATAGATATAAGAAAAAAAGAAAAAAAATGGTGAACTTTAAAGATCAATTAGTTGAGGAAAATATTATTGTGAAAATAATTTTAACTAATGGCTAAAGACGTGCTATTGTAATATTAAAACATGGTTAAACCCTGTAGCATTATCTACTGAGCTAATACTAATACTTATTTTATTTTTCACTCAGATTAGATGATATCCGTTTAAAGAAAATAAATAGACACACACATCATGTGCAGTTTTGATATCTAATAATATAACAAATTTCATTTAATTAATAAGATATCTTGGTCAACCCTGCTCAAGCCATCTAACAAATGTTGAAAGTGTAATTGGAAGATCGAGCTAGGGTTGGATTGTTTGGTTTTGCCTAACTCAAATACGTATATTGTGTTGAGGCATGATGGTTTTGCACATTAACTATTTTAATTAGATAGAGCAAGTGGGTTAGTCTAATAATAAAATATTTATTTAAATTCAAAAAAAATTTAGACTAAACTCTCAACTGAGGTGTATAGTTTTTTTTTTTTTTTTTTGCTGTTACTAGTGAAAAGTAAGATTTATACCTCCTTCTTTATTAAAAAAAATCATCATAGTAGGCAGAGAACTCAAAGGACGCATTTGATGTGTAAGAGACTAAAAACTATCACGCTTTAAAGAACCTTGTGTATGTGAAAACAAATTTTACGTTTCACTAGCAACTATAGAATAAAATCCTAGTCAAATTATAGTCGAGGGAAGAATTGTTGGAAGGTTTTCGACAATTTCTCGTTATTAGGTAACGAACACAAAGAATATATTTAATATATAAAAATATTGAATGCCACTCTAACAAATCTTTGAGTTTGAAAAAAAAAATCTAATGTAACAAACATAAATGAATTAACATTTTATAATTGTTAGAAATATATGATGCAATTTTAATTCTGTTTCTGGACTGATAATAATCGAAATTGAATCAACACCGACACCGAGTCCTGTGATAGTCACAGTCTCCTTAAAACAGTTACGCCGCCTCTCGGTAGTGCTTTGAGGCTACCAGACGACGTCTGTGTTTTCAGGATGAAATGGTACTTCAGTGTCACCTAAAACAGTTACGCCGCATTACCGGTCAGACGACGTCTGTGTTCCCAGGATGAAATGGTGGAGAAGAAGAGTCTACGAACTAGAGCAGAAGCGAAGTAGGTTCAATGGAGAAAGAAGATTTTGAATTGTTGAATATGCTTTTCGGTTCACAAATGGGCTTATTTCGGCCTGTGATTTGCACCCCCCCCCCTCCTGCACGCCTGTGTGCGCGAGAGAAAGCCTTTTATTTTGAATCATTCAACAAGCCATTCACTCCTTAACCATTTTGAACATATAAATACACAATTTCGATGTACTCACATAAAAGAACACTAATATATTACAAACTTTGACAACTGAGTGCAAAGTCTTATTACAAATTTACCCTCAAAATAGTAGAAAATGTGTTTTTTAAATACCTATTTTCTAATAATAAATAGTGTTTCCTTTTTGTCTTTTTAAGGAGAAAAACATTCCTTACTATTAGATCGGAACATTAAGTAATTAAACAATAATTCAATTTATGTTTATCATAATTAACAAAAAAAGTGATAAAATATGATTGTATATACAGAATTATTGTAAATTTATAATAGGACATTGGGTGGTATGAAATGAAAAGGTGTCGATGCTCGCGACAGTTGGACGATATACCATAATGCATGCATTACAGCAAAGCTCCATCACTTTCCCCTCGTCCTTTTATTCTGGAAATTTTTTGATTTATATTTTAGAAATAAAACTTAGAATCTATCTCACCAGCAACAAACTAAGCACAAGAGACAAAACTCGTTCGTAATAATCACCCAAATGGCTCCACTAACAATCTGCTTATGGGGTCCACGTGAGCTTCACTTCTCCAAAGTCTTTCACACTGAAAATTATATATATATTTTTTTTCTTGAGTCACGTAATTTTTGGGTCAGTTTTTACATATTTAAATTAATTTTTATTTGTAAAATAGCACGCTATGAGCCACCAATTTCTTTTTTTACTATTAACTCGCATGAGAGTTCAGTTGAACCCATTGTTAATCACACTTGATAATTCTTCAACGCTAAATATGTATAACAAGAAATTCGATAATTATATTTATATAGTTTGAATAAAAGACATTCTTATCTATTACATATTACATAATAGTAAAACGGAAGAAGTTCTTCCATAATTATTACATTAATTATTTCATTAATTATCATAAATTTAATTTCTTCCTTTAATTAATTAATTGTTAGCCATTTTTCATTTTTCTCATCTTCTTATTATTTTTAACGCTACGATCCTTCCATTCCACAAATCAAAAGTTTGAAGTATAATATTCACATTAAATGTAGTAATTTAATTGTATAATTTGATTCTTCAGTTTCTCCTGACATTACTTATTTATTTCCCATAGTCACCATTAAAAATGCAATATTGAACATATAAATAAGATATTTATAATAAGTTTGTAGGATAATTAATGTTTGTGTTAATACTCTTGATTAATTCAAGTTTGAGTATCCATAAATAGTTCTAATATAATAATACATTTTTTAAAATTTTGATTTAATAATAATTTATGCAACAATTATGTAAAAATTAAATAATACAAAGTCCGCACGTCGGGCGGGATACAAACTAGTTTAAAATATAAAGACCTAACGTCATACAAGACCAATAGCACATTAGACTTTATAATACATTAAATCGTCCACACCTTGTGCATTTACGAAACTATACTACGTTATTATTCATTATTTATTTTCGTGATATTCTGAATGCATAGCATTGTGCTACCCTCTTAATTTTAAATTAAAATTTTTACTTTGATGATGTTAAATTTTTTTAAAAAATATATTAATTTTGGTTATATTAATTATACTTAAAAAAGGGTATCACTATTAATACTTCATATGAATATTCTAACACTCTAAGAGCATCTCCAATGGCAATGTGTGAATTATGCCACATAGAATTTGTGTAAAATTTACACATTGTGTATAATTTTTTGTACTCCAATGGTGTTGTGTAAAATATGCCACATCATCTTTTGTGTAAAATGGGTGTGTATTTTTACACATCCATTTTACACATCCACCTCATCATTTTCTCTCTCCAACTTTTTACAAAAACTTCAAAATAGTATAATTAAAAATTAAAAATATATTTTTTAATAAAATTTACATATTTGAATTCTATTCATCGAGAGCTTTAAATCAATACCCCTTTGACTATTTAATTATAAATAAAAAATATTTATAAAAAATGTTGAATATTATATATTCCATGTGTTTCCATATAATTGGTGCATCATAATTTTACACAAGATTATAAGTATGAACCATTTGAGCAAAAATGAGAATGTGTATAATTTATGTGTAAAACAATTTTTTATCAACCAAATGTTAATTATTTATTAGTCCACGTGTTTTTATACATCAATTTTACACATTACCATTGGAGATGCTCTAAAAAGTGTCTTTGATACAAAAAGTGTTTCAAAAGATACATATAAAATATCACTAAATATTATTTCAAAGTGGAAGAATACCTTCTAGAATGTCAATATCAATATTAATACCCAAAACTAATATTTAATATCAAATTGCCCCATACAAACTAAAGTTTGTATAAATGAGCAAGTGACTTAGCCTAATTGGGAAGACGCTCGCTTGAATCTGAAAAAGATCTCATGTTCGAGTCTTATCAAAGGTTTGGTCTTAGTCATTTGTAAGCTCTACGCAAAATTCAAAATATGCTATCTTATAAATAAATATATTAAAAAAATTATTTAAATAATAATAATTTACGTGACGCAAAAAATACATTATAATTAAAAATTCAAGTGTTTACGAGTTTTGTATCAGTGCTCATCTAATTCTCTCTTATGCCACGAGAAATTTAAGATTCAAGAAGTCTAATAACCTTCTAACACGTGGACTGAGCTAATTTACATGTAAAACCAAATTTGCAAAGCGTAATATATGTAATTGATTTCCAAAGCCAATCAAAGAAACGGAGAAGAGCTTTAAAAAAAATAAAAAATAAAATGGAGAAGAGCGCAGTTTTCAGCTAACCGTTTGAGTTTTGGAAATTGCCTTTTTCTTTTTTTAATTGGAAAGATGCATTGCTAATCACAAAGTTATTTCAATATATATGGATATATGATAGAATATTTATATCTCACACACACATATATAAACAAAAAGAATTGTTCCCCCTTAATTTTTGGGCTCTAGAATTGATTGCATTTCCCCAAATCGATTCTATTTGTTTGTAGTTAACTTGTGAGGTTTAGATTTATATTCTTTTTTTAAAAGAAAAGGAAAAATGAGTATGAATAAGTATATATTTCGATGATGCCTGTGAATTTTTGCATCCAAAATTAAGAATTTATTACTTTTCCGATATCTTAAATTGGGAGTTCAACTTCTAATTTTTAAAATGGATACTCATATTGTCAAAGTAATTAATTATCTCTTTGTCAATGTATACTATAAGAAATTGTGCAATATGTTTCTAATATTACACATTGCTCAAACAATAACTATTATTGTTTTGATAATAATATTGGCCTTTAATATAATTAATATATTAAATCCCACACTATCAAACAAGACCCGTTCTCAATTATATAACAAGTTAAACCTAATGTATTCTTAAAAAAAACTAAAATTAACATACAAATTTAATTATAAATTACGATGGAGAGTATATTGCCTTATTTTCAAAGGCCAATATTATTGTCAAACACGGTTAGGACGGTTTGTCCAGCGTGACTAGAGTGTAACACTGAACTACTAAACTTATTTTTTTTTTCTACAAAAAATTAAGCTTGCATTTCAATGTACGTCTAACAAATTGTTCTCCCTCGTCCACGGTCTTTTGTAATTATTATTCTTATATTATTATTTTAGGAAGTAATGGGCTTATACAATTTGAGGACCATTTTATATATATTTACAAAGTAATGGGCTTGTACAATTTGAGGACCATTTTCATCTTAATAAGTTACTTAATTAGAGGGAAAATCTAACAATTATATTAAGCCAATAAATTCTTGAATAAACGGTTCAAACGAGCACTAAACTTTTGATTTAGTATCATTTTGAATATTAAACTTTAAAACAAATCAATTTAGCCATTCAACTTTGGGAGGAGTACCACTTTAGTCATTTATTCGAATTTGACTATTAAATTGAATGAAATGAAATCATATGCAAGGCATATATGACTTCATTTAAGCATATTTTAATTATATTAGTTATAAAATACCACAAGTTGTGTTGTTTGTTGAAAATATTGTTGTATCTTATATATTATGTGTGTCTCATTTTGGTGAGAATTATTGGAGAAAAATACCGTTTTATTATAATATGATCAAAATGACCTTATGGCTTATACAAAGTCAATGTGCCACGAAAATGTATTAAATTTAACAGCCAAATTAAATGGAATGGTCAAAGTAGCACTTATTCTAAAGTTGAATGACCAAAGAATTTGATAGAATAATCAAAATGATACTCACTTTAAAGTCGGATGACCAAAGTAGTTCGTTTTGAAGTTTAATAACCAAAGTGTTATTAAATCGAAAGTTTAGTGATTATTTGAACTGTTTACTATAAAATCTTATCAAGAAAGTTAAAACATTAGGTACGTGTAGTGGACTTATTTGCCTAGCTACCTTTTCATGTTTGTATATATAGATATTAAATCTATTTTATAGTAATGATAGATTTTCAAGGACATTAGGAAAAATGCATTATTAACTAAATTAAATTGTATTTGTACGTTGCACTAGGTTGGTCCATGATTACCTCTATTTTGAGATATTTTATGAGAAGCTAGGTCATGATAAATGTGGAACGGAAGGTAGAAAATCAGAAATCACTTTTATTCATCATTTCATTGGCTGGGACACAAAGATAAGAGGATAAAATTGAGAGTTAGGATCATTTTGATATAAAAATGTGCAGCTGCATGCAATTATAACTAAGAAATTGTTTGTTTGTATTACTTATATCTGAAAATTTAATTTTTTTAGATTTAAATGGTTTTAAAGTTATTTGTTAACTAAAACTTAAATCTGAAAATTTATTTTTTAGTACTTAAAACTTAAAATTTTTATCAAAAGTTTTAAGTGGCAAATTCACTACTTAAAATTGAAAACTTAATTTTAAAGAGTATAAAATATATATTTTACCCTCTTACATTTTAGAATCATATGATCCAAACAAATTAATAAGGGCAAAATTGTCATACTAAACAAAATTCTATTTTCAAATGTGTTACACTCAAACAAAATTTTTTTTTTCAGATACAATTTTCAGAACTAAACAAATAATTTTTTTAGTTTCAATTTAGTTTTCAGTTTTTTTTTTATCAAATGCTACCCAAATGTGTACATAAAAATTAAGTTACATACGCCACTAAAATATAATATCATCCAATGTTTTCAAGTTGATTGTTCTAGCGCTTTGATAAAAATTAGGCCTTAATTCTTTTGTTTTAACAACATTCAATGAAAGAGAAAAATGTGTCGTATTTATAATTAATAAGACTTGAACATAGAATATTCATGCTTGCAATTGACTCGGAGACTATTAATTTTAACAAGCCATCCATGTGATGAACCGTTGCTAGTATTAATTGTTGCTGTTGGCTTTTCTTAACAAATTTTATTTTTATTTTATTTTTGAAGTACTCTTATTTTATGTACTTGAAATTCAAGACACAGTGTCACAAAGTTCTAAATGGTTTGAAGTTACGACAAAAATAATGCACATATAATATCACTAAATGTCGCAGTTAAAGTTTGTACCAAAACCTGCATGGCTAAAGTAACATGTGAAAATATGAAAGATGGGCAGGCCTGCCATGTTGAATGGACCCCAAAATACAGGCCACTGCCCCGTTGAAGAAAAACAAAAAACCAGAGCGCTTGAATTATTATTATTATTATATATTATATTGATTTTTAAAATTTTAAATTAAATCTGGAGACGCACCAATCCCAACCTCTTTCAAAGCCCATATTTAGAGAAGAACCCAATTGGGCCCAAGCCCATTATCCTTGCCGGTGTTTCTACCAATTTTCCACTTCGAGAAAAGTCCTCAACGACCACTACTAAAGCTTGACGCCATTTTCCTCCCTCTCTCTCGTGATCGATCTCTCAAATCTCAATGGATAAGTAACAAAAAAATAAAAAAATTATTTCTTCTTCTTCATTCTTCAAATGTTTCACAAGTAATAAAATCCTAACCCTAGTTTCCCCGTATAATTCAAATTTATTTGTGTGTACTATTATTGGCTTCAATTTGTTTTTGTTTTACTCTGCAATTTCTCTCTGTTTCTGCAGTTGATGGTTTGAGCTTCTCATCTCTTTTAACTATGGAGGCGTTAAATTTGTCTGCAGGGTTACTGAATCCTCGGATTGATAGACCTAATTTCTCCTACAATGTGAGTACTGAGTTATACCTGTGGCTGTTTTTATCTAATTATCTACTAGAATCGCCTGTATGATACCTAATAATATCTCACATTATGCGTGGGTATTTAAAACGCATCAAATTATATTTGGTTAAGTAGTAATAATGCGTGTTCTTCCGATTTAAGGTCATAGGTTTGATTCCTTGAAAGACCTCTCGTTTTATATATATAGTATAGCTAGATACTTATGTCTATACACATTTTGCACTCTGAATTTGACACTTCTATGAGAAGAAATTAGGGTTTTGCAGCAAATTACCATGCCAATGATTCTACTACTGTAGCAATACCCCCTTATTGTTTAACACGGACCTACAAAATTAGAGCACACAGAGAGAGAAAGAGGGTATAGGAATTTGAGAAAGAATGAGATTTCTATTCAATCTTCTGAATTCCTTAAATCCATGTAGTATCCGCCTTTATAATATAAAAGTCGTCTACTAGAAAGAAAAACTTGCATGTGTCAACTGTTTATTTATTTTTTTATGTGCAGAACATTTCTATGGATGTGAATGAACTCTTCCTGGTATATGATATAAAATTGTAGTATGTGTGTTGAAATAGTTAGGAAGTTGTTATGAACCCAAGTCTCACATGGAGAAAATGGGATAATATAAGAGTGGTATCTATACAAATTAATGTATTCACCGTTGATGCACTAGCTACATTACCCAAACTTCACAAAGAACCACACACGCGCATAGATATAATGTTGATAAATGTGTTGCTACATATATAAAATTGTATTGTTCAATCGACTTTAGTTCATTTTCTGTAGTGACTTGTTCAAATTACAGGGAAATGTTTTTTACACAAGGGAGGTTGGTATCTTGCCATGTTCATGCATCAGTCACTTTGGGATGTTTGGTAAAGTTTTCTTACCTTCTCGGAAGGAATGTAAATTAGTCTTTGCTTGGGGTTCTGGAAGAGGAACCAGCATGATTTTTTCTGGCGACCATTCTTCCAATTCGAAATCTCTAATGCCCGGTAAGTGCTTTTTGGTTTAGTTTTCTTGTAACTGTGTGCTCTTACTCTTAGAGCTCAGTGTGCGTCTGATTGGCGGAAGTTTTCCTTGGAAAATATGTACTTTTCCATCTTGATTGATTGCCTCATCTTCTAGGCAATTCCAATTGCATCTATTTCCCTAGTACAAGTAAATTATGCATTATTCTCAGAACTTGAATTCTTATCCTCCCCCAAGGAAAATAAATTCTAGTCAAGGTTGAAAAGATATCAAAGTCAAAAAAGTTTCAATTCTAGGTAAAAAGTGAGCAATCAAACACCAAAATCCACATGTTGGAAAAAGTACATATTTTTTCCCCAGAAAATGATACATTCAAACACATTTAATTGCCTTTCCATGGAATTCAAATGTCTAGAAAAAGATTGCCTAGAGATCAAAGGCTATCAAGTGTAAGCTAAAATTACCTGAGCAGTTCCCCAAGGATTCCAGAACTTGTCTCCCTCAGTCCCAAATTAAGAGTCCATGTTTGACTTTTGCACTTTTTAAGGATGCACTAGTTTCAACTTTCAACCATATCGATGGTTAAGAAAAGAGCTGTTTACCATAGTGAGATTTGGTACATTGATTATGTCTTGAAAAGGGGAGTAGACTCTTAATTTGGGATTGGGGGAGTTTATGTTCTAAAGGACAAAAAGGCTGGTTGCTACTGCTTTTTGTTTTCTTGAATCTGTCTTTCAAAGGCCTTTAGAATCACAAGGAGAATACTGAGTGGGTGAGGGTTTTTGTGTTATTATCTTGTTCTTCATTTGAACTGGGATTTGGGTAAGAACAGATTTATTTTCCTTTTGTGGGGTGCGTGGGTGGTTGGGGGGTGTCCATGATCCCAATGCATTAGCATTGTTTTGAAGAAAAAGAAAAGCAATAATCATGGAGGGATAAAGACATCACTTTCTCCTGTGTGAAAATGTGGCATACTTGACTCAAGCTTGCCTCTTTATTAAACGGGCCTTACAATGTGTTATCTAGCACGTTCATTAACATAAATGTGCTCAAGCCAAACTTCAATTGAGGCGAGCCCGAGCCACATGGGAATAGCTTGGTTCATTTGAAGCCCTACGCATTGGTTTATTTCATACTTGTCTCCTCTGTTGCAACACAAAACACATTTCTTTGTGATGTTGATTAATGCTACTCCCACCACCCTTTTAAGAATGCACTAATGCCATCACAATCAATGGTTTAGAACAAAACTCATTTCCTATGTGAGTTTTGGTACATTGATTATATTATGAAAAGAAAAATGAACTCTTAATTTGGGACGGAGGGAGTATCAAATCAATTTACTTCTCTTCATGCATAACCTGAATTGGTCTAATCGTGTAATTTGTTTAGTGCAGTACCTTTTGGAAAAACTCCACGTTCATCTTCATCTAAACCATGCCAAGTGAAATCCGAAGACTCAGAAGGAATCCTAAGCGGTGAAAGCATCATCTTAAACGAGCAAACTTTAGAACACGAGCTCCAAATCGCCATCGAAGAAGAGAACTACAGCCAAGCAGCGAAAATAAGGGATAGCCTCAAACTCCTCCAAGAAGATAGCAAGGCCTCTGTTTTAGCTGCAAATGCCCGTTTCTACAACTCGTTTAGGAACGGTGACCTAGCCGCCATGCAAGCCCTGTGGTCAAAGGATGAAAATGTGTGTGTGGTGCACCCCGGTGTCAGCGGAATTTCTGGTTATGACCTTGTGATGGGTAGTTGGGAATTTGTGTGGGCCGATTACGAGTTCCCTTTAGAGATTGAAGTGAAGGATGTTCAAGTTCACGTGAGAGGGGACGTGGGGTACGTTACGTGCGTGGAAATGGTGAAGACGAAGGGGAGTAACTGGGGAAGACAGTTTGCGACTAATGTGTTTGAGAAGATTGAAGGTCAGTGGTTTATTTGTATTCATCATGCTTCGTACGTTGATTTGTGAACTTGTGAAATTGGGTTATAATTACCATGCAAAATTTTGTAATTTTGAATGGTACGAGTTTAGGGTAGGTGTCCTTTTTATATGGGGATGGTTGTTAAGATGTGTGGTAGGTTGGTAAAGAGATGTTTAATTAGCAGAGAAGGAACTTGGCTGGTGTTTTGTTGTTGATGTGTATTGAGTATAGAAGTGCCTACTAGGTCCCTATTTACATAGTTTGTATCTATTATGGCATTGGGATCTTCTTCATATATCTGGTTTTTTGATGCCTTTATGTGACTCAATCATATATATGCTGCCTTCAATATAATCTGGTAATGCACGTGTCCATTATTGCATCCATCTAGGAGGTTGTCATCTTTGACAAATTTTGTGTCTGAGAGAGAGTTGACTGAAATATCTCCTATGCTAAAGCAATGAGAAAGTGTAAACCTCAGGTTGCCGGTAGTTGGTGCGCTCCGCAAAAGAGGTTAGTCGAAGTATGCAAAAACATACCCAAACACCTTTTGGAGATGAAACCCTCAAACCAAAATATATATATATATATATATATGTAGAGAAAGTGCCGGGCAAAATTACAGCTTGATAATTTGGAATGAAAGGTATACATAAAAAGGGCGGCACTAATTACATACATTAAAGCACTCAATAACACTTTAATATTGGCTCGGTCATTTAGGATTGAATAATGTGCACATATTCGGTCTTATAGTACTGAGTATGTGTACATGACCTCGACTCTATAGAGCCGAACTAATGTATTTTTTTTTTTATTTCAACAATAACTTAGTCCTATTACATTGAGATAATATGTATATAAGATAAAATATTACCGAATAAAATATTGTGCATAATTAGCACTGCCCTATAAAAGGACAAAGACGCATATAAAACAACAAATAATACCGAGGCTCCTACATAACTTATGCTCTTCTTAGACATTTCCGCCTCCTTATTTCATCTTTTACTTTCTTCCTTCTCTTCATAAACCAACCCAACACAAACTCAATTTTTTTATCATCACAGTACCCAAATGTACGTTCTCTCTCCTCTTGTCTCAAAAAAACAATAATCATCCAAATTCACTTCCTCTCCTCTTTGGAGAAGAAATAATAAAATACCAAATGTCCCGTGAAGACAATAACGCCCACACGTCGATGCCGCCTCCCCATACTAAAATGAAAAATACGACTCCTTTTCACAATAACTTGTTTTTGGGCAAAAACGTTGTCGTTTTGTTCCAAGGATGGCCTAATAACGACCTTGGAATGTACATACTGGCTTTGGTCTTTGTGTTCTGGATTTCCGTCGCCGTCGAGATTCTGTCGGTGCCGCCGTCGCTCAAGCCGGGGAAGAGTCCGGTCGTTGGAGGGTTGAGTCAGGCCTCGGTTTATGGGCTAAGGATGGTTTTTGGTTACATGGTTATGCTATCCGTTATGTCGTTTAACGTTGGGGTTTTGGTGTTGGCTGTTTTGGGTCATGCTTTTGGGGTGTTTCTTGTTAAGCGGCGCGTGGTTGTTGCTGCTACGACGGCGCGTGATGGGGTTGAGGAGGCTGCTGCTGCTAGGGCTAATAGCCCTATTATAGTTCCACATTGCTAGAGTAATTTTTATTATATTTTAAATTAAAAAATAAATAAATCTGAATATATTGGTTTAATATGTACAAATTTTGAAATAAGAGTGATTTGTGAGTTGAGATGATAGACTAGAAGAAAGAAAGAATCAGGGAGTTCCGGTTGTTCGATACTTGGAGTGCTAATATTATCTATTATGTGATGTGATCGATGCATGCCATGCCATGCCATGCCACTTTTAGATTAAAATAAAGTATTATGTAACAAAAATATTACTCCATGCTTAGCTTTTAATTATAAAACATTGAAAATGACTTCAAAAATTCAGTAATTCCTTCCATCACTAATATAAGCAATTATCCATTACATCATCAATAAAGAGCGAGCTATTATTCCTTCTATGGGACTTCCTTGTTCTCTTGATAATTGGGGAAAACAGGGGACTTTCGAGCCCACATTCGAATATAAATTTTGCATAATTAATTGTAATTATAACTATATATAATTAAGAGTAAACAACTTAAATGGCTACTAAACTTTTGATCTAATACCATTTTGGCCATCAAACTTTAAAACGAACCACTTTGGTCATCTAACTTCGGAGTGAGTACTACTTTGATCATTCCATCCAATTTGGTTGTTAAATTTGATGCATTTGCATGGCACATGACTTCGTGCAGGCTTTTTTTTGGTCATATTGCACAAAACGACATTTCTTTCCTATAATTTTCACCAAAAATGAAACACATTAATGTATAAAACAAATCAATATTTTCATAAATAGCACAATTTAGGCTATTGTAAACCAAAATGATCAAAATATGCTTAAATAAGTCATGTGCCTTGCACATGGTTTCTTTCTATCAATTTAAGAGTTAAATAGAAGTTTGATGGCCAAAGTGGAACTTAGTTGGATGGCCAAAGTGGTTCGTTTTCTTTCTATTCAATTTAAGATTGATGGCCAAAATACTTGATATTTAATGTTATTTACTCTATAATTAATATAAGTTTTGCATAATTAATCTAATAATAGGTTAATGGTAACATGTTTAGCCCAAGAAGATTTACTCTATTAGTTATTTAATCACTTCATATTATGAGAACTGTTAATATATATGTCATCAGTTATTCAGTCAAGTGCTATTCACTAATATCAAGCTTTTATTCTTTATTTATACATTTTATCATGTTACTAATTTCTTAAACCAAAACATAATCATAATCATTTCTTTCATTTCTAGTTAATACTTTCATTTTTCTATTTTTGTTTTGTTGCCAAATAAACTTGTTGAGAAAACTAATTTCTTTGGAATTGCATAATACAAAAAGATAAAATTCATTAAAACGAAGACTTAGTTAATAATCTCGTAGTTCCAACCAGTGTTCTTAAAAGACAAGTTAGGTATTGTCTGAGCGCATTGATTAATGCCTAAGCGGGTGTCTAACCGCTGGGATGCATAAGCCAAATTTAGATGGCCTCCTAATCAGGTTGGGCTAGGAGGCTAAGTGAATAGATTGAGGGTATATGGCCTCCTAATCATCTTTCATTCTTCTAATTGAAACCAAACCACAGTCAGCATCCGCAATCACTAGAAGAAATTGAAGAAAAGCTCACTCTAACTAATTACAAACTAACCATTTTACCTTACCTACTCAATCATATCTTGAACTTTCTTCTTCTTTTTTATCGTTGCCTTCACTTTTCACTAGCTTTTTTGTTATTGTTCCTAGAAATAAATTGATAATTTCATACGAACGTGAATCAGTGTTCAATTTTGTTTTGGACAATGGACCTTAATGACAATGCTTCAATTGTTTTTGTGTTACACAGGTACTACACACATTTATATTTTAAAATATCAAAAACAATGACCACTCAATGCCTAACCATATAGGCGCCCTATGGCCACCCTAAGTTTGGCTAGTGCCTTTTAGAACATTGGTTCCAATTAAGTGCAACCAAATACTTCATAAATTTTTTCAAAAAATTCCTCTAGCTGTTTTAAGTATGAATTGTACAATAGATGTAGCTAAAAGTACATCTTTAATTTCCCCTAAACACCTCAGCTCTTATTAGGAAAAGCAGATTGGCCGTCCTTAAAAGTTAGGAGCTTTTACCCATTCTCAAATATATGTTGTGAACCTGTTTTAAACTCACAAAATGGTACATCCTTTTGCCCCAATAGCTGTGAATAGCTTCCTACTTGAAGACCACAATTTGGCCAAAATACCCATTCTAGTCTGTGGAGCTTCTTCACCTTCATGTATATCCTCCTCTTTTAGAGGACCCGAATCGGCTTGATCTTGATCATCATCAATTTCTCGAGCTTCGGCTGTAATCTGATCTACACCATCGATGACCCCTGCCTCGGATATTTCCCCAGGTTTTTTGTCAAACAGTCCTTTAAATTGCTTCCGAGCCTTCCTCTCAACCTCTTGTTCCTTCTCTTTTAGTTTTAGAAGAGCCGCTTTGGCATTAGGTTCGGATGACTTGTCAATGCTCATCATCTAATGGAACCAGGATATGAATCAGAGTAGGAATTATGTCCGGACTATCAAATGTTTGATTCTAAGAGCTTCTCCAATGGTGATTGTAAACTTTTTTTTTGAGATCAATGGTGATGTAAAACTTATTATTGCTTTTTTGCAAAATTTACACATGTACAAAAATTAAGTGCTCCAATGGTGGCATAGAGCAAATTCCTAGTTTACACTGTCACTTCAGTTCTCTCTACAACATATTTTTTTTATAAAATTTTATCATAACCTTCATCCAACTTTAATGGATTTTGTCTATTTTAAAATCAACTCACCCAGGAAATCTATAAAACAAGATCCATGATGAATATTGAAATTACGTATAAAATGTAACAAGATATTACTTTATGCATACTATTTTTACATAAAAGTTACACTCAACCATTTAGAAATGTTCTAATTCAATATTTAATAAGCATGGATAAGAATAATGTTACCCTTTTAAAATCAGCCCTAGCTTCCTCGAAATCTCCGGCTGACATGTAAGCCATTCCACGTCGATAAAGAGCTTTAACATGAAGAGGGTTTGCATCTAATACCTGCATTATTTTTTGCAGATAAAAAAAAGAGAGAAGAAAGATAATTGGGACAAATTTTGACCTTTTGGTTCAACGTAAAAATTAGATTGCGGCCAAGTGGGCTCCACAAAGGCCCCGCCTGTATGGGGACATCAGAATGCGTCATTCTACCAGAACATATTTATCATACATAAAATAGTGACATTCCAATATGGGGATTACTCATCGTTTATGGTGTATTGTGATAAGCATGAATTTCATAGCACACTAACCAAATAACCAACCAGGTCACATGATTCAGTACCTCTAGAGTGACGAAAATCACACTAGAGATATGTCACATATATATGTCCCTCCAGAATTATTGCTTCAGAGTAGTGGTTTGGGTCCCGCACAAGATTGAGGTCAAAATAACTTTTACCTTATTACATGTCTCGATGGATTTCCGACACTCCCCCATTTTCAAATAGCAGGCGGCCACATTCAGATTCAACAAATTCTACAAGTATCAAACACGAAAGAAAATCATAAATAAGAATTATGCCATCTAAAAATGATAGATCACAAAATAAATGACAGCTAAATGAAGAAGAGAAGAAGCTCGTTACTCTTGTATTCGAAAACTCTTTTCCTTCCTCGTCATCTTGTGGATTAACATGATTAAATTCCCGAAGAACCTATAAAGTACCAAATATTATATATATCATTATCATCGGCATAAGATACATAATAGTTACATACACATGCTCGATTATGCTAGTTGTTGGTCATGATCAGGGGCGGGGTTAGTAAGACTTAAAAAAGGTTGGGCTACTCCCATCCCTCCCCCCCCACCCCCCCAACCCTCCCTACATATTTTTTTTCTATTTAATGTTTCAAAAAACAAAGTTGTGTTACTAATTTTGCCTAATAAAAATATTAGTACTAAAATTATCCCATTTAATAAGATCCAAGGTTGCGCCTCTCTGCCCCTGGTCATGGCAGTTGAATTCGGATAAGGTTTATGTAGGGAGTATTAGGATACTCGGTGCCAGCAAAATTTGCCAATAAAAACGTGGCCATGGTGAAGAATCATACCTTGTCATACTTTGCCTTGGCAAGTTCATATTTTCCTTCTTTGAAAAGCCTGTTACCCTGCAAAAACAAACAGGTTTCCTCCATAAATAGCAACTGGTCTCTAATTATGAGTTATTTTTTTAAAATTACTCAAAAACAGTAGACTTGGCTTATAATTTCATCAATGACTCGAAATCTGTAATATGTTTGCAAATAGACATGAAATATATACCGTGCCTTTGATCTTCTCAACCTCCTCCATTATACCCCTGAAGTCCATACCAGTCCAGTCCTACAAGAAGAACTTTAATCACACGATATAGATATGCTCAAGCTGAATAAAGCAAGCAAAAGATAGATAGATAGATAGATAGATAGATAGATATATATAGAGAGAGAGAGAGAGAGAAGCATAATGACTGTAATTCCCATTGATGCGGTTGTGAAAAACTGCCAAACAAAGCGATAATTTTCACACGAAAACAAATGTTTATACAATAATTTAATGCACCAAAAAAACTACAAATCTATGTTCGGATCCTATCTACGCTATCAAATGCAAAAGAACTTTCAGGCAAAAAATTTAAGTCCATTATTTTCCATAAGTTGTAGAAATTTCCTGTTAGTGGAAGTAGTGTATAAGATGATGCTAATAACATATAACTGAAATTGCCAACATAGATCCAAAAGACCTGAACTAGAAGGCAACATTGGTTCTGTCTTTTTCACATGTTTGCCGAATAGTATGTGAAATAAAATTACCTTTGGCATCTCAAAACCAAGAAGCTCAATCTCCCACTGAATATAGGCACCTTCAGGAACATTAGCTGGCCTACACATATGAGATAAATAACAGAAAGCAATATTGTTAGCTAAATAATCTGTCGGAAATTAGAAAAGAAATTGATGGAAACTATATTAAGAAAAGAAAATCACCTGGGAAACTTGTCATATGCATAATCCGGAGGGCATGTAACAAGAGCTATCTCTTCAGGCAACATCAAACGCACACACATTTCAAACCCTTCTGGTACCTAGTACACAAAATGACATATTAATTATGAGGAAATTAATATATATAAATAACCATCTTTATTTAAGAAAATTGGAAAAACATACATAAATTAGTAATTTTGCACCCTTTAATTTGGAAAAATAATTAAATAATTAATAGTTCTAATTTTGCCCCCCAACCACTCCCAGTTAAATTCCAGAATCCGCCTGTTCATAAGGGTAGACATTGTAGGGACAAGAAAAGGACAAAATAGGGAAAGGAGCAATCAAATCAACCCATGAATGAGAAAATGCACAGTCAAGACCTTACGATAACAACTTGGGCAGCAACTGATAAATCTACCAAGCGCGTATAGGAATAAATAATTAGTGGATGGAGAACCAAATAATCTACTATTTGGAGCATTACACAAACTGAAAGTATAAAGTCGGGAAAAATTTGCTTTATTTTAAAAGAAGTGAACTTACAAGTCCCTCTCCAGAGGAGAACTCTAAAGGCTGACCATCGTTATCAACCTTTGTGTCATAGAAAGCAGTCTTTTCCTCATTAAGTAGCATACCCTTGTAATGGACACGTAGTTGACTGTCATGAAGAGGGCAATCCATAGGAAATTCACCTAATTATTTCGAAAATATTAAGAGAAAGAAAGAACATCAAACGCTTAGCTAAATGTATCAAATATTGTAGTTATTTATTAGATCATAGATTAACATTCTGACCTATAAAGAGGAAAGCCACTTACATAAGCAGGACTGGAAAAGAATGAAATGAAAACAAAAGTGCACACATAAAAAAATGAAAAAAAAAAACAGTTTGATAAGAAAAATTACACCTGGCTCATGTAGCTCTGTCTAATTTGATAATATAACCACTCAAAGCAATGTAAAATGGGTCCAAAAATGCAGTGTCAAATGACTCAATTTCTTAGTTGCCTTTGGATTTGGAAAATACACAATGAGTCAATGAGACACTATGTAGAGGACCAAAAAGTATTTCAAAGTCTCACAGAAATTTTCAACATCAACAACAGGATGGTTCAATTGGATAACTACAAATTTAAAAATCTAATAAACATAGCACTGAAATGCCGAAACAGTTCAAAATTGACTGGATTCTTGTCTGGTTCAACAAGATGCCGGATTGACTCAGCAAGGTCAACAATTCTTTGGTCATTACAGCGAAATAGCAGCAATTCAATCCAATTCATGTGAATATCTTGCAGAAATCACCTAAGGTTCATGCTGCGTCAAATCTATGTCAATTTTTGGCCAACTGGCCGAGTCTGAAACCAACTAAAATCAGCAAGACACCGGGATTTCAGCCATTTCAGCAACCATGCCGGCAAGACTGAGAGCTACCAAGTGAAGCAGAATATACTTCTTTCTATAATGGACAGAAAAACATAACTCTTGTGGGGCTGTAAGAAGTTAGAAAATGATTAGAAGACCAATTATTTTAAAAGAGTTTGGAAAAGTATATGAGTAAATGTTCTCCATCTTTTCCTCTTTTTTCATGGAAACATTTTATTACACATCACCCAAAGAATTGGATTCCATGAGAAAACTGAAATGTAATAGAACCTCTCACCATATCACTCATCTCTTCCAACTTCTCATAAATTTAGTAGTGTTTTCATTTTTCAATCATTTTCCAACTATTTTATCAATAAGGCCTTCATAATTTTCACAAAGCCAACGAGGTCAAGGTACTTTTAAGACAGACCAGCTCTGTGACAAAAATTGAGCAGTACAGTATGCTATCCCTCAAATGTTTTAAGATTGAGGTTTGGTGTATCACCTTTTCCATCATGCATACGGCGTTTGATTAGACGCCCATCTCCAAGCACATCCCGCACCTGACCAAAAAAAGAATGACACAGAAGACCTAAGGCATCTTTTCTAGAAGCAGTATAGGTATAAAAAATAGACTTTTCGGGAAAGTTCTTCCAGTGACAAGGCATCTCAGGTCACCCAAAAAGTCAAATACCATAATAAGAATGTAGAAGAAAACTAACTAGTAAAGAATATACTTCCTCAGTCCCAAATTAAGAGTACACTATTCTATTTTGGGATATTCCAAATTAAGAGTCCACTTTCCTTTTCAGAACAAAACTCACGAACCAAAACTCACACTAGGAAACGGTTGTGTTCTAAACCACTGATTGTGATGAAATTAGTGCATTCTTAAAAAATGTGAAAGCCAAAAATTGACTCTTAATTAGGGATGGTGGGACTACTAATCCTAAATCCTCAAGAGTAATACAATTAAAAAGATGAGGAGAAGTATAAACCATTGGTTTATACATCCAAATGAAACTGGAGCAAGAAAATCCATATGCTACATCCCATATTGTTACAACAATCTAGTTTGGATAGAGGATGTGCTAAAGCAATTTACTTAACCATGAACACATCCTTTTTCATTTCTTTCCTTTTGGTCATTACAACAATTGGATTTTTTTCATTTTTTGTTATAATTTGCACCAGGGATGAAACTCAAATCAGGGTAAAATCAAAGGTAGTTCATAGCACAAAAGAACTGCACACACCTGAATAAAGTGGACAAGTTCCACTTCGAAATGAACTTCTTCAATTCCTTCCACCATAGGCATGAAGGGGCATTTAGTTAAGTATTGGCTGGTAACATAAATAACTGCTTTCTCTGCCCGTGACATTGTGCCTATTCCCATCTCCAGGCCTTTAGGTACCTAATCCAAATATGATAACAATAAGTACCATAATTAGTAGACAGACACCACAATTACATGTAATGGTTATCCTGCGTAGCTACACGCAATAGACAACTTTGCCTAATCAACTAAAGAATTATTAACCGCCTACATATATCAAGCTGATCAATTGATTGAAAGAGAATTTCTTCCCATAAGAACTTGGCAGAAGCAATTGCTAGAGTAAGCAGTCTATTTGGTTCGTTCTTTGGATCAGTCCTGGAACTCTAAATTTGTGTTCATTCAAGATTCCAAAGATTTGCTGGAGTTTTGAAGAGGAATCCAAGATCCCTGGTAAAGGAGAATTCTCTTCATCCATTCTCATATTTATTCGGGAGAAGCCTAAGACGATTCCAGGGTATCCTTCCATAGTTCCTTATTTTTAATATTTTTGACAAAATGACCCAAATTTTTAACAAATAACTAAATATCTTTCTATTGCATTCTATAATTAATATTTAATTAATAAAATATTATAGCATGGTAACTAATTTTAATTAAATTATTTTTTATTGAATAATATATAAGACATTTATTCCCATTATAATTAGAGACGAGATTCAGTCTTAATCAACCATTCGCAAGGAAACTCAAATGCCAGGAGAGGAGCTTTCCTTGAATCTAAAATGCCAATTCCATTCGTAAAACTTGAACCAAACGAGTCCTTATAGGGGAGAGAATTGGAATAAAAGCCAAAAGATGATCAACAGCTGGATGTGAAGGAATGTACTATCAACCAACCTCAGATTTCCCAAAAGTAAAGAAAAATGGTTCTCCTTGTGTGTGTGATAGAATCAATGTTCCATCCCCTGTCTTTGCGGAAATCCTAGAAATAATCACAGAGAATGTAAATCTTGTTATTACTCTAAGACTGCAAAACATTAAGTATGGAGTCCACCATTGAAACAAAAGAATGAAGTTTTACCAAGCTTTTACTTCATACGGCTCCCTCGGTGATTCCCACCCCTGTCCTTCATCTGTAACCTAGCCAGAATAAAAGTTGAATAGTAACCATTAATATTTTAAAACTGAAACCTAAATTACATATGATTAATCATATCAACATCAATATTAACCGTATTGTGACTCATTTTCTTCTTGCAAGCTTTACTTCATCTCCATTTTCCTTTCTCAAATAAGCAAATAGTAAATGAATCGCGAAATAAAACTATGAAGTCATGATAATACCTTCTTTAGAACTCCCAAATCTTCACTAATGACCTGAAATATTACAAAGGAAATCCAAGGTTAAAGATATTACAAAGACCATTATACAAGAAGTAGTTAACCGAGTGTAAGCAATGGGTCAAAAGAATACCAAAATATGTTAGGGAAATTGCATGGAGAAAAAACAAGACAATAATGGACAAAAGTAAAACAAAATTAACAGTAAAATTTGAAAAACATCACAATATTATACAAGGACTGAAGTAACAGTAAACCTTGATAACATTAAAATACTACACAAGGACTTATAGAAAATCTAATATTCTTGCCTTGATTTTGGAGAAATCTATCAGCTCAATCTCAAAATGAAGTTCAGCATCCTTTGGAAAGCTATCAGAAACAGAAACAGGGCAATCCTCCTCACCATAGTGCAGTTCAGGTTTCATCTTGAACTGAAACAAAGACAACATAAATTATGTTTTAGATCAACATGAATCCAAAAGAAATTAGATCATTAAGTATTTAACAAAATATCTTAGTTTGAGAAATATCTTAGGTAACATATGCTTTTTCTGGTTGCTTTTCCCCCAGTATGTGCATTTAAAAAGCGCATAGAGAAGCGGGTGAAATTTAATCTTAGCAATTAAAAGCAAAATAAAATAAAACCACAATCCAAGTGTTTTTTTATACATGTAAATATATACTAAATCAAGAAAAATAAGCTAAACATATTTTACTGCATCTGAATAATATACTTTCCCTTTTGAAATGGTTCAAGTAAATGAGTTCAAACACCGTTTAAGAAGCATAAACTACAGATACTTGTAGATGATATTCATCAAGATCTAACTAATTTAACTAAAATGTGAACCTTCAATACTAAATTAACAAAAATGTTAACACAACCAATTGGTGGCATCAAATATAGATTCTGTTTCCTCTTGGTTACCTTGTATCGCCAAGAATCAACTTTTTCTTGGTTAAAGAATATAAGAATGAACAGGTCATGCACCATCTAGGCGAAAAGTCGGCAATTGAAAAAAAAAATATTTGCAACATTCATTGATCTCCAAAATTAAAATATAAGCAAAACAATTTCCTTCTTGACTCTAAGAATTTAGTTTCACGTAGATAAACAAAGTGCAAATAATTACCACAGCAACTTCACCCTTCAGCATTGTCGGAATTCCTTCTAGCAATCCCAATATCATCTTGCTTTTGCCTAAAACATGCCTTGTAGGGATACCCTTACCTGTGACAAAGAGATTAAAAGACGGAAGAGAGAAGTGGGAGGGGGAAGGGCAGGGTTGGGGGGAAGAGATGTTTATTCCATCTGACTATGTAGTATATACCAAAAAGGAAAACTTATGAGATCGATGGAATCAGGACATAACTCTGAATAATGGACTAAAGTTCACCAAAACTTAATTTATAAAAAATATGCTTAAATCATCAGAACAAATAAAATCAGTAAACCATGCATTATAAGAAACAAGAAAATTATTATATATATATATATGTATGTTTGTGCCAATGGCACTATCCAAATCCATAATTACGGCCAATTACACATACATACTGCTCTCTTATTGACCTCTTACAGCACTTGACTAATTCCCAGTCCACATGGAGAAACTCCACGCCGCATGCATCAGGCTACACTATCGAAACGCGGTACCAATGTATAACCAGTAAATTACAATCAATTTGCCGATTCAATTAGATCTCTAAATTATTTTACCTTCAAATCTTCTAGACTTCAAAGTATGAGATCAAGCTGGAAGTGATGAGGATCGTTTGATGCTTGAACAGCTTAGATGCTTAGACTTGTAGATCTCAAGGCTATAAAACCTCCGCTCTAGATATCGGGCGGGGGGAGGAGCAGTCTATACAATTAATATAGCAGCATATTTACTTCTATGTACATATAACTCATTTGAGGTAATAAAGTAAGATATTCGATCCTCTCTGATAGGTAAATGCCTTGGCCATTTGGAATCTCAACAGTTAACAGTTTCTCCCTTTCTCTTGATCATAAAAGAAATTTTCCTAAGAGACATATGACACCAATTATGAAAGAGGACAAGATGTCCTCAAGCACAATAAAAGAAAATATATAATCAAAAGCATATTCTATCTCATCTCTCACACTCATTGCTTGGGGAAGTAAACTCTCAAAAAAAAAAGTATTGAGTTGAACTCACCTCCAAGTTCTGATCGGGTAGACTGAACAACTACTCCATCTAGAGTACGAATTGTGCAATGATACACGACCTGCAAAGACGCAAGGGACAACTTTAATAAAAAGCTTGTTCTCTTCTCCTTCACAAATCACCCTTGTAGGAGTAACTGATTACCGTCTGGGTGGAATTGCCACAACATGGTCATTCTTCTTAGCAAGAATTATTGCAGTAGGACAAAGACTAGGAGGATTTGAAAGGCATTATGGCATTAAGATTTCCAAGGTTTAGCCAAGGCTTAGCCTAGGACCTCCAAATTTTGATGGAGGTGCCAAGGCTTGAACCTTGGACCTCTCAGAAAACCTTCTTCCTCTAATACCATGTTAAGAACCATCACTCCCAAAAGCTTAAGTTGTTAGGAGAAGAAACCGTAATGAATATCACGCTTAACAAAACGTCTATATATACTTATCCTAGTTTTACTTTCTTAGAAACTGATTAAAGAGTCTCATCATTGTAATGGACGTGTATAGATTAGCAAAGTGATTACAATAATTCACACACAAATTAATCTCAAACGTTATCAGCGTTACAAAATAAAACAAAAATTATCACTCATAGGTCCAGATAACGACCTATTCATTACTGTGAATTGAATTGAAACACTTGCAGTAACTAGTGAATAAGTAAATCTATTACAAAGACATATAATTGCAGCATCATAAGCATAAAAGCAAACCTGATTGCCATCAACAGGTGTAGCATCACCACCTCCAGGCCTAACCAAAGCTTTCATTAAACTTCCGGGCACAATCTTCTTCTTCCTAATTAACCAAAAACACAAGTTCAATTACCGCCATATATTGTACACAATTGGCCAAAAATACAAGTCTTTTATAGTCTTTTAACGAAGAATATCGCGCAACAAATTATGAGAAAAGGAAAAACGAGACTGGCCTTTTCTCTTCTTCAGGTGAAATTTTATTCTTCTGTGGCTTGAATTCTTGCTCAGCGTCTTCATCCACAGCCATTGGTGACATTTTGCTGCCGAAGCACGCTGCAGAATTTAGAAGTCCGCAATAACAAGTAACCCTAACAAAAATTGGGTGATTCTAGTGACATAGAGAAGTTAGAAATTCAATCAATTAAACATAGAAGTTGGTGAGAATTGGTGGAAATCCCTATGTAATGTTTTCAAAGTCAAATACTAACAAAAACTTGGACAAATTATGTGTAAAAATGCACTGTGCATAAAACCTTACACACGAATTCAGAGAGAGAAACTGATGAATCGAGAGGACATGCATGTACCTGAAAAAATTGAGCTACTACAGAAGTTGAAGACAATTGGGAGACTGAAGAAGAGCTTAAGCCGTTGATTTGCTTGCATCAAACTGAAGGTGAGGGATCATTTTCGAGCACCTTTATTGTATTTATTTTTATTTACTTTGGTGTTTGTTTGATAACAGGACTTTGAATAATTTTAAATGGTTTGTTAAAATATATATAATATATATATATATATTGTGCCAACTTAACTTTTTTTTATTTAAAACTGGAAATTATTATTTAAAATTTTAAGTGGTAAATTTTCTACTTAAAATTGAAAAAATAGTTTTAGAGAACGTTTTACCCCTTTACATTTGAATAAAATACCATAATGTCCAACATATCAATTATTTAGTAAAAGTTATCATTTGTAATTGATATTTTCCTAGTATTTGACTCATAAAACTATTGTAATTTATTCAAGGATTCAAAGATGTGATTATAAATGCTTAATTAGTTTTAATCTAATATAATATTATGTCTTTATGTTTTAAAATTTTGTCAAGTTTATAAATTCTATTTTATGAATTTGTGCATTTAGTGAAGTAATGGGAATTAGTAATTTTCATAAATAAAATGGGTTTAACTTGGTTAAAAAATTTAAATTATATGCCTTTTTTCATTTTCATTTAAAATCATGTAATCCAAAAAAAATAATAAGCATAAAATTTCCATACTAAAAAAAATTCAGATGTATTATATTCAAACAAACAATATTTTTTCAGAAACAATTTTTTAATTTTTTTATCAAACGTCACCTTACTAAAATAAATTTTAAATAACAAATAAATAAATATATATAACACAATTTTATAGCAGTGAAATACGTGCTGCTAGAAGACGTTCTAAATATTCAAACGTTTTCTCCCGCGTTCACATGTACACCTGTTTAATATAGTGGTGGCTAACTTTTTACTACAATTTTTTGTAATAAAAGAAAAATGTAATAAAGGGTCGATCTCAACATTTATCCTATCGAAAAAGTCAGTTACACCTGCACAACATACATTTTATGTCCTAGTCACGTAAATTTTATGCCTTGTATATTGAAAAAAATTGTTAGATATTTAGCCTTTAATACTAATGAAAGCAATTTTGATGAATCGTACACCAAGGAAAATATAAATTCAAAGGGACAAACACGCTGAGAAAATCTATGTTATTATATAAAAACAAATAAGTATCTATGCTAATTATCATCCACCAAAAAGGAGAATCAAATAGAATAAGCAATTATGTAACAGAATCTTAACTCTAAAGCGTATGACTATTTTCAGTACTTACATATATCATTTGAAAATTGAAATAATGTATTGTATTTTTATTTTTATTTTTATTTTTATTTTGCCAACTTTGTAAGAGCATCCGCAGCGTAATAAAAATATTTAGGCTAAATTTACTATACATTTTATTAACTTTTGAAATAGTTCACAGCGAGAAGGGTAAAAAAAAACAGCAAAAAAAATTATACGAATGGCCCATATTCGTATCAGTTGATGTAAAAAAAAAAAAAAAAAAAAAAAACAAACAAACTTGGCCATACGAATGTGGCAAATTCGTATGGTTCATACGATGATGGCAAATTCGTATGGCAATTTGAGGGTTTTTTTTTTTTTTTTTTTTTTTTTTTTTTTTTTTTTTGGGTTATACACCGTTTGGCCCATGTTTTCTCTTAATTATATTTTTGCCCCAATAATTCTATAACTCAAATAACACATGTTTAAAACACAAAATAAATTTATATGATTTGTATTAAACATTAAAGAATGGTGTGCAAGACTTGATTTTATAGATAAAAAAATTTGGTACTTAAATAATACAAAAACAATAATTGGTTTAAAATAGACACTTTAATAACTTATTTACAATTTCACCCCCTAAAGTTAAAAAGTTAACTTTAACTTTAACATCATCCAAACTAATCCAAAGCAAGCAACGGAAATATGGAAAAAAATAAATAAAAAAATATTAATGGCTCATACGAAGGTGTGTCTTTCGTATGATTCAATTTTTTTTTATACGAGTGTGCTAAATTCGTATCATTTCGTACGAGTGTCCCAAATTCGTATGACTAAAAATTAGTGAAATGTTAAATTTGGCCAGTCGGTACCCTACCTGCCAAAATTTTAACCTACCATTGTCTCCGCTGTGAACGGGGTAGGGTAAATCTAACATTTTACCCTACCCGATACAGATGCTCTAAGTGAAGGAACATTAAGGCTGAGTTATATATAGGACTGGCTTCAAGAATTGTATCTACGGAGAATATAATTTGAAATATGCGTTTCACCGTATGTTCTAGTCATATTCAAACCGTTAGACTAACCTTTTATGTTAAAAAGAAAATAAATATATATATATATATATATATATATATAAGTCGTACACACACCATATTTGTATTAAAAATAACAAACTGTCATGTATTTCCGAGTCAAAGAAAGTTAGCCCAAGCCCAAAAATTCCAGAGACCCATTATACTCCCATGAGTCTCATGCCAATATATCACAAATAAAGCCCAAACATGCTTAATTTCTTTACATCTATGGGCCACAAAGCCCATTGCATGAGCAATTTTTAATTCTCTTAAGAGTGCGTAGCGGATTATAAGACCGGATATAATTATTTAATCACATTCAAACCGGATAAAATAATCTCACCATTTAGGTAAGATTGTTTGTCCCTCTTCTTGTGGGATAAGAGGCTTTTGCAATATAAATAATTCATTTTGACATTTAGTTCCAATCAATATTAAATGTGAGATAGGATTATTTTATCTTATCATGTTCAAGCGTGTCAAATAAAAGTGTATTGTCACGTGGTGTATAAGCTAACATGATTTAATACTAACAAGATACTCTAACACTTCATCCTTTCCTAAATCTATTAGGCCTCGTTTGATTCAGGTATTAGGGTCAGTGGGGTTAATAATACCAGTATTAATAGTACTGGACTATTAATCCTGTTATTAATTTAATACTAATACCTTGTTTGATTCATGCAGTATTAATACTGGGATATCTCATATTGACGTTAATACCATATTTGATTCTATAACTCATATACGGGATTATATTTTAGACTAACAAATTTTAAAAAAAAAAAATTTTAAAAAACATAAAGTTAAAATAATAATAATATAGTAGTAGTGGCATTTTTGAAAATATTATAGTAGTAGTGGCATTTTTTAAAATATTATAGTAGTAATGGCATTTTTTAAAATATATGATTTATTTTTCTTAATCGTGGATAAACAATACCACCTCCCCCTAGTATTAAATTATACCACAAAGAGTGGTATTAAGTTAGTACCGATATTAGTAATCCCAGCACATTTGTGCGAATCAAATAAGGTATTATAAAAAAAGTGGTATTAACAATCTCATCCCACTTTTTAATATCCGAATCAAACGAGGCCTTAAAGTATTATACAATATTAATACATTTCAGGATGTATAACATTGCTCCATTATTCACTTTTTAATGTTATCACGTTAATGTAGTGTAAGTGTATGACGGAATGTTGTTAAGGACCCTCCGCGTAATGAAAAGTACATCAGATCAAAACATAATTATGATCGAAAAGAAAACGTAAGAATTTATATTATGAAAATAATACTTCCTCTATTTCAAATTAGTAACCCATCTTGACTTTAAAGTTTTAAAATACATACAAACTTTAATATAATTAACTAATTTATTATGGCAAAATATGGTTCATTAGTTATGTGCTAAAAATGAAACTGTTCATTTAAAATATAGTTAGTTGATTATGTGTCAAAAATATAACTGTTAATTTGCTTTTAAAAAGAAATTTATATGAAAATTAGATTTAATATAATTAGGCATTTCTCGTGCACTTTAGGCAACAGCTCATTGCGGAGTTGATAAGTAATTACATGCCATGTTCAACACTGAGATTCACAATTTTGTACATATAACATTATTGAAAGATTTAGGTATCAGTGGTATCATATCATCAGCATCATCTTTAGTAGTATTACTTTTTCATATAATCTAAAAGAATTCGTTATTTAGCTTTGCTTGGCTGAACAAACTACCTTAAAAAAAAGTAAAGGGGTTTGCTAGTTGGAAGTTGGTGAGCTACCTTTGAATTATGAAACCAAAATCATGAGAGGGAAAGAGAGATAATTGATTCAAGTAGCCGAGTAGGGACATTTTTTTTATCAAAAATTCGCCACTTTCTCACTCTATTATATTATAAAATTAAATTGATACATTAATTATATTGTTGAAAGAAAATGAACGATATTTTTAATATTAGACGTACTAGAAAATAAAATGTTCCATTAATTTAAGTAGTATGCTGTATATTTTAATAAATTATACACAAAGCAAATGCAATAAAATAATTAAAATATATATACATATATAACTAGAGGGTAATTAGTGTCATATCTCATATAGCCTAAATACAATGCCTTTCAATTTATATATACGGATAATTATTTAAATTTTAATAAATTTAGTAGATAGATAAAAAAAGTGGGCGAAGTATTTGGGAGTAGGATTGGCATTTTTGACTGAAACAGCGAAAATCAAATCAAAAATATAGAACCAATTTTAAAAATAACCGAATTGAACCGATTTTAGATGGTAACCGAAAATCATTTTCAGTTATTGAACTTAATACGGTACAGTTGTAGTATGGATAGGTGAATGGTTCGGTTTTACCGAACTAAACCAATTTTTTTTTAATACATATTAAATCCTTTGTGTTTTAACTTATAAAAGTTAAAACCTTTCGGGCATTCCTTCTCAAAAATGATTCTCCACATATCTCTAAAGTCTCTGCTTCTCAGAACCCCTCTATCTCAATCTGACAATATACTCGTCTCCTCCGGCCAACAGCCACTAGCCCTAATGTACGAATATTTGATTTACTTATTTAGCCCTAATATTTTAGAGATGAAGAAGAAGCTCATAGTTTATGACTTATGTTTGATACTTTATAGTTTATACTTTGATTTAGCCCTAGTAGTTCATAGTTGTTACTTGTTTATACTTTATATATTGAATGCATAGTGGACTTTAATTTTAGTTTGCTTTTCGTAAACTCTGATGAACAGTGGCCATTTTTTTATATATATTTTGTTGTTTGATACTTTGATAATTTATTCCTAACAGTCCATAAGTATTTGTTAACTTTTGTTTTTTTTGAATGTGGATTAATGGATTTATGGTGATGTAAGATGTTTTCGTGTAATGCTGTGCTACTGTTTTTTTCTTGCTAAATTGTTTTTTATTTTTAGACAATTTTAGTAATATCAGAAATCAAATTATACTGTATTGAATTATCAGTCACTAATTAATTTAAAATTAATTTGAAATTTTGTATTATTAAAAATGTTCGATTCGAACCGAACCAAATCGAATCAAGCCCTATCTGGGAGGAAAGCTTGAAGGGCAAACAAGGTTGAATGGGACCTTTTACTTAATGGAGGCGGCCATGCGTTGCATATATCCGTTCAGAACCATGCCATCCGGCCTGTGGGGGATGGGGATCGATGCGGGTAACTTTGCGTGATATATGGACAATATATATATATATATATATTTAATGAATGATACTAATTATTATGATAGATAGATAGATAGATGGACAGATGGAGCTAAACTTTTAAGCGTGTGTGATGTGTTGGGTCACTATTAACTTGTGATTGCACCCCCCACTGACTGAGTTCTATTGATTTAAAATATATTTTAGGGGGACAAAAGTGTCCCTAGGAGGAAAATGAAAATTTCAACCAACTCGTTGGCACTATATATTTAGGTATTTTTCGTGGCCCACTACACTACTCTCTTCCCCTCTAAGCAACAATCTCTCTCTCTCTCTCTCTTCTACAGTTTCAACATATTTTCACCCAAACTTAAAATAATTATATTTTCCAAATATTTTATTTTCCGAGAAACCTCAGGCGGAGCCACATGAGGGTAAGTAGAGGCAACCAAAGTGTAAAAAAACAAAACTATATATAGGGATCTTATTTTTTTAAATGCTTATCAAGTTTATAAGAGATAATCTCTTATAAACCCATCAAATTTTCCACAAAGTTTTCATATGGAACTAACTCATTTTCATTCCATTTTTTAATCTCAAGTAACCCACTTTGGTTGACAATTTTCCATTCATCCCATAATCATTTTGAACAAACAAATATACAATTTCGGTGTCCTCACGGAGGAGAATACGAATCTATAATAATATCTCACAAACGAGTATGAGGTTCCACTGAAAATTACTCTCAAAATAGCTCTAAAATGGTATTTTGCCTATTTTTCCAACACTGACAAGGTAAATCCTTTCTTATATCTACTTGTTAATATTAGGTATAATTAAATTTCTTAATTACTTATATAATATTAGTTGTGATTCTTCATTAATTGCATAATATTATTAATAATATTATATTTGCATCATATTATTGTAATTTCTTATAATTGTTTACATTCTTTATTTGAGTTGTATGAAGTATTATTATTAATACTATTATTTTTACGTTCAAATTTTATAACTTTAAATATATTTTTATATATTTTGAATTTCGCCCCCACTTAGTCAAATTCGTGGCTCCGCCACTGGTTATATTTGAAATTTTAAGATGTCGTTTGTAATTTAATTCAAACTATCACAAAACCATAACCTATTTGTTCGGATCTAGTGGACTATGTTTGTATGCAAAATTTACTCAAAAAATTAAATTTGTTTTTAGTGGAGAATTTATTTCACATAGTTTTGGAATAAACGTTCAAATTATTTTAGAGTTTCTTCTAAGTCATATTTATGTTTTATCTCTTCTTAATTGAATCTCCTTATGGAAGGTTATCATTGATATAAAATACATTTTTGAAAGTTTTTATACATTTGTTTCGTTTTCACTACCTTTCTGAAACAAAAATTTTAACCATACTCTTCTACGAGAACTTATGTAATCAAACACAATACTTGTTATTAATTTAGAAGTATGTACACCTTCATATATAAAAAGTATTTTTGAGTAAAAGTTTAAAAAGTATGTACACCTTCATTTGCTTTCTTCTCCTTTATAAAATAGAGTTACGAAATTAGAAGACTATTTTTATATGAAAAATTTAGGGGGAGTTTTTGATCTATTTCACCAGTATGCGGCTATAAAAACTATAATGTTTGGCATTTTTATTATTTATAGCTCCCGACTTATTAAAACAAAAAATAAAAACTAAAGCTTGTACACAATGCAAATAAGGTGGAGTGCCAGCACCCAAATCATCCTTTACCCCCTTTCAATGTATCAAAATAAAAGTAACGCTCTTAGTTGTCACTTTCAAATTGCACCCTCTTAAAAGAACTGGTCACTTGAGAGACAGCTTCATGGCACTTACAATTTTGCTTTATACATTGCTTCAAAGGGAGAATAAAACAAAAGCTTAGTTATGAATAAATAAAAGGAAAATGGATTTACTTTACGAATAGTAGTGGACCACACACATAACCATGGTGGAATTGTTTAGAGTTGAATTTTAGGCTTCTGTGCCACGTACTTTTTGACCCCCCTCCTTGATTGACCCAACTCACTCCATCACACACAACTTGTGAACAAAATAAACCACACTATTTAAATTATAGCAGATTAGTATATGATCAAAAAAATTTATTAGTTGTATACTCATACTTATATAATTTGTGTAATTAATCAACAACTTATATTTTTATTTTTGTTTCAAATTATTTAATAATTTTAATTCAAAATTTTTTATTATATTATTTTAAATGTCATGTTTGTCTTTTTTTAGTTATTAGGGTTTCATCAATTTGGTTGTTAAAACCATATATTCTAGATTTAAGCAATTTTTTATCATTTATCCTTCTAACCAGTTTCAAGTGGTATATCCATTCACTTGGCCGGTGACGTCGTCATACATATCAAGTAGTTAGGAACATATATGCTACTATCGATCCTTATTATTTTACCGCAATTTGTTTTCCTCTTTTTTTTTTATGTTTGTTTTTTCTCATCCTATAAACTTGGTTCTTCATAATTGGAGCATGTCCAATTATATGACCCATGTATTATAGCTTTTTGTAATCTTTAGTTTGCAAATTTAGAAACAAAGATTCATAATTTCGTATTGCTTGGTAGAAATATTCTATTGTCATTCCCTATTAGCATATCTTGGATTTTTGTTATTTTTCTAGTTGTGTATATCTAATGTGAAAAATATCATGTTATTTTTTATTTATCTCCTTCATATATGTTATAAAAATATTGATATGTGGATGTCCATAACTAATCCCACATTTGAATTGTGGTATGAATGAGGGATTACCTAATAGTATATATATTGAATTTGTCCCACATTGATTATGTAAAGAAGTAAGGAGGTTAGCTCTTAATATAAATAGAGCTAACCCCTACACATATTGGACATCAGTTGAGTAATAAGATTTCTCTTATTCTCTTATTTCTTTTTATCTCTATTATTTTAACACGTTATCAGCACGACTTCTCTACAGTCAATTGGAGGCCGTTACGAAAGCAGACCACCATAGTTAAAAAAATTTCCTTCCACCATAGTTAAAAAAATTTCCTTCTTCTTGAAGGCCGGCCGGTCTTGCGAAAGCATGTCACCATAGTTTCAAATTTATATTTATTCTTCTTGGAGGCCAATTCAATATCAAGCATCGTAATTTCTTCATACAGGTCAGATCTATAATTTTTATTTTGTTTCTTTCATAATATTATGATTTCTGTTGTTTGTCTTTTTATTATTATAGATATTGAATATTCTATTTGGGACTTTAAATTTATAATCATTATTATCTTGGACCCGAAGTTCCACGATTTATATTTTTGGGACCTAAAATTCCCTATTCATTATTATGGACCCGAAGATTCATAATTTATTTTTGGGACATGAAGTTCCTTATTCATTAGTATGGACCCGAAGATCCATAATTTATATTTGGGACCTGAAGTTCCCTATTCATTATTATGGACCCGAAGATCCATATTTTATTTTTGGGATCTGAAGTTTCCTATTTATTATTATGAACCGAAAATCCATAATTTATATTTGGGACCTGAAGTTCCCTATTCATTATTATGGACCCGAATATCCAAAAATTTATATTTGGGACCTGAAGTTCCCTATTAGTTAATATGGATGCGAATATTCATAATTTCGATTTGGGACCTAAAGTTTTCCATTCATTATTATGAATCCGAATATTCGTAATTTATATTTGGGACCTGAAATTCCCTATTCATTATTCTAGACCCGAAGATCTATGATTTATATTTGAAGTCAAAGACTTTTATTTTATTCAGAGATCTGAAGTTCTCTAAATTTGGACCTGAAGCTGCATAGTCATAAATTTGGACCTGAAGTTCCAATAACAATATGCCTCAATAATTAAATCTAAAATTTTGATATAAGAGGATAATGAATTAAAGTCCCATAAATTTGATAACCTAAATGTGGGCCTGAAGTCTCATATAACTGTTAAATTCTTATTTTTATATATAACTTTATATATAAATATGCTGTTGTTATATTATTTTCATATTTGAACTTAATAAATCTCTTATTCTACCCCTTCTTTATAATTGCTTAAAGTATTATAAACATAGTAGATCAGCATATAAGGTTAGAATTTACAGGCCCAAAGTTTTTTTTTATAAAACCAAAGGTTTTATTATTTCTTATGAACCCGAAGTTTCATATTTAAGCAAGAACTTGTAGTTCATTATTTCTTATGAGCCTAAAGTCTTATAAGATAAAGTATCAACTCTCAAATTTATACGTCATTAATTTATACATACTTAAAAAGGACTTAGTAGTTCTTTGGCAATCCCTGAAGGATGGATATAACCACCAGAAGATGGTCATTATGCCAACACTCGTAATTAATAGATTGAATCTATAACAATGGTTGAGTATGACTTTTTATTTTCGATCATTTTCTCCTAAAGTAGCACTATCAAAGACTCCCCATCTATTATACCTTGAATATGCTCCTGAAGTAGCAATATCGAGATTATTGTTTTCAAGTGGTCTAGACAAAGTTGGTTGTTTCCTTATATCAGAATCGAACAACCAAATATTGATAGAATCATAATTTTAGAATAATTAGTTCTAATGCAATTCCTGAAGTGGTGGTAGAAATGGTAACTGCCCCAGTAGAGGTAGAAAGAAAAATTATTATAAAATTCAAGAACCACCTGAAGTGGTTTGTTGAGAAGTGCCGGACCTTAAATCATAAGTATATACCAAAATATGTGAAACAATCATACTGAATGGGGGGAGCATGAAATTATTTTTTTATAACGCTGCTGATTACACTCCTTTTGATGAAGAGACTTTTGATGAGAAGTTGAGAGCAAAAATCAATTTAGGTCCAGAAGACCTAAATTATCATTTATTTATGATTCTATTATTTAAATGTATGAATTATGGATTGCATAATACACTTTTTAGATGGTGTCATATTATATACTATTATTGAAAAACTAGAAGTTTTTCAATAAGTTGGTGCTTAATATATATACAAAGTATCCACTATAGTTGGACTTATACAAAAGATTGAAGGCTCCAGAAGAACCTATATATAGTATATCAACATATTCATTAAAGATTATTATTATCAAGCAGTTCCTGAAAAAACTTGCTTAACTTTAATGACTATCATATTGAAAAAAATAGTAAAGGTAACAATGAATTACTATGCATTATTAACTAGTGTTGGGAGCCAGAAGCTCACACTAGAATCATTATTATTTTCTCCTCGGGTCTCTATTGCACAACATTGTGCATTATTACTAGTGTTAAGAGCCAAAAGCTCCCACTAAAAAATAAAAAAAAAAGTATTTTCTCACCGAGTGTCTATTATACAACACTTTTTAGTGTTGAATCACTCTCTATTATGAGTAAGAAGCTCAAGCCGAGCTCAAAGTCCAAAAATTTAGTTATCTCAAAAATTTCAACTCTTTGCATGATAGGTAGATATCTTAGAAGTACCGTATTAAGAAAAAAATAATAAACAACTTTTAAGGGTACAAGTTTACTAAATTTGTATTTTTTTTTCTACCTTGTATTTGCAAAGGTAAACTTGTTACTAAATTATTTTATTTAATTTTTTTTTTTGGATTGACATTTTTTTTAAAAAAGAATGCAAGATAATATTTGTCCATCTGTAGATGCTCCAAGACTATAGACACCTATTGGTATGTAAGTTTTCTTCATTCTACTATATATTATTTTTTTTACAAGCTTATCATGCAAATTCAAAAATACAACTGCTAAATTTAATTTGCCCATAGTTAGTTTTATTATTCATATATGCTTTGACCCATTTTTAATAATCTCGTATTTAAAATCAAATAAAGGAGATGTGTTTATTGCACGTTTTGCAAATTATCATTTTGATGAGAAAGTATTCCCGCCGTTAGGGGGAGATAAGAAAGTTCCTGCAGAACTATCCGTTCCAGAAGAACGACGAGAATTATAGTGGAACAATCCCACTATGTCTCATCTAGACCCACGTACATCACAATGTGAGAAGGCACGGAGAATATTGTTTTATAAGAAATTGCAAACACATTACTAATTGATTTAATGATACAGTAAAATACAACAAAGTTATATGTGACAGCTATAAATATAATTGCCATAATTAGTATCCATACAGGACAACTTTAAAATATGGCAATTAATGAATCTGTACCACGCCAGAAGCGTGGCAGACCTATAGGTTCTAAAGATTGAACTCCCTAGAAGAGGAAGTCTGATTAATCATGCCCTAAGAACACTCTTGAAGAGGTTCCTCATTTCACTCAAGAAGAGGTTATGAGAAAATCCACTCTCTTTAAGGCTCCTGAAGTGGCCATTGTCTTGAAAAAGACGCAAGTCCCTAAAGAGACTACATAAGCACCTGAAGAAGCATTGGTACCAAATAATAAAGAGATCTCAATATTTAATAAAAGAGATGTGGAATATAAATAAAATGTCATCGATGACTTATTTGTATATACAGTAGCTACTGGAATATCAAAGGGCAATGATGAAAATGATACAGAACCACGTACATTAAGTGAATGTCGACAAAGAGAAGATTGGCCAAAATGGGAAATTGCCATCAAGACAAAATTAGAGTCTCTAAATAAACGTGGTGTATTTGGACCTATAGTACAAACCCCAAAAGGTGTTAACCATGTAGGTTATAAATGGGTGTTTGTAAAGAAAAAGAATGAAATCACACGATACAAGGCACGACTTGTGGCACAAGGTTTCTTGCAGAAACCTGGGATTGATTATGATCAAACATATTCCCCTGTTATGGATGCAATAACTTTCAGATATCTGATAAGTTTAGCAGTAACTGAAAGTTTAGATATGAGACTCATGGATGTTGTAACTGCTTATTTATACGGGGACTTAGACACAAACATATATATGAAAATCCCAGAAGAATTTACTTTGCCTGAAGCAAAGCCAAGGAGTACGTACTCGATACAATTAAGACGTTCACTATACGGACTTAAGCAATCCGGAAGAATGTGGTACAATCGTCTTAGTCAATATTTGTCTAAGGAAGGATATGAAAACAATCACATTTGCCCATGTGTCTTTATAAAGAAATTCTTAAAGGGATTTTCTATAGTAGCAGTTTATGTTGATGATATTAATCTAATCGGGACTCAAGAAGAGCTCGAAAAAACTGCTAATTATTTGAAGAAAGAATTTGAAATAAAGGACCTTGGAAAAACAAAATTCTGTCTCGACCTGCAGATCGGGAGAAGCACTAGTGGGATATTAGTCCATCAATCTAACTATACTGAGAATGTATTGAAACGTTTTGGTATGGACAAAGCACATCCACTAAGCACTCCCATGGTTGTCCGGTCTTTAGATATAAAGAAAGATCCATACCGTCCTAAGGAAGATGATGAAGAAGTATTGGGTCTTGAAGTACCATGTTTAAGTGCGATTGGTGCCCTATTATATTTAGCACAATGTACTAGGCCGGATATTTCATTCCCAGTTAATTTGCTTACTAGATATAGTTCAGCACCAACTAAACGACATTGGACTGATATCAAACATATCCTCAGATATTTACGAGGAACCACTGATTTAGGCTTATTTTATTCACATAATTCTAACGGTTCTGAGTTAATAGGATATGCAGATTCAGGATATCTTTCTGATCCTCATAAGGCACGATCTCAAACAGGTTATGTATTTCTTAATGGTAATACCGCTATCTCTTGGCGATCTATTAAACAAACTTTAGTAGCCATTTCTTCTAATCATTCTGAAATTTCAGCTCTTCATGAAGCTAGTCGAGAATGTGTGTGGTTGAGATATTTAATCCATCAATTCGCAGTTCTTGTCAGTTATCTTCTATTACAGATGTTTCAAGTATTATCTATGAAGACAATGCAGCGTGTATATCACAAATTCAAGAAGGTTTCATCAAAGGTGACATGACTAAACATATTTCACCTAAGTTCTTCTTCACTCACGGGTTTCAGAAGAATAAAGAGATTGAAGTCAAGCAAATCCGTTCAAGTGACAACTTAGTTGATCTGTTCACAAAGTCATTACCGAAGCAAATATTCCAAAAGTTAGTTTATGATATTGGCATGCATCGACTTTTTAACCAAACTATATAAATGCTGTCATTAGGGGGAGTAAATAATCAGGGGGAGCATCCTGAAGTATGCTACCTAATATTTGCACGCTGTACTCTTTTTCCTTTAACTAGGTTTTGTCCCATTGGGTTTTCCTAGTAAAGGTTTTAACGAGGCAGCATATTGTGCATTTGATACCGATTCAATGATCCAGAAGAATGTTGTACTCTTTTTCCTTCACTTTGGTTTTTTCCCACTGGGTTTTTCCTTAGGAAGGTTTTAATGAGGCAACTATTATTGAATTATGACATAATGGACATCCAAGGGGGAGTGTTATAAAAATATTGATATGTGGATGTCCATAACTAATCCCACATTGGAATTGTGGTATGAATGAGGGATTACCTAATAGTATATATATTGGATTTGTCCCACATTGATTATGTAGAGAAGTAAGGAGATTAGCTTTTAATATAAATAGAGCTAACCCCTACACATATTGGATATCAGTTGAGTAATAAAATTTCTCTTATTCTCTTATTTCTTTCTCTCTCTATTATTTTAACACTATATTAGATTTCTAGCATATCTTGGATTTTTTGTTATTTTTATAGTCGTGTATATCCATTGCAAAAAAATCATGTTTTTTGTGATTTTTTTCTTTCACATTAGATTTCTTAATATTACTCCTCCAACATATTTCCACGTAATATTCATATTCATATTATATTATGCCTACATAGTAATATTTTCATTTAAATTATGACTATGTAAAAAATTTCATTTGTAA
This sequence comes from Lonicera japonica, assembly GCA_021464415.1. NCBI lineage: Eukaryota > Viridiplantae > Streptophyta > Magnoliopsida > Dipsacales > Caprifoliaceae > Lonicera > Lonicera japonica. The sequence continues at coordinate 71,794,862 of CM038465.1, forward strand.
TGATTGTTACATCATTAATGTTACTATATTATGACTATTTCCTAGTTATACTTTGCATCTTATAACAATCATGAATTTTTTTTCAAGCATAATATGACTAAAGGTAAAAAATCTACTTCAAATAAACGATATTTATTTGGATTTTAGTTTTTATTTATTTGAATTTCAAAATTCATGTAATCCTAATAACTAATTCAATCTAATTTAAGATTATTTTAAGTTATCATTTAATTTAAAAAAAAAATGGTAAAAAGGGCAATATTGGAAAAATCATAAATGAATTAAAAATAACTAAATTAATTAAATAACAAAATAATCATAATTATCCGATAATTTGGGCCAACAACTAATTACAAAAAATAAGTTGGTTAAATACAAAACAATTCAAAAATGCTGGACTAAATACAAAAAGTCCCTTTAAATTATCCCATGTAAGACCATCTCCATTGGAAGTGAGAATAGGTATGCTAAAAATGGTAAATTAAGTATACCATTTCATCGGACACTACATCAAAAGGGAAAAAAGAAGGGGGGAAAATACCATAGCCGATTTTTTAAATATTGGCCATGAATTTTAGCTCCACGGACGATACACCATGCATCGACTGTGGACTTGGAATATATAGACAGAGAAAATTAAAATAGTGATTTTTTTTTTAAAATGGGGAGAATGGCTTGGCCGATTATTGAAGATCGGATGTGGTAATTTCCTTGGCCGATTAATAAATATTGGCTCTTGCCATATTTAAAAAAAAAAAAACACACACACACACAATCAACATTGAGAACATTGGCTATGATCAGACGATTTTCTCAGCATCGACTATAATAAATACTTGTCTCATGCTACCTTTAACATTTCTTTACCATTCCATTTCTCATTTCCTCATTTTAGAGCAATTGCTGCAGAACAATTAGGATAAGAAAAATTTTAGACTATTGGCATACTAATGGAGATGGTCCAGGGCAATCAGTTATTATGCTAAATTTGCCACTTGCGATGCGCTAGTTGGGTAAAAGGAAGCCAAAACTAACATAGACCATTTTTCACACTCGGCAGAACATATCACCTCAAAATTGACATAATGACACGCTTTTTTGGGCAACACATCATATGTCGCCGTATGGCATGTAGGAAGATTGGATTGGGACAATCCACGATGTCAGGGTGCTGTTCAAGAACAATTTTATATTTTTACGATTTAACTTGTATCAAATTAGTAGGATAAAAACATTCACTTTTTACACTAGACTGGCACCATTTGAATTTAAACTAAACATATACTTTTGGAATTTTTTTCAACTATACATCACTATGTTGGAATTAGCGAACGTTATGACAAAAATGTTCATATATCAAACTAGACTTGAAATTTAAGACGAATAGTTGGTGCACATAAAAAGAGCTTGAAATTAGTAGGACAATAATGCAAATTTTGAATATAATTTATTGATGATACCCCGGCCAAGGTGGGTGGACAGGTTGGAATCAAAATCCCTAACAAAAAAAAACCAAACTGGTCAATACACTACAAACCCCTTTCATAGTTATGACCTATGATAGAGACAATTTTAGATAAAAGAGGGTTGTAAATTCAACCAAAACATGACCCCAACCCTCTTTTACTTAATAAACTACCCAGACTTATTCTCCATTCCAACATGTAACAAAAGAGAGAATCTTCCATCCACCACTTTCCTTCTCTTCCCAAACAACTTATTTTTCCCCTACCCACTAAACAAAAAAAGCCATATCCTCTTCAACAGCTAAACAACATCATCTTCATTTTCTTCTCCCTCGGACTAATTTCCTATTCTTTCACTACTACTAAAACTTCTATCACAAAACCTAACTAAAACAAACTTCTCTTTCTTTCTCCTTTCTTCAAAACAACCTTCATTGCGTCTCTATATAAAAAAACAACAGAATTTGCAAGGACCCAAAAACCCCACAAAAATGGATCAATAGGTCCATTCTTGAGGTAGTCGGAGCTCGTTGCTCATCGCGGGTTGTGGCCTCACTCCACGTCTCTGCTGAGCCATTAGTACATTGTTTCTGTACTTCAAAGCTGCATCTACACAATCAAGAACAATAATTTCAGATTAGATTTATTCAAAGTTCAAACAAAAATCATATACATTTATATGTATAGATACAAAAAAAATATTAGGGTTCAAACGTTTACCATATTCAGCATTGAAGCTTCCATTACAGCGAGGTTGAAGGTTTGGGGGAGCTTCCATTGCTTCCAAGTTTAAGTTGAGGGCCTGGACCACTCTGTCAGGTAGTAATACAGTTGAACACCCTGTAAAAGTGAAAAAAGTAAACATTAATAAATAAACAGAAGAAGGTGCGAATAAAAATAAGTAAAAACAAAAACCAGAAAATAAACAACCAAAACAAGGACAAATATGAACTGGATCTGGGTCAAAGGATGCATAAATATGAGAGAGAACATGAAACCCCACACACTGCTTACACAACTTATATTTTATTTGAGTCCAATACTGGTATATTAGCAAAAGAACAAACAGGTGGTGCGCATTTGAAAAAGGGTGGAGTCTGGACCTGGTTTCTTGCGAGTTTCAGTTGGGGTTCCGACCCGGCGAGGCAAGAAAACGCCTGTACCAGCGCACTCACGTTTAGAGGCCCCATTTCCAAGAAAAACGGCCCTCATACCGGAGCCCGGCTGCTGCTGCGGCGACTGCTGAGATTGCTGCAGGGTAGGCCAAGCACAGGGGGCTAAACCCACCGGTCCGCCACCAGGGGAGACAGCAGAATTTCTTGCTCTGTTATGAACCATTTGATTGGTTTGGTTTTGCTGATATTGTGCAAGTCCAACAGCCTTTGATTGCCCCCACGCTACTGCACTCTGCTGTTTCATCATTTGTTGCTGTTTCAACTGCTGAAACTGGTTACAGAAAATCAAACACCCACAAAATCATCAATTCACATTTCTCAAATACGAGGGAAAAAAATAAATGTAAAATTTTACTAGCAAGATTTAGGGCTTACTTGTTGGGTTTGCAATTGATGGTAGGAAAGTGACTGAGGATGATGAACACCAAAATTAGGGTTAAGGTTGGGGTTAAAATTAGGGTTAGGATTTTTTAGAGGTACAGAAATGGGGCTGGGTTTTCTGGGTGGACCTAAAAGTCCTCTGCCCTGATTATACACAGCCACTTCTTCAGCCATCCTCATCCTAGCAATTTCCCCTGCAGCCGCGTACAGCAGATCCCAAGCAGCGGCGTTAGGTTTTGCTCCGGCAGCCACAGAGGGCGGCGAGTGACAGTTGGGGCTTCCACGACTTGAACCATGCTTGCAACCACATCCGGAAACACCTCCGCAGAGTGTCGATTGAGGCGAACTAGACATCATTCTTGCCTACACAAAAACAAAACCCCCAAATTTATTAGACCTAAAAAACCCACAGTTCAGCATGCAAAAACTCTAAACAGTTTATTACGCAAACAAAACCCCAAAATTAGACTTCAAAATCAACGGTTATTTTAGCAAAAAAAAATGTTAAAAATCAACAGTTTATTTCAAAAAAATATATAGAAATTAGTGCTCCAATATCAACAGTTTTGAAATAGACGTCACTCGTAACTACACAAGCATAACCCCCCAAATTAGTCCTCAAAATCACAGTTCAGCTTCAAAAAATACAGACTACAGTTCATTTTTTGAAAAAAAAATACAGAATATTGTTCAAAAACAACAATTATTTAACAAAAAAATATCCCACAAAATAGACTTCGAATTCAACACTTGAAAAACAACAGTATATTTAAACGAACAGCTGAGTTTACCTTTTTGGTGTCATAGCCAAAACCAGAGTCCGCTTTCCACAAATCCTCATTCACGGTAGACCGGGCCATTCTCCTGGCCAACTCAGCGATATACTCCTCCTCGTCACTCTCCGTCTCCGTCGAACCAACAACAGATTCCACCGGAGAACTCAGATCGGAGTTTAAACCAAACGATGCAAAAGACGGAAAACGGTAAAGTCCGCTACCACCGCTTTTCTCACCGTACAAACACTTAACGCTGTCAGTTCTGGTGCAAGTATTCCGGCCGGCAAAAATGTCGTCGTCGGCAAGGAATTCGGATGGTAACCAGAACTCAGGATTGTCCAAATCGTCGGCCATTCTTAAAGTATGAAAAGTTAGTAGATAGATAGAGAGGTACAACTGGGTGTGTGTGTGTATATATGTATATATATATATATATATATATATATATAGGGCTTGGTTTTGCTGGTTATTTAAGGTTTAATTATGAAGAAAGGCTGTGTATGAATGAGTAGAGAGAGAGAGAGAGAGAACAAACTGCTGCGAATTTTTTTTAGGAGTGGGGTGTTTATAGAGAGAGAGAGAGTAGAGGGGAGAGTGGAACCCTAAATGAAGGGGGTTTGTGATTCACGCTCCATGAAGGAGAGTGAGGGACACGCACTGCACTAAAAATTATGGGGAAAGGTAGATGAGGAGTTGTGGCCAGGTAAGACATGGAGGGTGGGAGGAATTGGCGGGATGATTGTCTGTGGTGTGGGTCCAGGGGGGCTGAGAGGGTAGACTCACTCCACTTGCATGTGAGCTCCAGTGGGACAATGGTCATGCCGTGCTTTACTTTTACTAAACTGCTATTAATTCAAAAGAAATTGGATTTTCAATTTAACTATATATAAATCATGACATTAAAAAATATGGTTCCTACGAAACAAAAATTTACAAAAAAAAATAAGCAATAATATTTTTAAAATTAAAAATTTATATTTAACTAAATTAAATAAAGATTACAAAGTTAATTTTACAGTACATTTTTTATAGAATTATACAAAATCGAATTTACACTATATATTTTTTAACATATTATTATAAATAAGTTTTTAATTAACGGTGTTTTAGAATAATTTTAAGAAATTATATATTCGAAACCTATTTATTAATAAAATGCAAATAATATTTTTTTTGAAATTAACTATGTATTTTTGGTTATTTGATGTTGTTTTAAATTTTTATAAATGAAACATAAGAATATACTTGTTAAAAATATAAAAATATCATGCAAAACAAATTTATACTAATTTTTTTTTATTTCAAAATTAAGTTTATACAAAACACAATTTTGTGCAAAGTAAAGTTTACGCACAGTAAAAACCCTTATTTTAAAATACAATTGATAAGCAAGTCCTTATTTCAAAATTATAATGATATCTAAGCCCTTATTTCTAAAAAATATTATTCGCTGATTTTTTTGAGAAAAATATTATCACGCAAACATTTTTATCTTATTTCCAATATATAAATATAATGTATTTGTATGTCTTATATGTATAATAAAAAAAATATGTTCAATGATAATAAATTATTTTATTCAACTTAAAACTCATGAGTTTTTATTTTACTAATTATATTTTTAAATAAAAAAATAAATATATGGATAAAATAGAAAATTCACCAAAATTTAGTATAATAACCACTTTTCATACTTTGGGTATAAATTAATAAAGATTCAAAATATTTTATTGAACTCAGCTGCCTGAAACTGGAAAGCTTCCCCAGCCCTCGCATAAATTTTTGTAATTAACCAAAAAAAAATATCTTCAGAGTGTTGAAAGAAAAAACATTGTATAGATTATAATCTACTCAAAGAAACGAAACAAATATGTATAATTAAAATTCTAAGATATTTTTTTCAACAATTGACACAGAAACCTGTGGACATTTGCTTTCCCCTACGCTTGTATAAAGACTGATTTAACCTGAAGGGGGGGGTGAGAAAATGTACATAAATCATTTTGAAAAATCATTAGCACAATATACTTTTGTAGCAAAATTTTGGTTTTTCTCCAAATTCAAATGATACATTCAGTAAATTTATATATATATATATATATATTTATCAATTATTTTGTGACGAGTTTTTAGTGACAAGTTTATATATTGAGTAAGTGAAGAAAATAAACATAATTTTTAGTGACGAGTTTATTTTCTTCACTTACTCAATTATTTTGTGCTCTTTTTTTTAATCAAATTTGTATTATAACTATTTAAATAGTTTTTAAGTATATTTAAGTAGCGGGAATTTTTTTAAAAAAAAACCTAGCAGTGAGAAATTATACCATATTATGAAACCATATCAATTTTGTACCAATTTTCGGTGCAAATCAGTTAAGATTTGGTAATGTACCAAACTAGGGGTGCATGGCACAATACCGGTAATAAATTTTGCTATTGTCAGTATATTATACCGTATTGTAATTTATATATAGTCTTAATTAATTAATATTTTAAATTAAATATTTAATTATTAAAGAAATTATCAATTTTAATTCTCATGTTCATCCAAATCTCACTACTTTTTATGATATTTGAGCATTTCATCAATAGTGTATGTTTAGGTTTTATGTAAAATATATAAAACTCGTAAAAATTTTGAGCTCTAATAGTCTTTTAAATTTAACTTGTGTAAAATAAATGTGTAAATACACCAAAATTTACACTACCACGTTAGCTTTTTCTTTCCTCAATTATTTTATAAAACTTTATAATGTAATAACTTTTAATATAAATCATATATTTTAATAAAAAAATATATATCTAAAATTTACTTATCAAGACCAACAAATCAAGATCCATTATTATTATTTTTTTTTTACACTTCAAATTTTGTGAAAAAGAATCTTGGCACATAGAATTTACACAAAAACAATTTACATAAAGGTTAAAGATGTTCTTATTGATTCTTCACCTACTTGTATCCTTCAACTTAAAAGTTAAATATATCATTTATACACTATTTAGTCCTATATTCATCAAATCTATCTAATACTTAATCACTTGAACAGTTCATTATTTGTAAAATTTCAAAATATTAATTTCAGTAGTGTTGTTGTTAGAGCAACCATATCGGGTATGCTAAATGGCCAAATTTAACATACCCTAGCTCATAGCGAAGAAATGTAACAGGTAAAAATTGGACTTGTATGGTATAAAATGAGTAAGCTTATTATTTTCTTAAATTTTAGTCACACGGCTTTGCTTCACTCATATGAGCCATACAAGTATGGGAAACTCGTATCAAAAAAAAAAAAAAAAACAAACAAACAAACAAACAAACATATGAGGGTGAGACCCTCCTACAGCCATTTCTTTTCTTTTTAAAAATTAAAAAAAAAATGAGTTTAAAAGGCTCATTTGGCCATTTTTCTTCTTTCGTTCTTTAAATAATAATAATAATAATAATACAAAATATATATATATACATACGAGCTTAAAAGCCTCCTATGGTCATTTCTTTTCTTTTTTTTAAAAAAAAAAAAACATACAAGAGTGGGAGTCTTGTATTAGCCTCTTTTTTTTTCCCTTTTAATGCTCAATACCTATACGAGAATAACACACTCGTATGAATATTTTTATACTATATCTACCGTGTGCAATCTTAAAACTTAGTAAGTAATTACTAAATGTGGCGCTAAATTTTATTATATTCGATGTGGATTTTCTTATTGCAATTTTGGGTTTTTTTTTTTTTTTTTATCATTATGTATTTAGTAGTGTAATATTATCATACCATGTTATATTGTACCATACCATACAATAACAATAAATTATTTTATTATACTGAAAAATTTGACACAGTTAAAGTACTAAATTTTAACGTTCCAATGTAATCACACACTACGACTTTGGACCGTTTTGCCCCGGGGAAGTTCATTTTATTGCGCAAGTTGATGATTATGTGAATAGACGAAAGTAGCCTTACTGAATGTCTACGTAGACTGACATTAAAAATGCAAGTTGTGGCGACCGAGGAAGTAGTGTTTATGGGGACAAATGTACGTTCTGTTATCAGGTAAAGGTTCCAGCGAAGAAATCTTTCTGCAGAAGATTTTTTTTTTCTTCTTTTTTGCAGCAAGACGTGGAAATTGCAACCCTACGCTTTCTTTTTTGCCCCCCTTATTTTTGTGTTTATCTTGTTTTATGTCCACACACTGCATAAATGGTTTGCTCATTCGAATTTCTCCAAGAATATAAATTGCTTTATCCATTTGCTAATTTAACTTTTTAGTTTTGTTTAATAGCAATACAAAAAATAGCAATAATAAAATTAATTTATATAAAAAGTTAAAAAATAAGTTGAAATATATACTGAAATTAACTCTTATGTTTTTTTTTTCCGTATTTTTTTTAGAGCGAGAGAGATTTTTGTTCACAAAAAATAAAGAAAAACAAATCACACAAACTCATAAAAATGAATATTGCGGAGCATATTTCATAATATATTTCAATTTATTTTATAAATTTTAGTACAAATAAGATGTTTTTTGTATCACTTGTTCGTATTGCTATCAAATGGAATTTTTAGGAATGATTAAAGATATAATTTTTTTTTACAATGGGATTTGTTTACGTTAAATATGTTTTAAAAAAAATCATAACTATTCACTGACCTGTGCTATACACATAAAATATATATATAAAAAAATAGTGTACAAATTAAATTTTATTGGTAAAAAATTGAGACTATTAAAAAAAATAATTAAGATTATTTAATTGTTAATAAATTCAATAACTAATTTGTCAATTTGTATATTATTTATCCTTTCAACTAACCATGTGCATAGCACTATCGATAGCGTTTTGAGAAATATTGAAAAAACAAGACTATTAACTAGAAACAAAAGTGGCAAGAGTTGTCCGGGATAATTGACCGCCATTCTTATTACTAAAGCAAAGTTTTGTAACCACTTTTTAAATTTCTTAAACTTTTATCATAATGAGACAGATACGCTAGTGTTGATGGATTATAAAATCTATTATCATTCGAAACATTTAATTCAAAATCAATTAACAATCGATAAAATAGTTATTTATTTTTATATATTACTTTATGATTATCTTATTTTTTGATGTGAAATTTTTAGTATCAACATATCTGTTCATGTGTGTTGTAATTTTGAACATAATACATTGACTGTTTATATTGGATAATGGGGAGCCCGTGTGGCCGTTTGGGCCTTGACACGATGAATAAGCTCCCCTCCTTATATTGTATTAAAGTTTGGAATAAGGGTGTTAAGGTCAATTTGAAAACTGATAGAACGTGTTATCTAAAATGTTTAATTTATTTATGAAATTGAGTTAAACTTTCATAAGAATTCATAGGCTCGTGCATGTTTGAATGATTAATTTTTATGTGAACATATTTTTTGTTAATATTATTATTTTGTTGTGAACTTCAAAAATATCAACCTGGAATACTGTTTTGGTGCCCATTATTTTGAGCATAGTTTTGTGCCACTGTTTTGGTCCACTATTATATTAATTTCATTCAAAAAAATATATGTAAAAGTTGAATTAAACCGAATCGAAAGTGACTTTTACATTTGATTTTGATTTGGGGTACCCTATTTTCCACCGGATAGAAACCAAAAACACCCATGTTAAGAGTATCCACCGAGTTCGGCAAAGTTAATTATTTTCATGAAATAAATTACCAATTAAGATAGAAAAATAAAATAAAAAATATATATTTAAAACCTACTCGTCGAGATCTATAAAATAAGATCCATTGTAACTATTTTTGAAATTTTTTTATGAGATTTTTTAGTTGATTGAAAAAAACTCAAACAAAAACTAAATTTACTTTTCAACATATTTCCAAATTCTACCAAGCACCAAATTTTAAAAACTCAACTTAAAAACTTAATTCAAAATATCAACCAAACATCATCTAAGAGTTTTCTTAAAAATAGTTTGACAAAAAGGAGTAAAATTAAGATAGCCTAATCGTCCAAAGACAGTAAACTATGCCACCATTATTGTCTTCCTATCAAATAGAACCAAGTTTTGTGGGTTTTGTTTGTACAATATAGTTTTGTCTATAGCAAAATAACTTTTAGGAAATACCAATTCTATAGACAGGTGGAAAGAATAATTAAACGATAAATATAAACCAAAATTTTCAACTAGTGATCTTAGTAAACCGTCCATGATTTTGTCATATTAAGTAACCAGTCCCTATATATTTCTTAATTCATTTACTCTTTGTGTTCGAAATTAATAATTATTTTTCAGATGCCTTAAACTTGGATTAGCATTTTATTTTTGGAATATTATTAATATACCAATTCTCGTATAATTACTATAATAAATAATTGTAATATTGAAAACTGATTATATTAAAATTAATGTTATTTTAAAAGTATAAAAATAGAGTGATATTATAAATTTGAAATAAAGATAATCATTGAAAAGTAGTTTGTTTTACTTACAAGTATAGAACATTAAGCATACATAATGGGGGAAAGTGTACTATATACAGGAATGTTGCAGATTTAATAATGCGTTTACACAAATAAAGCATAAAAAGTTGGAACAAAATAAGTATTTTATTGTGACTAGTTACAGTGAAAACAAATAAAGCATTAAAAAGTTAGAACACAATATGCATACATATTGTTGAGTAGATTTTTAAGGCAAGCATTGTTGGCATGCTAAACTCTCTCTCTCTCTCTCTCTCTCTCTCTCGTAATTTTAATTAATAATTAGAGTATTTTTATAAGACACTAATTTTAATTTAATCATTAATAAAAAATTCAACTTATTTTTTATTTTTAAATTTATTATATCGATTATTTCTGGAAAATAAAATACACCGTTAAATTTTGATACTTAAAAAAGAAAATGAGAATATTAATTTGAAAATGAAATAATTTTAAGGGTGTTGGTTCATATTAATTAATAATTAGAGTTTTTTAATAAAATATTAATTTTAATTTAATCAATGATAAAAAAAAGTTGACTTATTTTTTATTTTTAGATTTATTATATCAATTATTTCTCGAAAAGAAAATGCATTGTTAAATTTTGATACTTAAAAAAGAAAGTAAGAATATTAAATTGAAATTGAAGTAATTTGAAGGATGTTGGTTCATAATGCCATTTTTTTTTTATAAAAAAAAATATTTAAGTATTTTATTTTAATTACAAATAAAGAAATTTCATGAGTTTAAATTATTGTAACCCACAAAAATTTTATTTTCTAAAACTCCAATATGTATAAAATTATTATAATATACGAAATATTCAAATCCGCTCAATATAATATAGGGGACTTTATTGGAAATAATAATAATAATAATAATAATAATAAGAAGAAGAAGACGAAGAAGGAAAAGAAGAAGAAGACGAAAATGAACATTTTCAACGAACTCTTTAAAGGACTAAACTGTAAATTTATTAAAGATGTCAGAAAAATTCACTCCAACAAAAGTAGCAAAATGGAATCTCCAATTTGAAGAGTCTTTATCACTCTTCAAATATGAAGAGTGATGAAAAAACTCTTCAAACATACTTTTTAATATTTTATTAATGATACTCTGTGCTAATTTAAAATGACATTATTGAAGGGAATTTATATGTACATTAATTAAGAAATTAAAAAATAAAATAATAATATATTTGAAGAGGCTTTTGAATTTTATTGAAAACATTCTTTAAAGCATCTCCAATGGCATAAGCAAATTTGAATAGTCAAAATGGATTTTAGTTATTCATCTAATGAATTGTTAAAGTTAACAATGTAGAGCACTACAATAGTTATTTTTTCTCAATAACCAATTTTGTTGAACCTATTATATTGATTGACTACAAATTAATCAATTTAGAATTTTGATCAAAAAAAAAAGAGGAAAATATTATTTAAATTTGAAAATATTCTCTTTTACCCAAAAGAATTAGTGGGTCCTTCATTTTGAGTATTGAAAAAAGTTGTTAACTTTGATTATAAAAGAAAAAGATTTGGTTATTGATTAAAGAGTTGCTAAAATTTGATTATATTATTGAGATAGAATTTTTTGCTAACATTATTAAAATTAATTATAATTATTATTTTAATTAGATTATTGAAAATACTCTTAAAATAACATATAAATTAACAAAATTATTTTTATAAAGTTATTTTTGAAAGGCTATTGGAGATGCTCCAAGAAACTCTCTCCACTTTGATATGTTGCTTGAACAAGTTACCAAATGATTTGAATCTTAATAAAGGTAGTGACGTGGCAATGCGTATAAAAAGTAAATAAATTAATAAATAAAACACTGCATAATCGGCAGCTCAACTATCTGTCTGTGAGCCTGGTCAAACGCTCGTCCGATTGTCTTAACAGTTGTCATTTTGCGCTGCCATCAACTTACGGCCCCGTCGTTTTCCCACTGCCGGCGCTAGACGGCGCTACTTTCGCACCATTCCTCGCGGACTCCAACTCCTCGCATTAACTCCATTTAATGAACCCTTGAGCTTACTTCTTTTTTTTCTCTTTTTCTTTTTTTTATTACCATGTCCAGAGATAGCTGCACTTTCAATCCGATTAATTCTCAATTTTTGTACAGGCCATTGTTGCATAAAGTGACTAAAATAGTTGCACGAGAAATAGTTCAAATCTGAAATGTGTTGTATGTCCCAAATCTACCCCTCCACTAAGTCACTTGTTGAGATTCTTTTTAATTAGGAAAAATTAAAATTCCAATAAATTACAATCTATTATTATGGCTAATGGTAAAAGATCGTTCTTTTAATTTAATTTTTTATTTTAGCTTTCTTCGAAACATTTTGTCCTTGTTTGGTATCTGTTTGGTTTTTTTTCCCATATTTTAAAAACTCAACTCAAAATCAACTTTACTTTTACACTTCTCAAACAAAAAACTTAACTTTACTTTCTCTCTCTAAAAAAACTTTTAAAACACTATAAATTAAAATTAAATAAAAAATATATATTTAAAACATACTCGTTGAGATCTATAAAATAAGATCCATTTTAACTATTTTTTGAATTTTTTTATGAGATTTTTAGTTGGTTGAAAAAAACTAAAAAAAAACTAAATTCACTTTTCAACATATTTCTAAATTCAACCAAAAACCATATTTTAAAAACTCAACTCAAAACATCCACCAAACAGGCCCTTTGTTATTTTAAATTCAGATGCCACTCAAAACATCCACCATACGTGGATGGTAGGGGTGTCTCGTCTTCATTATGATTGACCCCTTTGATTAATAGTTGTTTTCCTAGATTATTTGGACACAAATAGCACGATGCTTATATTATCCGCAATTATAATATCTACCAAAATTTCCTTGAGAAAGGTTAGACGCTTTTGAGCTTCTTGCTGCTGTAGTATTTGATCCATATGCCACTTTTTGATGAATCAATATTCTTGAACTTCTGGCACCTTGAGTCGAACTGACCTCGCGTGATTCTGTTTGTGTCCTTAAGCCAATCCTGCCAGCCTTACGGCCTTGTTTTTTCTCTACTGTTGTTGCCTTTAGGTAGCCTTCGAAATGATTACAAGAGAATGAAGGACTAAAACATCTTATATGATAACTTGAACACCACTAATATACCTGGCAACCAATTGTTTTTCGGACTTCATCAACGCATTTCTTACAATTAATTAATAAAACTCCTCGGTATAGTCATCCACTATACGAGATCCTTACCTTAGGTTTTGCAAACGTTGATACATTATTTGGACATAGTAATAAGGAAAGAACTCTGCTCTCAACTTATGACTCATATTCTCCCAATTGGTATTTTTTCCTTACCACGACGAGTTCACGTTACTCAAAGTTGTTTCCACCAAGCCGACAAAAGTCCCTAAGTCGCATAGCCACCAATTTAACCTTTATGTCTTTAAGAACATCGGCATATTCAAAGACTTGCTTTACCATGCTCAACTAATCTAAGAATTATTTTTCCTTGAAACCGCCATGAAATTATGGCACCTCTATTTTGTCATCTGCCATGGGTTAAACCCCCTGTTGTTAGACAAATTAAAACATTTGTTGGGTTAGTGCCTCAACTTGTTATGCCAACCATTCTACGCAATCTCCAGGTTGCAGACCATGATTATCGGCACCACCTCGACCACCACCACGACCTCTGCCTCTTGGTTCCACTCTAGGAGGCATGCTCGTAAGATATTCAAACCTTGCCTCTTATACCAACTGATGTAAATTACTTTTAAGATAAGCAACGATCTAATACATATAGTGCGGGAAGCAAATAAATCACGAAAAAATTGAAAATAAACAAGAAGAAAAAAGAAAAGTACAACAACTTTAGTAACAATTATATTTCCCTTAAATAATAATTATATTAACTCAAAATAAAACTATCTTTCCCCAATCGGGTACAAGCCTATTTATAATGCTCAAAACCAATACTAATACTAACCTAAATTAAACTAAAAAATCCTAATTCCTAATGGATTTAAATTCTTAACTTAAACTGCTAATCCTAATCCTCTAACGAATAGTACGAAAATAATAAATACTAGATCCTAATCTTATCATAACTAGTTCTAAAAAAAAATAAAAAAAATGCATCTAAATTTTAAATCTACCGCTCTTGTTCTTTTTAGGATGCTCCTAGGTCTATAAGAAGTGTTTATATATACTCTTATTTGCATCAATTATATAATGTATATACCTATAATTATTGTTAATTAGGTATTGCCCCTTGTCGATTGGCACGGTAACATAAAAAAAGTTAACAGTTAAAAAAATAGTTAAATTAAGGAAAAGATACCTAATTTCTAAAAAGCATAAGAATGTATACGCAACCTATTTAACTATCACACGCGGGAGGGAGGAGTGATGTTTGCTAAAGCCAAATTCGAGATATCAAAAGATAAATTCAACCCGACTAAATTGAGGTGGTCTGTAATACCCCCGCCTTAATGTACATGTTAACACCTGTAATTAAGACATGGAGCCTTACTAACCTATTTTAGTAGGACTAAAATAGGTATGTAGAGAGAAATAAGTCAACAACAATAGATATATCAAATATATTATACATTATAACATGTATCATATACATACAATCTAAACCATACGAATAACCAAAGTATATAAACTCCCAGGCTAGCCGTGGCGTCCCGAATATATATATATATATACATCATGGAAAACTAAGATATACACGTAGTATCAGAGCCTCTATATCGTCCCTGACCCTGTCGTATCCTTGTCCTCATGGGACTCGTGAGTACTTAAAATGTTTTAAAGAAAAAAAACCTGGGGTGAACCATTTGCTCAGTAGGGGGAATACAGGCTGTATGTTCAAAAACAAGTTTATAAAGATATTTTTTAGACCATGTTAATATCAATAATATCAACAGAAAATCCAAAATTCATCAAGTGATCATGCATAAACGTGCTAATGCAGGTTACCTCCCGTGTCAACCGATTACCGTATAATAGAAAGCCTGAATGATGACTAGATTCCATTGCTGCCAAGATATCACAACATGGGATCAATTGTCCCGATCTTACACAGGTATAGAGAACAATAGCCCTGGGATCATTCACTCCGATCCTATATAAATACAGATAATCGCAAAATCATAGTGCTTTACCAATTTGCCTAGGTTCCCGGGCTCCACACCGGTGACTTATAGGCGGCTAAACGTTGCTTCCCCAGGGGTTTAGAGCTTTTCAACCCAAGGGCACCAAGCCCTGCCTATTTTCCATCCCGGCAAGCACTATACATTCAATTTATTTTTCGATTTTCAAGAGCCTCTAGCTCTTCAGTACATAAATAAATGATGCAAGCCTTTGAGAAACAAATACTTGAACAAGAGTCATATGCCATAATAGAGCCTCCATGCCTTTGAAAGTTGCCAAGCTTCTGGTTGACACTATAGTAACATATAATATGCATAACATGATGCCAATTATCCACATGAAGCAAATTATGCCATATATACTTTACCAAGTTCAACCACATATCCCTTGGCATAAAAAGTTCACAAATAAATCACTTTTATCAACCATGCGTAGATATATCGCCAAGGGTATCTTATTTAGTCCAAACAACTCTTTATATCAGGTATACATGGCATATTGTGCCTCCAATCATATATTCAATACCACACATATCATGCAACATCATAAATATATATGTACATTCAACTTTCTAATTTTATATAAGTCAAACGCATGAATTGTCAAGTAATAAACTCATTTTATCGGGTTTTGAAAGTAAGAAAACCCCAATCTCAATTTATGAGTGAGAAAGAAGAAAGAAATTTGATACTTCAAGCCTTCCCCAAAGAATCCTCAAGGTAGAAGATGATGAATAGTAAGCTGTGAGGTGTTTCGGATGTTTTTCGATGTGTAATCCTTCGATCGGAAGTGAAAATAGGTAAGGATCGCTCAAGAACACCTATCTTTCTCTCTCTAAAACTCTATAGAGTTTAGTGAAAGAGGTTGGTCGAAAATGGCTGAAAAAGAGTTTTAATCCATTTTAAGTCGGTTGCTACAATAACGCACGCATATTTTTGGTTCTGGAGCACTGTTTTTGTTTTGGCCATAACTTTTGACTCGAAACTCTGATTGAGGTGTTCTTTATATGCACGGAAAGGTAATTCAAATATCTACAACTTTCTAAGAGGAAGTTTTTCCAAAATATGGATAATTGTTTTTTCAAAAATTCACCGAAGACAGCACTCTGCCAAAATGCTATTAAACAACCAGAATTTAGCGATGGGCCTACTTCGTGCCCTGTTTTGACCCACGAGAAGTGCGAATTATCTTTCGGCCAAAACACAAAAATTTTAGAATGATACAAATACTAGACACACACGCGAGCGAAATGTTAATCAGATAAATAACGGAGGAATTACGATAGCTCAAAGTTAGCTAGAATTAACGAATCGTATGGAACCAAAACTTCCTATTTATCAACCAGAATCGATTCGGACCATCTGAATTACTAAAGGATCATTCACATGTATATAAAAGAGTTAATAAGACATAATTAACATTAATTTAAATACAGGATGCTACATGGTCTTTAATTGAAAAACTCAAATTTGTCCTCGTTTATGATATGCTTAAATTCAAACCTGTTTCACCACCTTATTAAGGTTGGATTGGGTTAATTTGCCTAATCATTCACCAATATATACAAAAATAAATATTTGGTAAAACCAATGTATCCCATTATTATTACTATGACATTATATATATCTAAAATTTTAATTATTATTAGATGGTACCATTGATAGTAACACCGGTTTAAAAAAAGTTATGTATTTTTTTAAAAAAAAAGGAAAAATATTTTTTAATTTGTAAAAGAATAAACATTTATTATTTTTTAAAACTAAAGGAAGGGTTGCGCTATTTGTTATCCCTAATAATTCATCCTATAACATTACATATTTTAAAATTTTAATTGTAAATATATAATACAATCGGTAGTAGCATTGGTTTATAAAAGTCATGTGCTTTTTGAAAAAAAAATACTATTTAAGTTTGTAAAAAAATAATAAAAACATACCAAGTAATGCAGTTGAGTCCCACACTAATGCCAAGCATACCAAGCAGCTGGATCTCAAAGTGCTATTTATTACCTGTTGAAACAAATTTAAAGATAATAAAGTTACTTTTAAATTTGTCTTACGTAGACTTATGTTGTAATTTAAAGACTGTTTTTTGTTAGTTATAGAATTGTTTTTTTTTTTTTTGAAATCAAAAAATGGAAATATTAAACTGAAGCAATTACATCGAAAATAAATTGAAGGGAAATAAATTTTTAATTCTCAAAACTTGACAAAGAAAGAACCCCCTAAGTATAAAATCGTTAATTTAAGAAACTCTTACTTACATATAATAAATATATATATATTTCACATTTTTCAATAAGTTTGAGTTGACTTCACTTTTGAGTAAAATTGTTCTTTAATTTGTACAGCGGTTTTGAAGAGCCTCCTACAATTAAAAATGGACTTAGAAAAAGAGTTATAAGCAGTCTAACTAAGTGATTGGTTACATACCGCACCAAAAATAATTTTTACTTTTTTAGTCTTTACATACTTCATTGGGGAAAAATAAGGGTATAAAGACTTCCCATTACTTTTGTTTGAAGTGTTCATTAGGTATTGCGATCATTTTTTTTCTTTTGTTTTATGTTGATTGCTCACGTAATTTTCTCTTCTCATAGATAGCTTATTTTTTTTTCTATATTGGGTATTAATATGGGTCAGCTTTAATATCATATATAATCACATTGGTTCTTCTCAAAATGATTAGTCAAAATTATAAATTAGATTTATTGCACCTATATACATATCAATAATTTTCTCATTACACTTCCGATATATGATATTTTGGGTTACATCTAAAATGACACAATGTTGAGTAATTTTGAGTAATCTTTATTTTAACTTTTGGGTTGGATGTGTGATTTGTAGAGTTTGGCTCCCTATATTCTTCAACATTTAGTACTACAAGTCTATTATTGTAGGGTGCTTTAATTAAATGAAAAACTAAGTAAGTTAGGTGTGTTAAAACAAGAAAAATAGGAGTGCCTTTACACCCTCACTTTAGTTTTAAGTATCTAACATTTGAAATTGTTAGTTTCAGAGACGAGAAATTTTTCTATATTGTTAACACTACTTGAGAAGATAATTAAACACAAATTACAAAAATCCCCAAAAAAATCCTTCGGCCCAAACTATTTTTCCGCTCCACTTAAATCGATTTAACTTCCCACTACTTACAATTTTATAGGGTCATTTAAACAAAAAATCAATTATAAAAAGCAATTAACTTAAAAAAATCCATATAGCCAAACCTAAGAATACTGTTATTTTGCAAGTTAAAATACACGAGAAAAATAACACTTGATTCAAAAATAGACAAACATATTTGAAACAAAAAACTTGTGTAAAGTGATTTGAATGTAAGTTATATCATGAAAAATATGTTTAAAGAGAGAAAAGTGGGTTACAATATTTTTTTTTTGTTTTACACATAATTTTATGATCATAATGTATCTTATTTTATAGGTATCGATAAATAGATTTTAATTGTGCAAATTTCTAGTTTTTGTATTTAAAGTAAATGTATTTTAATTTTAAAAAAAAAGTTAATGAAAGAGATAAGTGTAAGAGAAAGTAGATTGATAGAATAAGAAAAAAATTGTTGCTTTTTTTAATTTAATATTTTAAAAACACTTTTAATAACCCTAAAATTATCTTATTTATTATAATTAAATGTGAGCTATTAATTTAATAATTAAAAATAAAATATTTCTTTCTCTTATAATTAAAAAACATTACATGCGCAAATACATAAAACGTGTACACACATTCCGTATGATCGGCGCATCTAGTTTTGCCAGGCTGGCAAAGGCGCGTGAGCATAACAAGCCTGTGACCTATCAAAATTACTCCGTTCCCATTAAAATCAAAATGAGAATTGGAAAAAGGGAGGGAAAAGAAAAAGGGGGAGAAAACTTTTATCTGTTTCCTTTGTGTAAAGCATCGAAACCAATTCCTTTGTTGTTGTTTCCACCGAACGAAGTTTCATATTTCTTTTATTTTTACATCTAAAAACAAGACAAAGTTAGGAAAATCACCTAAAGGAATATCTTGTTACCCACCAATGTCGTTTTCATGCATTTAGGCATCGTTTGGTTCACGGAAAGAAAATTAATTTCCCTATCTTTCTCATGAAGGTGAAAAAGTAAATTTTTTGTCAAATTTTCTTTCTTGTGTTTGGTAAACCATGAAAAGTATTTAGGTAAGAATATTATTGTCTAAAATTTGTATAATAAATGCTTGGAAATCACATGAGAAAATCAATCCCATGTGTTTTGGGAGGAATAGTTTTACCCCCTACTTTCTCCTTTCTTGGAAAAGTGTTTCCGGAATTTGTACTTACCAAATAAAGGAAAGGAACGACTTTCCTTTCCCGAATACTAAAATCCGTAAACCAAACGATGCCTTAGTCCCGTATCCAAAAAATATCTCTTTTTCACACTCACAACAAAATTAATATTTTCAATGTTTTTACTTCGGTGTACAACATTTTCCTGGGTAAATTTATTTAATGCTAAAACTTTTGTTTCAATGGTATAAAGATACTATTGTGACAATTTTGAAATTAGTCGACTCGACTGAATGTTGTTTATGGTGATGTTAAAATAATGACCAAAAAAAAGTAAAGTTGGTTGGTCTTTTTAAATATTTAATTTAAAATTTATTTTTGAGTATAATTTTTTAAAATTGTTTTTTTAATTCGATAATGGTTCCTACTTTTTATATTTTTATTTAAAATATAATATTTTTTTCTTATTCATTTCTTTTTTTTTTTTTTCTAAAATACAAAAGAAAAAATTAACAAAAAGTATTTCTTTTTTACTTGAATGAAGTTTTTAAAATTGGTGAATCAAACACGACTTTTTTTTTTTCAAAAAAGCCCAAAATAATTTTTATGAAAACCCAACCTATCAACGCCTAGGATCTTTCTAATTTGTTAAACTAAGTGCAAATGGTATACTGTTTCATGTTATCTGGTTAATACAATTTTTGTAAAAACAAAAATTAAAACCATAATGTAAGTATTATCTATATTACCATAAAATGGATGTGGGAGGAAACAGTTATTACACCGATTTTTACTCAAACATTATTTCAAATCACTAAACTAAATTTTACATATGAGAATAAAGGGTGTTTTTAAATACACCCACGAAATTATTCTTCTCACCCCAATTAAAAATACTTGAAACTCACCCTATCAAATTTTTTCAAATACCGTAGACTCACCCCATTTATTTTTCAATTGCCAAACAAGACTTTCTTTCTCTCTCCATTAATATATTTTTCTAGTTTTACATCACTGGTGTCGGCCAGATTTTGAACCGTCTTCGTAGGAGAAACGAAATGTTGACCCGTAACTACACTCGGGCAAACTCTCTACTCCAAAACACAACGACTAATGAAACATCAACACCGGATTTTCACCTCTAAGCCCAATCTATGGTGTGATGTAGAATGCATAATTTCATTTACAATGAATAAATTAATTTGATTAGATTAATTTGTATAAGTTAATACAACCAAAATAAGGTACACAAATAAGGACACACATACATATAAATATATATATATATATATATATATGTATAATACTTTCTTCTCACCCCATCAAATCTTTAAAATCTTTCACTTCACTCCAGTGGGGTGATATAGTATACACTATTAAATAATATTAACTTTTTCATTAATATAAAACATAATAAATAAACTTTACATCGTTCTTAATAAATTTTATTAAATTTTTTATCTCTCCAAGATACAAAATTTAATTGAGTTTTAAAACTTTTATTGTTCATTACTCTTACATGGACAATTCTTGTTTTACTTCACGAAAAGCCATGGCTTATAATTTTTGGCTAGATACACAGGCATATATATATATATATATGTGTATATAGCATATATTGTCAAAATTTTAAAACTAAGGGCAATTTACGCTTGAAAAGCTATGGTTTCCAATTTTTGGCTAGACTCAATTTCATCCATTACTCCATTTTTTCACCCTAATTTACTTATCAAAAACAGAAAATTGTAGGATTGTGAGTTTTAAAGGTGAAATTAATTTTAAAAAGGTGATTTAATTGTTCAGAGTTCTTGAAAAAATAAAAAAAGATAATCAATCCCAAAGAATCAGTGTTTGAGAGAAGTACAAAAAAGTAGGTGAATAAAGATAATTGAAAAATTAGATAAGGGATTGTTTGGTTAGTAAAATTTACGTTTATCTGTCAAATTTTAAAAATTAGTTGGGGTGAAAAGAATAATTTTATGGGTGAGAACAAAATATACATAGTATTACGCGTGTGCTCGTATTTAGTTGTTCTAAAATACGAACAAAACAAAAATAAAACATGTAAATGTCTCAAATGAAAATGCAAATAATAATAAATGATCTATGGATAAGTCTCTCCTATTTCATTTTCATTTCAAATTATTTTCTTATATTTTTCGATCAAGATGGATTTATACTTTTAATGAGTCCTGGGATATCATATTGTGGGTCGCATTGATAAACAATAGATGTAATTACCGGCGAGACACAAAAAAATAACAATATTTATTAGTGAAAAATAATGGAATAATTAAAATAATTTTTGATTATTTATTTAGTAAGTTATTAAAGTTGACATTGTAGTCATCCTTAATAGTTATTTTTTCTCAATAATTAAATTTTTGGAGTTTGTTATATTGATTGATCACAAATTAATCAATTTAAATTTTGTTTAAAAAAAGGAAGAAAAGATGATTTAAATTTAAAAAGATTCTCTTTTACCTAATAGAATTAGTAGACTATTCATTTTGAATATTGAAAAAGGTTGTTAACTTTGATTATAAAGAGAGTAAATTTGATTATTGGTTAAAAGGTCACTAATATTTAATTATACCATTGAAATAATATTTTTAACCAATATTATTAAAATTGATTAAAATTATTATGTTAATTATATCATTAGAGATACTCTAAAAAATATAATTACCGAAAAACTTCATTTTCTTAAAAAAGTATCAAAACAATAGTCAACTGATGATAAGACATATTTGCCCTTTTTTTTTTGTCTTATTAAGCTTATTTTATTAGCATTTCTTATTTGAAAAACGGCCGTTTATAAAAAAATCTACTAATCTTAATTGCAATATAGTAAAATTGGTATATATGTAAATATATATAAATACATTCGTGGTATCAAATTGGATAAAATTGGTGTTTAACCAGACAAAATATTAGACAAAAAAATGACTCCAATAAACTAATTCATAATTTTTCTTTTAATTGTGTGCAACACAACTAGTATATATATATAAATAGAAAATGAAAACTTGTACCCTAAATGCACATATTAATAATATTAAAAATAGAAAGAATAATCCCATATGTAAAGATACATGCCATAACAAATGTATAGTTAAACTTTTGTCTTGTTATAAATGGATTGATAACATGTGCTCCAAGGGCACGTGTTAATATTACCCTATGTAAATATCTATAAATACATTTGTATATAATACGATACTCAATTGGACAACGTTGATACCTAATTAGAAAAAAATATTAGACACAAAACGGCTCATGTACAATGGTTAACGCTTTGTTGATAATTTATATTAGGTTTAATATTTTAGATTATTAAAAGATAAAAGCAATCCATAATTAAACACAAACAACTTAATTAATTGAATTTCATCTGATCAATTACTTGCAAGAAAAGTAAGGATAATTGCAAATTAAAACATACAAAAATAGGATTAGAAAAACAAAATTAAAAGCATACAAAAACATGGTTTTAATCAAAGCATATATTCTTCAAAAACATAAAATTAAAAGCATACAAAAACATGGTTTTAATCAAAGCATATATTCTTCAAAAACACAAAATTAAAAGCATACAAAAATATGGTTTTAATCAAAGCATGTATGCTTCAAAAAAATTATATTAACTCAGTACGCCATTTTTAATTAGGAAGATCGTAAAAAAAGAGCTAATAGAATCATAAAAAAAATGTTGAATAAAATGATTTATTTTTAATCTATCAATTTATAGTTTACCTCACTCAATTTATTTACCGAATGTGTCAAAGAGAAAGTGTAAAGGAAAATACAGATTAAAAAAACTAACAAGTATTATTTTATGTTTTACAAAGTGAGTTTATGGGAGGAATATTTTTTTTGAGAGAATGGGGAGGATAGAGGGGTTGGATCAAAAAAACATTTGCCTAATTTATAAATTGGATTAAAAAAGTTTGAGAAAGTATCAAAATGGGTTCCCGTATTAGAAAAAAAAATTGTCTAAAATTTTAAATTAGGTTAAACCAGAGCCATTTTTAACTTGTCCGCATTAAAATATGGCTCCCATATTAATTTATGTTAAATTTATTGGCTAAGCTAAACCGGAGCCACTTTGTCCGTTTTAGGTTAGACAAAATAGCCATTTTTAATTTATTAGACTAATGGCTTCTTTTATAATTATTTTAGATAAATAAATTATAAATTTGGAAAAATTAGTGAAGGGGTCAAAATAAATTAGACAAAAGGGCTCCCGTAAAAAAATTTGATCCATCATAAATTTATAATTTTTTTGACCCATTTCTATAGTACAGAAGCCTAATTTATCTGTTTAGTTTATAAGTTTATAATAACATCATATTTTGGGAGAAGGGGGTGGATGGCTAAAATGGGTTCTAGGCAAGCAACAAAAACGGATAAATGATATATTTATGATTTCATTTGAGCAAACAACAAAAAGGGATAAATATAAATTATAACGCAAAGTTTATATTGGAATCGTATAATGCAAAGTTTATAATATTTTGGACCCATTGGTATAATACATGAGTCTAATTTATTTGTCTACTTTATAATAATATCATATTTTGGGAGAATGGGTAAGAGAGATAGGAGGGGGGTTGTTTAAAATGGTTTTTTAGTATAATAACAAAAAAGGGCAAAAGAGGAAGGATAAATGAGATTTACGCTTATTTAGTAAATATGTAGTACGTCTTGCTCTTTTACTTTAATAAATATCTCCAAATTTACTGCCATTTTCGTAATTAATTTACTGCCGCTGATCATCTGTAAGTAATTTACTACCTTGTCTTTTGCAAGTAATTTCCTCATTCATAACATGCAAAAATATCTAGAAATAGATGGAGATTGTGGATGGCTGATTTTCCAATATTTACCTTTGGAAAATATCGACTTGCATGTGGACTATTTATTATTACATAAATGTTTTACAATAAATTAACGGTCCAATTTTTTCCGATTAACTTTTCTCTAGAATATCAAAAGGGTATTTTCTAGAGTACGTGATTTTCATGAATTTAGAAGATCCCAATTCGTTTTACAACATGATACTGTTAAATCAATGGTAAGACTTTATTTAAGTTTTACACAACGGGTATGTCGCAAGCTATGAAGCACAAACACGGGTATGGGTGTCGTACCCGGTACCAGTACGAGATACGGGTACGGCAAATCTTAAAAAACTTGGACACGGGTACGACAAGGGACACGTTTAATAAATAAATAAATATATTTGTATAATAATATGCATTATGTAAACTCATATCCAAAGAACACTACAAACAAATAAAATTTAACATCACTTAAAATAAACAAGTCATATCCACAAGAGAAAGGATTGCATCAAATAGAAGGTCCACGACAAGCCCAGGCCGTGAGTGAGAAGAGTAGAAGACTGACAAAGTAGAGTCGAACCGCCGTGAGTGAGAGGAGTAGAAGAGAGAAGGTCGACGATGAGTCTAGGCCGTGAGTGAGAAGGACTCGACGGCGAGGACTGGACGGCAAGAACTTGACGACGATGATATGGCTGTTGAGATGAGAGAGGGCCGTTGAGAAGAGAGGAGAGATGTGAGAATGGGTTTGAGCGTGACCTAATTTTTTGTCGATTGATATTTGGGACATCTCATCTCTTAATAACTTAATATACTATTTATAAAATTAATTAAACAAAACCCACAAAGTTCATTGCATATTGTAAATTGACCCCTTAATTTTTATTTTTTCATCCCAGCCGTACCCGTACCCGTACCCACCCGTACCCACACCTGTTTTAGCCGTGTCCAACAAAATTTAATATTTTTTTATTGGACACGCCACGTGGCATGTCCCAGCCGTGTCCCACCCGTACTCGTACCCGTACCCGAGCCGTGTCCAAATGGGTACTCAGAAAAAAATGAAGTACTCGTGCTTCATAGGTCGCAAGCATTAGTCAAATGTATTGTATCATAATACTCTACCTAGCATACCACAAATTAATTCGCCAAGGTTATGCTCACATATTACATGAATAAGCTTTCAGTATATCTAAGAGGCGTTCGTGTGAATTTTCATTGCTGGTTAGATGTGTCGTGTGATAATATACCGGTAAAATATAGTGTTACTTATGAGCAAGACGGTTAACTTAGTAGTGAAAGCGTTCGTCCAAATCTAAGAGATATTGAGTTCGTGTTGTGTAGTGGGGTAGTGCTAGGTGTCACGGGGCGTCCTTTGATGGCACAAAGGAGGCCGCGTGAACGACCGTGCTAACCGATAGCACGGTTGAATGTGATCGAATTTTATTAGCAATCAACGAACAACATGCAACAACAGTAATTTGAAAGAGAGCGTGAGCGCAAATTGAGATTACTTCATTGCAAGAAAATGAGATTACATGGAAAGCTATTACAATTCGAAAGAAAGTAAGAGCTTGAAAGCAAGTGCTAAACAACGTGCACTGGTAGGCAACTCGGGTGTGAGGCAGATAGTCTTATCCCCACATATAACCACTTAATGAAAATACCAAAGTTGTAGCAGTGCACGTTGGGTCTTACAAGTTACAAGAAAACTTTTACAAAGGAAATGCAATACAACTACAAAGGAAATTCCTAGATCTAATTACATGGAAACAATATTTACATATGAGAAACCTAAACACAAAAATAGAACTAGATGACGTTGGATCGCCTGATGGGCCGTGCTGCGCTCGGGCGCATGCACGGTGCTGATGAAGTGTAGACGGTGTCGGTCACGAGTGCTGTTGGAAGGATGTTAGAAGGCACTCCGTGACACTAGTGAAAGAGATATGTCCTAGGACTATTCATAGATTATGATTTGTACTTGGATATCTTATGCTTATTGTTATTAATAAAGTTTATTTATTTTACTTTATAATCTCTTGTAAATAATATTTATTAATACTAGTTCATCAAGTACGTGACTAGATTGTGGGATGCTAGTAATGTAATAATAATATTGTTTAGATGCCCCTAATCATGTATCAATAACCTAGGATCACATTGATATAATGATTAGAGTATGGGTCAGCTGATGACTATATTCCACAAGTCATGGATATGGAGATATCAAGCTGAACATACTGATACTTGTTAGGGAACAAAGTATTGGACTGACCCGCTTTGGGGACACTGCGAGGAGTGTTATATAATGTCATCAGTGATGTTCCCCATTTGTGATATCGTATTATCCTCAGACCTGAGATCGCCATGGTTACCAACATAGGGATTAGCATGTCAGGCATTATCAAACGTTGCTCTTGACCGAGTAATTATAAAGATGATGACCGAGCATACTATGAACTATGTAGAGGTATGTGGTTGATCAAGATGGGATTTGTCA
The DNA here is from genome assembly GCA_021464415.1 of Lonicera japonica. Taxonomy (NCBI): domain Eukaryota; kingdom Viridiplantae; phylum Streptophyta; class Magnoliopsida; order Dipsacales; family Caprifoliaceae; genus Lonicera; species Lonicera japonica. The sequence continues at coordinate 71,821,899 of CM038465.1, forward strand.
CTCTCATATATTGAGAGAGATATCGTTGGGCCCCTTGATAAGTGTAATTAATATTTGCATGGCCATGCACAAATGAGATGTCATTTGTTTTAGATTAATTATACTTAGAGATCAAGAAATAAAGATTGAACTATACAAGAATGACACTTGCCTAGTCTTGTGTTCAATCTAGATATCGATTGACAAAAGGAGTTAATGTGTGAAATATCAATTTAACGTTGTGTCGTTTTTGACCTTTATACCCTTTGGATAATAGTAATGTTTTACTAGAAACCGCTTACTGTTCGTATAATAAAACGGGTTTAAATTGTACGGCCAAAGAGTGTAAAACCTACAGGGTCGCACACCAAAACGAGTTGGATCAAAACGAATTAAAACGGGCCAAGTTGGACTTGGGCCCAGTTCGTTTGTTGCTTAGGGTTCTCACTAGGGTTCCCTTATAAAAGGGAACCTTTGTTCTTCTTGGCCGTCAACGAAATTGAGAGAGGCAAGAAAATTCGAAATAGCAGAGAGAACCCTAGAGGACGCTAGTACACCAAGCAAGATCTCATCTCGTTCGTGTGTGCATACCGTAGAGGCGTCGTGTTTTCTACGCTAAGGACGACAACAACAGAAGGATCAGATCCATCCTGTTCGTTTCATTGACATCAAATCTCGATTAAGGTATGTCATCTGTCGATTTTATTGAACTGCATAGATCATAGGATTCAATGATTAGTGCGTAAATTAGTGTATGCGATGCATGATTACTGCCCTAATTTACTAACAGGGCCTTAACGCAGGATCCAATAGGCTGTGCCATAGGTTAAATTTTAGTTCGGTTTTCTGTTTGAAAACGTGTTTTTTTTTATACTGAGTTGCGTTTAAAACATGATCTTATAGGCCTACCACAAAAACGTAGTTTAATATCAATTGAATTAATCTTACATAAAATTTATACAAAATTATGTGGCATCCTAATAAGTATGTAATGAATGAGGCCTATATTTTCTCTCGGTTGTTTCCTCTCTTACTGCCATATACAAAATATTTTCAATATTTTCTCTCGGTTAGTAGGTTGTTTAAAAAATAAAAAGGAGGGGTTTATTATGGGTGTGTGTTTTGTTTGGAAGAGAAAAAGCATAGAAATTCAGAAAGTTAGAAGAAGAGAGAAAATAAGTGGATTGGAAAAATGTCTTAATATCATTGTTTTTTCTTTCCACTTATATGGATAGAGAAAGGAAACAAGAAGGGAATTGGGGAAGCGAGGAGAGGGTAAAGAAGAAGAAATTAAATGTAAATCATTTCAACCGTTTAATTTGAGGAGAAGTTTAAGTTACACTGGTATAAGATTAAATTTTTTTATAATTTTTTCTTAGATTCATAATTTATCTATTTCATTGTTAGATAAGCTATTTCTATTGTGTTTTTCAAGCATGCAAATTTTCAAATCAATTTGATATTTGTGACCACATAATCACTATAAGTACTTTTACTTAATTTTTTTAGGATTCATAATTTAATATATAACATGATTATAATGACGGACATATGCATTTTTGATTACTTTAATTTTTTTGCATGTATTTTTAAGATATTATAATTAACTAATTCACTAGTTAAATTGAAGAATTATAAAACTAAAATAAAGTAATTAATAGATGTAAAATTTCTTTGCCTTACACCAGGTAGAAGTTAAACCATCCCCTTAAGTTAAACCCCCTTCGCTTTCTCATACCCATTATTTGCTACTTAAATAAGATGTTTTTTGAACTTTGTTTCTTTAGATTTTAGGATCATGTTTGATTATAAATCAGTTAGATATGCCATATATGTAATGCATATTTAAGCATTATTTATATGCGCACATTTTAAAAGTAAAATTGTTGTTGATCACATTAAATGGTTGGCATTTTTATTATACACATAATATGGGCATAATCATTTTATATATACGTACATGTTATGGAAGACATACTTTTTTTTAGAAAAACTTAAAGTAGTGTGTTTGAGTGATATTATAAATGAAAAGTCTACTATATTTTACACGTTTAAATGAACATCAAATGCACATAAGAAATAAAGGGTGGTGATGTTGGCACCCCAAAAATCTCTTGAAAACTCTCCCACTTTTCATTCGGTCCTTAATAACCGAATAACGTATACGTTATTCGGTTGTTAAGGACCGAATATAAACTTGCAAAAATTTAAAAAAATTTGAAAATGCCTTACTCGGTTGTCAAGAACCGAATATATAGACTTATATTCGGTCCTCAACAACCGAATAATAGACACTTTACTCGGTTGCGAATGATCGAATTAAAGTGGGAGTGTTACCAAGTGTTTTTGGAGGTGCCAACATCACCACCCAAAATAAAAGGGATAAACTATTGCCCAAGTAAATTGCCTTATCCTTCTTGTTTTGCAATTGAGATGAAATTACTTTGATAAAAAAATATTAATTTGGTAATAGTATCTCTCAAATAATAATAAGAAAAGAACAGCTCAATTTATAATGTAATGTCATATGAATCGAGAAGTCATTTAAAATTATAAAAGCCACACTATTAGTTTTCCAATTTTGCCATATTTGACAAAAATTACATTTTTCAGAAATCAAGGGATTCAAACGTGCTTAGAGTGAGAGTATTATAACTTTTAACCGTTACATTACTTATTATTTTTAAATATAATTTTAGTTTGAAAGAAAATGGTCATAGTAATTGTAATTATCATCTAACTAGATGAGGCGGACACATGGTGACAAGGAGAACGGTTGTACAAAGTCAATGGGTCACAATTTTAATCTAATCAATAATAATTAGTGGAGTGGGATATTGGGGTTCACGTACTTAAATCCTCTATTAGTGTTTGGTGGAAAAGAAAAGAAAATCAGATTTTCTTATTATACCATTTTAGTTCAGGTGATTTTATATACACCCAATTTTGTAGCTAAAATATTAAAAATTGGAAATAAGTGTTTTTTTATAATGGCAATCAAAATTTCAACTATTTGGTATTGTGACTATAAATTAAGAGTTGGTTGCCCCATTACATAAAATATAAGTCAATGGCAAACTTAAATATCAACATTCGATAGCAATTTACCGAGTTACATGATGAAATGCTGTTACCTTTTGAAGAGATAAAATGCCATGGAATTATTTCTAAAAATTGACTCGGCTAAAGTTTGTCGAAGGTCAAGTCCGTAAAAAATTATTGAATCGAATGTCGAAATTCGGCAATGAGACACCGACTCGGTGCTTAAATATAAGGTGCCACCATATGTGTGCCATGATCAATTATTTTAAAATTGTGCTGTTAAAGTTATTATTGTATTTTGGTTATAAAATCAGGGTGCCTATAACATCTCACATGAAAAATGTGCAACTTGCATATATACATGTAATTTTTTTAAAAATATATATATAAAATATTTTGAATAACTCAATGTCTAGGTACAATTATAATTCTTCATGGTAAGTGGTAACATAGGTTCAATCATGTTATATATAGATATGCATTGAAATTTAAACTCCTGATGATAATATAAAAAAAAAAACAGCACAAAAAAAAATCCCACAGACGATTAAGCACTCTTTAGTTATAATATATTTTAATAATAATAAATTTGATATGAATTTTATTTTTTACCTCATAAACATTGATCACTTTAAATACGTCAAATTTACAAAGATTGGGTACTACAAATCTTGGGTCACGCTAAAGACAAGGATGCTGTTAGCAAGCGTGACAATCTAATAATTTTAGGAATCATATGCTTTTTTTCATATATATATATATATATATATTCTCATTTTAAATTTATAATCGAAGCCGTGAGTGGTGGGACGTGACAACGTTAGTGGTGTCCAGGCAAAGATATTGTGGCTCGAAGGTTCTTAATTTTGAATGAAAAAAGTGCAAGAGATTGGGATTTTTGAGTGATTCTTAAGCTTGCTTTACATTATAACAACTCCTCTCACACATTTCTAATTAGAATAATTGAAGATGGATATTTGTATTTTTAAAAAACAAAAATTTAACTAGTGTCTTAGGGGTAAGGTATTTTACATCTCGAGGCTAGTACTTATGATTATATTACTTTAAATTTTGATTTCGGCTTAAATGATTTAGTGCGTGATTATAGTAATACAGACACTATATTAAAAAAAATAGTGGACTAACAAAAATATAAAATATATACAAAGAGAAAAGTCACATGTTCAAGAATTATTAGTTGTTTTTATCTTTATCTAAGGATGCGATATAATGCAAGGTACCTACCTAAATTCAAAAGAGATTTTGAGTTCAAGTATCTTCTAGGGGTGAGATTTTTGTTACTATTGTTGTTAAAGAAAGAGACCTAAACCTTTGTTTATTTTAATTTTTTTTTAAAAAAAAACCCCTCTTAAAATCTATGTGGAGAATTTCCAAATATTTTTCTAAAAATGAATGCTTGTATAAAATTGATAGAACATGTGAGTCAATATATACACAATCGCTACCTAAATACTTCACAAGGTACTTTTTAATGCACAATATGTCATGAAAATTTGGTGTATATCATTTAAGAAAGAAAATAATTAACCAACATTAATGGAGGGTGAGAGTACGTACTGAAATTAGAAAATAAAAATGGAGACATTTAATTAAATCACCTTAATATGATTAGGTCACAAAAATAAAATTGGCAAATGGGCCACACATAATGATGAATGATAGCACCCAACTAAGTATATAGTGAAGATGAGCAGTGGGAGAATGATTTGAGGAGAACAACCTGCAGACATGTTCTCTTAACCATCTTTTGCTTTGATTACTCCAACTTCTTACCTAAAAGAAATGAAAAATATCATTTGTAGGGACCATATTTCACATGCCTAGGATACCAAATAAATTCCGCAAGCTCTTGTAAATCTAAAAGAAAGGGTCCATATTTGCAAATGCATTTAATTGGTAAGCACCTTAAACATATATAATTTCAAGAGTTTAGATCATTTATAGTAAAATATACGCATTACTCTATATTAATTCTTTCTATACTTATATATATATAGGGCAAATATCTCATGCGGATTACTGTTCACGGACCATCCGTACGGATTGGTCCGTTTGGCACGCTTCCCGATGGAATTTTTCGATGAAATTTGGTGGGATGTTCTTCAATGTGTGTAGAACATCTTCACCAAATTTCATCGAAAAATTCAATCGGGAAGTGGGTTAACTACATGATTGAAAAATATTGGATTTTATATATCTATTTTTGGACCAATATTTTTCAATCATGTAATTAACCCACTTCCCGATTGAATTTTTCGATAAAATTTGATGGAGATGTTCTACACACATTGAAGAACATCTCCACCAAATTTCATCGAAAAATTCCATCGGGAAGCGTGCCAAAAGGATCAATCCGTACGGATGGTCCGTGAATAGTAATCCGTATGAGATATGCTCCCTATATATATATATATATATATCATTAGGGCTTATTATTTCATCACCTTGGACGCATAATGAATGCCTTTTCTGTAATCGTTAAATTGATCAAATTAAAAATGCTCCAATGCTTGATCTAGTATAATATAGAGACACAAAAAGGGAAAAATGCAAATGAATTAATTGATCCCCAAATGCCTCATAGACCGGAGCGGAGGCAAGAATTTTTTTAAAGAAGGTCAAGTTTAACACTAATGTCCCTTTTTATAAATTAAGTAAGAAAATTTAGTACTAATATTATTTTTATTCAAGATTAGGGGTGGCGAGATTAATAATATTAGTAAATATTAAAATTAAAATGGACGAGAGTCAAACTTAATTAATATACATATTTTAAAAATAATTGTAGCGCTAAAACTACAATTATAGAAAGTTTGTGTGTGGGTGGGGCTGAGTTTCCCTCCTTTGATCCAATGTGGCTCCGCCACTGCTTGCGGATTACCAGTGTGTGAAGTGTGAGATAGACATACGTTTAAGGTATGATTAATTAAATACATTTTACATGATTATTTTAAACTTTGAAAGTATTTTACAAAAGCACCTAAAGTGCCGTGAAAGATTATCATAGAGCTAAATTGAATTGCTATTATAAAAAAATTGACAGTGTGTTTAGTCATATTCATATTCTATGTCTCTTGTATTATAATTAGTTTATTTATGGTATTATACTAAAGTAGTATGCTCTAATTGATAAAGAAACCCTTAGTCTTGGTATAGATGGATTGTCTTTCGACGATAACTAAAGATATTTAAGTCTTGTGCACTTATTATGCTCAAAGTACTTATTTTTTACCTTGAAACAAAGACATCCTAAGATTGTTTACTTGTATTATTTAACTATTGTTACAGAAAAATGTTGGTATGAAAATTTAAGGGCATTCTTAAATAAATCCATATAATCCGTCTTCTCACTGCATCAAAAGTTAATATTACGTCAATCTTAACTTAAAAAAAATAGTGTAAGATTCTTTCTTCCCATCCTAATTTCTATACTTGAAAAAATTGTCACTAATTTATCTTCTCGCCTATTTAAATTTTTTAAAATTAAAAAGGTCCATTCTTTCCAACAAATAATTTTACAACTTTAGTTCCAAAATATTTTAATAAATGATTTATTTTTATAAAAGCTATTTTATTTTTTAAATTCATTAAATAGATCCGTATAAGAGACAGTAATATTACGAAGATTGAAATTTTATTTATTATTAGCTAGTGGAAACGGTTGGGGTAACTATCTTGTGTTAACTAATTAATTTTTACTTTGATCAAGTGTTTCATTTTAAACAGTTGGTCGCCTAAAAGTCTAAAACTATTGTTATTGCTATTTTTATTTTTCAAATTTACACTTTACTGTCTTTGAAATTGTCACTTATGAGGCTTTACTCTATCTCTAATTAAGAATTTTATGAGGTCAATAATAAATTTTGTGGATGTGCGATAAAAAAATAAATTTATTATTTGACTTATAAAAAAGAGGTGGTATGTCATTGACGTGTATAAAAAGGATGGGGTAGATTGAATGTTTTCTATAAAATATATTTTTATCGATTTATATAAGATTTTCATATTTTAGTTTTAGCGACGACAAAATTAATATCCCAATAGTGCATTCAGTAAACTCACCTCTTCATTGGGGTGAATTAAAAAAAAAATTAAAAATAAGTGGGGTGAGAAGAAAGTATTTTCTTACTGGAATGAGAAGACGAATTATGTGAGTTTATTTAAAAACTCCATAATTTAAACATATCAACTTATTTGACAATATACATAACGAAATTATTACCTGTAGTTTTATTTTGAATCAAATGAACGATTACCATAATAAAAATGAGCAATATCTTTTGGACAAAATTAAAATAATAGTATTATGGATACACATTACGTGTACTTAATTTGAACATTTATAAAGTTGGTTATGGTGTGGCATTATGGACGGAAGGGCAATTTTATTCATATTCCCAACATGGTTGGCAAAAAAGTAAGATAGAGCAGGTGCTATAGCTGTCACAATTTGGTGCATGATAGAGCCAACGTATTAGCCCTAGCCTGTATGTATTATTTAGGACTAGCAGTAGTGGGTGTCATCAAGTCATACATTAAGGAAGAAATTGCACATGGGGTCATTACTCAATTAATTAGTGTAACTCTATTTTTTCTTTTCTTTTTTTCGTTTAGTTCAGATCTTTGTACATTTTAATTATTAAATTTTAAAGTTTACAGGTAAAATTTACCATTTTTATTAGAGAAAAACAAATTTAAACAAAATCCAATTCTCACAAACAAATCAAAACAAGGTTGAGAAGATCATTTGAGAATTTTTTTGTAATAATCCCTTCTTGTAAGTACGTTGATGTTTGTGTGTTTATGTTATTGTGGTAGGCTAATAGATCAGATACTCTCACTTTGATTTTGTGAATTTATGTTTTATACATGCGCATAATCATTAGCGTTCTTATTATAAGATTTAGAAAAAAGCAAAACAATAAATGTTTGGGCACAAAGTATTCACCAAGCAAATCGAGCTATCTAGTGACACAATGTTTAGGACACGATACTAGATAAATTGTATCTTATCTTTCACTGATTAATTGTAAATAGCTTTTTTATTTGCAAAAATTATACATAATATGTTTAATTGCACCATTCGCTAAAAGTGTTACAATATAAGCCATAGCAAAGTATCATTAAAAGGTTAAAAAAATTAAGCTTGAACCAAAATTTTTTATTTTTTATTTTGCATTGGTATGAGAATAGTTTTAAACATTCAGTAACTCTTTATCTAGTATACATGAATTAGATGAAACGCCTCCATAGGAAAAAAGCTTGCTTTTATAAATATTGTGTATATCATAGTATTTAATAACTTAATAAAATTAAGAAAATTTTCTGTAGTAAGAAAAAAATTACATCTAGTTAAATGCAGTGTTTGTATGTTTTTTTTTCTGGTGTGGAGTAACGAATTTCACGAAGGTCGACAACATGATGGTCATGATTGAAAATGGGCATGTAAAAGTGACCTCCAATCATATGAGTACTTTCTAATTAGGTGAAAATAATGATATATAATGATGAATACTGAGAAAAATATAATCAAATATATAGCAGCATAAAAGTGTTGTAGATAGGCATCATTCTTGTAATTGTCAAATGAATTTATCCGTGCTTTTGTAGATACCTGTAAAAAAAAGTGTGAAAGTAAAAACTGGATTTTTAAATTGAAAAAATTTAACATTTACCATGATGAAACGTAGTTGACTGGTGGATGCATAATCTATAACGTAATTTACATTTGATTATGTTTTCAAATTAATATGTGTTTATAATTATTTTTCATAAAATTTTTATTTACGAATAGCTTTATTTCGTGGTTCCAACAGTTGCTTTATTAGATGAATAAAGAATTATTACTCTTTATTCCAACATTTGTTTTTATGTTTTTTTCCGATGCTAGTTGGTGTTCAGGTTAGTTTTTGTGCAATTCAATTAATCTCTACTCTTGGTAGAACACGTCGTTGGTTATTAACGATTCTTACAGCTGTTAAGTCTAAACCTAAAGAGTTTACAGTCGAACCTAAAACTGATTTAAGTATCACGACTGCTAGAGCAATATTAGCATTCTTTTACGTTTTCTTTTATATAGTAAGAAAAATGTCTTAATGTATTAATTATGAACACATAATACTTTTAAAAATTAGATTAATGTGTATTTTAAAGGTATATATTTTATAAAGTTAGGCTACAAAGAGGGATTCCCTTACTTTAACTAAAAGAAGGGATGATTATTTTGAGGGGTAATTGGATGAATTTTTTCGTAAGATTTTGTAGAGATAATCTATATTATGAGTAGATCACTTTCACTAAATTTCATAAAAAAATTCAACCTCAAAGTGGGTGAGATAATCATCAAAAATTTTAATGGCCGAAAATGTACATATATATCAATTTTTCAAAACACTCACTTTTAAGTTGAATTTTTCTATGAATTTTTGTGGAGGTGATCTACTCACTATATAGATCATCTCTACAAATTTTCATAAAAAAAATCATCGATTTACTACTTTAAATGATCATCCATTTTTTTTGTTGAAGTGAGGAAATTCCTCTTTATAACTTAACTCATATTTTATATATATAAAAAATAAAAAAATTATAAAATACATTAAGTTAAATAAAAAAATATTATTTTTATTCATAATATAAATAATATGTATCTTTAGAATACGTGCTATCAGTTTCATAATTTTAATACATCCTATTATTAGCATCAAAATGTGGCCGCAAAAGGAAAGTGGTAGTAATACAAAAAGATTAGTAGTGTTTAATGAAAGGACAAAGTGTCGAGTAAGGGGGAATTGCGGATATCGAGGAAACATGTCGCCTTGATTAGCGCAAAGAGGTATTTGGGCACCGAACGTTGTCGTTTCATTTAATAAAGACGCGAGTGCCGTATTGTCTACTACACAAAGTGCTTCCACAGATTCCGTGGGAAATTTTGACCATCTGTCCCCCTGTAATTTTTGTCTTATAGAAAAATTATTTTTTTAATTAATTAAAAGAATGAAAGGTTTTAGATGCGTCTAAAGATGAAATGGGGGCAGGAATAGATAAGTTTGCTCAAACTCTAACTCGAATCCGTTTATAAATTTGGTTAATTCGAACCACCCCAATCTAGAGCGTATTTTATTTTTTCAAATTCGAATTTGCCTAATATGATATATGCGTAAACTTAAACTTGATTTATCCCGGCTTGACCCATCTTGACCTGTAATAATTATGTTATATTATAAATAGGCTTAACAATTTACAACACGACACAAAATCGACACAAATTTATCAAATTTAGGTGAACTTTTAACATGTGCGGGTCATAATTGGGTTTACCTGTCAAACCCGATTATTAAACGAGTCGATTTCATGTGTATTCGCGATACCCGAATAAAATTCGTTTAACTCACTAAGAATGCAAGTAGATTTCGGGTCGTGTAAATCCCTAAGGTTTTTTTAAAACTTTTAAATTTTATATTAAATCTTTTATCTTCCATCATAACATTTCATTTTTTCCGCACTTATTTCAAGCCTCATAAATTGTCCACTTTCTAAATTCTCAAACTCTATACGATGGTTGTTAATTATTATTGTTGCATACATATAAATTATTGAGTGAGTGTATATTTTAGTGGTTAATTATTTAATTGAATTATTAGTGGGTCACTGAATATTATTCGTATACGACCAAAATTAAATCATTTATCTTAAACAAGTTAAAACGAATTGGATTGTGTCATTCGTTAATTAAAACGGATTGTGTATGAATTTGAATTTTTACCCGTTTATTAAACGGGTCGTGTTCCATTTTTCACTCGAAACAAAATCAACCCGTACGCAACCCCTTTGTCAGGCCCACTAATAGTATTTAAGGAAGAAAATACTATATTTAGGGCGGGGTGGGTCGAACAGGTTAATTTCAAAACCCGAACCCACCCCTATGTTAAAAAATTCCGCCCTGAATTAGCCCCATTTGAGTTAGGTTAGGTCAAAAATCCACCGAGTTGGATTTTATTACCCTACATAAATGTGTCTATTAAATTACGAAAATATTTTTTTATATACTTGAAACAAATTAAATTCAACCAAACATTGGATTCTATAATTTTAAGTATAATGAGATTGTCCTTTTATCATTTATTAAACACGGCTAAATGTTTATCAAAGTGCTATTTAAATAATATCAGAAATAATATTATTGAAATTAATAATTTCACATTTCTTATGTTTCAAATTAATGTTTCTGATTTTTGAAACATAATCAATATATGAAATCTCACAATAAAATATATTGTATAATCTTAATTGTTGATAAAATTGAAATTAATATTGGTAAAATTTACATAAATAAAAGTAAAATTATAAATAGTAATGGTTATCAGTCCTATCATTCATATTATTACACTCTAAAAAATGTCTTTAATATTTAAAATATCATTAAAATCATTTTAGAATATAAAATTTGTTATTTCAATTTTCAAGTGTTAAAAGCAACATTCATTTTTCTAACAAGAAAAAAAAACTACACTCATTTATTAGTTTGTGAAGAAGTATTTGTTAACTTTATAAGTTTGGTCTAGTGTTTTATTAAATATCTCGAATTCCTTCAAGTACGCTTACTGAAGAAAAAAAAAATAGGAAAAAAAAGTATTTATTAAATATTATTATCTACAGCTGGCTTTAGCTACCACTTTGACTAGAATTTTTTCTGCCAATTCATCATCCAGCAGTTTGATCTTCAATCGAGACATGGGTCCAATGTTCTAAACATCATGTGGGTCCAAATTTAAAATTCCTTAACTGCTTCAGAGACATAAATTAACGTGGATGTTTATAATTAATGATAGTTTAATGTTTAGATGCAGTTATGCTTCATTTATTGCTGTAATTAGACAGTAGTTTATCCGTTCCGATGATCGAATAAAAATGAACAAAGTGTTTTATTATCTCTTTTAGAAAATATTCGCTATTTTTCGAATATTACGTAATAATACTTTAAGGTCTCGTTTGATTCAGGTATTAAGGTTAGTGGGATTATTTATACCAGTATTAATAATACTGAATTATTAATTTTGGAATTAATTTAATAACAATATCTTGTTTGATTCATGCAGTATTAATACTGTGATATATCATGCTGATATTAATACTATGTTTGGGTTTGTAACTCGTATACGGGATTATATTTTGGACTAACAAAAAAAAATTAAAAAATTAAAATAATAATAATATAGTAATAGTGGCATTTTTGAAAATATTATAGTAGTAATGGCATTTTTGAAAATATATAGTTCATTTTTCTTAATCCTGGATAAACAATACCACCTCTCCCTTGGTATTAAATTATACAACAAAGAGTGGTATTAAATTAGTAACGGTATTAGTAATCCCAGCACATTTGTGTGAATCAAACAAGGTATTATAAAAAAGTGGGATTAATAATCTCATCCTACTTTTTAATACCCGAATTAAACGAGGCTTAAAACTAACAAGTGTGCTTTGAATAAGTATATATATTTATTTTTTATATAAAAGTTTGCCTCAGTTTTAACTAAAACATCACCATTGGATTGTCGTAAAATCACTTGGTATTAATACTAAATCTCCTTTCTCTCTCTCAAATATATATAAAATTGAACATAATCAACTACATATTTCCAAATAAACAAAAGTATATTGAAAATATGAATAGTAAAATGGTAAGTACTTTTTACCGTATATTATGGTGAATATTTTTCTAAATTAATATATTTTTAGGCTTTGAACTGTAGATTTAAAATTTTAATTATGTTTATAAGATTTTAAAATGATCAATTGTGCAATTTTACAATTTTTTTTCATTATTGAAGCTGTTTATTTTAATTTTTTACATATAGAGTGTTTACTATAGTATGTCTATGTATATCACAATAAATTACACCACACCATTATTTATCACAACTTGAGGCAAGGCCGCATGTTGACACCTAACACATAATAGGTATAAGCAGTTTTGGGGAGGCAATCGTAAAGTCTCTGTTCCTTCTGTTCCTATAAGATAAAAGGAAAAATAAGTTATGAACCCTAAATCACATACATACAATTCTAAAATAAAAAATGCACACATATATATATATATATATATATATAATATCACGAGTAGTGACATCGTAGATACTTTTCACCATAAATTATAATGGAAACTTCTCTAAATTAACACATCTTGAAGTTTCGAGCTAATGATTTAATATTTTAATTATATTTGTATGATATTAAAAAGAATGACGGTTTAATTCAAGATTTTTTTTAGAATTGGAAATATTTATTTTAAAATTTTAAGTAATATAGAGTATTCATTATAGTGTGTGCATACATACCATAATAAATTACATCACACTTTAATTATTTACCACAAATTAACAATAACATCTAAGTGTTTATCATATTAATTATCGTATATTTAGTTAATATAACAATATTTGACGAATCATCTCTCTAAAATACAAAAAAAAAATGTACAAATTTAGAAAGGTATTAACCATAGCCTACGGTAGAAAAACTTACCATCCCATTACTCTATATATCATATATATAAATATGACTCACATGTGGCAAGTGGTGCCATACAGATTTGATCATTGCGAAGATTGTTAATGTAGTTTAGAGTTGAAAGAGATGAAAGAGGGAAGGAGATAGACATAACGACAACTTACCGGAGGAGGGGAAGGGGAAGAGGGCAATGGTCAAACCCTGAAAATTATAGCCATGGTTGTATGAACGTGTAAATTAATCTACGTCTTAAAATTAAGGAGAGAGGAGAGGGAACACGTGGTGAAATTCTACTGTTATATATATGTTAGTTATATGATATATATATATATATATTCGCACAACAAAATTACATTGTAAATTTCTATTTTACATAAAAGTAGTATAATAGCCCATAAAACCATGTATATTGAAGTTAGTTAGTTAGTTACAAATTTGGGGGGGGGGGGGGGGGGGGGGGGGGGGAAGCAAGAATCAACTAACAAAGAAAACTAATATAAAGACATCAGAATTAAAGATACCTTATATGAGATATTTCAGCAAAAACCTCTTAAAAATATATATCACGATACCAGAGTGAAAAGTGAAAGGAAACTTTTTCCGTGTGTTTTAGATTTAAACTTGCATTTCAGAATGAATGATGTTAAGGGCAATTGAACCACGAAATCTATTTCTTGAACTGCCATGGATAGTTTGCTCGGCATTCGCCTAAAAGCTAAAGATCCACTTGGTCTGTGTTTGAGCCTCTGTGGTACCGGCCCAATATATTTATTCATTGTTTTTGAGTTTAAGGCCCAATATAATTTTTTGGGCCGAGTTCCGACCCAAAACATTTTTAAAAGCTGGTTTTCGTTGGTGCAGTACAAGCGGAGAGCTTAGACATTATTTATTTATTTTTTATTGCTAATCTTACAACTTTTTCTTAATTGTGGAGTGAGATTTATAGAGAGAAAATATAGAGTACAGAGGGAAAAAGGGATGTGCATAATTCATCTTTCTTTTTGGTTATGAGGAGGTTAGCTTAATTTTTGAAATTTCATTCTCACTTAACAGATTATTGGCTTGAATATATATATATATATATATATATAAGAAATGGAACTCCTCTTTAAGGTTTGTCTCAAAAAATTGGAACTCTCTGTTTTTTTTAGCAGTTTGCTCCAATTCCCATTAGCTTTCGCTTTGTGTTCCTGCTAAAGAAAAAAAAATGTTTTATAGGGTGCTCTAATTATTGAGGGTGCTTTTGTAAAATTAAAAAATATATATGAGTGCTTAAATAAAGGGCGAGGAAATTAGTTTTTTTTGGTGCCTTTACTGGCTCCCTTATTATTATGGATGAAGGAAGCTTCCTGTCTAACTTTTTCACCAATCCTTCCTTCCTTCCTGTCCACTCTCATTTGCCATTTTATTTCTTCATTCCATTTTTAGCCTTTTCTTTTCTTATAAATGATAACGATTATGAAGACAGAATTTGAGTTTGAATTCAAACAGGGGTCATTTTTATTTTGAATCCATCCAACCACCCAATTCATAAGTTCATTATATATTTTCACTGGATAACTTTTATTTTATTAATTATCTTATATGATTGTCGAACTTGTTATTCGTTTACCCATATTATATTATAGTAGTAAAAAATACACTACTTTTATTGACTTGTATATCTATTAATAAATCAGGTCAGTCCTAAAATAATATGTCTCTTTATGTTTATATTCCTAATTGGTGGCTCATATTTTATTTGAGTCTTTATGTTTTAATCTAACGGCTCATATATAACTTTCACTTATCTTTGCAACTGGTGGCTCAGATTTAATTTCAGCCTTTTATGTTTTTAATCCGGCGGTTTATATTTATCTTAATTAATTTAACTCACAACTAATTTCAATGATGATAAAACAAACAAGTATTTATTAAACATGTATTTATCTTTTAATTAATATTTATTAAACATGTATTTAATCTCATTATAAATTTTAACATGTATTTATCTCTTAATACGTACTTTTAAATCTCTTCATCTACGCTTCGTTTCTATTTCTACATATGAGTATATGAGTATAATTTATTTCTGTAACATGTAAAAACCTATTTCTAATTACTTATCTTTTTTTCTCTGTTGTCGTTTATTAAACAATATTCGATGTAATATTGTATAATGATTATAAAATGGGTATGTGTACAATCTGTATATATATAGCATTATTAAAAAGCAGCAAACATTTTATGTATCAATATTAAAAAAATCGGAATAGTCTATATATAATGTAATTGATTATTATAATTTTATCATAATGAATTGTATATAATTTTACATAATGGATATATCTAATATTTTTACGTAATTTAGAGTACTGGAAGTATAACTAAAAAGATGGGTATGTGCTATTCAAATTTTTGATATTTAATCACTGCCTTAATTTTAAAATAGGTATGTATACAACGGTCTACAACATATTTTTTGTTTTATTTTAATGTAATTGATTATTAATTTTAAGTGATATACAAACATTGATTACTAAATTTCACAATCTTTTATACTAATCTTCTTATTAAAATAAAATAAAATTCCAACATCATTTTAATAATTATTTTTCAAATTGCATATGTTTATTCAAAGTAACATTGTTAATATAAATTTAATTTAATTTACAAAAATATTCACTTACTAGAAATCTCTTACACTAAAATTCTCATCACTTGAATCATATCAAAATTAATAAATTCAAATAAAAATTGGATAGCTTAAATTAAAATTAGAATACAATTTTGATTTTGTTACTGAAATGACATCTTTAATTATATTTTTCCGTACCTTTGTTTGATTATTATGTACGTATGAGTAATTTTTACTATCAATATCAATTATTTATTAATATTTGAATATTTTATTAAGTTAAATTCAATGGAAGTTTCAATTACTCAAAATTATTTATACTTTCTCAAAATTATTTATATTTTTCTTATTATAAATGGTAGAAATTAATTTTCTAAATGTAGGAATTTTAATTTTTAACACCTATTTATTTCTAAAAGACAAAAAGAAAAGGGCATTATATCCTATGTACATTTAAGTAATGATATTTGCAATTTCAGTTTGTTTGAAAGAAAATATAATTAATTGTGAGAAATGATGAAAATAATAATAATAAATAAGTTAATGGTTGGTGATAAAGTCATATATAATATAATATAATATAATATTTATTATTTCTTTCAAAATATATTAATAAAAGTTTATTTTTTTTGGAAACTAATTCTAATTTTTAAATATCATATTAATATGAGGATGCATTGGGCGTGCCGGATAAGAATTAAGCGAAATCGAATATGATATCAATACTTGTAATATAGAATTTAATAAACTTTGCATTTGATGTAATCCTATATTAAAAGTAGTGATATTATATTACATAACTCGTTTTTTTTAAATACATGCAATATTAATTGTTGTCCGTAAATTATTATTTTTGCTAATGCAATTAATCTATTTATAAATAAGTTTCGTAAAAAACTATTTCTGGAAAAAAGTTTTATATTACATACAATATTTACAAATTATGCATTAAGTATTATGATGTAGATTTTGTTTTTTTTTATAAAATCAAAGGTTTTTTATAAATTCATTCATTTAAGAAAAGAAAAATGAAAATACCATCGTATACGAGAAATGAATTTTGTTTGTAGATTTACTATGATTTTAGGTGATCGAAAATTTTCATATCTAAAGGGTGTAAAGAATAAAAAATGAATAAATTAATTAAAAAATTATTTTTATTTTCGTTTTGTTATCCGGCAAACAAGAAATAAAATAATACCATTTATAGGCGCTGTATAGTTTTATCCGGTTATAATACCATGTTGTACTAAACGCAAGATATGATATTTATCATATCCACTATTTCACTAAATATAGGATATGATTTGTTTATCCTAACCTTTTTGACAACAAACACATGATATGATTAATTAATCCAATCATACTTCTAATCGCGCGCGAATAACACACCTTAAATGTAAACATATTAATTTAAACCTAAGCAACTAATGGACATATATAAATGGATCATGTTGGGATTAACGTTATTTATAAAGAGGCAATAGTCGAATTTTTGGTTTTACCAAATTTGAACCCGATATATCTAAAAATATGATTACATGAAATTAAACTTGCAAAAAATATATTTATTTAAAAAAGATAAATTAAAACATACCCTGTTTATTATACTATACGTATAAATATGAACTCACTTTTCCACTCCTCGCAAATGTGAAGTAACTAATGGGAAGGGGGGGGGGGGGGTGGGCAGGCTCCCCGGTTGGCTTTGATTTTTTTAAAACTACATATTAGATATTTTTGAAAAATAATAATATATATATATACATAAAAAGCTTATGTGTAGAAAAATAAACTTGATGTAACTGTAACGGGCAAAACTTTATGAGCTATTTGAAAACTTCTAAATTTCACAAATTAAACAAAGTAAACCTCTGTCTTCACGATTTCATTATCACTTTCACAAACTTGCTTGCAAGCTTCTATATTTTTCATCTCTCTCACTCGCCTCTCTTTGTCTCACTCATACAAATATACAATTACGCTACCACGACCACTCTACTCCACCGTTCAACCTCCACACTACCACAACCATGCCCACAACCACCTATATTTTTAGGTATATTTTTTGGATCTACTTTTCAAAATTAGGGATTATTTTATTCCTTCATTGCTTGCATAATATTAGTTTTGTTTCTTTATTAATTGCCTAATATCAAAGGTATTTCATGAATGTTTGATTAATTGTTGAATATTTGGTGATTTAGATCTAAACCCCTAACTGTTGAATTTTATTTATATTATTGATTAATTGCATAATTATTAAATACCTACTGTTAAGTGTATTTCTTGAACTATTGATTAATTATTGAATAGTTAGTGGTTTAGGTTTAAACTCCTAATTGTTGAATTTTATTTATACTGTTGATTAATTGTATAATTATTAATTACATAATATTAAGTGAATTTTTTGAACTATTGATTAATTATTGATTATTTAGTGATTTAGGTCTAAATTTGTAATTGTTGAATATTAGTTATATACTTATAGTTATTTAATAAATTATTTTGTTGTATTGAAAACAATATTAATGGACAAATTTTAAATAGTATTAAAATTTTACAACTTTAAATATAATTTAGGGCGCTTTAAATTTTGCCCTCGGTTGACTCAAATCATGACTTCGTCACTGTCTCATCGCATGTTGTAATTACATTATATCACAAAGGTATTTAAAGAAAAATGTTATATTACAATACAGTTGAGTCAAATTGACAAAATTTATGTGAACTCAAAATTAAACCATCTGAACTCAAACTTTTCTTAATTATAAAAGAAAAAAGAAAGAGTTCACTTTATATTAGGATTTGCTTAATCGAAATTATGCCATTTTCGTTCTCTAATTGTAACAGAAGTGCACTTAGATAGATTTAATTTATTTTACTAGTATTTGAATAATAGGCATACAATCATATTTTTAAATTTTAGTTAAGATTAAAAATTAAAATTAATGCCGTAGTGAAAAATTTAATTCTTCTTGTTCTCAAATTTAAAGTATATTAATATTTTTTAAGAACTATGTTAAAATTAATTTATCTGAGAAATAGCAAAGTTGGAATAAGAATTCTTAATATTAGATAAAAAAAATATTAAAATTACGAGTAGTTATAGATATAAAAAATTAACAATAAATAGTATTTTAGATAGTATCACCAATTATATATAAGGACAATCAAATTGTACTGCATTAACTAGTGCATATATATATATTAGAAAAAAAGGCCTTTATCTTCGCAAATCCGTCAAGATTACTGTATTAATTAATTGGTCATGTTATCGTGTCTCTAAGAGTACATATTAAGTACCTATTTTTAAAAATAATTAATTCTTTATATGCGTTAAATATGTCACAATTTTTTATATAATTTTATTAATAATAATTTTAATATGTGCCTTGAGGACGTATGTTATTTTTTTTTTAATTAATTAATTGTGTCCCAAAGAAGCAAACGTTTTCTTCAAACACGTGAACGTCACGTGTCATAGGACACGGGGGGCACGCAGAGGCAATTTAAATGCATTTAACGCGTGGAATCAAAATAATCGTATCCGTTTGTCTGCCCAGTACTAATTAAAAGAAAGGAATAATTTCAGCGTTATCACTCACTCGCTCACTCACACAAAGCTCGTTTTTACAAAAAGAAGAAAAATCAGAGAGAGAGAGCGAAACCAGAGGCTTTTGGAAAAAAATGGCGAAAGACAGGAAGATAGGAGTGGCGATGGATTTCTCAAAGAGCAGCAAAATGGCACTGAAATGGGCGATCGATAATCTGGCTGATAAAGGAGACACTTTCTATATCATTCACACCAAATCAAACTCTATTGACGAATCCAAATCTCAGCTATGGGCTAAATCTGGTTCTCGTAAGTCGATAATTTTATGATCTACCTACTTAATTGTTTATTAATCCAACTGTTTCAGTCTTTGTTCATATGATCTGGTCTGATCTGATCTGATCCAATTTGAGTTGAATTTGATTTCTGATTTTTGAATTAAGCTTTGATACCCTTGGCGGAGTTTAGAGAACCTGAAGTAATGAACAAGTATGATGTTAAGATCGATATTGAAGTTCTCGACATCCTCGACACTGCTGCTCGACAGAAAGAGGTTCTTCTTTTCTACTACACATTCACCATATTTTGATTACAAGGTGTCCTAATCACTTTCATAATAAATAAACAATGAGTAATCGCATCAGAATCTCTTAATTCATCATCTACAAATGGTGCCTTATATTTTGAGCTATTTAACGACACACAAATGATTGAATTTAGTTCATGGAATAATTGAATCTGGGGCCTGTGAAATTAGTATATGTGTGAATTTTGCTGCGACGGTAAAACTCTTGAAGATCGTCTCACCTGCTAAATTAAAGTATTGCATTCATTTTAATTAATATTGTTACAGATATTTTAGACTTGCATCAAAAAATTGATCATTTGACCGTAAATAATTTAAAAGAAAAGCCGCCTTCTTAGAGGTTGGTTAATACATACATATATATATATATATGAATACGATCGAGTGTGCTTATTTGGGTTTTGTGTCGATTTATATATATAATATAAATGTAGATTTATATTGTAACGAAGTTGTACTGGGGAGATGCAAGAGAGAAGTTGTGTGAAGCAATTGAAGATCTGAAGCTGGACTCCTTGGTCATGGGTAGCAGGGGACTTAGCACTATAAAGAGGTACTCTCTCTTTTTTTATCAAATCCTCTGATGGATTCTAACTGATTGAAGAAATTACAACTTTGCTTTTCAATTTGATTGATTCCCCCACTCGATAGGAATTTACTAGGCTATATTTATTTATTAAAGTTGAGAAATAATTGAAAATATAATTATATTAATGTTTGCGAGATGTTAGAAATAGGGAGATGAAGTAATTTGACGAGGTAGGTACTTATTTTTCATAAAACAAATTCTTACCAAAATTGCTCAAAGAATTGAATTTCGTGGAAAATTGAAAAATTTAATACGACTCTCACCCAATCATTCGTACTATTTTTTAACGGGTATGATTATCGGCAATCTACATAACTTCTCCAGCACTCCGGAATATATCACAAATGTACATAAAATATCCAAAAAATTCAAGTAACTGTCCCTAATGATCATATTGAAATGCTAAAAGAATCATTTAAAGTGTAAATAGCCATATACTTTTTCAATTTCTTATAAAATAATTGCTGTTCAATCATTTCCCCATTTTTTTTTAATCAAACGACATATAACTCAAAACACTTAGACACTGGGTATGCTATAATTTACTTGCGCTTAGCTGTTATCTTACTAACCTAGTTAATTCGTGGCAAAATGAGACACACAAGTGTATAATAAGTATCCTACCCTGGTCACTTATGGGTATTTATATTGTCAACGTATTTAATTTTATTTTGAGTAAATTATTCTAGCGGCACTTGAACTATTGGTCTAATTTTACTTTAGCTTATGTCTATATTTTCTGTTAAGTTGGACGGAATAAGAGATTTTTTTGTCATGTTAATTATTTTTTTTAAAAATTTTAATTATATTTTTTTAATAAAAAATTTATAAAAGATAAAAAAGAAAGAGACAAAGAAAGAAACAGATATATATTTTCGGCCACCTCTTCCATCTCCGGTCATCTTCTCTCTCTACATCACCATCTTCATTCTCTCTCTATCTCCATCTTCGGCCACCTCCCTACCTCCCTAGCACAAACCCACAATAGCCTATCAACCATTGCCACTTCCAGATCCTCAAATTTTTTATCTCATACACATACACTGATACACATATGATTGCTCACACCGACACTGCTCTCTAGCTATATGTTGATTTGAAGACAGTAGTGAGAAAGAAGAGAGCAATTTAGAGATTAGAGAGAGAAGAGAGATGGGTGGGATGACGTCATCAATGGCAGCCAAGTTCGCATCTTTTCCGCTGAACCCACCTTCGTACAAGCTGGTAAAAGATGAACCCACTGGTCTATTGCTTCTTACTCCTTTCTAGGGGTGTAAACGGATGGACCGCATAATATACTATACATTATCTGTATACTTTTTAAAATTTACTATCCAAATTCTTATCTGTATCCCTTCGGGTAGTGTATTAAATTATTCTTATCTTTATCCTATCGGATATTTCAGATTCGGATAATATTCCTATCAATTTTTTTATATAATTGTATACATATTTTTTTATTTTTTGCTAACCTAAAAATTAGCTCAATATTGAAAATATATTTGATTACATGATTTCAATTAAAATAACACATTATACAAGTTGTAACTCAAGAAGTGTAATGAAACATAGCAAAACTTATTAAAATAATAACTAACGTTTTATATCAAACTTTTAACTTAAATAATTTTTTTTCTTCTTGTATAACCCAATAAGATTTAATTAAAAATTATAATTTAACCACACATATCAAAATGAAAAATCAAAGCTAAAAATCTCTACGATTTTAAATTTGATATGATCTTGTACATTTAATGCTAGCAAATCACATATGTTGCAAATAGTTTTTCAGCTTTTTTTCTTTTTTGGTTTAATTTTTTTTTTTTTGTAAATTGGGTTAGCTCGTGCACAACAGAATAAATGTTCGATTTTTTTTAAATGGGGAGATATATATATACTAAATTATATTGAATGTGGATATTCGCAAATATGAATAATCCACCTCGGATACGGATTATTCAAGTCGAATACTATCACTATCCATATTCCTATCCATTTTTTCGGATATTTATAAACACTATTCAAATTTTCTTTTTCAAATATCCATTCGGATCCACAAAATAAAGATTCGAATTCGGAATGGATCTGAATTCTGATTTTCGAATATCCATTTACACCCTACTCCTTTCTCTCACCGAGAAAACGTTGAACCATGGCCACCTCACTCTCATGGAAATGTGGCAGATTTGGGCCAGATGTACGAGCTCTTCATCGAATTGAGCATTCATTTGCGTGTTAATCTCATGGCCGGTGTGTATAGTGGAAGCAACAGAGGTGGAGGGGCAGGCAGATAGATCTCTCTCTCTCTCTCTCTCTCTTCCCTTTTTTATTTTTTATACTCCGTATATAATTAATTTTTAAACAAAAAATATAATTAAAATTATTTTTTTTAAAAAAAAATTAATTAAAATTACAAAAATGTCCTTGATTCCGTCCAGCTAAACTGAAAAATATAGATAAAACGGCCAAATTGACACTCGCTAATAGTTAAAGGGCCAAAGTGACACGTTTTTTAGTTTAGTTGCCAAAGTAACATTAGACCAATAGTTTAAGGCTATTAGGGTAGTTTACTCTTATTTTTTTTTGTTAAAACATATTACTATTTTGGAAAAGAGTGAAAATAAAAGCACCCTTAGGCTTCGTTTGATTGTAAGGTGGAAAAGGAAAATAAATTGAATTAGTTTTGGTGAAAAGAGGGAAAATAAGTTGAGTGATAGAGGTGATATCCTCTTGATTTTTGAGTTTTTCCATGAGGAAATTTTCTTTATTTGGTGGTGAGAAAAAAAATTTCACCAAAAATATTGAAGGACAAAGAATATGTACTTATAAAGTAAGTAACATCTCTTATTTTATTTCTATTTTTTTACACAAACTAACAAAATTTATTTTCTTTTTCTATATTTGCAATCAAACGGAAACTTAGTGATTAGTTTTAACACCCGTTTAAAAGAAAAAATTCACTTGTTATGTTATATACTTCTAGGGTAGTTTACTCTTATTTTTTTTTTGTTAAAACATATTACTATTTTGGAAAAGGGTGCTAATAAAAGTACCTTTAGTGATTAGTTTTAACACCCACTTAAAAGAAAAAAATCACTTGTTATATTATATACCTCTCTTAAAAGTACCTATATTCAAAAAAGGTTTGTATCGCCAACTCTCTCTCTTTCATTCTTCTACAACTCATGATTTCATTATATTTTTGTACAAAAGAAACATATATATTTTTTTATTTACAAATGTACTAAAGTTAAATAGTTTAAATTTATTGAATCTTTAATAATGTATTTTAGTTACTATCACTATAAACAAATGAACATAAGTGTTTGATGTTTTGACCCATTTATAATTTTAATAAAATCTCTTTTTTTTCACTTTGATGAAGCTTGTATACATCACAAAGATTTCTCAAAACAAAATGCACGGGAATTCAACTCCTTTTTTTTTGCCCCAAAAACAAAGGAAAGAAAGAAAAATGGTAGCTAATGCCAAGATGATCAAATATCCACGTTAAAATTTTAAAACACGATGTAGTTTCTTAACTTGATTTCTAAAGAAGATGAGAACACGACAAAAATTTCAATAACTTTTGCTTATTTTATTTATAATGAATATTGAGTTAAAAGACTTTTTAAGTAAAGATAGTCAATTAATTAAGTGCATATTCACGTTACCATTCAATTGCATACCCTATGATGTTCCAAGCTAAAGAAAGAAAGAGAAATTGTTATACTTCTTAGGGTGCTCTAATTGTTATGGGTGCTTATGCAAATTTAAAAATTATATACAGGTGCTTAAATAATAGGTGTTTAAATTAATTTTTTTAAGGTGTCTATATGAGCATCCTTTGAAAAATTATACTATATACATATAATATTGTATATTGCTTTACTAATAATACCGTTATTTATCTTAAAAGGTCTCGTATCCCACATGTAATGTTTTGACTGTTTTCATCTTGTACTGGTCGGATAAGACAATATGATACAAAGTCGAGATTATCTCTAATTATGTTGGGACTTATGTGACGACTCTAACGCAAAAGTGGGTAACTGATTTTGATCGTAATCTATACTTCCACTATCCTATTAAATCCGGTATTGTTAATTACACGACTTTTTTAAAGGCACTTGCAGGCCCTTTAATGATTAAACTGTCATCTAAATTCATCACGCGTGTTTGTCATTTTGCATATGTAGTGATATCCATGTAAACCTTATTATAGTTTACATTATTATTATTATTTGTATTGACGCAGGATAATATTGGGGAGTGTGACTAACTATGTGATGACAAATGCTACTTGCCCTGTCACCATAATCAAGGATCCTGATTTTCACAAGCACTAATTATATCAACGAAAGAAAAGGGAGAAAAAAACATCAAGAGAAGAACTTTGAGGTTTCTCTGATTTCCATATTGATTACCTTAAAATTATTTGGGAGAGTTCATGTTGTGATGTTTGATCATTTCTGAATTTTGTTGTTTTGGTTGGTTGTTCATGATAGTCTCTTACTTTGAACTTAATACCAAATAGACATATATTATGATATTTAACCATCTTTTATATTTTTAAATTTTATTTTGTGGAGTTATAATTTTTTTTAGACACAACTTACTTGTTTAATATTAAAATATGAAATTCTTAATTTGAACATATAAATAAAAAAAGAAGCAGCAGCAATTGGGTATAAAGACCCATCCAACAATAACATAATTGTAAAGGAAAATTATAAATTAAAACAATACTAGCACCAATTGTTTAACACTGAAATGGTTTATCTACTGTGATTTCACACTCTATTTGTTAAAGTTTCTTGGATAATGTACTGTGAAAACAATTTAGCACTAATTGTTCAATGCTAGAATGGTGTTAAATAGGTTTTAGCACCAATAGCAAACAGAAAATAACTAAATTCAAAGTATTAAAACATATTTAGTACTAATTGTCTAGAACAGAATAACTAATCACATGGTATTAAAATAGTTTTAGCACTAATTGTCCAACAATTGTGCTAAAAATGTTTTAACACTACAAGTGAACATAGATAACTAAACTGAAGGTGCTAAAACAATTTTAACACCATATATCCAAATAGATAATAACTGAGATCGTGTAGAGAATTATAGAGAGAAATTTTTGATCGTGTAGTTGTTTAGGAGAAGAGTGTCCACTGAAAGGTTTACAATTTTATATTAAGGGTATATTTGTCCATCAACATTTATCATTTTGCTTAAAATAATTAATATTATAAAAAATGTCTTTATTGTAAACATGAGTCCGTCTTAAAGTCATAAAATATTACGAGGCGAGACCCTAGAACTCATTATTTTAGAAATAATTAATATGAAAATAGTAGTTATTAGCTGATTTTTAGTTGCATTATATATTGTGTATAGTAAGGGTATCATCATAGGGTCATTTTCATAATATTTTCTTTTCATTTTTATCGCATTATATTCATAGACATCAAACATGACAAATTGTTGGTGTTGTGAGAATTCGAACCTGAGGCTAGCTGCTCAGAGCCTTTAGCCTCAGGCCGAAACCACTAGACCAACCCCTTGGGGTTTAGTCACTTTGTGCAGCGGTAGCTTGTACAAGGACTGGGGATTAGTCGGACTGAAGGTGCGGGTACCCTGGGGCATAGCCAAAAAAAAAAAAAAACATGATTTATTATAGAGCCTTGTATTTGTTTCTAGTGTACTCCGCTAATGCTAAATTTATTGTATTTTTCAATTTATGGCTATACTCAAATCTTCTTCTTAATGTAAAAACTATACGCTCAATCAACAACTTCAAGTAGAATATTTTCTGAGTCCCGAATTTCAAATATAATTTTTCTTTAACAATATAAAAATGAAATATTATAAAATGAGACTTGTTTGAGAAAGTTTTAAATAAAAGAATCAAGAAATAATATTTTTATAAAGTAAGAGCCTGTATTTGAACATATTCTAAAAGAAGTGTAACATTAATTTTCCCTTAGATTTTTGGATTGTAATTTTTTATAGTATTCGGCAAAATTAAGTTTGCACGGCATTTCTTTAGTAGAATACTATTTTTAACTGTTAAATTAATAGCAAGTTTGAGTTATTTCAATAAATTATAAGTTTAAACCTATTTATCAATAAATTTATCAATAAACACGCGCATGATACATTTTTGGGCTATGTTAGAACCAAAATCTTTAGGGCCATTTTCATATAAATCTGAATCCATCGGAGAATGCAACTGATGAAAGATTGATTGATTGCAATGGTCTTTCAATCCTTTCCTTACGCACTCATATAATTCAAAGAGAGGATCAAGAGAAAATATGCATTAGGAGAATTGGAGATCATTACCCTTTTATTTATTGTCTTCCTATGGCAGTTGGAGGTTGCCAACTTTCATTAATTCCATTTCTACCCCTCATAAAAAAATAAATTATATAATGGTATCTATACATTAATTCCATAACAAACATACCTTTAAGCACACTTAAAACATGATTAGATCACTTAAGTCTAGGCTAATAGATGATAACACACATTAATAATTAACATGTGTGGTCTCAATTAAGATTAATATAAAACTAAACCAACAAGCTATGCATAGTTAAGTTTGCGACTCTTGTTTTTAAATACATTATTATTTATTAGGATTTATTTGACATTACTTTGTAATTATACCAGTGACGTATAAGAATATATAGAAGCAATCATGCATACCAATTTTGAGGAAAAATTAACAATTTTTGATTTACACAAATTTCCTCCAATTTTTCTGTTAACTCTGTTAAAAGTGTTAAATGGTTGGGTCAAATTGAAACGTTATTGGAAGTTCAGTCGGTTTTTAGACAAAAATAAAATAAAATTAGTGACCAAATTGAAAAAAATGATAAAGTTCGTTGGTCAAATTTGTTATTAAGCTAAGTTAATACTGTTTCCAATTTCTTAGGAACTGATGAAAAACAATTCAAAATTCAGTTTAGCTAAAATGATCTGTACCACTTCTCTTTTCGAAATAAGAAAGATTTGATTTACTCTTGCGCTTTAACATAATTGGATACTCAACAAAATAATAGTTTCCCTGTTTCAGAAAAACAAAATAATACTATCCCTTTCATTGCGAAGAGTTTCTAAATTAAATCATGGTTAAGACGCAACAATGACTAAATAAGTTGTTACAGTATCCCAGGCAACAGCGTAATTTAATTTTTGTCTAAGTTTTCACACTCGGACCGGGACTTGGGGAACTGGTCATTCCCCGGGATAAAGTATAAAATTTCAAAACAAGATAAACTATGGGTTGGAATCTCAAATCTGCACCGTGGAAATGGAATCTGAGGCAAAGCGTTTGTTGTGCGCACCTACACATATATGTTAGGTATGCGGGAGTGTTGTATATAGCTAATTGTGGTTCACCAGTAAACACCAAAATAGAGAAAATAATATCATCACAAACTTGTTAATTGTAAGACCAAAAGAAGTTTTCAACATCAGCTAGACACGTGGCTGCTTGACGTTGTCCTGTTTATATCATCTTTAACTAACTGAAACAACCGAAAGTAACTGCCTCCTAGAAAGGATAGGATAAGATAGGTGGTCCATGTACTAAAGTATCAGTCGATTGCGACCCTTCAATTCTAGGTGTCAAATTCTGGTAGGAAAATAACCTTATCTTATAAAACATCATAACCTCATTTGTGGCGCAAAAACTCGACAGCACAGAGACAAATTATTTGGTACATTCCAAGCTAAATTTCTGTTTTCTAGGACATCACATTCAAACAGCTGATCTAACAACAGTTCACAAGACATAATCAACGATCAAACATATATAACACATCAGTTTATCATACCTAAACCACGTGAAATGAACACCCATTGTGTGTTGTAGACTTTTAGCGTGTCAATAAAATTATTGCAGCGATATTGGCAACACACAGCAGCCCGCCTGCTTGTCTGCCTACAACACTAACATCGTTACATGTACACTCATGTGGTTAACCTGGCCACAATAATAGAACTCTCGGGTAGAGGCGCACATGTTGAAGCTTATGTGGCACACCACAATTGGCAAGAAGGACCGCGTCACTTTATTCACGTATAGCATAGCATATTCCCTTGCTAATAGTTTCAAAATTCAAACAACTAAAATCCAGCAATACTTTCAAAGATACTGTTAGAGGAAAATTCATAATCTAATCCACCACCCAAAGCTAACATTGATAGCAAAACACATAGCAAGGAAAACATCCTATACACAGCAAATACTCAAGTTCATAATTTTATCGTCATTAACCAACCGAAAGTAACTATTGTCTAAGAAGTATAGGATATGATATATAGGTGGTCCACATTCCAGTCGATTGCGACTCTTCATATCGACACGTTGATGTTTGGGTGGGAAAATAGCGTTTCGTGATTCATCTTAGAGGGAAAATAGTGTTTCATAATTCATCTTAGAAGATCATTGACCTCATTTATGGTGCAAAAACTCGACATACATGCAGAGAGAGTGTTTGGCACATTACAAAGCTAAATTCTCTGCATTCTAGGACATATCACATTACAATAATCAAAATGATGATCCGCTTCCCGAAAAACTGGGTGTGTACAATCTCATGGTACACCATGCTCTATGGTAGGGGCACCCGTTGATAAAGGTTATGTGGCCCATCATAATTGGCTCATAACAAACTGGGTGTGCATAGTCAAATGGTACGATATGATAACAATCACACAGTACAGTATAATAACCCTTACGAAGCGCTGTCATAATTGGAGGCACGTATAAGAATCACATAACTCAACATATTATGCCGCGTTTTAATCCAACTAGTTAGATATTATCCGCTTTGAGCATAAGAAGGATTAGTGACTACATATATACACATCAGTTTGTCTCATGTAGGTGATGTTTGATGAACACCCATAGTATGCCGCATGCCAACACATACAACACTAAGGCCATTACATCTTCTTCGTTTAGTCAGCAAGTATAGTTCGGCCGTATATGAAAGATACTTTTGAGGAAAATTCATAATCTTATCCATCCACCACAAAAGCAAACATTGATAGTAAAGATAAAGCTCCTAAAGGGAGCATACTTTACATGGTAAAAACACAAAGTTCCATCATCCATTACACAAAAGGATAAATAAGAAAAAGGGTGGTGGGGTGGAGGTAGGGCTAAGGGCCGCCATATGCACATATAACTATTAAGTACATAGCTAGAATACTTCTAATGTTTAGCAGAGGGAACCACAAAAGTGGGTTTCTGCAGTAAACTGGCTACTGTCCATATATATATATATATATATATATCTCCATCCTCCATATTACAAAAGGTAGAATAAACTGCTACCCTACATTCTTATCGTTTCCTGCAAAGAAACAACACAATAAACAACAAAGAGTGGTCAGTTTAATTATACCAACTTAGGCCAAAGAGCATTCCATTGAAATAATAATGCCAACGAAAAGGACAATAACAATTCTACAAAGAGAAATGCTATACGTAACAATAAAATGCCCCAAAAGTTATAGCCCAAATGAATTCAAACCACACAGCTGCACTGGAATTTGGGAGAGATAAAGTGATGAGTAAGCAAGATGCATTTATGCTTGCATTTGGGTTGTACTTTTTGGATTTTTTTTGCACTACGTAATAGTTATGAGAATTAACTCTTCCCTTTGTTGATATTCAAGGCGGGACAATGATTAGTATATCGAAGAAACAAGAATTGGAAGTGAAAAATCCATAAATATTAAGATATATATATATATTCTATATTAAAATACCTAGGGAGTGTAAGGTAAATTCAAATTCTCCATTGCCAATAGGCTCTTAATAATAGAGAGATCCTGCCAGAACAAAAATAAACATGTTAGTAAACATATAAGTTATGACCATTTATATGTATGTATAATATGCATTTTTAACCAAAATTAAATAGTTTTCATATATGCCTTGCCACCAGTTTCCCCTTGAAGCACTGCCCGAGTCATCTTCTCCCCCGTCCTTATTGTGCTGATGAGATCACACAAGTGTGTTAGCGTTCTTGAAAATTTAACCTCACTGTATAAAATGCTTCGAAGAATCAAAAGAAGCCATTTTAAAGAGGCTGCTGATTTACCAGAGCTGTTTTTTGTCCATCCTACAAATGATATTAACAATTAATTGTTCTATGATTACATGAAAAAGACGCGATGGAATATAAAGAAGACCTAAAGAGCCTTGGTGATGACAAAGCAAACTCCATACACATTGCTACTGAAAATGTGCCTCTACTGACTACTAGTATTCCCTCAGTCTCAAATTAACAATTGCACTTAGAAAACAAAATTTTACCAACTCTCAAGATAAGTTTCGACAAGTGACTCTTAGTATTGGGCAGAGGGTCCTCGAGCCACATTAATTTATAACCATAGATGGGAGAATCAATTAAGTACAATGCATGTCTTGAATCTTTTCAAAGCTATATGCTTTGTCAGAATATATATATACACTCACAGTCAAGTTGCCGGAGTTTTGGGTACTCTTTGGATGAGAGTAAACATCTTGACCACCATAGTATATTGATGAGCTGAGGTGGCACGGTTGTACTTTTTCTTCGTTATAATATGAACTCATGTCCCTATCTGGCGGGTTCTGATTATCGCCTTCCTTGCCCCGAGAGGTAGCATCTAAATGTAAATTATAATTAATTTTAGTTGCTAATCACAAATTCATATGAAATGATTCATGGAAGCTTCAAGGAACTACTTGTAGCCAAAAGTTTATATTTTCGAAATCATTACCCATTCACAAATTTCAAATTAAAGTAAAATAAGCCATAGAACTTTGTAATTATAAGGACTAACAAGAAATTTACAAAGCCTTTTAAAACATTTGGGGTGTGCTTCATAGGTTTAAATAGAGAAGAACTGAATATCTAGGAATTGTTTTACATGGAAAATCAGTCCTGAAAAACAAGAACTTTTGGGATACAGTAAGCTAAAAATATTGTAGTGAAATTTGATTTCCTGCAAAAGTAATGCAAATAAACCCGAGTAAAGATGAATACGAAATCTTGGGCATTTTGCAATCAAACAAACTCTTAATTCAACTACAAACACAATTTATTTTTCTCTTATTGCATGTGAAATTTTGAGAATTAAATTCCTCCACATACCTTGAGCTCCATGCTTGTTGTTCCACGAGTCCTGTTTCTTCTCAACCGATTCAGATCTCAAAGATTCTCTCCCCAAAACCTGAACAAAATTTCAAAACTACTTAGTTTCAATAAAGGAAATAAGAAACTGGTGCCTGTTTGGGAAGCAAAAAAATTACAACCAAGCTAGGAAAATCTCCCCTCATGAAAGCAGATAGGTTCATTCACATAAATACGCATGCAAGCAAGTCTTCCCTCCACATATTTACCCATTTGTTTTAACCCAACAAAGCAAAATTCTCAGTGCAATTTTTTACTTTTCTTCAAACATTCTTCTCTTGATTGCCCCAAAATTCTCAAACAAAAGAAACCATTTATTTCCCCTTTTGGGGCTTTGCCAAATTAGGCAAGCTTCAACAAAAAACAATTACTTATAAAATCCAATTGTATAGGTTTTTACGCAATTTGGCGAAGTTCAAGATAAACCCATCTAAGTATTTACACCGTCAAAATCCTATAAACCCTCAAATTTAATCAAATAGAATCCTCAGCCCCTAAAACAGAACAGAGCCATGAAATTAAAATACACAGACAATTCCAAAATACCATTAAAAGAATTAACGAATACTGAATCAAATCAAAGAACTCTTGGAAAATCAATAAACCCATCAAGTATTTACACCATCAAAATCTTGTAAACCCTCAATATTCAATCAAAATAAAAAGCTCAATCCTAAAAACAAAACATAACAGAGGAATGGAATTAAAATGCACATACAATTGCAAAATACCATTGAAAGAATTAATCAAAATGGAATTAATTAAAAAAAAAACTTTCAACAATTGGAAAGCTGAATGATTTAAGGAAGGAGAAAAATACCTTAGATGAAGGGGCAAAAATAGACGCGAAAATCCCAGAGGAGGAAGATGAAACAGAGGAATCCTTAGAACCAAAAAGATCAGAAGTGAAAGATGAGGATGAAGAATTACCCACTGGCCTTTTTCCTTCCATTTCTCTCTCTCTCTCTCTCTTTTCTATATATATATATATACGTATATCTTGTTTGCTTTCTCTCTGTGTAAAGCTCTATCTCTCACTTGATTATACACAAATGAGAGTGGCTTGAAGAGGGTGTCTGTATAAATAATATATCCAATTCCACCACCGTCAACAAAGACCCGGATAAAACGAGATTTGGCCGACAGATTTTTCCTAGAAAAAAAAAACAGAAAGTTCAGAAAAAAACAGAGGGGGAAAAAGAAAAGGGTAAAGAAAAACGGAAAAGAAAATTTTTATATATATAGAGAGAGAAAGACACGTGAAGAGGAGAAAACGAAAACCGTTAAGCCACTCACATATTATATTATAATAATTATAATAATAATAATATAATGTGTGTGCATAGTTTTGAGTTTTCTCTTTGGGACGATGGCTCTCTATTTCTTCTTCTTCGTCTTTCTTTCTTTCTTTCTCTATTTATCTTTTTCCTTTTAATTAATTAATGTTTGTGCCACGTGGAACGACCCGCCGTTGACACAACCCTACCAGGGGTACCGGGAAAAACCTGAACAATAACCGTAAAAATGCAGTAATCATTCGCTACTCACGCCTACTTTTAAATAACTGGAGGGTAGTTTTGGATCTATACATAGTTATTCCAATTCGTATTCATTGATAAGTTTAATTAGGTTGTCAAATAAATTTACAAAAATAACTACGTACCGACTTACTTCTTATTGCATTTATCTACCATAATATACATCGAAAATATTATTTATATTATTAAAATAATTATTTATTTGTCAAAGTATAATGCTAATTTAAAAAATTATATTATATATTTATATTCTTTTAAAGTTGTACATTACTTTATCAATAATTATAATTATTTTAATAATAAAGGCTGTTTTTTGTAATAAGAAAAACTTAATTGTGCTTAAAAAATAAAAAAATTACAAATTAACTTGCACGCTTTCATCTTCATTCTAAACGATTGCAATTTCTACCGTGACCTTTGCCGCCGGTTTATTAGAATTATTTGCCTTCTTCTCTACAATCGTTCTCTAGTTTTTGTATTATATTCGTAAGTGTTGTCATTCATTTATTCAAATACTTTTCTTATTGACAATAATAGTTGATTTTTGTTTTTAAGACAGATTCAATATTTTTCATACTTTTAGCGTGTCTTTTTTCTCATAAATTACAAATGTTAGTAGAAATTCGAATTTAAATCATGTATGTTAATATAGTGGACAAATTGTAAATTTGAAGGGTTGGAGCATAATCTCGCTGCACGTGAATTACCAATCCATCGATATTAGCAATTGATATGAAATAATTAGAATGGGGCCGGAAGGAAACAAGAATGACGACGTGGGGTAAATATGGACCGTGCAACAAAATAAGAACTGAGAATGTAATTTAGAAAGTAAATAATGTGTTTTGGATATATATCTCAATTTTTAGAAAGAAAATTTTGCCATAAATTTACAATGGATAAAGAGGTAAAAGTTGCAAATAGAACAAAAATCATTATAATTGAGTGCCACATAATACATATATAATCAATTTTATATTTAAGATATGAATATAAGCATTTTATATGAGTATTTTAAAACTATGTTCGGTGACACTTTATATATATTTTTTAAAATTTTATTTATATATTAAAGACACTTTTTATATTAATATGGTACTTATGTGGAGTGATAATAATCACCTCTTGTATTTATCATAATTTTATATGATTGATTTTAGAGAGGGCTTTAATATTGGACTTAACTACAACAATTTGGTATTTAATTTTGAGTACCAGCTAATTTTGAGGGTGCGCAAAATATACAATTGCATTCAAGTTTTAATATAATATTTTATAACTTAAGCAAGAACTTGATAATTAAAATAAAAATTAAGTACTACGCAAGTTAGAATAGGATAAGACCCAAAAATATATGATGGGGTTGGACCGACCGACTTTTTAAGAATATATTGAATATCCTCTCGATCAATTTTTCCTAAAAGATTATGTATAATATTTCCTTAAGAATAATGTAATATTAAAAGGAACTAATAGGGTTATAGGGCCACTTCAAGACCCTTCAAATTGTAAATTCGACTATCAAGTCCTGTTTGATCCATGGAAATTAAGGGAAATTTGAAATTGCTAAATCATTATACAAAAATTCGATCTAAAGATTAAAGAAGAATAAAATATATCCCAAGTACTTGATAATGATTATAAAGTTTGAAATTTCTTCTTGAAATGTGTCAAACACAAAATAAATTAAATGTTCAATGATCTTGTAACTTGATGACGAAATCCTTGTCTTGTTAAAAGAAAGTTTTCATAAAGTTGAAATGTTCAACTTATATACTTTTTCAGAATTTTTATTTAGTTCAATAATAAAGATGTTTGAACTAACTTGCACATTTACACCGGTGTATCAATTTTTTGAGATAACCCACAAAATAAAATAGAAAGAAACAAAATAGATTATGTTCCATCCGTGTCCAATTTATTTATTTATTTGTTGTGTTTGTTACGTCTCAATAATTGAGAGCCTATTTCCCATAAGAGATTAGAAAAAAAAGAAAAGAAAAATGCTAATATCAATTTTGTTTTATACGATGCAACTCATGATTATTAACTCAATTTGAAGGCTTTATTAAATTTGAAAATTTTACTAATATACTTGTATAATACTCAAAACTGAAATTGAACAAAGAGTGTCTCCATTAAATATACCAAGTTCTTCATTACACAAGTTGTCAAGTGGATATACCAACCCCTGATAATTTGTCACTAAAACCATATAACAGTAAAAACCCTTTGCCACTAAAAAGTATTAAAATGAATCTATTTGGCATTTTGAAGGTCGGAAATAAAAATTGACCGCCGAAACAACGAAATTTAGCTAGTAAAAGCCTTTTATTATTATTATTATTATTTTATTTCTATCTGCGATATCTTACAATTAATTCACATTGTTAAGTTAATCCGCAAACGTATATAGACTGACAAAAAAATATTATTAATTTAATTTTATAAATATTATTTTGAATAATAATTTAATATTAAAATATCTATTAGATTAATAAGTACATCCACTTTAAAAAATATCTATTAGATTAATAAGTACATCCACTTTAAAAAATTAGATCATAATATTATTAAGTAATGAGTAAATCCTAATAAACTTTGATGTAAAATAACAAAAATAAAAATTAATCCCTTACTCGCAGTTCAAAGTTTTACAGTATTCTTTCTTCTTTCTCACTTACAGATACCTATTGTTCCTATTTCCCTCTTCTTCTTTTTCTTCTCCCCTCTTTCCCCACATCTCCTCATCCATCCCCTCATTCTTCCCTCTTTTTCCACTCTCTCATCCTTCCTTACAAGTTAGGCACCATATTTAGAAGGATCACGCTCGCTATTTTCGTCTTTTTCATCACAAACCCTAAAATTTTGTCAAAAATTTTTCATCTAAGGTTTATATTAATAATTGATAAATATGTGTATATATATAAAAAGCAAATAAAGTTTTAACCGATTGTAGCACTTCTTGTATCGACACATGATTGACATGACTTTTAATCGATTGTAAAACCGTTTTTTTTTGGAATAATCAATTCCTTCAAGGTGGATACTTCAGGATCATAAAAAAAAAGTCATAATTGATTTTTGTAAGTTTAAAAGAAATAAAAAGAGAATAATACAATTATTATTTTGGGACAATAAATTAGTTTTGGATCCGACATTAGGTATTAAGTCAAGTTCTGCTAAAATCTGTAATGTCGTTTCTGGATTTAAATTCTTCTACCAGATTTCAATAAGAATATAATTTCAAGTACAAATTCAAAAGCAAAACAAAAAAGAATACACAGTTGAACGTGCAGTTTCTGCTGATTGCAATGGAAATAAACTGTCATCAACACTAATACCTAGTTCTTTCTCAACTTCGATACTGCGTTAATCCATTATACTGCAAAGTATTCTTTGTGTTGCAAAGTATTGTTCAATTTTTTCGTTACAAAAGATTTTTCATTATTGTATGCTTAAATTATGTAATGATATTAGGGTTTGTATTTTTCATCGAACAAAATACGTACTGATAAGTTAATCGATATTTAATTATTTTGAAATCAATCCACGCACAGTGATCACTAAATCCTAACCCTAAAACCATTTGAAAATTCTTTAAAGGTAAATATAAAATAAATTAAAAAAAATTATATTTGAATTATGAATCTTAATTAAAAAAGAATCTAAATTGATACAATTATAAAATAATTTTAATTGGTGGACATAGTTATTAATTTTAAAAAGAATAATATTATAAAATTGTTTTTAATTTTTTCATAATTTAATAGTAAATTAATTTAATAAAAATAAAATCACTCATTTTTTTAAAGAGTAGTGTGCTATCGGTCTCGGTTTCTCCCTTTACGCTTCCTTTACTGTGTAATAATGTGACCACCTTTATCTAAAGTCTAAGCACATTTATGACATTTCATTCTTTCTTCTTTTTTCCTCTTTAATTTAGACACCTTTGTTTTGGATATAGTTACCGTATATATCTATTATATCCATATCTTTTCATTTTGTCGGACCAAACAGTCTGTGGGTCTTCCAGCACTCTCTTTTTCCCAAAAGTTTTCAACGCAGTAAATTTATTTCTTTGTCGATCTGTATTATTAATTATATTAAAATTAACATACCTTTAATACCACGATTAAGAATTATGAAAAGACAAATTTTAGGTGGCATTTAACAAAAAATTTGGTAAGATATTTCTATCCATTTTATACTTCTTTTAACAAACACAACGCAAAGGATTTTACATTATGAAAAAATGAATGAATAATAAAAATCTAATCAAATCCATAAAATTATTTTCCAACCCATTAGACGAATAATTTTCAAACACTGTTTTCAAATGGACATTAAAGTTAAACGTTGTCAAAGTCACCGGTCACACGCTACTTTTGACTTTCTTGTAATATATTTTTTATACTATTATAACGGTCAACAAAAAGACCGATCACTTTGTACGTTCATAACGAATCGAATATAAAAGTTTTTTAATACTAAAACGAATAATATATAGTATATACATGTTACAAAAGCCTGTATATGCATAATAACTTAATTTTTGAGTACTACAAAAACTAATTTACATAATCTAATTTGGTGTAACAACTACTTCAAAATTCAAAATACAAGAAGGCCTCTAAAGTCTAGTTAATTGACAAAAGGAACATAGGAGGTACATGTATTTTATAATTGTATATGTATGTATAGAATACATGAGACCAACTTTTTGTATGAATAGTAATTAACATTATACTCCACCTCTTAAGCGGTATCATTTTAACTATTTTTGTTTTAAGTACCTGTTAATCAGAGGCCTATAACTTAAAAATCTGAGAGGTAGTTGACAACATAGAGGAGATGAAATAGATAAAAGAAGAACGATAACTCTATTGATAGATATTTTTTTTGAAAAAAATACACTTGCAACAAGAGCTAAAATTATTACTCTTTAACAAGTTTAATTATATTTAATTAGTAGAATACATATTATTTTTGTTTAAAAAATTATTAAGTCTAACTACACGTACAGCATTTACGGGATAGTGTAGCAAAAGCAAATAAAAAAAGTAATACTTTTTTATTTTTTAACATAAATAAAACACAAAACAATACTGTAGAATGCCAATTTGGAATTGAATTTTGAAAAGCCGGAGAAATTGTCAAAAAAAAAAAACGAAGAAGAGGCTGGAGATAGGCTTCCTGCTTCCACAAGAGAAGCTAAATGACAAATAAGGTGGGCTCCATTTTGTGTTGGGTCCGCATTGAAGATTTGGGATTAATATAGTAGGGCTTACTTGGGACGGGTTGACCGAGGACGACCAAAAGAAATGTTACACAATTTGACGATGGGTAGTGTTAAACCTATTTAATTTAATTTTTGTATAAATTTATTATAAAAATGGTTATAATAATAATTAAATTAAAAAAATAGACAACATAATAAATATGTGATTTTAGAGCATATCCATATAGGTGCCAAAAAAATTAGGTCTCCCCATAAGCAAAGTTTTAAGCAAAACCAAGTAGGTAAATAAATCAAAAATGATTATAAAGATAAGGATTTTTGTTTATAAAGTAGGTTTTCCTGATAACATTAATGCTATTCCGGCAATACAAACTCTTTTCTTTTTCTTTTTTTTTTTTTTTTTTATGTGTGTAATTGTATATAAATTCAAAGATAATAAACTTGGAAAATAATACAAGTGACAAACCATTTCTCTCTTTATAGCTAATTACATTGAATTCTGGACGTAATGAACGTTTCTTATTATATTCATAGTCATAGAATTAAGGTAAACAATAAAAAGACCATAAAGGGGCAAACTTGGCCAATACCCTATCACTTTACAGGTATCCTAAAATAGTACACATTATAGGTGTCACATGTTTATTTGTAAAGACGACCATCTCAACTAAGGAAGGGTTACTCGGCATTGACAATATATTTGACTATTAGCGTAGTCTCACTCTTTTTAGACGTGTTTCATGTTGGTCACGTTGTTTGGTTTGGTTAAGTCTTCTACCCCACAAGATCATGTTAGCCCAAATCACGATTATTGTTTTTGGGCTCCCTTAACTTCCCCCCGAGCATGGGAGCTTGGTTGATTAAAAAAGCTCGGATGCTTGGATGTTTCTAAGCATAGCTTATACTCGGCTATTATTTCCACACTTAGCAAAAAAAATTATTTTTCTTTTGTCTATAGATTTTTGGTTTTTTAAGGAAGCTTTATTCCGTGGCTAAGGGGAGCATCACGTGTTGCTGTTCTATTGGTCGCATTTAAAGCGGTGTGATAATTACGTGACGGTTCCCGAAGAAGGAAACTGTCATTTGAGAAGAGAGATAAATGGTATAAAACCCTAATTTTTTTTATCTTCTCATTTTCCTTTTCTACATTATTCTCTATTTGCAATATTTTTTGTTTATCCTCGAGTTTTCCTCCTCCAAAGAAGATATCTCTTAACATTTGTTTTTATGATCGTTATGACCCGAATTAAATGTTTAAGTTCACTTCGAGCTTTTTTATATCGAGATTTCTTCTCATCCCTATTAGTCTTTCTTTGTTTTATTCTCTGTTCTTCGTATTCCTTCATTTGTGTTTCCTTTAATCCATAAAAAACTCAAATATAGGCTTCTATTTTAATAATGGAAAAATTCTCTTTGAGATCTGACACTAGGAGACTTGAGTTTGAGGATGAATTCTTCCCTGATAACATTATTTAGGGTAAGTGTGGTGAGGGTGAAGATCCTTCTAAGGATTTAGTGGTAACACAGGGAACATATCCCAATACATATTATTTTTTAGGGCTGATGGGCTTAAGTTACCATTTGATCCATTGTTAGAGGATTTCCTCAGGGATACTAGGTTATCGCTAGGATAATGCTCAGCGTTACTGAATTAAACAGATGCTTTGGTTTTTCCCTTGGCATAAACAAAATAAAGTACTATTATAAACTTAGCAAAGTTAAAGGGAAATGGAACCTTAGAGCCAGGACCAACCCCCTTCACTAATAAAAGCCTTGGCTTTATCTCATAAGGGGATGTATAAAGATATAATTGTCATAACCGGCAATGTGAATCCAAACCCTCAGAACAAACATGTGGCTAAGTAATTCGGCTTATTCTGGTGCATAATATAGTATTGTTTTTTTTAACTGCTACACTTAGAAAAATTTTCATGATATTTAACAATTTTTGTTTCTTTTTTGTAGAAGGTGGAGCTTTACTCGACTTTGCCAAGCCTGATTTAGATTTCATAAACACTAATCATATCAAGGTCATCACCCATCACTGTGGTATTGGACATCGCACACCTATCACTATGGTATTTAGATTTCATAAACACTAATCATATCAAGGTCTCAGCTAGCCATTGCTCACAACATGTCATTTTATGAGAAGAATTGTTTGACACAATGGGTTGGGCCCGAACTTTAGACAGCGTAGAGTATATGCTCTACAAACATTATAACATTCTTAGTCCTTGTGTAGCTCTTGAGGATCATAAAAAAGCTGAGCACCAAGCAAGAAGAGATAACTCTGAAGTTGATACAGAGCCTGAAACTTCTTCAAAGAGAATAAGAAGAATAAAAAGAAAGGGTAAAGCACATGTTATTGAAGTGGTGTATGTTCGATCAATAAATTCTCAGGTGCCACTTTGTATCAGATAACCAATAGAAGGTATAACTTTGGCCAGTCCTCCAACAACCCAAGTTGTTTTCAGATGTAGGGGAGAAGAAGTTGTGATCTCTAACACTAAAGATGAGGGATAATAGCAACCTGATGTTGACACAGAAGTTGAAGAACTACTCAAATCGTTAACTCGGTTCATAAGGAGAAAAAAACCCTTAAGCCCACCACACGACTTTGAAATGGTGAGGCTTAATATGGCTGGGTTATTGAGCCAAGAGGATAATATTGTTGGTCAGACCCCCCAAACAACACATGTGGCTGGGATTTTTGCCGAACAAAAGGTAGAGGGTTTTCACACCCATCTCTACACCTACTTTGTCTCAACCTTAACGTACTTCTCCCCCTTCAGTGGAGATATTCGATGTGGATAATTAAGTACTCTTTATATATACCATTAGGAAGAAAGCTTAAAGATTTTAACTGATGAATATATTATTGATAGTGTAACAAAAAATATAATCAAGAACGCGAATTTGAGGATTATAGTTTTGCTATAGAGCATATTTCTCGAAAAGAAGTCATCAAAGTAATAACGATACTAAATAATTTCATTTTACAAGATGAGAAATGCACACCTGCTTAAAGCATTTCAAAAAGTTAGGGATGAAATTCATACAAATATAAATTTCAGCAAAAGCAAATAATATTGTTGGTATTAAAAACTGGAAGGGTATTTTAGACCACGCAGTCAAATGATCGAATCAAATGATTGATACAATAAATGCAACAAACCAAAAGTCAAAGATATATAGATGAGGTTGGCCTCGTATGAAGATATGGGTTAATCCTTCTATGTGGAATTGAGCTAGGAGTTCGGTTTGCTTTATATTAATGATAAACAAACAAGTATTACAAATTCACAAAAGCCTCTTTAGTTATTTTATCCTTGCAATGTTACAATAAGAGTGTGCTTGAGCTACGTAAGTTCTGGCTTCTCTATTCTAGGAGATATACTGGATGCTCTAAGCTTTTATTTCTTTTTTGTTCTTGGTTGTTAAGAAGTTGTTGCTTGGTTGCTAAGTTGGTTAAACCTTTTAATAAATGCTTCATTCTCCCCCTATATATAAAACACAAGATGAAACGAATTAAGGAGCTCTGGGAGTAGGTTGTGGCCATCATCTTTTCATCACCTCTTCTGACATTGTTTATCCATGAATTATGGTGCCTTGCATGCAGTGGGTGAGCATTTAATGAAGTTGAGGGAGGTTCTGCTATGTCAGTGGAGTTAGTTGAAGTCGTCAGTGCTGCCCATACTTACTCTGACACGGCAGTTGGCCAAAAAGCTTCAGAGCTCGTAGGAAGAGTTCTAACGTCTGAGTTTCGTAATTTGAATCACGAAAATAAATCTTTAGGTCGGACGCCTATACTCTAGCGTTTAGGTAGAGCTTATGAGTTCCTTTCTTCAGACTGTTGAGTCACCAACATGGATGGCCAGGTGCCCCTTTGTAATTGGCCTAACCACACTGGACCGTCGTGAGCTTGCCTGGCCTAAAAGGTGACGAGTCTAAAATTGTGTGGGGCCTAGCTAATTTGATCCGAAACGGCCCAGAGAATTCAGGTCAAGGCCTTTGGCGGTAATGCACGTCATTTTTCGACCAAATTGTTTCGTTTAGGCATTCGAATCCGCCTTTTTACTATTTAAGGCAGTTTTTGCTTACGCAATATTTTACCCCATCAAACATTATATTCATATTTTGATAAGGTCATATAATAGGTTTGAAAAAGTGAATTACTATAGGCCTAAATGAATTTTATAAAAAAGTATTATCTTATAAATTTAACAAATATATTAATTTAGCTCTTGGGCTTGAATTAGTACCAACAAAATTTATTAATATATCATGGTTGTTATTTATCGAGTTTCTGCTACATAAAATAATAGTGTATTGGTTAATAATATTTTGCTTAGATTTTATTTATAATGGACCCATTTAACTGATTATTGACCGCAAATCATTGTGTCTTTGAATGTGTTTATAGCATGTATTGACATAGAATTACTCAAAAGTAATGAAACTGTAATTTGTTTTCTCAAAAAAATAAAAATAAAAGAATAATTTATTAATTTAAGACGGGGGGAATTGAAATTTGTATGTATATATATATATTTTTCCAACCAATACATAAAACGGTGCACCTTCACGCACTCTATCATAATTTAATTTTAGAGAATTCTAAGTTCCATCGCTTTTATTTAAAAAGAAAACACTTGCTAAATGAATTGTAAACTATTTATTTACATAAAAAAAATAAAAAAATGGGACCCATCCCAAATGATTCATGGGCGGACCACGGGCGGGTGGCGTGGGGTTAAGAAAAGTTGTTGCCACGTTGAGTCGCCGCATGTCCTATGTGTATGTATTGTTCAATCCAATGTAGTCCCACATGGGATGTCGACCCCCGTTTTACCCTTCACCCAATAAAAAAGTAAATGTTTTGATAAAACATGATTTGTAGTAAAAAAAATTGATCGCAATGGACAAACATACGAATAGTCATTTTGATTTTTATCAATGTAGCAAAAAGCGTGATCAAAGTGTTAAACACCAATCTTTTTATAATCGTCAAAACTTGTTGCAAGAGAGAAATCTTTCCGTATCAAATTTGAACTTGTATTTTATGTGATCTTTTTTTTTTGTTTTTACACAAAAGGCAGGTGTACTGTTTTTGTTTTTTTTTTTTCCTCGAAGTTTAATGTATTTGTGATTTTCCTTTATTTTTGTTTATTATTATAACATGGAGAAGAATGAAAATGCAATACTTTAAATTGGGTGTTTTCGGTTTCGGTTGGAAAAAAAATTACGAGACCCAAACTTAAATCGAATTTTAAAGTTCAGTTTCAATTCGATT
Organism: Lonicera japonica; assembly: GCA_021464415.1. NCBI lineage: Eukaryota > Viridiplantae > Streptophyta > Magnoliopsida > Dipsacales > Caprifoliaceae > Lonicera > Lonicera japonica. The sequence continues at coordinate 71,866,081 of CM038465.1, forward strand.
TAGTTTCTTAATCTTCCAAACCCAAACTCAAATCAAAATTTTTGATTCAATTTTCATAGTTTTTTAAAAATAAATAAATTGTAAGCCAACAGTTATTTTTATTAGAAAAATAATAACTTTACACTTGTTCCTACTTATTTGGAATAGAGAAATATTAATTCTTACATTTATAATATATAGCTCAAATATTGATGATAGTTCAAAAAGCTAATTTCTCACTGCATCTTGTAAATTTTGGGAAAATAAAATTTTAGATAGTGAGATAATATTATTTTTGAGTGAAATATGTAATAATTCGGTCTGGTTCAATTTTATAATATTACACCCCAAACTCGAACCAAACATATTTGGCTTCGGTATTTTATGACACGGTAAGGTTCAATCGTTCGATTTTTAGGATTGTCACAACACCCCTACTCCAAATATGCGATTCTAGTTTGGTCAATAATTAAAGGGTAATTATATTACTAAAGCAATATTTTATTTTTAGAGCATTGTACCACTTTGAGAAGTTGTATCATATTCTTTTAAAGTTGTACATTGCTCTCACAATATAGATAATTACTTTGACAATAATAATATCAATAACTAAATATTATTTATGTTAGCATATATTGTGTATTTCCCATTTATTAGCTTAGCTTTCTTTATTTTGTATCTCCCTCAATCATATATAAAGGGTTCTTATTAAACACAATTTATTCATTCAAATAATATAATTCTTCTTTCATCTTTTTCTCTCTTTCGTTAACATGATATCAGAGCAAGATTAAACCATCATTTCATCTTTTTTTATTTGTTTCTACAGCCTCCCTGATCTTATTGCCACCACCGTACACCACAAAAACCCACAGCCACAACCACAAAAACCCACTGCCACCACTTTTGCCTGAAACCCACATAACCCAACCAATATAATCGAATTCTCAACCCGTATGTCAAATCCTAAACATATAACCAACCAAATCTTACACAATTCTAGTCGTTTCTCCTCAATGATCAATACCCTATTCAAAACAACCCTAAAGGAGCCCTTATGCGCTCTCACGCACCGCGAGTGTACTCCCGTCCTGTGAGTATACTCCCGTCCAATCTCGTCACAACCCACGCGCCATACTCTCTCCAACCACATCATATCTGCTATATCATCACCCACGTTAACCCGTATGACACATGTCATTGCCACGTCACCGCCACATCAGGTTGCCACGTCATCATACCTTAGCCTTTATTGACTACCACCTAAGCATGCCACGTCATTAGCTCAAGTCAACATTGACCTGTCCACGTCACTTTGATGCCACGTAAGCCCTCAGCCAGATTTTTCTATTCATTCAAATTTGACCTTTGAATTTTTACCTTATTTCTATTTCGACCCCATTATTTTTCCTTATTTCTAATTAAGCACCAGATCTTTTTGTTATTTTGATATTAACCCCTGAAAATTTCAATTTATCCCAAATTAACCCTAAATCTTCCAAGTTACCTCCAAACTCACCTTTTATAAATCCATATCAAACCCAAACCTTCCGCCAATTCCAAAACACCAAACATTGATCGATCTGAACTCACACGTCTTATTTCCATCATTCTTAATGGTCCAAACTACATTCATTGGGCTCAGGCCATGACTAGTTATCTCCAAACTCGTCGTGTTTGGCGTATTGTGATAGGAGAAATACACAATATATGCTAAAATATATTTTGCACAATAAGTGTAAACTTTTTGCGCAATTTATACATATATTTTAGCTCTCGATTGATAAAATATATTTTGCGCAATAATTTTTTGTATAAACTTTTTGTATCTTCCTAAAATACCTTTTCTTTTGCATTTGATGCTTTCTTATTGCTATTGCATGGAAATGCTCTTGATTTTTAATTGTAAATAATTTTGATATCGTTATTCATGTACTTGCATTTAGAATTTTAGATTCATAGCTGTTCCACGAACTAGTTAGGTCCCAAAAACCATGCTAGGATATATTAAAAAGTACAAGTTTAAATTAGCTCACCTCATCTAAGGGTATGAATAAATAAATTTTTCTCTTTTTCTTCTGGTTGAAATTATAGCACAACTTAACTTAGATATTCTAAATTTAAATTAGCTCGCCTTATCTAAGGGCATGTTATTTGACGTTTCTTCCCGAAATTAATAAAATCTTTTCACTTTGATATAAAAAAATATATAAAATGCACTATAATTCTAGTGTAATCATTCAACATGTTCTTTCTTCTAAGTATTTTTTCTTAATCGCTACAACAATTTATACACTTACAAAATTTTAAAATAATTTTACTCAAAATTCACAAAAGAATAAATAGAATTTATTAAATAAATAACAAAAAAAATTGATCGAACGAAACCATTTGCAAAAAACAGAGCAAGCCACCAAGTAATATTCTTCTCTCATCCATTTTAACCCAGTTGAGGTTTGATGAATTTATGCTTCTCTCTTGTCATTTTGTAGCCTTTATATGCTTTCTTGATGTAAAGAGTCAATCTATGTGGGCCCATAAGGCCACAAGAGCTGAGATGGGAGGAGGAGAGTCTACCACATTGGCCGTGGTTTTGAAGTAATGACAACATTTTCACATAAAAACAAATAAGAAAAGATGTACAATTTACTTAATTTTGAGACCGATGAACTTTAACTTAGATATATAATTATTTATTTTTCATGCGAATGAGTAAAGTTTGAATTTTGAGGCGGTAATACAAGTTTAAATTCTATTAGGAACAATTTCTAATTCATTGAAGAAACAATTTAATTAAGAAGGGTTATTCTCATTTAAATAACTGATTTTGATTTTTTAATATAATTTTTGCTTTATTTTTTAAAAAATAAATAAAAAGAAAAGATGTACAAATGAAACTAACACATGAAAAAAATATGAAACAAATGTTCTTTCACTTTGCTCTCCATGGTGAACTCTAATAGCATCTTTAAATTTATTATACATTTTTCACTTTTATGAAGTACTTCTGATTTATGTTAGAAGAAATAATATTAGATATTGTGATATATGTGATACATGTGTGATATTATACCTAAAAATTTGTCGCATAAATAATTTTAAAGCACAATAAACATGTATATGTGAAGTTAATTGGCGATAAAATGCGTTTTTCAATTTTTGGATCATAGTTTCAAATCCTAGTATAAACATTTTTTTTAAATATAAAGAGTAATTTAATTTCACGTACAGTCAGTATAAATTGTGAAGTATTGTACATTTATGCTTTAAAAAGGACTCTATTAGTTTGGTCTTAGGCGTTGTTCACTTGCCACTTAAATCTGAAAACTTAAAATTTTCAAATTTAAGTGGTTGACAAAATTGTTCACTAACTAAAAAAATTAAGTGGCCACTTAATTTTTTCCACTTAATATTTAAAATTTTCATCCAAAATTTTAAGTGGCAAAGTTGCCACTTAAATCTGAAACTTAATTTTAAAAGGTGTAAAAGGTCCATTTTGCCCCCCTTTCTTTTATTAAAACCCTTCTTTTCTTCCCTTCTTCATGTGCCAATTAGCGAATCTGTTGTTAAGGTTTGTGTTTCTTCTCTTAATTTCATTTTTCATGCCTTATTTCAATTATGTTGTTTATTCTTATTAAATTTTAGTTTATTATTTAAATTGTTAACGTGGATAGCTGCAATTGTTTCATATGTTTTTTGGTTTCTTTTTTCAAACTTCTATATCTACTATGTAGTTGGTTCTGATTCTTATAATGGGTAAAGTCTTTAAAATCTAATTGGGGCACTTATATGCTTTATATATAACTGATGGATTGATAGTGGTATATTATAGATGGGTCATTAGAATCATGTGATCAAAATAAAATAATAAGGCTAAAATTGTAATAATAAAAAAAATTAGTTTTCAGATGTGTTATATTTAAACAAACAACATGTTTTTAGATACAATTTTCATAACTAAACAAACAACTTTTTCAGTTTTCAGTTTTTAGATTTCAATTTTTAGTTTTTTTACTAAACGCCACCTTAGTCTCTACTCTAATCTCCGTACTTTGTGAACAAAATCCTCATCTTTATAGTTTAGCAGCATTATAAGAGAGAGAGAGAGAGAGAGAGAGAGAGAAGGGGGGGGATACTCTTAGTTTTGTCCCCTTTAAATAAGTTGCTTAAGGATGAAGTTTTATTCTTCACTCTAGATGATCTCAAGATCATTTTATTTATTGTAAATTTTTTGTTTTGGGTTGAATGTATCATTTTTAATATCAAATATAAGTTATGGGAGTGGAGAATGCAGCACTTTTTATCTTTTTTATTTTTTTATCAATGGTAAGATATGTCTTAAGTAGTTTACGCACATTTCAACTAATTCCTCTTTAAATAATTTGAAGGGCAAGTGACGTGTTCGGATTAAAAGTTTTACGTTAGTATCAATTTTTTGGTAACTAATTACTTCATTTTGGATAAATTATTTTTTATTTATCATGTAATGAATTATGCTTACTACAATTATTATAACTGTATTATTGTCTCTCTCTTTTTTTTTGAATGAAAACATTTTTTTGACAATAATATAAATAAAAATTGAGCGAAACTAAAGAGAAATTTTATTAAAAACCAAAAAAAGGGAAATTTTATTTAAACCCGATAAAAAACAAAATTGACCCGCGTTATAAGTTAGACCCAAGATAATTTTTGATTATGTTAACCATCTTATAAGTTAAACCTGATATAACCTCACTAATTAGTAATATATATATATATATATATATATATATATCAACATAATGCAACAACAATTGATTTGAAAATTGTCGTTTACTGTAAACTTGTGAGGGTTAATTACATTTTACCTCTCTCAACTATGACCCTACTAACACTTTACCATATGAACTATCAATGTTAGCAATTAATGCCACAAACTATTCAATTTGTTACAATTTACCCATTTTGACTGACAGGGTTAAAGTTTAAATAATTTAGGGCCTAAATGTAATTCTTGATAAATGAGAGTAACAATGTAATTTTGGATCTTTTGGTAATATATGTATATGTAAATGGCCAGCAAAAAAAAAAGCGCGCAGTGAAGGAGCCATTGGATCTTATAAGGCTTAGTCTCGACGAGCGTATCTACGTCAAGCTTCGATCTGACAGTGAACTTCGTGGTAAGCTCCATGTTTATGATCAGCATTTGAATTTGATTCTTGGGGACGTTGAAGAAATTGTTACGACTGTGGATATTAATGATGAAACTTACAAGGAGATTGTCCGAACCACAAGGTGCACGGTTCCATTTCTATTTGTTAGATGAGACGGTGTCATATTGGTCTCTCATCCCCTTAAGACTACTTGACCTGAGTTATCTCTATATATTGCTGCTCTGTAGTTACTTTTCAACATTTTCAACTTCGAGTTACGTTTATTTCAAACTGACCACCCCCCTTATCAAATGGCTCGATCTAATCTAATTGCGAGGAAGAATTTTAGTGTACAAATGATCTGTGTAAGAACTACCTAAATGTTAGGTCTCTAAGCAGGTTTTATAGTCAGCAAATTTGATAATTTGTACAATAATGATTTTAGTTAATGATAAAATGCTTGTTGAGTAATAAACAAAAAATGTAGAGATAGAGAGTAAAATTAAAAAACAGAGCACAAGTCTCTCTCCCATTTCTCTAGTTGCCAGAGCCGAAGTGGAAGACAATTTTAGCTTGGCTTTGTCAATGGTTCACCATCGTTAATTTCATCGGCATTTTCATTGCTGTTTTTGATTGGGTTTGCCGGTGGTTCACCGTTGTTAATTTCACCGTCTCTGCTCTTCAGTTTTCTTGTTTCCTACTTGCCAATCTTAAACCAATTGCTGCCTTATAATCTAATCAATTTGAATTCATATTTTTTCTGATCTTTTATAGGTTCTAAGGATGATGATAAATGACAACGACATGCATTATCAACATCATCTCCTTCATCTTCACCATACATATGCATGCCATGTTCAATAACGATTCATCTTTAGAATGATGACCCGTCCTTCTAAATCGAAGCCTTAAATTGAATAGAACCCCATTGAAAACTTAAAGAGAGAGGAAAAAACAGCAATGAAAATGTCGAAGAAATCAGCGACAGTGAACCACCAACAAAGTCGAGCCAAAATCGTCTATATTTCGGCTCTGGCAACGAGATAGATGCAATAGAGACTTGTGCTCTATTTTTAAATTTCTCTCTCTCTCTCTCTCTCTCTTTCTCTTTCTCTTTCTCTCTCTACATTTACATATACATATATTATCAAAAGATCTAAAATTACATTGATGCCTTCATTTATGAAAAAATACATTGAGGCCCTAAATTGTTTAAAACTTTAACCCCATCAGCCAAAATGGGTAAATTGCAACAAATTGAACAGTTGGTGACATTAATTACTAACATTGATAGTTCATATGGTAAAGTGTTAGTATGGTCATAGTTGAGAGGGGCAAACTACAATTAACCCAAATTGTGAAGGTCAATATTCATATCCGTAGGCTTCACACATATAAAAGATGAGTGTAAGATTTAAATGGTTTATCCTAAATTAATTTTGGTTTTTATATATTAAATGACACTCTAGTCAGTATCTAATACCAATTTTTTGCTGCCCATTTTTATAGACAATTTGATTAGATGGGGGAGAAAGAGATGTTGAAGGTATCATCGTAATTATAGGGGAGAACATTGAAAACGAGGATCTAAAAACAGAGGGGAGAAAGATTGGGCTTATTATTGTGGTTGTTTTTTTTTACAAAATAAAATAAAATTGTAGTGTGATTTTTTTTCCGCATGTTATAAGTTATGTAAACAAAGAGAAACAAATTAAACAAAGATACTAGTTTGTTTTGTAACCAAATACTCAAATTAGATAATTTATGAATTAAGTAATTTTAAATTGTCCTATTCATAAATTGGAAGACAACTAAACAGATTCAAATAATATATTAGGTATTTTTAATAGTAAATTTATAGAACAAAGAAGTTTTAAAAGAAAAAAAAATGGGGTTAATTTAGCTCAAATTTGAGTTTAGATAAAATTTCTCCAAAGTAAAATGCCTTTAGTTAATTGACTGTGGGCTATGCCTTTGGGCCATGAATGTCATATGAGTCTTTTGGGTCATGAAATTCCATGTGAGCCTTTTGGGCCTTAAATCTTGAGTTTTAGAAGCCTTCTACATTTTACCATAGGAGGTGCCTTCATAAGATTGAACTTAAAAATTATTCTCTCTAAAAAAGAAATCATATATATTTATATAGTGTTACCACATATCACTTATTAAATACACTAATAATTTATTTATCTCCTATTTTATTTCTTTCACTCTAAAAAAAACCTTACTAAATGCGCCAATAGTTTTCTCTCTCCCCTCTATTATCTCATTCACTTTGAAAAGATATTTTATTTCATTTACTTTAGAAAAAATGTCTTAATAAATGCGCCAATAATTTTCTCTCCCTCCCCTCTTTAATCTTTTTCAAGCTAATAAAAAGCCCTTATACACCTACAATCTTTTTCTCAACCTACAATCTTTTTCTCACTCTAAAAAACAACTTAATAACTAATAATTTCTCTATCTTTTTTTTTGATATATATTAAAACAGAATAATGTTTAATAGCTTTTCTCCTGAAAAATAGAATATCTAATGTTAAGAGATAATTATAATATAATATTAGTTATAATACCTAATATTATATAATCTATAATGTCATTTATTTAGCAAATCCAATATCTAATATTAAACAAAATTATCTAACATATTGTATAATGACATCACATATATATGCGTGTTTATATAAACCTTAGATATTCTCTCTCTCAACTTGAAAAAAAAACGGAAACCACCACTTATTAGGCGTTTATAATATCACTTGATTTAAATTTATATATATCAATTTATATCTCCCTTATAATTTCAGTGAATAAATCTATAACTCTCATAGATTGATTATAATTAATCATATTGTTACTTATTATAATTAATCATATTGCTTACTAGCCCCATTTTCTTTGTTATAATATCTTTTATATTTATTTCTTGGCAATTTGTTTTTACACCTCTTTATCTTTTCAACATATGTTTCTTATTCTTCTTCTTCTTCCATAAATTTATTATAGTTATAATTGCAAAATCATTCATTGCTCCATCAACATTCTTAAGCATCTCACTATAAGAAAAAGGGCCTTTTATGACGAATTTTTTTGTAACGGTCCAAAAACTGTTACTAAAGGCATTTATTTGTCACGGGTTTTGGTCCCGTCACAAATAAAATTATTTGACACAGGTAAATATGTTTTCATTACAAATAGTTACTTATTTGCGAGGGATAAAGTGATAAACACAAAACCGCTACAATAACCTCATTTGTGGCGGCTTAGCAGGTCGCTACTAAAAATATATAATATTAAGCAACAACATGATGTCATTTCATTTGAATAATTTTAGAATTGCAAAGTTAGACACGGTGCGATAACACGACATAAATCGACACAAAATTATAAGTTAATGGAATAAACTTCATCTGGCTCGGGTCATTATCGAGTGAACACGATAAAACATAATTAATAATGAATCGGGTTTAGTCAAACTCATTTTTGTCAATTTTTCACTACTAAAATGTGACAATTGGTTCAATCCCAAGTAATTAAAATGTAAATATCCCTCAAAGCATCAACTCAAAGTACAAAATTAGAAATTTTAACCGATAAACACACGAATGATTGTTGCAACTCACACAATAATATCACTCTCCTCTTTTCGATCACTCGAGCTAGTACTATTATGAACTATTTAGAATTTGAAATGTAAGATGTTCCTTTTATGATGAGTTCTTTGTATTGAAAGTAACATTCCCAATTGAGAGGATTGAAAAAATGACTTGAATTAGCCTTGGAGAAGACATTTTTGGACACTTGAAAATATGGTTAATTGAAATTCTATACCCGTATTTTCATATCATTAGCTAGATCACAATGTATTCATAATGTACAAGACAAAAACAAGTTTATTATATTGCCATAGCACGAGTAGCTAATACAAAAAGAATATAACAAGTATTCAAGGCAGATTTTGATAGAAGCTAAAACTGGTAAGACAACAATAATTTTTTGAAATTAAACAATTAATATATATATGTATGTATTTAATTATAGTACGTCTAGTGTTGCTTCCATGGAAGACATTGGAGCTTAGAGCACGGCTCAACCCATGTACTCTTGCATTCTCCTCCTTCACCATCACAACACTTGCAAACCACTCCCATTGTTGTAAAAATCTTTGAGTATCCTATAAATCAACCAGTTCTCAAGTTCAATAATCAATTAGATCTATTGTGAGGTACAAATTATACGTGTTTTGATCATGTTCTTGTGTGCAGAGTAAGTCCTGAGACTTGAGTACGTCTTTTGCAAAATTTATAAAAGTAACCTTTTCAAGGTCGCACTAAAAAACACAAAAAAAAAAGTTTGCAAGTAGCGTTGAAATGCTAAAAAAATATACGAAATTTTTATGCAAATAATTTGATACCAATCAGATTTAAAAATTGCAGATTACACATTAAATGTGTAGTTCCACCAGTTCATTTGAATAATGTCACATCAATTTGTATGAAAAATTTGTACAAAAGTTTAATAAGCATAGCATTTTTGAGGCGGTAATATTCACTATGAGTGTAAATTATTTCTTGAAATATTTCTCTATCCATCTTGAACTAATAATTTCATAAAATAAAATTGTCCCTTTAGATAAAAGGATGTGTTATGAACCTTCCGCTTTGGTATTCTAAAAACATTCAAAATGGTACAATAGTACAAGGTAAGTAGAGCAAATTACAAGGACACACAATGGTTAGAAAAGAAAGAAAATTTTTATTCCATAATATAAATGGATGGTAAAATTAATTTCAGCCAAATTTCCCACTATATGCAAAAGAACGTGTTGCGTTTGGAGTATCCAAACATGCAACTGTTGAGTGTCTCAAGTATTTTTCTTTCCTATTTTTGTTATATTTCTTTACAACTTTTCTTAAACTACTACATAATATTTGTTTTACTACTCTTATTTTTTTGTTTATAACAGAGTGTCCAGCCAGCTTTCTTGCGCTTCAACTAATCTCCTTTGCAGAATGTCCGAGCCTACTTTTGTTCTATTTCCATACAATCTCTCTTGACATGCACTATTTCTAACACCCAAATAAATACAATAAATATATCACACCAAGTTTGCCGTTCTAGATGCACTAACTACTTCAAATTTACTTCTTATGACAGTTTCTTTTGATAATTCAGACATTAACATTAATAGTACTTAAATGTATGAGAGAGAGATAGAGAGACTAATAATCCTTACTTTGTTGAGGGAGTGGCCTGGCTTCTGCAACTCTTGCCTTATCAAATGTAAAACTTATCACCAAAAGCAGAACTAGAAAAAGAGGACGTTTAAACAAACCCATTTCCTATTCTGTTTACAGAGGTTTTTTTAGAGGAAAGATTATATATACTTATCTACACACACACACACATATATATATATATATATATAGAAGAAGAATATAAAGTAGTGTCTATTTAGTGGTGAAAATAGTTAATGGAGATGCAAAGAAAGTGGGCGTGTAGAGAAAAAGACAAAGAAATATAAGCAACTCCAACACGTTTTCCCTCCCCCGGGCCCAACCTTTATTAAGTCTTTGTTGGTTCGGGTGGAAGCTTCCCGAAGTATCAATCGGTTCAGATTGGGACCCACCTTCTTCTAGTGTAATTTTAGAAATCTTAACACCACCATCGGCATATGGTCAAGAATTACACGATAACTCAAAATTCGTTTTCAAAGAAAAGGTCTTCTATGTGATGATACAAAATTAGTACTACCCCCGTCCCCACTTCAAAATTAAATTTGATTTTCGCATCAAACTATGTAGACTGGAAATAATATAGACAGAAATTGCACGCACATCACTGCATTTATAGAAATATTGATTTTTCATAACTATCACATTAAAAGATGTATACAACTTTTTTGACGTAAACTACCACGTCCGCGTGAACCAAATTTAAAATAAAAAGAAAGCCAATAGATTATAAGATTGTTAGTACATGCATAATTATCAAGAGATTGCATAGAGAGAATTATACATTTACCCCAATTTCAAGTAACCTTTTGAGTTATGGCAAGAGCCACACAAAGATTATGAAAATATGATGATAATTCTACTTTTGTATCAAGAATAAGAGTAAAGTTTAAAAGGAAAAACTTGTTTACAGTTGTGCATTAACAAAAGTGGATCATTGAGTAATGCCAGGTAATAAAATAGTACAAAAAATGTTGGTACATAAAAGCATATAATTGATCAAAAATTTGACGTCCCTGAAAATAGTTCAAATAATTATTGACCAATCTATTAAATAAATTACGTCATAAAAGCAACACTGTAACGAAGAGAATTGAGAAATATGAACTAGGATCAAGCCCGTGTCAATCTCAAATACCTCAACAATCATAGAGCATTTTAAAACGCAGCAACTAGAAATATATATATATATATTCTTTCTAAATTTGGGCAAAATACCCTCCCATTCTTTTACTTTCAATATCATCTTGTACAGCTATATATATATATATATCGAGGATAACATCAAGTTAAAAATTCCATTATGACTGTACAATAATTTTCTATGAAACATTATTTTTCTTCTCTTTTTAAACAACATTATTAGTTTTGTGTGTATGACCTAAAATGTATTACATTCTTAACTTACAAAAATTTATCATTTTTTTAGTATTATATACCATCGTCGTCATCATCTCCACTGGCTATGCTTCAGGTCTCGGCCAGTCCCTTTTCTTCTCTTCCTCCTCCTCCTCTTCGTCCACCTCAACTACCTCCTACACAACATTTCCGAGGAAAACAAAAAACATATTTAGAAGGAAAAAAAGAACAAAACAAAATTTTCAATCTTTCACATGCATTTAAGGTCGTTTGATTTCAGCTTAATTTGAGAGGTGAAGTTTACATTTGTTTCTTCAAAAAGATTTAGATTCTCCACATTTCAGATATAGACTTCAGATTTACATAAAAAAACAAACGTGCTCTTTAAACTTAGTGTTCAGCTTCAGAGGTGACAAAGTGTTTAGACCATATTTAAAATTTCAAAAATGACTTGTTCAAACCTTTAAAGTCAGAACTTTTATATATGCGAATTCACCAATATAAATTCATAAAATGTACAAAAACTCGAACAAAAAGAATATTAAAGTGGAATCTTTTTGAAACAACTGGTACACAAACAAATACAGAACTCAAAACAAATTAAACACTAATTTTACTGGGGAATTTGAAAAGGAGGCCCCAAAAATGCAGGTTTTGAACTAAAAATCACACTAAGAGCGTCTTCAATAGGACTGTGTAAAATTAATGTGTAAATCTTACATGACAAGTGAGTTTTAAACAAAAAATTTACATAAATCTATTTACTCTCCAACAGCTAATATAAATACTCTTGTATAAACATAAGTGGTCTAATAAAAACAGAATACAAAACTATACAAATGAAGAGAGAGAATGTGAATGGTGTGATTGAATTAATGAGGAGAGAGAATGAGTGGGTGTAAAGAGAATCCTATTTGGCTATGTAAATTAAATGTGCAAAATACACAACCATTATACACGAGCTTAGTTGGCATTGATTTTACACAATCATTGGAACAACAAAAAATTTACACAATGTGTGAATTTATACAATGCTAAGTTGGCTATTTATACACGGCCGATGCTCTAAGACTTTGTAATACATGGTGGGTTGTGGTCTATCCCGTCAATTTATGTATATAGACTCTTAAATTAAGAGATTTGGGACGTGAACTTACAATTGTCCGCTTGTGAAACCAGACTCTCCACCAATGCCACCAAAACATGGACCGTTGATTAAGCTCAAAACCAAGACCACCAGATCGGCCATGTTGATCAAAACGAGCACCTTGCCCAATATTCCTATTTCAATAGATCCATAAAAATAAAACAGAATTAAAAAAAAAAGTGAGAAAAAAGAGATTTTCATATTGAGAGATAAGAGGGAACTTGCCTTTGTCCCCCAAAGAATCCAAGCCCTCCACCTATGCCTCCGAAAAACCAAGGATCAAGTGGTCCTGCTACCAAACAATGAAACTCTATTGAAGCCTAAAAAGAATCTAATCCTCATTTGCATATTTGGAAAAGAAGAGCTAAAACTATAAACCTATGCGCGTAGCCCGCCCATAGCCAAAATCATTCCTGAAAGATAGATGAAATACAAATCATGTCAGGAAATAGAAAAACCGCAACTCCTAATAACAATGAGAACTTCCAAATAACGCTATCTTTATTCTTTGGGAAATTTGAAATGCAGGAAAGAAGAAGAAGAAGAAGAAGAAGAGAGAGAGCGTTTCCTTTCTTTTGTTTGGGAGTTTAATTTGGGGAGAATAGGAGATAAAGGAGGACAAGTGAAAGTTGGACTTATTGAAAACTCACTCTCCACATCCGAGAAGAGACGAAGAGGAGAAAGTTGAGTTTTAATGATTTTTTTGTTTTAACTACCCTTTTTACCTCGAAGCTCAAATACTACGCCGCATTTTGAAGTAACTTCCTTTCTCTTCCATTCTTCTTAAATCGCAAACTTTCTCTTCTCTTCTTTATTTTTCTTCCCAGAAACTCCAAAAGATAGAGCAAGGAAAACTCAATAATGAATGCAATGAAGCAAATAAGAGAGAGCAAAGAACCTAGGAGGGTACATTTCAGCAGCATACCCAGGAAAGAGATTGTTGCCCAAAAAAGGACGAATTGGAGGGAAAACAATTCTACATTGGGAAACAAAATAAGAGAAATGAGCCTCACATTTTCATGCATAACCATACCAAATGTTTAAGCTGTTAGGTAGTGGTCCGGCAATGCATAGTATGCTCTGCAAGAGTAACATGGTACTGTAACTCAAAAGAGAATGCAATAGAACAAATCAAGAAAGAAAAAACAACCTAGGAGGGTACGCTCCAGCACCAAGCTCGGGAAAGAGATAGCTGCCAATCAAAGGATAAATTGAAGGAACCGACTTTCTACATTGCAAACAACAAATTAGAAAATATGAGATTCGAATTATTATCCTTCAACATATCATACCCATAGAATATCAAGAAAATTAGAACACAATGAATCTCTAGCACCAAGTCATACGCTAATCTTCATAATAAATTCATACTTTTGGTTGTGCTATAAAGTCAACATACTAACATCGAAGTTAAAAACATATAGTTTCTTTTGGAACAAAACAGAGGAAATTTTGATGGAGGTTAAAAACATACAGTTTATGTTTAAGACTTAAAAGCAAAAAATTAATATGTATATGCTATAATTACTAATAGACAGCAGATAAAGGACTATAATGAAACATCATGTTGGCATTGGCAGCAATAAATGAACTCAAAAAGATATTCACAATTTAAGAAATACCCCAAAGGACAACAAGGTTGAAAATGTTCGAGTATAAAAACTCTCACACTAGGCTTCTTTATGTAATCTTCCTCCAGTCCTCTGCTTCTTCCACTACTGAAAAATGGTATTACGAATCAGCTTATTTAAGGTAAAAAGAAATAAAAGGGTAAAGCAAGAGTATAACACATAATGCATTTAACCAAATGAGAGAATACAATACTCAATAAGCAAGCTAAAAACCAACTTGCAATTGAAGTGTTCCAACTCCCAAGATCTGAAACATGTATGCTACATACCAAATAACTTGCACCTGAAAACTAACTTGCAAGTGATGTTGGGTCATATCAGTCCACGCTCAGGTCCTATAATATTAGCACTCTTGTAAATATCTTAGAATATTAGGGACTCGCTATAATATTTTGGAGAATTGATTTAGGCCGTATTGAGCAGGAGAGATACTATAAAATAGGCTAGGAGGCTCATTTCTGAAGCATCAAGGAAGATTTTAAGTCTCTTCTACTTACTCTTACTCAACATGATGTTGCTTAGTGGGTGGTTTGCAAGACTGCTCTTTAGTCGTATCCCTATTTGCTTAGTACAATAAAGTTATACATCTTTCACATGTTCCCCAATGTTAGAGTATTTAAAGCTCAAATATATTTGTCATTTACTATGATCACATTAATTCTTGTACCAAATTATCAATGAAAATTCAATTAAATATAATCATCAAGTTGATCACCTCGAACTGGAAGGTTGGATCGATGAACTTGAAGCTTCATGCGATGAACATGACAATCCAGTCGTATAACTTGAAGCATGAGTCGACGAATTTACTTCTAAAGGATCACTAAAGTTTATCAAAATTACTTTGTATATGCTCTTCAAAAGACACTTCAAATTCTTGAAGTGCGAAGTGTAATTTGTTTCTGTACTCTCTTCTGCATAGTCTTGAACACTAAAAATCACACGCAGCTCCAATATATAAATAAAAGAACAGATTAAAAGTATGTATCACCAATCAATAATAGTCATGATAACAAGAACGAGCGTACTCGATTTCGAGATGAAAAGGTGAAGAACCGTAACCACTCCATGCATCAACAATCAATTTGCCGCTCTCAGCCAGACATTTCACCAACACTTTCTTCAAACCTCTTTCAGGATTGATGTACACAAATGCGTAATTGTAAGCATATTCATTCCATTGATCTATACCATTCTCATCTATTCAACAAGAAAAATAAAACTAAATGAAAACCTAATTTATATTCATCAAATTCGAATGTACACAAATATAAAAAAAAATAGAGAGTTTTATTTGACCTGTTGAGGAAGAGGTGAGAGCATCATGAGAGAAGGCTGGAGTACCGGTGGCATTGAGGAAATAGCCTGCGGCGAGGAAGGAGGCATGTACAACAAAGGCAATTTTGTCATGAGAATTTCGAAAAGAAGGCCTCGATGCCCTTATTACTGCCATTACTGACTTCTCATTTACCAATATTTTTGTTGATTCCAGTTTCGACATAGCGAAGAGATGAATCGAATCTAATCCCGGAATGAGAAATCCAGGAAAATGATCAAAGAGAGAAGATGAAAAAAGAGAAAGGAAAGACAAATATGAGCTAACGAACTATAATATATATAACAAACTCGCCCTTAAAAGGGTGTAAGCCACACAAGGCTTCGGCTTTAGAGAAAGGAGAATAAACGGAGTGATAACGACTTAACTAACTTGGGCCAGAATATTTGCCAACTCGAGGTGTTATGTGGGCCCGGGATAGTTTGACTTTAGTTTTAATTAAATTAAAAATAAAATGCACTTTTTTGTTACAAGTTGGGCCCGAGTACCTATAGATGGACGGACATGATCGTGACATTTTACAAAAAAAAAAAATGAAATTTTGTTGCGTGTAGTGCATACAACTCACTTCTGTCTTTGATTAAATAGTTTTTTTAAATATGACATAAATATAACAATACACAATGTTTATAAAAAAGTTTAATATGGCATATAATATATAGTTTTCACTGTAAAATCTCTAATACATATTCTATCTAAACGATAGCATACTACGTGTAATTTTCTTCAACACTCCTTCTTGTGTTGAGTTAGAGATAAAACGGTACATGTTTTGTTGAC
Organism: Lonicera japonica; assembly: GCA_021464415.1. Lineage (NCBI taxonomy): Eukaryota > Viridiplantae > Streptophyta > Magnoliopsida > Dipsacales > Caprifoliaceae > Lonicera > Lonicera japonica. The sequence continues at coordinate 71,882,682 of CM038465.1, forward strand.
TCATTAAAATCTTGTCAATTAATAAAAATCCTATGAAAAAAAATAACCTTAATCGAAAGAAAAATAGTATAACATTATGACAATCATGTTAGACTTTCTCTGTTGAGTCTATACTTCCATTTGATCCTTACTTCGATTAATAAAATTTGTACGTATTGTTACCTCGTTAAAAACTTTACCAAGTAACAAAACTCAGTGAAAAAAATAAAACTTGATTTAAGGAAAATGGTATAACGTAACATCATTTGGATGTTAGACTCCCCCTCAAGTCTACACCTCCCAATGATATTTACATTAATCAAGGAATTTGAAAAGTTTATGCATATATCGGTGCCTTGTTAAAAACCTTACCAAGTAATAAAATCAAATGAAAAAAAAAAAACTGGTCTAAAGAAAAGAATACAACGTCATCATATTTCACACATTAATTCCTTTATCATTACTTAGATTAAGGGAGTTGGGAAAGCCTAAGTATCCTTATATTTTTCACATGCTTTTTAAATATGGCTTTGGGTAGGTCAGGCAACGGGTCGTGTACGGGTCGATTTTGTGTCGGGTTGAAATCGTGTTGAGTGAAAAGTGCCTCCATCCGTACACGACTCATTTAATAAATGGGTGAAAAATTAAAATTCATACACGAACGATTTAATTAACGAATGACACGACTCGATTCGTTTAACCCGTTTAAGATAAACAGTTTGTTTCGAGTTGTATACGAATAACATTTAGTAATCCGCTAATAATTCAATTAAGTAATTAACCACTAAAATATACACACACAATAATATATATATATATAAATTATATATTCGGGTTACACAGGTTACAAACGGATTTACATGACCCGAAATTGACTCGTATATATTCTTATCGAGTTAAACGGGCTTTATCCGGGTCTCGCGAATGTACACGAAATCGACTCGTTTAATAAATGGGTTTGACGGGTCAACTCGATTCTGATTGGCCCTGTTAAAGGTTCACCCAAACCTAGTAAATTCTTGTCGATTTCGTGTCGTGTTATAAATTCCCGGGCCTAGCCTTGGGCAAAGACTTGGTGAACCAATTTGTCATATTATCCTTAAAGCTTTGTGTGGGTTAGAAAGATACCAAACATCAATAAAATCAATCAAGATTTTATTTGGGATTTCAATGTAAGGGGGGTGGCCATTTTAGCATCATCATTTACTTTAAATATTGTTGTTCCATTCATTTTTTTCTCGCTATAATGAAATAACGATCCTAAGCCAATGGTTTCTTTCAGGTGTCCAATTATGCTGCATTGGCGCTAAGCTAAATATAGTTAACAAATTCAATGAGAATATTATGTTTAGTCGAGTATATTGTGTTAAATGCAATAATGCGCATATTGCATTTATATAGCAAATTTCATCCTCTGACGCATTTACGTAATCTTACTTTGTACAAATTGATCTTTTCTTTAATCTAAACTTTGACCGACCATGGGAGTACTAGCAAAATGCGTTTTGTCCAAGTTAAATCGCCTGATTATTTTTTGAACGTACGCAAACTAGTGGATTATTATTTCACAAGTTCGATATTCTAAATCAAAATCTAGACAAAATTCAAGCTTTCTCAAAATTCTTTATCTCAAATTTGGATTCCAAGTAGTTTGCGATTTTTCTTAATTCATTAAGAGTACCCATATGTTTATATCATTAACATATACAATTACATTTGTGAATCCGGAACTTGTTCTCTTTATGTGCAGGGGTATAATTCATTATTCTTATATCCATTCCCAATCAAGTAGTCACTTAAATGGGTATACTATATCCATCCAGATTATTTTAATCCGTAAAGTGTGCGTTTTAATTTAATTGCAAACACACTTAGTGATTTAGAGTCGCCTGACTTAGGTAATGTAAAACCATCAGGCACTTTCATATATATATATATGAATCAAGATCCCCATAGAAATATACAGTAACCACATCTATGAGCTGCATTCCAGTCCTTCGATAAATACCAAGCTAACTAAGTAGCGGAATGTTTAGGCAATTCCAGAACGTATGTGGAAAACCTTGTATTACAAGGTGAGCCTTTTAATTCAGGACTTCATTTTCCTTATTTACGTTTTTTGACAAATAATTGTTTATGTTCTACAGGCTTTACATTTGACGCGGTTAGCACTACTGAACCAAATACCTGTTTCTTTGCCAGATAATCTAATTATGTTTGGATTGCTTATTTTCATTTAGGCCAATTTTTTCCTTGTTGACATTTTGCAATAGAGCGGGGTTCGACACCATCATACTTTTTGAGAAACAATGTATCATAAATGCATATGAGGAATCTTTTCATTAACTCGTATGCCATTTCTTAACCTATTGAAACTTATTCTCTGGAATCATTTATAACTCCGAGGCGTCCTCCAGTATTGATTAATGGATATAACTATAAGTAGAGATAATCTTATGAAAGAGGTTTTTACATTAATGATTAATTGATTAATTTGTGCCTTACCCCACCTTTTCTTTTATGTGAGTATTTGTCGAACTAAGTGACCTCTCTTTATTCCTTTTAGGGAGTCATGACCTTAACCACACCTTTACTAAGTGTGGTTGTAGCGTCTCTTTCTGTGACACTGTGCCCCTTGTTGGGAACTTCCAAACTTGCAGGCATATTGTAGTTGGTATACTTGATCTCGTCACTTTTCGATATTACTAAACACATCAGGTATCGAATCTGTTATGTTTTAAAGATGAATTATTCCTTTTTCATTTCACTATAGATTATGATGTATGTGAGGATTAAGATGAGTCAAAGTGGGGACCACAATAATTTCTGTTGTTTTCATAAAAAATTATTTTTTTAACCCTGCTAACGAAGAGAAGACTGTCTCATCAAAGTGACAATCCACAATTCTTAGTAGTAAAGAAATGGCCTAACAAAGATTTCAAATGGCGAATTATCATTGAGGATTTGTATCCAATGATAATATTTAACTGTCTCAGCGGGCCCAATTTAATACGCTGTTGGGTGTATTTGGCACATATGCATAAAATATCAGGCTAATATTTAATTACCAACTGGTACATAATAATAATTGTATAATATTAGGTATTGATATAAACAAGTAAACGTGCGTGCAATATTGCATAAACTCCGGGTATACAAAGGCAATATGAGGCGCATAACCAATTCTCTATCTACCATTTATATTATTTTAATGGTTGCTTTTGTAAGACCTTTTTGCGTATGCACGTAAATAACGATATTCTTTTCTACGATTTTATGCAACAACCATAAAGTGCTTTTGACGTAAACTCTCCAGCCTCATCGAGTCTTATAGACATGATACAGTAATTAGGGTAGTGATCCCTTAAGCTTATAATATGTACTAAGAGGTTTGTAAATACATCATTTTTTATAAACAATTATTCGACATGTAACTGGAATGTCGAATTATTCACCAGATCTATAAAGTACTTTGAATGGTTCTGCATTCTGGATGGATTAATCCATAAATATATAATTATATTCTTTGTAAGAATGGTATATTTTATTTTGTGTCTTTAGCATAGGAATGTCTCAATCCTATTTTTTTTTCTTCTAAATAGCATGTTTTGAAAAATCGGGCGTAATTTATTTGACATGGTCAATGAGGCATAATGAGAAGAGGATATTGCTTTCAGTACTTCGAAAATCAATGATTGCTTTTGAGAATTACTAGTATCAACACATTGCAACGTGTTAGGTTTTTTTTTTCATTTATTTGTCACTCAGAATAAGGGATGTCCACGTAAGTACTTTAACACATTGATCATCATGACCATGGTGCATTAGGCAAGCATGCTAAAACTTATATGAGTCAGTGTCCCACAGTACATCGTTAGTGACATCATATGATTCGACAATCCTTATCGTATAATGGTATATTCCACTAGAATGACTCATAAGTTTCTTTAAAAATACGTTTATTTGCACATTTGTTGAGAGGTAAAATAAATATATTTTTGTTCCATTATTACATGTGGATTTTATATGATTACTGTTAGTATGAATATCATTAATAAAGGTCGGGTCGCTCTAGGTACATATAGAGCGTATGTGACTTTAACACTGTTTTAGTGATAAAATGGTTGAGCATTTATTTACTCTTATAATGATTTAATTATCATAGTCACATAAGTATTATATGTTATTAATTGCCTACTTCGTTGAATGGTTAAAGTGTTCCCATTATCAACCAATCATTAAAGTTATCCCTGATTCATTCTTATAGTAATAAAATTGAGTATAAAATTCGAACCATGTATATAAAAGGAAATCGAACAAATTAAATACATTAGAATAAAGTCCGAAATTGATTTAATAAAACCAACGATAATCAATCCAATATCTTGTTCAGAAATCTAATCCTTTAAATCAATCATAAACAATTTCTGAAAAATAAAATTAATAAAACAAATTAGTCAAAATTGAGTGCATCCATGGACTGAGCAAAGTCCTTCTTGTAACTAAAGTCTGTGATTGCGAGGTTGACATCAGTATTATTGTCTTCCTCATTCATAAAATGAGATTCTTATTCTTTAAACTCTCGATATCTCTTGTATTTGGCTGCTACTTTAGTGCTTGCATGGTAGTTCTTGTACCAGTGCCTAAAAACTCCACACCTATAATATGGCTCATCGCCAACTATTTTTTTTTTGGACCGGATAGTTCTTAGGTGCATTTTGCATCTTGTTTTCCTGACCACTAGATCCAATCACACCATTTATTCTCTATACTTTGGAATAGCCTCCATGACCCGCACCATGACTTTCACGCCCCTTTTCATGTTGTATATTGTTGCCATGTGAGTAGGGATCAGCACGTCCAACTCTTTTTACATTGGGGTTCTTTTCACTATTCATCTTCCCATAGTTAGTCTCAGAAATTTTTTTTGTCTCGATGGACCTGGCATTGTTATTCAAAAGAATCTCATTATGCCTTTCAACCATTTGCAGTAGGTTGATCAACTTATTGAATATTGTGATTCTTTTGTTATCATACTTGAGCCTATATTGGTTCGCTAGTACAAGTGTTAAAGTAGGGTAAGTAGAAAGAGTCTTCTGAATCATATCACCTTCTGTGAGATCCTTTTCACAAAAGTTGATGTAACACCCCCGCCTTAGTTTACAGGACAACACTCGTAACTAAGGCATGGAGCGTCACTAACCCATTTTAGATTGACTAAAATGGGTACATATGTAAATATACTAATTAAGAAATCCAAACAGTAAATATCATATGTGTCATTCAACAGTCAGCAAGATATAGGATGATATTACTGTACATAGACACACATGCGAGCATGTAACTGTTTTACAAGACCAACTAAGTAAGTTCAAAAATAATATACGACATTCCGGGCTAGCCGTGGCTTCCCGAGATAACATATACACAACAAAAATAAATATGTATCAGAGCCTTCTATTTTGATCCCGAACCCGTAGTCCCGTAACCATCGTTTGCCCCCTGTATACCTGTAATTGTAAATAAAACACGGGATGAGCTCACAGCTCAGTAGGGGAGAAAGTAGAAGGGAAAAGTTTTGAAAACATTCATTGACATATTATTGTAACTCAAGTAGACCTTTTTATCATATAATCTAAACATTATTTGTAACATATCACAAAATATAACTACTTCATGATGATGCGTGCTCATGCATATACAGGTTACCTCCCTTTGTGTCAACCCATTTTCCAATCTTGACGATGCACGCCGATGAGAAACCAAGCCAAGATGGCTTTATAGAATCCATTCATTCCAAGAGCATACAACATAGTCACAGTTTCTGTCGACGAGGACCTGAACTGAAATCTCATTATAGAATCCCTTGCCTTAAAATGGCATATCACCATCGTACCCAGGAAGTGGAACAACAACCCGTCCATCTTTCATAGAAAAGAATTGAATCCATGGTGCGTTGCCAATGCCAAGGTTCCCGGGTCTTTCGTCGGTTAGGGCTTTTCAACCCAAGGGCACCGGGCCCTGCCTATTTTCCCATCCCGGCAAGCACCATGAAAACATATATTCATATCACCCTTGGTCATTCACGACCAAGCATAATCTGTATCCAAAAATCTGTTAACCGATCATATCCAACCAACAAGAAGATATCAAGATATAAATAAAGCTTCTATGAATTGCCATAAGAAATAAGCCTCCAAGTAGCCTCCAAACAGAGATATACATATAATGAAGCTTTCATCATCATAATAAGAGATACACGCCCATTCAATAGGCCATATGGGAATCCGAGCTTGCCGAAGAATCTTCAAGAGTGCGGTTGGCACAATAGTGATGCATAATATGCATACATGTTCTTTATGACAACTAACAAGTAACATATGCCACTTTAACTTCATTCATCATGTATCAATGTTCCTCAGTGCATATATAATCCATTTACAGTTTCACTTCGATACAACCAAGCATGTATGTCTAAAGAACATCGCTTACAAGTCTATATTCCATAGATAGCAAGCTCAAGCGGCATATATTGTTCCAATTAATGCATTAAATGTAAAATAGAAACTACATATGCCATATAAGCTCTATCAAAAACATGTTCATGTCCTTTAGTGTATACAAAACCTTTTTCTTGTCAAATCAACACATACACACCCAAAGGACATCCATATGAATCAATAACATATAATCATAGAGCTTAGATGGCATATCTTGCTTAAATATGTGAATTTATACTCTAATTAATCATGTATCACTGATATCAATAGACAAAATCATCATATTTAACATACGTGTATAAATCATCAATTTGTAGTCAAATAAAATCATATTATCAAGTGTACACTGCTGGACCGGTCTAGAAAAAGGGGTTAAATGAACACTTAAGGACACGAACACTTAAAAATACTCAAAACCGACATTGGCCGCTGCTGGACCGGTCTAGAAAAAGGCTACACCGGTCCGCACTTGAGTCTTGAACACTCAGACCGGTCCGCGTGTAATTTTGGTGCTCTGATGCACTGTTTTTGTTTTGGCCATAACGTTTGACTCGGAACTCCGATTTATGCGTTCTTTATGTCCACGGAAAGGTATTTCAAAGCTCTACAATTTTTTAAGAGAAAGTTTTTCCAAATTCTAGATATATTTTTCCAAGAACTTCACCGAAGACAGCGCTCTGCCAAAGTGCTACCGAATGACCATAATTTTGTAATGGGCCCACTTTGCGCCCTATTTTGATGCACGAGGAGTGTGAATTGGACTTCGGCCAAAACACGAAAGTTGTAGAATGGTACAAATACTAGATGCCAACGCGAACGAAATCTCATTATGATAAATAACAAATAAATTATGATAGCTTAAAGATAGATAAAATTATCAAATCGCGAAGAACCAAAACTTTTTATTTACCAGCCAAAATCAATTTGAACCACCCGAATAACCTAACGATCACTCATATGAGTATAAATAAGCTAATATATTTCCATTTAACACAAATTAAAGTATGGGATATTACAGTTGAGATGTGCCTTTAGGAGCAACATGTCCTTGTTGAAGTCGTTGACCTTTTTATTGTTAAGTAAACGGATTTCATTCCACTGAACGGTTAATTCTGGGAGCAAAGTGTTATGAATGTTCCCAAAACGTCCCTTAAGACTATCCTATAGTTCTTTAGGTGTCTTTAACTAAATGTACTTTTAATGTAGGCTAGGATTAATATGTCTCCTAAGAAACATTAATGCATTTACTTTTTACCTTGTCAGACGGTAAAATAAGTATGGCAGAGTATTCTTTGACCATAAAGCGGTTTCTAAATCAGAAACCCACCAATGGTACTCAAGTCCTTCTGAGTTCAAAGTGTCAAATTCGGGTCGAGTTGGATTGGCTATATTAATAAATACTAGAAAAATATTATACAGTTATGAGTACATTCAAATTAGTTATATTCCAGGAATATGAATTAGATTTCAAAACCAATATCCATAATTGTCATATTTTTCGATACTATATGAAAATACTTTATCATAGTAATTATAATGTGCATGAAATTTTATCATCATAGCAACTTTTAAATTTTTTGACATGCTAAATAAAATAATTAGTATAAATAATATTCAAAATTTCTTAGCATGCTAATTTACCACAATTATAGAAATTATAAATTTAATTAATCTATCTTAAAAAAAATTCAAATATAAATTAACCAGCTTTTAGAATTAAAAACAAGTAAACAACCGGGTACACGAGTAAGCTAGTCGGTGGTATGAAAGGGACTTAGCCTTTTAGAACGAAACTAAAATATTCTTCAAACGAAAATCTCCACACATAACCAAAAAGCCCTTCAAAATCCATCCTTATAAAACCAACAACAAAAATAAAATCCAACCAAAGATAGCAAAAACTATGATAATGACCGAAAACTAGGTAGGTTTTCCTGAATTTAAAATTAACTAAGCCTACTCCCTTAGCTTAAATATAAATATACAGTCAACTGAAGGGCTAGAGCAACCATATCCTTAATCGTTTCTACTCTGAATTAAAATTAAAAAGCAAATCTATAATTTGGAATGATCTAAGAAATTATTGATTTTTCATTGAAAACTGTAGTTGAAAATTTTCGGTGAAGGGCGTTCCTTCCAACAAGGTAAGAGGAGACAACTAAATAAGAGGGTGGAAAAAAAATATTACCTTATAAAACAAATTACATATATACATATGCATGGGTGTGGTTTCAATGGTTACTTCTCTTTTTACCTATAGATGGTTATTGTAATATTAATCATTGGATGAAAAATCAATGGTTGAGATCAAATGTGTAGTTGGCTAACATAATTAATGCACATTGAAGAAGTATAAAGTATTAAATGCAAGGTTAAGTGGGTAACTTGTGTTACGTGATGACATGACATTTTTTTTATTTAATTTGTAGGAATCATAAATTAGATATTCATTCCACGATTTTATAATTCCAATACAAGATATCTCTATTCCTTACTCTTATAAAATGTGTGATTTTGTTTCTATTGATATCTTGTAGTTAATCTACACTGTTAAGTTAATTAGCATTACATACTAAATTAATCCGTAAGTGTGGATAAACTAATAAAAAAATATTATTGATTTAATTTTATAAATATTATTTTATAAATTATTTAATATTAAAAAATAAATTAGATTAATAGGTACATCTACTTTAATTAAATAAATAAAAATATGGTTTTTTTTTAAAAGTACAAATCAATTTCTCTCATTCTAACAAAGGACATTCTATTTTTAGGATTAGTTTCAAGGACAACTTTTTAATCGATAACAAAATAAATTTTAATTTATTAAAAATAAAAGATAGTCATTTTCAAAACTACCCATTATTAAAGATAACAACCGTTAAAAAATAAAATAATAAACAAATATAAATAACAAAAGTTCAAATTCAAACTAAATATTTCAAACAAAGATTTTAAATTTGAACATGTAATCGAAATCTTATCACAAATGTCAACCAAGAACATAAGGTTAAATATATATATTTTATTAATACCGAAAACTCTAAATGTCAAATTAATTATCAAATGATAAGATGCTACAATTTTAAAAAGAAAAAAAGTTTATGTACAGCAAAAAAGAATAAGAAAAATATTTGAGAATTGTGATTATTTCAAAAAAAAATTTAAAATTTTGATGAATTTTTTTAGAATTGTTTGTAGGCTCATTTATTTCACAAAATAAATCTCAAAGGTTTATGGTATGTTGTTTGCATAATTATCCTCTCACAAACCATTCTAGTGAAATAAAATACTATTCGTATTATAAATTAGAGTACCAAATGTTGTGCAAGCTAATTAATTACATGATCATAAATACTTTATATGATTATATATTAAAAATTTGATAAATATGAAATACGTCTACTGTGATTGTCAACATAGAAGAATATGTATACTTGATTCTTAAATTATTATTATTATTATTATTATTATTATTATTATTATTATTATTATTATTATTATTATTATTATTATTATTATTATGTTTATGTTTATGTTTATTTATTATTATGTTTATGTGAAAGAAAGGGGTGGAAGTATTAATAAATATGGATTTGAGAGAAGATTTTAACATGATATTTGGATTTGGAATCTCAGATCTAAATATTTTTATTTGGTGTGAAATTATGATTTGAGATTTATAAATATATTCAAATAATGAGATTTGATACTTATCTTAAAGTTATAACTTTCAAATTTTAGAGATTGGGTTGTTCTTTAAAGATCCCAAACTTGCGAATTTGAAAAAAATATTAATTAATTTTTAAACAAATTATTAATTTTTATTATTATAAATATACTTGTAATATTAATTATAATAATAATAATACGAGGGATGACAAAAGGTCGTGTGTTGTCCAAATCCAAACCCAACAAGCTTATAAACACATCCCAACCCGATGTAGGTTTTATTTTTTTAAATCTAAATCCGTCGCGAATAGTGTACGCATAAACCCATTCCCGCCCCGTAGTAATTATGCTATATTATAAAGAATAAAATACTATAATAGAGGCGGGTCGAGTCAAACGGGTTATTTTTGTATAAGTATGAGTTCCGCCACGGTATCAAAAAATAAAAATAGCTTACTAATCAACTAAATATAAATTTTAGCGGAATAATATTTGAATTTACAAATCAATTTCCTCATATTTGTTAAGTAAATATAAAATTTTGAACTCTTGTATTTCAAATATGTAGTTTTTGAATTTTAAAACTAAATTCAATTATATAATTCAAATGCACCTTAAAAAATAGAAAATAAATTAAAATGGAAGTAGATTTCGGTTAGGAATCTAAATTAAAATGTAATCTAAATTAGTACAATTATAAATTAATTTTAATTAGTGGATATACTTCTCAATTTTGAAAATGGTACAAAATTTGTTTGTCAAACACAACACATTGATTATTAAACCAAATAATTAATTATTTAATACTAAATAAGATATATTTTAAGTGCTATGTAGGAAGTCATGCACATACTTCCGTATCTGATTAAATTATTAAAATTTGAGTTTGTTTGAAATACTTTAAATTAAGAAAATATGTTTCTTTTAATATTATTTTATGTTATTGTGTTAAAATTATTATTTAGTTAAACAGTGACTAATAAAACCAATAGCACAAGCTATATGAGATGCTTCAAATTAATTTTTGAGTTTTTATTGTGATATGATTTGTCACGAATGATAATAAAATGATTAAATTGAAACAGTTGAGTTGTATGTAATTTGTAAACCTATTGAATAGAGATGAAAATTCAAAATTAAATATATTTTGAAAGTGTTATTTTCCATAAACTTATTTTATTAATTAACTATAAAACTGAAATAACGAAAACACTTATAAACATTTATCCTATTTGGAAAATAAAATCTTTAAAGAATCTTGTTTGATTGAAATTTTAAAACATGTTTTGAAAAGCGAATTTAATTTTTGTTAAATTTTTTTTCAACCAATTCAAAAAAACTTGTAAAAAAAATTAAAAAATAGTCACAATGGATCTTGTTTTATAGATCTCGATGATTACGTTTCAAATATATATATATATATTTTTTATCTAATTTTCATTTTTGAATTTAAAGTTATGTTGTTTTAAAAATTTTATACGAGAGAAAGTAAAGTGATTGGGAAGTGTGAAGTAAAGTTGATTTTTTTGTAAAATTTTTAAAATATCAACCAAACACCACCTAAAGTTTAATTAAAAAAATAAAAATAGAATAAGTCACCTTAACTTGCTATAATAAGTTAAAGGATTTGACACCTTACTAATGTGCATTAATTATTGTCAGTACCCATAAATAAATAGAAAGAGAAAGTAACAATTGAAAACTCATTCATATATATTAACATAAATTATATATATATATATATATATATATTATACAAACAAACAGATTACATATATACATATATATATTAACGTAAATTATATCTATATATATATGTTATTATTAAATCTAGATGAGCATGTTAATGCCAAAAAAAATAAAAATCATCCTCTGTACCAACAGTTTTCGTCCTGATCATAACATGTTTTTTTTTTTTAAATAAAAATATCAACAATTCTGACTTTTTGTAATTCATTTAAAGCTCTTCCATATATGTGAAAGGATGATGTGGACAAAGTATCCAAATAATAAGAGCAAATATATATATATATATATATATATATAGTTTATAAGGTATATATATATATATATATAGACATATATGGATACCAACAAATAGTCTTAACAATCAAACTAATAATAATAATAAATACAGATGATCAATTATATTTAAAAAAAACAAAAGAATCACATAATGACAAATAACGAGGGAACAATAGTTAGTTTTACGGAAAAGAGAATGAAGTAAGAACCTATTAATGAAGAAAATAAGGAAGATGATCGAGTAGAATATGTCTTCTTAAAAAGAAGAATTGTTGGTTGTTGCTAGCTTTAGATTTTTCAAACTCCTCAGATCTTGAAGGTTGGGCGACAAAAGAGAAGACTAGTGATGATGGTGGCCGGCGGCTAGAGTTTACTTAAGTTTAGGGTTATTAGTTCTGAGTGTGCTGATAACTTGTTGATAACTCACTTCTATCTGTCATTAGATAGTCCCTTTAAATAGGGCATAAATACAATAGTACACATGATTCTTTCAACAAATTTATAATACTTTTGAGTATTTTGTGCTCGTGGGCTTTTCTTTATCTTAACTATAAATTGTTGTATTCTAGTACATAGGAATCTATATATACGTTTTCACGTATTTTAAGTACTCTCTTAATATAACAGTTTTATACCGTTGTTCACAGTTCCGTTAGTTTGGAAGAATTAGGTCAAGCCAATATAATAAAATCCTTTTCAATATGATTAACCATTATAATTGTTGGGAATTGTAATATAAAAGCAAATTTTTGTAAAGTGTCAATCAGAAGGATAATTCTAATATCACTTGCTTATATACATACAGCCATCAAATTTTCAAGGACTAGGAGGCTCTCCATTATTTTTTCTACCAGTAGCTCTAATGTAACAAAAAACAGCAATAAAAAACGTAGTAGCTAATCCTCCAAGTATCACGCCACCACCTGCAACAGATTTATCGAATGGTGATCGATGATGCTTCTCCAAAATATCCTGAGAACTCACTGCCGCTTGATCTAAAGAATTGATCTCTTTACTTTGAGGCACTTCGGATGGGCTCAAACACGGCGAAACAGAGAAATATTTCTCCATTTCTTGATTCTCCTTTAAAAGTTTTCGACTTAGTGGCACACTCGCTGTCGCTAAATCCCCGTCTTTTTTTGCTGCACTAAAAAGCGCTATATTAGGATTAATAAACAATGCTATGATCAAGAAAATAAAGAGGAAGATAAATTGAGCCATTTATGATCGATCGAGTAATGTATGGGTTATTATGATTTTTGAGAATGCTAATGGGTACATTTGGCTTTTGTGTATATATATAGGTGGGGAGGTGTGGGGGATACGATGTGAGGGAAAGTTCTTGGTGTTTGATTTGAGAAATTTGTTTATTTTAATTTAATTTAATTTTATCGTTGTTTTAGTAATCTTTTAATTGATTTGTCTGCTGAAAGGGGGAAATCAATGAAGTTACACGTGAAAGCAATTAGAATATTTGACGTACAACTGTTTATTAAAATTAAGGGGACATCATGATCTCTTTTATGTTTTGTTTGTACAATAGTATTCCAGAACTATAATTGAATTATAAGTAAATTAAGGCTCCATTTATTTGCCATGCATTAATTTAAAATTTCCAAAAAATAAAAATAAAAGTGTCAGTGGGTGTGAGTGTGAGTGTGAGTGAGTTGGGCCTTTAGGTATTTTTCCCACATAGATTTTAGTTTTGTTTACTGATTAAAATTAATGTTTCGGAGCGCATGGGTTGTTTCAAGCGTAATTTTTTTTTTCTCGAATTAGCGTTTATAAAAATTCCGACTTTGCAAATTTTCAACTAGTGTTTATTTTCTGAAGAACTTTTGTTTCACTCCTTACACCATTAATACTCTCTACGTGAAGAGTCCCATTTTTCTATTCGATACGTCTCAAAATATCATTTTTTTACTACATAATCAATGTTCTAAATTTTAATTTAAAAAATCAGTTGTATTTATAGTTATTGACTAAATTTATTTATTTATTGGGGTCTATATTATTGACAAAGTTGAAATTAAGTGTTTCTTCAAAAATATCAAAGTCAAACTATCAATTTAAGACCGAGGAACAACTTACAATCCCTCGACAAATATCAAGAGAATCCAACATTTGATTTTCTTGTCTTTGAAAATATAAGTATTCAGGAGATTTTTTGTTTTGTTTGATCTAGCAAGGAATAGCCAAAGTGAATCTCATTAATGGAATTTATATATATATATATAACATTGTGTTGAGATAAATTAAAGAATTGCAAAGATGCATCTCTTGTCTGTAAACATTTAAATGCAAAAAATGTTACATATATGCTCATATATATTATATTATGTAGAAGTGTGTATAAATAATTGGCTTTTGATTAATAAAACTGGCATCGGAAAGAGCTTGGGAATTTTTGCAAAGGACAAGGAAGCAGAAGAGCTTCTTCCAAAAAATTAAGGAAGACATTTTATATTTTCATTTTAAAAAATTTAATAAAATCAATTTTGTTAACAAAAATTTCAATTCTGTCGTTTTAATTAAAGGAAAATATTTTTAACCACCTCGCCAACCACAATTAATGAGTGCGAATAAGAGATAAATGCTCGTTAAAATTAAAAACTGGTGACTGACGTCTTTATTATGAATATGTTGAAATATTTTGATAAAAATAAATAATTAGATTGTGTTTAATTTATGAGTTTCAATATTAGGTGTGAATTAATTCCATATTTTTATGAGATATTAATATTTGTAACCTATGACTTATTTTATTACTAACCGAGATTTATGGAGATTAATTTGAGCATTATTTAAATTTAATATGATTATATTAAATTTAAATTTCCACTCCTATATAAGGAGCATTTGGTGATCGGACTCGTTCACCCTGATTTCATGTAGACGTGTATATCGAGGACACAAAGTTACGAGCCCATGAGTTTTATCTTAAAAACGTTATCGACCGTAAATACCTGCAATTAGGAAGGCAATAATGTCTTTAGGGCAATGACTTTGTCACGACTTTTAAAGGCTAACTTTATTTATTTATACTATTTTCTATAAATTATGTTATAAGTATTTTTCACATATATATTTGTGTTATTAATTTTAAATAACTTTAGAAAAATTATTTCTCGTAAAATAAAATACAAACTAAAGCTATATTTTTTGACACAATATACTAAAATTCCTTAATAACTAATAAAAAAGTAAAGGAAAACTTTGGTAGAAATTAATAAGTCTATGCTCTATAATGAAAATGATTTTGAAATCACATTTTCTGTTTTGAGAAAGGGAGTCATTTTAATACATACATTTTCATTTTGAAATTAAAGGGCACTTATAGTATTATTTATTTAATTATGTTTTATACAAGGGTGCTTTAGTATTAATACATTTTTTTTTATCAAAACCAGGATTCAATTTTATATGGGTATAAATTTATTGGAAAAAAAATATGAAACATGATAAAATATAGGGTATTTTTGTTCACTAATCATTTTTGTTATCTGTGGGGGGCATAATTTTGGAACCATTACTTGGGCCGAGTGGTCGAAGAAAAGCTCATGAAGCAAACCCAGGAGATGGAAAACGGACCGTGGAAGACAAAAATAGCCATAACGACCGGCCGATCATAGTGTCGAGATCAACAAAAATAAGGATGTCAAGATGGGCGTGCTAGCCAATACAAGAGGAACACATGTACCTACAAGCATGATTGGTACCCGCAGCCGAGGTGGGCGCCCTGATGAATGATGACGAGACACATCTACTAGAATGCACAACCAGTGTTCGTTGTCGATATGGGCGTCCAGACAAGTGAGAGTTCGACGTCTGTAAAGTGCATAATTGCTTATGGACAAGGACATGCTCCACACGTGAAAATGATAGAATTATTGAGCAAGCAATACCTTTTATAATCATTTTACCTTTAACCTAGTAAACATTGTGACTCTTATTCTATACGTATAAATAGAAAGGTATAGCTCCGGGAGCAAGGGAATTTCTCAATAGCAAGACACTCACTCCCATACATGAATACTCTAGAGAATAACCATCGCCATTGTACTCAACAAAAAGGCCATCGAAGCCAAGTGAAGAACACCAACACACACTCGGGAAGGATGTACTACCGGATTGGGTATAAAAGCCACCGGAGGAACCTACCCTCGCCAACAAAAATCTCGTTCTCATTACCATCATTTTATTGTTCATTATAGTCACCTTCGCTAAGTTTGATTGCCAACTCTACCGATTTGGGCCGATTCTGTCTTCTTTTGACTTGGTTAGATTTATACCATCCACATTATCAATTTTATTGTACCAATAAAGTGCAGTAAATTTATAAACTATAAAATTTGTACGTGCATATTAAGTATATTTGAAAGGAGTATCTTGATTTTTCCCTATTGTCAATTAATGCTTTATTTGACTTAATCTAAATTATATAACACTTAATATAGTGTTAAATTATTTTTATTTGGTTAACTAAGAAGTTTAAATTAGATTTTAAAAGGAGCCATTGTACAAAATTAATTTAATTTGGCAGTGTAATTTCGTCTCGGAAGCAATAAATACTCCTAGAATACCATATATGCCAATATATACTAGATGTCAATGGTAAAGCTATAGCTACACATACCGGAGTTATCATCCATGCATGGGCAGTATCGATCTATATATGTGAAGTTCATGTAATGAGCTTTTGCGCTTAGCCAATAATTGGAGGACTGCGACATGATATATATATATATATATATAAAGTATTAATTCCACATGTGATATCTTGTCAACATTGCTATTCATGTTACTTAGGCTCCGTTTGATAGCAACATAGAAAATGAAAAGAAAAATAACTAATTTAGGTAAGAAGATGGAAAATAAGTTGAGGGATGTGGTGAGATTAACTCTTGTTTTTTGTTTTTTTCCATGACAAAATTTTCTTTGGGTGATAGTGAAGAAAAATTTTCCACAAAATATTAAGGAGGATGGAGGATATATACTCACAAAAATGAGTATGAGATGGAGAGTATCTCACCATATGCCTCAACTTATTTTTCATATTCTCACCCAAATTAGTTGTTTTTATTTTCATTTTCCATGTTGCTATCAAAACGGAGCCTTAGAGTCATTTTTCCTTTTTTAAGGCAAAATGTAGTGTCAAAATAGAACGCGCGAAAAAGCTTTAATAACTTCTTTTGGGTAAGTTAATCAAATTAGCTAGTTTCACAAGTCATATGTTTCTATCACATAAAGAATGACAGTATTATATTTTTCTCCGTTTCGCGATTTAAAAATTCTTGACTTGGAGACACTCTGGCTGTCGCTTAATCCTCATCTTTGGACACGCTAAAAAGCGCCATATTTGGTTTTATAAATAACGTGATGACCAACAAAATAAGGAGGTTAAATTGAGCCATTTTCAGAGTAATGGGTGTTTTTGAAAGTTTATGGGTTTTTATGATTTTTGAGTCTATGAATGTTAGTCGGAATACTACCACTCTTAATACTTTGTTCAGAATTGGTAAACTAATTCTGACTTATGCAAAAAAAAAAATGGAGAAGAAAAATTTTCCGATATTTTTTTTTCCGTTCTGTGTATTGTGTTTTTGAAGATGGAGATACTTGCGTAGTGGAAGATTTGGAGCTATCCAAAACCAAATTGACCAAAAGACTTGGTTAATTTGTTGGATTTAAAATTTGAAAATTCAAAATAATTTTATTTTTAATAAAATAAAATTTCCGAACAAATTTTGTCCAAAAGGATAGTACTTTAGTTTGGACCAATTGGTGTGCATGAATTACACTTATGTAAGTTTTCAACCCATACAACAAAACTTAGATATCCTTAGAGCCCAACCCGAAAGTCGAAATATCCTTATATGAAGCCATGTAAAATTTCACATTTCCTCTATGTAGGACTTAAAAAATACAAAAAAATGGCTTGCTTTATTCTATTTTTTCAAAATAGGTGGGGTGGGTATCTGGTTATGGTGTGGTTATATGGAAAGTTCTTGGTATTTGATTTGAGGAATTTGTTTAATTAATTCCCTTTTTCTTTTGTTTTATTTATAAGCTTTTAATTGATTTGTCTGCAAAATGGGGGAAAGTCGATTAACGAAGTTACACGTGAAAGCAATTAGAATAGTTGATGTACAACTGGATATTTTAAGATTAAGGGGACATTGTGATCTCCTTTTATGTTTATTTGTACAATTCAATATATTCATTAACTTCAATAATTAAACTATCATTGAATTAGAAAGGAAGGCTCCTTTATTTTTCCATTAATATAAAATTTTCAAAAAGGTCATTGATGAGTTAGGGCATATAAGGTGTTTTCCTATTATTTTGTGTATAGATTTTAATTTTGTTCTCTTAATTTGGAGCACTTCAGGTTCTCCTTAATTTGAAGTTTCATGCAATTCAGATTTTAGAGGTAAATTTTTAGTTTCATTAAAAAGTACTCGGTTTTGAAACAAGTGGATTGTTTAAGCGGTAACTAATATTCAGATAAAGACGATGATTCATGTTAGAGTATCACTGTATTATTACCTCTTTTTGCTTAACTTTGAGTTCAGATATAACTTACTCTGAATGCCTCTAAAATAAGAATTTAATGTATAAAAATAATATAGTAATACACATTTGGATTTCATTTATATATATAAGAAAAATCAAATTCAGATTAATTTAGGTGAGAAAAAATTCAGAAGCACCATAAACATTATAAGTATTTACGATGATTATCTGGCCTACAACAATGTCCATGTTAATTCTCAAAAAAAAAAAAAGAAGCAATGTCCATGTCAGTAGAAAATTGCTTGCAATAATTTTCAAGTTTTTTTTAACTAACTTGAAAAAATAATTCTGACTACTCTGATTTTTCTACTATTATCCTAATTTATTTCATCCCTTGCATTAGACAATTCCACGACAAATTTTAAGAGGGACAAAGGGTAATGAAATTAAGCAAAGAGAATCTAACATAAGATTTTTGTCTTTAAAAATCCATAAAATTAGAAGATTTTTGTTAGCTAGTCAAAATGAATCTGATTAATGACAAAATATTTATAACAACATTGTGTTGTGATGGATAATTGCACGCATCAAGATGCATTTCTTGTTTATAAGTAAACATCTGAGGCAAATAAATTTACATACATAACACTCTGTCTATTTTAAATTAAAGGGTTAATTGCAGTTTGTCCCTCTTAACTATAACCCTACTAACACTTTACCATATGAACTATCAACGGGGTTAAAGTTTTAAACAATTTAGGGCCTCAATGTAATTATTGATAAATGAAGGCATCAATGTAATTTTAGACCTTTTGATAATATATGTATATGTAAATGTAGAGAGAGAGAGAAGAATTTAAAAACAGAGCACTAGCCTCCCTTGCATCTATCTCGTTGCCAAAGTCGAAATGTAGATGATTTTGGCTCGGCTTTGCCGGTGGTTCACTGTCGCTGATTTCTTCAGCATTTTCATTGCTATTTTTGCTTTTCTCTCTTTAAGTTTTCAATGAGGTTCTAATCAATTTACGGCTTTGATTTAGAGGGACGATCATCGTCCTAAGGATGAATCGTTATTGAACAAGGCATGCATATGTACGGTGAAAACGAAGGAGATGATGTTGATAATGCATGTCATTGCCATTTATCATCATCCTTAGAACCAAGAAAAGATCAGGAAAAATATGAATTCAAGTTGATTGGATTATAGGGCAGCAATTGGTTTTAGATTGGTAAGTGGGAAACAAGAAAACTGAAGAGTAGAGACAGTGAAATTAGCAATGGTGAACCACCGGCAAACCCAATCAAAAACATCAATGAAAATGCCGATGAAATTAGCGACAGTGAACCACTGGCAAAGCTGAGCCAAAATCGTTTTCCACTTCGGCTCTGGCAACTAGAAAGACGGAAGAGAAACTTGTGCTATGTTTTTAAATTTTGCTCTCTCTTTACATTTTTTTATCACTCAACAAGCATTTTATCATTAACTAAAACCATTATTGTACAAATTATCAAATTTGCTGACTATAAAACCTGCTTAAAGACCTATCATTTAAGTAGTTCTTACACAAATCATTTGCTAATGTTCTTACACACTTAAATTATTCCTCATAGTTAGATTAGATCGAGCCATTTGATAAGTGGAGGGTGGTCAGTTTGAAACGAACGTACCCTGAAGTTGAAAATGTCGAAAAGTAATTGCAGAGCAACAATATATGGAACTGGCTCGGGTTAAGCAGTCCTAAGGGGAGGAGAGACCAATATGATGTCGTCTCCTCTAACAAACAGAAATGGAATCGTGCACCTTGTGGTCTGGACAATGTCCTCGTAAGTTTCATCATCAATCTCCACAGTCGTAACAATTTCTTCAACGTCCCCAAAAATCATATTCAAATGCTGATCATAAGCATGGAGTTTGTCGCGAAGTTCACGGTCGATTGAAGCTTGACGTAAATATGCTCGTCGAGACTAAGCCTTATAAGATCCAATGGCTCATTCACTACGTTTTCTTCTTCGCTGGCCATTTACATATACATATATTATTAAAAGATCCAAAATTACATTGTTACCCTCATTTATCAAGAATTACATTTATGCCCTAAATTGTTTAAAACTTTAATCCTGTCAGCTAAAATGGATAAATTGCAATAAATTGAATGGTTTGTGGCATTAATTGCTAACATTAATAATTCATATGGTAAAGTGTTAGTAAGGTCATAGTTGAGAAGGGGAAAGTACAATTAACCTAAATTAAATTAGAGTTTATGTTTGACTTTTACATAAATAAATAAAATAATTGACACTTAATCTAAGATGAATGGTAGCCTGGTATATATATATATTCTCTAATATATGCATGCATATATATTTTATAAAGGAGTGTCTCTATATGGTTTTCCTATGCAAAAATAATAATTTAGAAGGAGAATATATTATGGTGAATAGAAATGGACTAGATGTTCCTCTACTACAGACACTGGATGTCCGTTTGAGTTCCATACAGACATCAGTTATTTGTATGTGAAAGAACTTAGCTAAAAAATTTATCATTTAATTTCCTAATATACAAGATAATGTTATATGATAGATTTATCCTACTGAATGGAACTCCTATACATAGATACTCTTAGGAAGAACGTATATTGTAAAAGGTCTTTATGACTAAAATAAATTATGAATTAATCATATTACCCTTGTTGGTGCAATAAGTAATTCATGTTTTTATCAAATAAAACGGATACAATATTATATTTCACATGCATGTATCATTATTTTATATTGTATCCGATAAAAACACAAACCAAAGACATAAATTATGGTGCGGAATAGTATTACTATGAAATCAATTTTGGAATACTATTGCCCTACATATGGATTGTTTTATAAATTAGATGAGACATAATGTTGTGATCCAGCAAACTATAGTGTATATTATTTTATATATTGACACACAAGTATATGTAAATTTATATAATTAGAAATTTAGTTGAACAAGTTTTTTCATGCCCCATTACTATAGGCAAACAATAGATGTTAATAGACACCAACTAAATATCATGAAGAGACCACAACATATTAAGAAAAGGGTTTAGTGTCATAGTTGATCTCTATATTATTGAATTTTCATTGTTCTAAAAAAATTGAATAAACAGTTTAGATGGTTACTAAACTTTGGTTCCAATACCACTTTAGTCATCAAACTTTTAAATGAACTATTTTGGCCCTAACTTTGGAGTAACTACCACTTTAGTCATTCCTTCTAATTTGATCGTTAAATTAAACGGAATGAAACCATGTGTAAGGCACATGAGTCATTTAAACATATTTTGATCATTTTGGTTATACAATAGCCTAAGTTGTGTTGTTTGTTGAAAATATTGCTATGTTTTATACAATGTGTGTTTTATTTTGGTGAGATTTATCGGAAGAAAATGCCGTTTTGTTGCAATATGACCGAAATGACTTTACACAAAGTCATGTGCCACAAAAATGTATCAAATTTAACTGTAAGATTGGACGAAATGGTCAAAGTGGTACTCACTCCGAAGTTGGATAGCCAAAGTGTTTTGTTTTAAATTTTAATGGCCAATGTAATATTAAATCGAAAGTTTAATGGCTCTTTGCCAGCTTGTGTCAAACAAATAGGACATTGTGTTGTACTTGCCCGTGTGTCACGGGGCGTCCTTTGATGGCACAAAGGAGGCCGCGTGAGCGACCGTGTTAACCGATAGCCCGGTCGAGTGTGATCGAATTTAATTAACAATTAACGAACAACATGCAACAACAGTAATTTTAACGAGAGCGTGAGCACAAATTGAGATTACTTCATTGCAAGAAAATGAGATTACATGGAAAGCTGTTACAATTCGAAAGAGAGTAAGAGCTTGAAAACAAAGTGCTAAACATCGTGCACTGGTAGGCAACTCGGGTGTAAGGTAGATAGTCTTATCCCCACATATAACCACTTAATGAAAATACCAAAGTTGTAGCAGTGCACGTTGGGTCTTACAAGTTACAAGAAAACTTATACAAAAGAAATGCAATACAATTACAAAGAAAATTCCTAGATCTAATTACATGGAAACAATATTTACATATGAGAAACCTAAACATAATAAAACTAGATGACGCTGGATCGCCTGTTGGGCCGTGCTGCGCTCGGGCGCAAGCACGGTGCTGATGAAGTGTCGTCGATGTCGGTCACGAGTGCTGTTGGAAGGCACCCCGTGACACCGTGCCATACCCCCATTGTACATTATTTTATTACTACATGGTTTAATATCTTATTTCACTTGGCATTTGATGGGACGAATAATTTAGAAATATTCCAAATTTGAATCTTGTTAGATTTAAAACCATTGTGCAATCAACCGGCAGGCTTAGAATTGTGAAAGGAGATTAGTCCTATATCTAATGTAATGTGAAAATATATACCTAGTGAAAAGTCAAAAATAATTATTTACATTTTTTTTGAGGGAATAATTATTTACATTTAGAGAGCATTATTTGCGTTTATCGAATTATTTGTGAAGTTGGGCTTGAACCCAAGCGGTCCAGACGAACAACTAGGGGCTCCAATATAATTTTAATTATATATTTTCTATTGCAAATTGTATATATAAACTCAATAAAAACTTAGAATATAATTAAAGGCGTAAAATATTTGTATTAAAGCACGTAAATAATTAAACTCGTACTAGCAACATCATCTACAAATGTCAACTATTGGATTCTTTCAACTCTTCAAGTTAAAAAAATAAAAAATAAATGAATCTTCAAGTAAGTCAAAAAAAAATTAAATGAAAATTTATTTACATGTTTAATGCACACCAAACCATCTTTTATTACAATAAAGGGTGAAAACTAAAATTAAATAAATTATCTTAAATTTAGTGAAATTGACTTTAAGAAAAATCCGTTGAATTCACCAAAAGGTGAATTGTTACTTGTCATTAAGAACCAAAGAAGTAACTTTTTTTTAATACATATATTTTGAATCATCCATATATGAAAGCCCCAATAACTATAAAGCACATCAAAAAGTTATTTAACACAATTTTTTAAATAGTACGTTCCAAAATAACCATAATATTTTCAAAAGGTATATCTTTTTAAGTGTAATATATATATATAGGGAGGATTTTAAGATCAACTTTTTTGTCTTTAAATGCGGAGAAATTATTTTGAAGGGTAAACGGATGAATTTTGTGATGAAATATTGCGAAATAATTTTCATGATTAGTATATTATTTCTCCAAAAATTTATCGAAAAATTCAACCGGGAAGATATTTAACTAAAAAATTGATATATATATATGTGTGTGTGTGTGTACATTTTTTACCGTTAAAATTTTAGATATTTAGCTAGTCCATTTTTCGGTTTAAATTTTCGAAGATGATCTCAATGATTTACTAACAATTGCAATCATTTTCACCAAGTTTTATCAAAAAATTCATCCGTTTACCTCCTCAAAATAGTTGATCGACTTTTAAAGAACAAAAAAATAATTATCTTTAGATCCTTCCCAAATATATATATATATAAAGCAATTATCTAGAAAGGTCTCAGCTGCTCTATAGTTAACATTCCATTTTTAAAGAAGTGATTTAACTAGAAAATTGATCTATATGTATTTTTGGCCATTGAAAATTTAATTAATCCGTTTATCTTTTTAATGTAATTTAATAAAAATTATTTCCATCAAATCTCATCAATAAATTTAGGAAAAAAAACATATTAAACCTTGAAGTTTGGGTCTAGATTCAATGTATCCCCTGATGTTTCAAAATCCTCAATATCTCCCCTAACGTTACATAATTAATTCAATTGAGACTCTGACTCTAACTCCGTTAAAATTTTGTCCAAATATTTACACTTAACCCCCTAAAACTTTAAAAGTGACACTAAACCTCCTTAATTTATATTTTTATCTTTTAAATCCACCATTGATATATATATACACACACCCCTTCGGCCACCTTCACCGCTGTAACACCACCACCATCTCCACCTCTTTCTCTTCTAAACCAACTCACCCATCCGAGAATCTCACCACAATCATTGTGTTTCTCTCTCTCTCTCTCTCTATATATATATATATATATTTCACCATTGATATATATACACACACACCCCTTTGGCCACCTTCACTGCAATTTTTTTTTTGTAAATTCACAATGGCTTCCCATGCTATGAGTTGCACATGTGTGTGTATTAGGGGTGTTCACGGGTCGGTCAATCGACCCGTTGACCGACCTTTTGGACCGGACCGGACCGAAAATGTATATAAAACTGGACCGAACTGAAGCAGTGTTTATCGGGTTGGTTTCGGTTGGTCCATCTGTCTGGGCTTGATATATGGGCTTGTTGCAAAATAAAGTTGGGACTAGAATAATAAAAAATGTCTTAACAAAAAAATGGCCAACTTTTGCAATAAATAAATAAATTAATACACAACAACAAAAATACACAGCCTATTATACAACATTACAAATTAATACACGGCCATTTTATAAATAATATTAGCATATATATATTTTTTAAAAATATACAAATACTCAGTTTGGTTCAGTTTTATAGGGTTTTTTAACCTATAGGACCAAGGACCGGACCGAATTTAATCGGTCCAAAAAAAAGTAGATCGAACCAACCCGCAATATATATAAAAACCGAAAAAAGCCTACGGTTCGGTCGGTCTTTTCGGTCCGGTTCGGTTTTTGCACACCGCTAGTGTGTATATATATCAATTGTGGATTTAAAAGGCAAAAAAATATAAATTAAAGGGGTTTAGTGTCACTTTTAAAATTTTAAAGGGTTAAAGGTAAAATATTTGAATAGAATTATTAACGCAGTTAGAGTCAGTGTCTTAATTGAACCAATTATGTAATTTAGGGTAGACATTGAGAATTTTAAAACATTGGAAAAGAAATTGAATCTAGATCCAAATTTCAATATCTAATTTGTCTTTTTACCATAAATTTATCAATTTACCCGTCTAAAAGAAAAAGAAAATAGAAAATGCCCACCCATTATAACTAAGAATAAATATAGTTCCCGAAGCCTCGCTATAAAAAAGAAAAGGAACTAACCTTGAAGACTTGAAGTTCCCCCATCCAATAGCGACCTCCAATTTGAAATATAATTCGTTTTACATAAGTTAAGTCCACTTGCAAAAAAATTCCATCTTAATTAGTGATGGATTAATTTTTCAGAACACAAGGTTAACGTCTAAATTCATATAGATTAAAGAAAGGCGGTCAAAAACGTTAGGCTCAATTTTTATACATTTTTTTTTTAGCAAAAAGACATAACAACACTCACACGAAGTAACAGAACCATATTTTTAATAATATTATTTACTTTTCTTTTTATCTGATTAATGTCACAACTATTTATATGAAAAACAAGTGTTACCAATAAGCCAAAAATCTGTTGTCCTTCAGCATTAAAATTTAATCAAACTGAACAAATCTAACTCATAGAATCATGCATGTCAATGGCGAATTTATCATAGTCAAACGAAACTACGTACCGAAACGGATAGAAGACTGAACAAAATTCAATTGAGAATCTCAACAAAGTTACGATATAAATCTCTCTCCTCGCTGCTATTTTGGAGTCGCAAAACACACTAGTACAAGTTTTTGATAACAAATAATAATTATATCATAACTTCAGATCAAGAGCTTCTCAATCGCATCCTGAAATTGAAAATAAAATAAAATATTAGTATTACCATTATCATCAAATTCCCGGACTCAAATCATATATATAGATAATGGAATCACAAAGAATGATTTGAGTTCACCTTTAGCTGTTGTATTTGATTCTTCAATTGGCTTCCCTCATTGCTTGTAACCGAACAAGCAATCACAGGTCTAGTGACCCCGCATGCTCGACCAAGAGCTTGCTTTGACGGAACGAAAACATAGGGCACGTTCTGCAATAAAACATATAATAAAAAGATGATTGAGGCAGCTCCTTCAATTCACGTCATCATATTTCTCCTCTAAACAAATAATAACACCGAAGTGCTTCATCTACAAGAAGCTCACTTTATTACCCATGTCCTCCTATGACCTAGAAAACATACGTGGGCATTTCTATACATGCGTGTGTGTATATATATATGTGTGTTTGAAAACTAAGGGTGCGTCACGGTTTTGGAGAATTAATACTATTGTTTGGATTTTATGTAATTTTCAAATTTTAAAATTTTTGTTTGGCTAATTTGTAGAATTTATTTTAAATTCAAAAGAGAATGTTTTGAAGCCTTCCATTACCATCAAAAAATATATATATATATACTATTTACTTATATAATATGTATATATATACACGCATATATAATTTTATGTAACTGCATTTAGTAAAATATATATATATATATAGGTACTAATGGTGTGGGATCCGGTGGGAATATGTGCGCGTGTTAACAGTAACTGTTTGCACCGGTTAAAGTGTGGTGAAAGGGTTGAGTTGGGGTGGGTGAGGGTGGTGATTTAGAGGTGGGGCGTTCAAAAAATTACACTGATGTAACAGTAAGGTTTGTTACTCAAAAAAAAGGGGAAGGTTGCTTGGTTGCGGGGTGAGTGGTGGTGATTGAGGGTGAGCTTTTTGCTTCCTTTTTTTTAGTATTCATTCAGAAATAGAAATGAAAATCTCTACTCTCTTCGTAGAATTCAATCTTTAGAATTCATGGTTTTAGAATTTCCGTATAATTCTAAAACCGTGACATTTTAGTCTATCTAAACAATGAAATTCTAAAACCATGCCCCAATTCCAATTCCCACACCCATAGGGTGTGTTCGTCGTGCGGGATTAGAAGCAGAATTAATCCTATCCGGTGTTTGTTGTTGGAAATGATAGGATAAATAAATCCTATCATCTGTTTGATGCAAGGGTAGATACGATATGTTAATCCTATCCCGCATATGGTGCAACACAGGATTGGATTGCACTCAGGATTTATCCTTTTAGAACCGGATAAATATATACCACCCCATGGTTGCCAGATAACAAAATGAATATAAAAAATAATTTTAAATTAATTTTTTATTTATTTTGATCTTTTTCTTTATGCCTTTTAAATAATCAAATTTATTAATGAAAATTTTCAACCACCCAAAATCAAAGTAACTCAACTAATAAAATTCATTTCTTATATAATATGGTATTTTTATTTATTTTTTATTAAATAATGGCATTTATAAGAAACTTTAATTTTAGAAAAAAGCGTAGCATTAGAATTTGAAACTATACTTAATGCCTAGTTTGTAAATATTGTATGTAATATAGAACTTTTCTCCCGAAAGAGTTTTTTACGAAACTTATTTATAAATAGGAGAATTGCATTAGTTAAAAAAAATTGTGGACAACAATTAAAATTGCATATATTTTTAAAAGAAAAACAAGTTGTATTATACAATATCTGGATCTGTAATCCGGAACTCCATCAAATGTAAAATTTATTAAATCTTTATCCGACTAGTCCTTATCCTATCCAATCCCGCTTAATCCTTATCCGACTGATTCATTTCTTATCATATCCCACATAATTCCTATCCCACTAATTCCGACTCTTATTCTATCCGAATTCTGGCCTTTATCCTATCATATCCTACCTCTTATCTGGCACGCCAAACGTACCCTAAGGGTAATTGGGCCCTTGGGAATTGAGAACTATCCCACTAATTCCGACTCTTATTCTATCCGAATTCTGGCCTTTATCCTATCATATCCTACCTCTTATCTGGCACGCCAAACGTACCCTAAGGGTAATTGGGCCCTTGGGAATTGAGAATTGGTTATTCCTCTAGGTAAAGGGTACTCTTATATCCCTCTTATATAGACTTTGATCCAATTATGGCCCATCTCGCCATGTAAGTAAAAAAGTATTGGGAATCCCTTGTTTACTTATGCAGGTGACTGGAGGATTAATGTTTGACAAATGAACTCTTAAATGTCCTTTTTCAATATAGAAGTTAGATTTTTTATAGAACTCCCTCCATCCCAAATAAAGAATCCACCATTCAGATGGATGTCCCAAGTTAAGAGTTCACTTTCCTTTTCAAAGCATAATCAATCTTTTAAAACTCAAGATGGGAAATAAGCTTTGTTCTAACCATTGATTGTTAAAGAGGAGGAGCGTTGTGCTATATCAACACTTTTGGTTATGAGGCTGGGTACAAATCAAAGTCATTCACAAATAAAATAATTTGTATTTACAACGTTCAAGTCACTATGAACAAAGCAATCATACTGAGGAGATATTCAATGCCAAACGAACACAAGTATACAAGTGAAGCGAACCTTAGTGGAAAGAGCTACCAAAGAGCCATATGAGAAGATATCCGGTGCACATAGTGTGAGGAAAGAAATGCGATGAGCTAAAATGGAGCCTTATCATTGTCTCTAGTGTTCCACATAAGGATGCCATGTGGTACACTAAGTTTATTCTTCTTTGGGCCATGCAACCGGTGAAACATTATGAATCCAAGGACAAAACGAGAAATATAAGTTTGTAAGGTGATGTGATTCACATGAAAATGTTCTGGATTCTCTTTGGAGGGGTTCTTTAAGGATTCGAAACTTTGAATATGTTAGGATTCTTATCTGCTCTTTTTCTTCACAGTTTCAACTATTTGAAGGAAACTTGAAAGAAAAAGTGCCATGATAGAAGTGCATCCTATAGCTTAAATATGGGAAAAAGCCTTCTTTGAGTTATATTTTGGGATTCTTATCCTCTCTTCATCTTTCTAGCTCGTCTATTTAAAACAAAATGTGCCATAATAGAAGTGCAGCAAATAAATTAAATTAAAACAAAACATAAAATAAATAAATGAGCCTTACCTTATCCTCAGCAAGAAGTGGTAGATGAAGAAGGATTTCTAGGGGCTCAGTATCAGCTGCCATGACAACAAACTCAGAAATTCCTCTGTTTAGGGTCTTGGTGGCTGAAATTACAAACCCAAATTAGTGGATGAAATTAAATTCTCAAACAAAAAGCTGCTAATACAATAACATATTGGGAGAACAAAGGATTAAGGTGGAAAACACGAATATAGTAAGAAACTGACCTTCATTAGCACCCTTTTTAAGCTGTTTATAATTAGCAGCTTGTTGAATGAGGTCCAATATGGTTATGGTCAATTGAGAATCTGCCAATGGGTATGCTTTTGGGTTCACAGCTTCGGCGGTCTATATTCAAATACACATGTATACATGAATATACATATATATATATATATATGTATATATGTGTGTGTGTATTTCCGTGTATGCAAAATCACATTAAAATACCATCTAGAAAAGGAAGGACAATCAACAAAAAGTAAAAAAGAGAGTAAATTTTGACAACACAGTAGAACTATAGACGATGTCTACATTCAAATACGTCCAAATATATGAATATACATATATGTGTAAGAATATTAAAAATTACATTAGCATATGCACATATAAAAGGAAGTAGAATAAACAAAAAGAGAAGGCATGTGCGTGTTTGTGTGTTCATATTTCAAAATTACATTAACAAAAGGCATTTATAAAAGGAAGTACAATCAACAAAAAGCAAAAACGAGTAAATTTTGACTATTCAGTAGAACAATCGACGATAAAACCGTAAAGAAGAGAGACAGAGAGTGAATTGACATTTCTACATTCATAAATATATAATGAATATCTATATTCAAAATTACATCAACGTATGAATATATTAGAGAAAGTAGAATCAACAAAACGAAAAAAAAAATAGGGAATTTCGACCATTCATGAAACAATTGACAACAAAACCCTTAGAATACACATAAAAGATAGAAGAGAGAAAGTACCATATTGGCGGAGAGTTGAGAGCCGCTGCTGAGAGAATTAGGTTTTGCTGAAGTGAAAGGGCAGAGAGGGTTTAAGAGAAGAGAAATTGCGATTGGGGTTTGTTTTATGAGGTGTTGGTAACTCAAACCGGATTAAACTCGTTCATACTAGGTACTAGTTCGGTAGATTGGTGTTTGGAGACTCGTACGGGATTAAACTGCTTCGGAGTCAGCTTAGTGTTTGGAACTTATTCCGGAAAAATGAAACGCGTGTTTGGAAACTCGATCTCGCTAGAAAACGAAAATGCACCAGCCGGGAATCGAACCCGGGTCTGTACCGTGGCAGGGTACTATTCTACCACTAGACCACTGGTGCTTGTTAGCTTTTAGCCTAGTCCATTGAACTAGATCCTTCGTTCAGCTTCTAAATTGTGCTTAAAATATAAGACTTGATCTTGGTGCATATCCGATTAAAACATTTACCTTAACAATTTCAAATATTCAATGCAGGTTTTAGTCTTTTTTAAATCTTTATTATCACGGAGATGTGAATTGATAATGATTCTGAAAATTAATATTTTTTTTCCCACATAATTATAATGATGTTAAAAGAAAAGGTAGATAAAATTTGAATGTTCTTAAAGATAATGTTGATAGAGATGGATATTGTTTAGAAGTCTCAATGTATTTTTCAAATCAAATACCTCCCTCTTTTGATTTCTTTGTGTAGCCCAGAAGAGCTTTTAATTGGGTCCCTGATCTAGATTAACATTATCACGTTCTTAGAACTTCCAAAGCAAATTTAACATTTTCTATAATTACTGTAGAGAAATGTTATCGTTGAGATGTATATCATAATGTTATTGTCGTAAATGTATTGGTCACTTAGTCTTATATAATTCTCATTATTGATTCCATGAATGAGGATTATTCAAGTAGATTATAAGTGAGATATAATTTGAATGCAACGATGTTTGCTTATATTTGTATTTAAGCTAACAAACCTTTTTTTTTCCTTCTGTGTCATTTGTCTTTTATTTAATTGCCATGTCATTTGCCTTTTGTCGTTTATTTTAAAAAGAAGAGTCACGTCAAATTAAAAAGCTAGTTCAAACTTCTACTATGAAAAATTGGATGGAAGTTAGTTTTTGAAACTAATTAAAAAAAAAGGAGCAAAATTTAATAGTACTTTGATATATATAAAAAAATATTAACCTAGTAGAAAACAAGGACGGCAATATTCGTTGCCATTTTTAGTCATTAACTTTTTGTAATTTCGCTTCAAAGTTTAGTTGTAATGGTTGACCTTTTGTGTCTTTCGTTTGACCCGAGAGAAAAAAATCTAGAATTTTTATGTCGAATACGGAAACTTAATTAATTATAATATATTTTAACGCTTTCCCTTAAGTTGGTGCATAGATATTGAATATTCCAAACTTGCTGATCAAAACAACGATAGTGAATACATCGGCCAACTGTTCTTCCGAGCATATATAAGGCACTATAACTATGTTTTTCTCAAATTTCTTTTCAATGAAAAATCTATCAACTTTCACATATCTTGTTCTATTATGTTGAAATGAATTTTGAGCAATATCACATGTTACATTGTTATCACAATATAATATCATAAGTCCTATCGGTGGATAATTTATATTAGCCAATAACAATTTCAACCATAATAATTCTCAAACTCCCACTGCCATTCCTCGATATTCTGCTTTGGCACTCACACAAGAAACGACATTATGTTTATTGCTTTGCCATGTGATGAGACTCCCACCAACAAATATGAATTATCCTGATGTAAACTGTCTGTCATTAACATTTCCAGCCTAATCAACATTAATGTACTTTTCAAATTTCAAGAAATCACTGTTTTTCGTAAACAAAATTTCTTTTTCTAGAGTTGTCTTCAAATAATTAAGAATTTTCATCACAACTCGCATATGCGTCTCTCCAGGATTATGCATTAACTGGCTAACTGTACTTAATGCATAAAAAATATGGAGCCTAGTATATGTTAAGTACATCAATCTTCATACCAATATCTGATAACGCTCTTTATCAATAGGCATTTGGTCAGCTTCAATTTTCAATTTAATAATTCTTCCATGGAAGTATCTGACGACTGATAGGCAAACATTCCTATTTTACTTTGTAAATCTAATGCATATTTTCTCTAAAAAAGAAAAATGCCCTTTGAAGATCTGGACACCTCAATCCTTAAAAAATACTTTAGCTCGCCAAGATCTTTCATCTCAAACTCCTGAGATAGGTATTTTTTTAATGCTTCTCTTTCACATGGGTCATCCTCAATGGCAACCATATCATCAACATAAACAATAGGTACTGTGATATTCCCATGGCATTTTTTCAATAACAACATATGATCAGAATTGCTTTGTTCATACTTGAACATTCTCATTGATCTAACGAATCTCCAGAACCAAGCTCTCGAATACTGTTTTAAGTCATACAAATATTTTCTCAATTTGCATTTGTTTCTATGCTCCACAGGAACATGTATACCTCATCCTCTAAATCCTCATACAAGAACGCATCATTCACATCCAATTATTGCAGTAGCCAATCCAAATTTACCGTTAAAGATAGAAACACACACACGGTGTTAATTTTTGTCACTAGTGCAAATGTTTCCAAATAATATATCCCATTTTTCTGGGTGTAACCTTTCGCTACAAGTTTTGCTTTGAATTTTTCGATTGTTCTGTCTGCCTTATATTTCATCGTGTACACCCATTTGTAACAAACACGCTTCTTCCCTACTGGCAATTCAACTATATCCCATGTAACATTCTCTTTGTTTATTGTTACTTTTCATTTTGGATCGTCCAAAGCTTCATGCACACTGTTAGGAACAGATACAGAGGATAACTAATTTACAAATGACTTATTCGAATCATACAACCTATCGTAAGATACATATTTGCTTATAGGTTATTTAGATTTACTAGCAAGATTGGGTTCATATATTAGTTTAGGCATGCCTCTATTGATTCGGTTAGGGTTTTTTTTAGCTGGTTCAGGAGAAAATACATGAGAATCAAAAGAAGGTACTTGATATTCAAGTTCAGATGTGTCTGATGGAGACAATTAGTTATTTATACTAGGCGATGGTAAGCTTAAAGACTGTGGCAAATTCAGCAAAGAACTTGGTGAACTTAATTCTGGCGAATTCAGCGGTGAACTTAGTGGATTCAGTAGTTATGAGGTTTACTGTAGGGATACCTCAAGTTGAATTATCTTAGCCTCATTCAACTTAATGAAAACAACATTCATAGTCACGTATAATTTTTTAGTGTGAGGATGATAATACATATACCATTTCTGAGTAATGAAGATAAGCAACCCATAAAAACGCATTTGAGAGCACAAAATTCTAATTTGCTATGTTGTTCTTTTAGCAAATGAATAAACGCAATGCATCTAAATACATGTTGGGGCATATTTGGCACTACAAGAACCAATAACTTTGTGGAAGACATCAAATAGTATTTGAAAGTTATGGCCCATTAATGGAACACGGTTGATAAGAAAACTACACAAACAAGTGCTTCGCCCCATTAAGATGTTAGAGCAATGACCCCGAGTAGTGATGCATGTACTACTTCTAGTAAACGCATGTTATTCCTTTCTGCAACACCATTTTGCTAAGGTGTATACGGGCATGTAATCTGATGAACAATTCCATTGTGCTTGAAATACTCATTCAATTCCGTACTCATGTATTCTCCACAATTATCACTCCGAAACACCTGAATTGTGGCTTTATATTGTGTGCTGACCTGTTTATGGAATCTCTGAAATAAGGAACTTACTTTACTTTTATAGGACATACCAATGTCATTCTTGTGCAATTATCAATGAATATAACAAAACAATAAGCACCATTTAAAGATGGAATATGAGAAGGCCCCCATATATCTAAGTAGATTATCATGAAATGAACTGAACATTTATTAAGTGATGGTGGAAATAAATTACTATGGCTTTCTACAATTTCATAAGTTTCACAACGAAAATTAGATAGTTCAACATTCCTAAAAGTTTTAGAAAATAACTTTTTTAAATAGTTAAAAGATACATAACCTAATCGGTGTTGCCACAACCAAATCTCATCCTTAGTCTTTTTTTGTAGAGTCACGTCAAAGGGCCTAATGTAATTGATCCGTGCACTTTAATGCCAAATTCAAGTAGTACAAGTTTTCTTGCTTAAAATTATAACCAATTGTCTTACTCGTCTGAATATCCTTAAAGACACAGTGAGAAGGCCAGAAAATAATGATATAATTTAAAACATTAATAACCTGACTAAGAGACAATAAATTATTTTTTAGTCAGGGAACTACGAGCGCTGAATTTAAATTTAGGAAATCTAATAAATGAGTAAACTCTTCTCCCAATAACAAGGATTGGATCACCATTAGCTGCAAAAATAAATTTTTTAAATGAAGGGGTAAAAGAGGGAACTTGATTAAAATCGAATGCCATATGACATGTAGCACCAAAATCAATTATCCATATATCATTCAAAACGAATGCATAATTTAATGTCTTATCAGGTGTCCTAGCGGTTGTAAGCAATCCCAAATCTTTTTTATTATCACGTTGATTTAAACAACGACTACGATAATTATTCCACGAGGTTGGATAACCAATTATTTTATAACACACCTTTTTAAAATGTCCGGTTTGTCCACATACTAAACAAGATGGTACTTTGAATAGTTCCAATTATTTTGAAATTGGGAATCACTAGCTTAGTTTATGTGATTCTACCGATTTGAGATTCTTCGGGATCGATCTTGATCGTTTAATTTAGACTGATTTTGTAAAATGTGAATGTAGGTTATTGTGAGGTTGTACAACTGAAAATTCAAGATTAATTCTAACAAGACTAATGTTACAGTTATATTTAAAAATTGCAAAAAAACCCAAAGTCAACTAATGCTGAGGTGGCAGATGGTCAAAATCAACATAAGTCAACTACTAGTCAAAGTCAACGAGCTGAGGTGGCAGACGGTCAAAGTCAACGAACCCATGTCTTAGCTGGATAATTGCACCTTGTGCCACTAAGGCAGGCACCCCTTTGTTAATGTTTCTACTCCTATTTAGCTTTAAACATATTACTATGCTTGAGATTTGTCCATTACGCGCGTGAGATCAGGAAAGATTTATATATGCTCAAACTTTGGGTGGCGCATGTAGGCACGTGAAAGCTCCGATAGGGATTATTCAAACAAACTTTTAACTGTCTTTGTGAGATGAAGGTTGTAGTATAATGTTTGTGCATGTTTGAGGTTGTAGGAGGTGCTAAGTGGTTTTGATAATGGAGATATATGATGGAGTTTTAATAACTGGTGGTTTGGTGGCTGCGTGGTGGTGATTTGATTGGATGTGATGGCTGCGTAAAGACTAAGCAATAAGGAACATTATCCTCTGATACCATATTGACGTTTAGAAAGATATGAGAATATTAATTGTATTGTTAATCAGTTGAATTGATATAGGAGGACCCTATTTATAAGGTTATGCATAAGGAAAAAAATCAGGAAACATGATTAATTATAATATGTTCTATCAGAATAATACTTGTGTTATTAGCCCATCAAATTTTTCAAGGTCGATTTAGGTATTCTATAAAAGCAAACATTCGTATTTTGTATAATAAATCAACTACTATACGATGAAGACTTTTCATTAGTCATCGGATGTGGGTTGGATTTTTTTATTTCCTATGAACTTTAATTTCATAATTTATTTATTTTATATATTTTATCATAAATAATGTTGTTTGAATGTAAAGATAACAAAGCCTTCAACTGTTAGGCCACTTGATAATTTTTGATTTTTTTAAAAATTATATATATATCTACATCATACATGTATTGCATATGTACAAATATCATGTTTAATATAGTTCGGTAGATTGGTGATATCAACCACAACATCTTGCATTGAGCTAATAATATCTTTGAAAAATGCTTGCTCATGCATTATACAAATGTTGCAAAACAGCTTGACGCGGTGAGTTTTTCACTCGGCCTAAATAGAGTGGTTTTTTTATAATAGGTTAGGTCCAAGTTTTTCAAAAAAACATTCCACCCTTAGTTAGGTTGGATTTAAATTAGGTAAAATATATTAAACCTCCTTGAACTATCATATTTTTTCACTTCATCTCATAATTTATAAAAGTTGACAGTAAATTCCCTCAACTATTAGCCTTTGTTACTTAACCATTGAAATGATATGATAGTTGTCCCGGGGGGCTGTTCTCTATGGGTACAAGGTGGGGTGGAGGGAGCGGGGGAGGGGGTTAGGGCTTGATGATGATGGTGGAAATGGAGACTTAGGGTGGTAGGGGAAAGGTGTTGAGTCTTGTTTTTTTGTTTTTTTACTTTCGAATTTTGTCTTCTTTTTCTTTTTGAACTTAATTTATACAAGAGCAATTGTGTTAATTTAAAAGTTAAATAATAATGATTAATTTAAGGAGGTTTACTGTTGATTTTTATAATCAAGAGGATAAAGTACCAACACGTAAATTGGCTTATTGTCCTTTGACTCGGGAATTTAGTTGCTTTTAACAAAGTTAATTATTTGTAAAGTGATTGAAATCAATGAGCCCCAACTAACAATGGCTTACCTTCTTTCTTCTTGGGTAGTCCACTAACGAGATGCTTCTTTAGCAAAAATAAAATGTAGAATAATTTATAGGCAAGAATAAGATTCAGACCTCGCACTCTTGCTTGGTGTACAACCAATTTGGTCAAACAAACAGCCCTCAAATTTTCCCATGTTATACTTATTTTCACGTAGCTTTAACTGTTCTTTTTAAAATTTTAAATTTATATTAAATTTTGTTATATTTTATATCAAATTTTGAATTATAAATTAATGATGGTCAAACTTTTCAAATAAAATTACCATTTTTAATTTCAAAAAATTCGAATCAAACGAGTTATAAGTGGATGTAGATCGAGCGGATAATGTAATGTTTTTTGTTTTTATTTAATGATAGTCAAAGTCCTATTAAAATATCACTGAATGATGGCATTACCTTTTACATATTGGTCAAAACTGTTACTGATAGTGCCTAGCTGTAGATAGTTCCTATTTCACATTGTAGTGCAAAACAGTGGGAGTTCATTTATATGGTGCCAACTACTACTACTACCATGTGGGCTGTCTCAATTTTAATTATACAGGTGGATAAGATAGGATATTCATTATTAAAAGTTAATTTTCATCCAAAGTGTGGGAAAAGACGCACGGCGAGAAGCTGACCGTCACTGCCTTGCAATTGCGAGCACATCGTTACTCTCCAACTCGACGCTGTGCTAGCCTACCTGAGATAGTGGCGGTGGTGTTGTATTTTAGGAAAGAGGCTAAACCATCAGCCAAGGCAAGGAAGGAGAGAGAAATAGTATTTTTGATTTAGGCCAAATTTTGGTGAGGGAAAAAAAACAGAGAGAAAAAATTACATATTATGCTCCGTTTGATTGCAAGGTGGAAAAGGAAAATAAATTGAGTTAGTTTTGGTGAAAAGATGGAAAATAAGTTGAGTGATAGATGCGATATTCCCTTGATTTTTAAGTTTTTCCATGAAGAAATTTTCTTTGCTTGGTGGTGAGCCAAAATTTTTCACCAAAAATATTGAAAGATGGATGATATATACTCATAAAATGAGTAACATGTCTTACCTTATTTTCTATCTTTTCACACAAATTAACTAAAATTATTTTTCTTTTCCATCTTTACAATCAAACGGAGTTTACGTAGTCATGCAACATGTTTTCAAATTGTGTTTTTCAATTGTGTCTATAAAATTATTGTATTAAAAAAAGTATATATATATATATATATTGATAACCTCGCGTGCAAGGACTGAGTTACTTGAAGCAAAGGAGGTCAACTTAGCCTGTCTTCAAATTATATTCTACAATTATATCTCCGTAAAATTATTGTATTAAAAAAAATATATTGGGAACCTCGCGTGCGGAGTGACAGTAAAGCAGAGGGGGTCAATTGTCCTCTCCTCCCCACCCCCTTTTAATTTTCAGAGACTGTAAATTTACTTCTACAATCATTTTTATATATTGCCAATATATGCATATAAATGATGTTCACCCCCTCTAATATTTGAAAAATTACTAGTAGCACTAATCCCTCCCTCTCTCCCCCTCTTAGTACTAATTTTTTTTAATTAATAAAAACTGACGTTCATATTAAGTTTGCCTCCTCCTCCGTTTCTAAAATAAATGAGACTATTAATTAGAGAAATTTTAAAAGGAAAAATAAAGCATTTTCTTCTTTTTCATGGAAAATTAATTGCTAAGTCATACAATTCTTTTTTTTTTTTTTTTCATTTTCTTTAAGCTGTTTGTAATCAAACACATCCTTATAATGATATTGATTATTGGATATGATAGTGTTGTCTAATCTGAAGATTAATTGAGTGAAGTTGATAGCATTACACAATAATTATTGCTTCCAGATGGATTCGATCATCTTCCAAATAAGTTCTTTTAATAGTCCCCCCAAAACTTATAAAATGCCTGTTAAGAATTATTCTAGTCAGAGAGATATAATTAATCAGGAAGACAATTAAGTATTGATCGCAAACTTAATGTTCCATAATAAAGGTTTGATTTCAACAGTCAGGTACAAAGTGCATGATTCCTCTTCATCCACTATTTTTGGCGTGTCCAAAAGGAAGTTTTATTTTCAGAGCAAGAAAAAAAAATTGCTTAAAATAAAGGCAAAAGGTTAATTTGATAATATTGCATTTTTCGCAAAAGAAAAAGAAAATCATTTTGAATTGAACACTTTTTGGAGTTCATAAACAAAAGGTCCAAGCAACACTTTAGGTTCTGTTTGATTGTAAAGATAGAAAAGAAAAATAAATTTAGTTAGTTTGTGTGAAAAGATAGAAAATAAAGTGAGAGATTTTACTCATTTTATGAGTATATATCTTCCATCTTTCAATATTTTTGATGGTAAATTTTTACTCACTACCAAGCAAAGAAAATTTATTCATAGAAAAACTTAAAAATCAAGAAGATATGACCTTTATCACTCAACTTATTTCCCATCTTTTTATTAAAACTAACTCAATTTATTTTCTTTTTACCACTTTGCAATTAAACGGTGCCTTAGTGTTAATTTGGTTTAGAGTGAGTGGCCAATTCAAACAACTAGATTCTAGTATGGTTAACTCAACTATTTGTAGATATAACTAGATTACTTTTACTAAGTGAAAGAAGTTCTTGTTTTGGTTTAAAGTTTTGTTATTTGTTGCCACTCAATATGGTTTAATATTATATTCTCTTTGCGGCTTTGCCTCAAATATTATTACTAACTCTTTTTATTTTTCCTGGTATATCTCAAATTAAAAGCATTAGGCTATAGAATAATCAATATCATGCAACAGTTAACAATTTATTTGGTAATATATATATATATATATATATATATATAATCACTTTATCTCCCCTCTTCAAATGAATTCAAGCAAAAACTTTTAATTTGAGAGGAAGTATAATTCATGTAAAGATTTGAATCACAATATATATGCTAAAAATCAAAGTTAGCGTTAGAAACGTTCATTTTCAGAAAAACACAAAACTTCTCCTTAATGCAATGGTAGTTGAGTAAAAACTTAAAACACCGAAATACTAATTATCTCCGCAAAAAGAAAAGTCTCCACTCTCTAAACATCATCATTTTCAGGTTGTGATCTAGCAATAATAAAAACGCAGAGGAGTTGAGTGCTAAATAGTAATAAACATATCATTTGTGGTGTGTTGCTGATGATGCGGGTTGGGAGTGCTGTGACCACCAAAAAAAAAGGCTATCAATTGAACCCCATTAGCCAACAACTAATAACATGAACCAAGTATTAATGTTGACTACTTTGCCTCATAGATAAGATCATGAGAGCAAAACCCCATCTTGAATATATCTCCAATACAATTATCACACTCAAGAAGATTTTTTTCTTTTTTTCTTTTTTTTCTCCCATGTCATCTGGCGGTGGAGGAGAGGGGGATAATATCCGTAGAAGCTACTCTTACCACTAAAACACTTCATTTTATATATAAAATATAGAGATTGACTCTATATAAATATAAATATAGAGACAAACTTTTTTTATATGTAGCGGGACTTGTAGATTTGGCTTTCAAATTGTTTTTTATATGTGCCGGTTTAGTTGGTTTTGGAGAAGATGAATTAATTACTGTCTTTTGAAGTGCAGTTAATTCCCATCAATTTGTGGAACAACAATGCAAAAGTAAATCACAGTCCTGTTATTAACAGAGCTAATCAAATACATTGTTTTATTCCTTGTAGACCATCTTTTTAACTGCGTAATCAAACAGAACATAACATGTGTTTGTTTAGTTGAAACTCAATGCAGTGAAATTGTTTTTAACATAAAGAAATTTTGTAACAAATGAAATGTTTTGACCTATTTGATTGGTATCAAAAATGATAAAATTAATTGCATTATTTTTTGTGGTGCAATTAATTTGCATCAAAATATAAAAATAATATAAAACCAAGTCAATCTTTTCAATTATAACACCAATTAAATACCCTATTTTATACTTCTCTGTATACCAATCCTTTTGTCATCATGTTGATTTTGGGTGTTGATATTTACGCCCTACAAAACACTCGGTAATACTTTCACTTTTCATTCGATCCTTGCGAATCGGGTAAGGTGCATGTTACTCAGTTTTTCAATACCAAGTATAAGATTAATAATACATTACTCAACTTCTAAGTACCGAGTATATAGGCTTATACTCGGTCTTCAAGAACCGAGTAACAAACACCTTACTCAGATATTAATAATCGAATGAAAGTGATAACATTATTAAATATTTTATGTGGTATAAATATCACCGCCCTTGATTTTGGCATATGTTAAAAGTGAACGAAAGTGGGAGATTTACAATGCGGTCAGAGTTTCTCTAAAACTGGATAGTGGGTGCTATGGCGCATCACCACATATATTTACTACCCTTTTCAACATTTTTGGGACTTTTCTGGTGTGGAATAAAGTAATATCTTTTCTATTAGAATGGGATATCAACATTCACCCCAAATAAAACCAGCCTTAAATATTTGTGCTCCAATATATTTTTGGCGAGTTTAAGATATATTTATTTATATCAATTTAATAATTGCAAACGGTCTTATAATCTATTAGCTTCTTTTTTATTTTCGTAACAGGAAAGTCTCATACGTTCGATCCATGTGAACGTTGTTGTTAAACCCTTGATTGATCCACCCTTATTATGATAATTGTGGATTCATATTTGTATAAAAAAAGTTGTGTTATGAAATTAATGTACGTGATAATTAATTTAAGATGTCTTCAATAAAATTATCACTCTTAATTTGAAACAAAAAGATTAATAAACAATCTATTTTAAAAAAAATAAATACTCTATTTATCATATTACCAATTGTAAATGTTTTAAAATAGGCGAAACAAACCTATAAGCTAGGTTTTAAGTTCTTTCTGTTAGTGCTCTAACATATTCTTAAAGTGAATCTAAGATTTACAATATCTATACCCCCTCGGTTCCAAACATAATAAACACTTAATTAAAATTTGTTTAGTATGTTGAACCGAAAAAAGACCCTTAATTTGCTATGTTCTTAAAAAAAAAAAAAAAAAAAAAAAAAAAAAAAACCTAGTCTACTCTTAATTTAAAAGCAGGAGTATTTGGATAAGTACAATACTACACATTCCATTAAGAATTATCCACAGAGGAATCACTTGATCATGAAAATGAATGATTAGACAAAGAAATCATATGTATAGAACTTTGATGGAAAAGTTTCATTATGAGTGCTTAAAGTTTCTTTCAACCATTGTACTTCCTTCTTGCAATCATGATGAATGTCCATTTCTTGGATATTATCTCATTTGAAGCATTTTCTTGGGGGGCATCACTTTCTCTTATCCTTTTGTTAGAATCCAAATCCTCATTTTTATTTTTTTTTTACAAGAATTGATCTATAATACCATCAATCCAAATCAAGTCTAATAGAATTCAAGCCCCATCTCTCTAACTCCGCTTTTCTAGAGTAGAGTTGAAAAGTTGGAAAATCTGGACTATGATTCAGATTTTGAGTTTTTGACGAATGAATATCCTCCAATTACGAGAACTAATTTAACTACAAGTCACAGCTTAAAATTTGAACTATTAAATTTAATATTATATCAATTAGGTCCAACTCGTGTTATTCATGCCTATCTTTCACAAGAATGGGCAAAGTTCGTACTCCGGGAGAGCAGTTTAAAATATCCCTTTGAGGACAATTGTTAGGGGAGGAGTACCCCTAGTTGGATAAAGAAGTTGATCAACCAATATCAATTCTATACCAATTAAAAACAAAACAATATTCTATACTATATTCGACTAAATTCTTGTTTTCATGTTGTTTTGTTTATAAGTAGCGCTGCCCTTATTGTTAGAGCATAATATTACAAAAAAAAAAAGAAGGTAAAATATGCCTTTGTAATTGTATATTAATTTGACAATTTGTTATAATGGAAGTCTCATTGTGTTTGTTGTGGGTAAGAAAAAGTTTTTGCCATAGATTTAGATAGTTAATTGATTTCATTTTAAGGAAAATTGGGGGCCTGATAATTTCAGCATTTCCAACGTAACCTAATTTAATAATTAGGATAACTTTATCTAGAGCACTTTATATAGTTTAAATAAAGTTATATCAATTACAAATTACTACACGTATTTAGTCTGATCTTTTTCCTCAAGTACATCCACAAAATTTTGATATTACTAAAAAAAGGCTTGGAATGTCTTAAACAGAAAATTTAAACCCTAATTCACTATACAATTTGCTGTAATAGAACATATCTAGTTTAAAAAAGTGAGTTATGGAATTTCTTTATTATATTCTTCTAGATCTATTAAAATATATCAAATTTCACTTAAACTTGATTTATTCTTTGATATGAGCTACATTATTATAGTATAGGTTCAATAAAAATTACAAAATTATTCCCCACCCTCCACCTACACCCCTCCCAACAATTGAAAACAGAAATAATAATAGTTATTGCAATAGTAAACCCTTCTAGGTGAACAATTTTTTACCAAAGGCTATAACATATTCAAATTTGATATGATAATTTCACCACGTTCAGGCTTGGATTTGCCGCCACACATACTCCACATCATCCAACATAGGTAATATGTTACTCATTCACTTATTGTCGCTATGTTGTTCCTTTAGTGATCTAATCTTTCTATAAAGAGTGATGCATTTGCATCACACTCACCATCCAACCCAGAAGCACACTTGACACTGACATTCTCAACTAAACTCTAGTTTTAACCTCAACTAAACTCTAGTTTTAACCTCAACTACGCGCATGTGTGTATTTTACATGTACACTTGTTCGACAAACTAATTAGTAATTATATTTTTCATGGTACATCTGAGTGAGCACCTTGAGAGTTTGAGACTATTTCCAAGCCTCGGGAAGAGAAAAATGCAATTAACTAGTGTAAATAAGTAGGTTAGATGCTATAGCCTTGACCAAATAATATCATGTTTTCCATTGGTTTAATAGCTATCCTATAACCTTATACAATTCCACTTTTTGACTTTTAGTCCCATCAAAAAAGACTCTCAATTCTCATGAATGCTATTCCCTATTGGGGACTTGAACAATGACTAGTGAGTGGAAGAAATGAAAATATTTTCATCCATCACAATCAT
The DNA here is from genome assembly GCA_021464415.1 of Lonicera japonica. Lineage (NCBI taxonomy): Eukaryota > Viridiplantae > Streptophyta > Magnoliopsida > Dipsacales > Caprifoliaceae > Lonicera > Lonicera japonica. Next base: position 71,926,976 of record CM038465.1, read on the forward strand.
TAATAACAAAATCTAATTAAAATTTAGGTATTTTTTTCCCTTCAAGAGAAATTGTAAACCCCCCACACTGCACAGAAGCCAACGAGGAAACCTCCCTCTATATAAAGAAGTAACAAGAGTAAGTGCCTCCTCAAAGCCTTGCTACCTATTTATTATTACTTGAGAAACTTAGTGAAAGTAAACAAGGATGGAGCAAATAAAGAAAGGAGAATTAGTAGATGTTGATGAAGAGAAATGGGTTTATGATTCTTCAATGGATCATAAAGGAAGGGTTCCTCTTAGAGCTTCCACTGGTGTATGGAAGGCTTCCCTTTTCATTATTGGTAAGTAATAAATTTAAGTACTTATACATAAGCAATACGAAAAATATATGTATATATAGATGGATCTCATGCAGATGCTCTGTATGCAGACCGGTATTCTAGCGACATAATTTTATTGGTAATATATGCGTGTGCTGTCAAAAGTAAGCCCACAAATGAGTTTAATCAAGTCGAACCAAGAAGTAGGCGTCCAAGATTGGCTAGCAGAAACGAACAAGCTTTATAGCAAACCAAACTTGACTACCTTGAATTTGTTTAGCTTTAGAACGTTTATGAACTTTATCGAGCTGAGCTCAATAACTTAACAAGTTTCAAAATATTTTCACACTTGGAAAAAATATCTCACAATCTCGAGTGGGGCTCTTAATTCATTTTAAGACCCTCCGCAGAAGTTTTCATTTTTACATGCAAGTACACGAGTTATTTTAGCCACCTTTTCTTCTTCCTAGAACTCAACTTTCAACTCCTTAACAGGAAGAGAGATTGAAGGTCTTCGGCATAAATTAAGGGTCACGCTAATTACACACACCACTTTACTTGATAAACACTCCATCTCATTTACTCGGTCCTATTGCACCGAGTATGTGCACACTACCTCGGTGCAATAGGGCCGAGCTATTGTTGGGAACCAAAAAGAAATACATTTGTATGTGCACATTACTTCGGTCTTATAGGATCGAACCAATATTGGAGTATTATAGTGTGTTTTGGTGCGTGTAATTAGCGCCGCCTGAAATTAAGGGTCAAAATCTCACTTTACTATCTGTGCATTATAATGGAAACATTTGGATAAGGTAGATTTAAGGTCTTTGGCATAAAATTGAGGGTCAAAATTTATAAAATATATATTTCCACAATATTATCTAAGACTTTTAGTTTTTTTATTATTATTTTTTTTGTAAGGTGTTAGTTTTAAATCACTTTACTATTTTGTCACGATCCACAAGATTCATGTAATTTTCTGTCAACTTTCTACATAACGTGATTTAAGATTCTTGAAAAGTATTTATTAGTACAATTATATGCTTTTTGGTGGGGCATCAATTCTAAATCAAAATGATAGGTTGATAAAAAGAACTTTCATATCCTCACTAATGGCTCCCAATCTTTATTCAGTTCTCACTCCAAAAGCTAGAAAGCAATACAAGTGGTCTCAAGAGCCATATTCACATGGGTGTGGGACAAAGACTACATGGTTGTTGTCACATACAGGACCAGAATACCTGTTTGGTATTAGCCAAAATTGGATACCAGCGTGGATTACTTATCCAGAACTGGCCAGTCTGACCTCTTATCTCAAAAACCTTGGGAGGATTAATATAATATAATGAATAGACAATACTATCCCCCATTAAATTTAGTTGTAACTATATTATACTCCCTCTATCCCCAATAAAGAGTCTACTATTCCTTTTTGAGATGTCCCAAATTGGGAGTTTAGTTTCCTATTGAGCCATGTTATAAGAGTTGAAGAGATTTATATATTTATATACACACAACACACAACACACATATGAGGTACATGTTAGTAAGTAGGTGTATGACATCATTTTTCACCACAAACAGTTGATTACATAGGATATGTATCAAAGTTGTAGCTCAGCAACAAGACTAAACACTACTCCCCCCATCTCAAATTAAGAGGTCAGGTTTCCTTTTTCTCAACATCTCAAAGTGAAGAGTCATGTTTCCTTTTTGGGACAATGCACCAAACTAAACTACGAAAGTCAAACAGGGACCCTTGATTGGGTAGTATGAATGTCCAAATGTAGAAAGTTACAAATACGAGTTAATTCCTAAGAAACCACATAAAGCATTTGCATAAACTACTAACTTAGAAACTAGATAGTTCATTCAACCAAACAGTCTTAATAATGCATTATTGACTTATTATCATTCTAAAGATTAAATCTAATTTTGCAAGTGCAAATTTTTTGTGCAGCAATTGAATTCAGTGAGAGATTGAGTTACTTTGGAATAGCAACAAGTTTGATAATATACCTGACCAAGGTGATGCATGAAGACCTGAAAACAGCAGCAAAGAGTGTAAACTACTGGGGGGGTGTAACCACTATGATGCCCCTCTTGGGTGGCTTCTTAGCAGATGCTTACTTGGGCCGATTCTCCACCGTCCTGCTTTCATCTGTTGTATATATCCTGGTAATATTCATATATATATATATCAAATCTCTTCCCCTGTCAATATTCCAAGTATATAGTATAATCAGACTCCAAAAACCATCGATTTTTTTTGCCAAGAAATGAAAGAACAAAAACCTTGAACATTGTCAGAGACAGATTCAAACCCCATCAGGGATAGTTTCAAATCCCTCCAAGAGAAGTTGACAGGAAAGGATTAACTCAACTCCCATTTGTGTAGTCCAGTACTGTCATTTCCTAATAAAGTTTCACTCTAGTTCTTGGATAGAGTTTTTTTGATATTTACATATAAGAATAAATTGCTAGTCCAGTACTGCCATTTCCTAATAAAGCTTCACTCTAGTTCTTGGATAGAGTTTTTTTGATATATACATATAAGAATAAATTGCTGTTACATCCCTCGTGGGAAAGCTTAATCACACAAAGATCCCTTATGGTTTTCACACTTCCGTAGAAATTATCGATTGTATTTGCGTAAAATGCTTTTTCGTTAATTAGTTTTAATAATTCTATTTATAGAAAGAATAAGTCCCTGCGTCAGTATCCGTGCTATGTTTAATGCTTGTCTAGTTGTCTGTCACTTGTTCTTTTTCCAGATGTGGGTTGTTATAACCTTAAAAATCAGCGTTTGGTCTAATCAAATGGGAATTTTTGTTACCTTAAACAGGGTTTGCTTCTCTTAACGATGTCTAGAGTAGTCCCAAGCTGGAAACCATGTGGCCCTGGACTTTGTCAAGAACCAAGAAAGGTCCATGAAGTAGTCTTCTTACTTGCAATTTACTTAATCTCAATAGGAACAGGAGGCCACAAGCCTTCCTTGGAGAGTTTCGGAGCCGATCAATTTGACGACGATCACCCAGAAGAAAGAAAGAAGAAAATGTCATTCTTCAACTATTGGAACGCTGGCCTTTGTGCAGGACTCTTACTTGGGGTGACTTTGATCGTTTATGTGCAAGACCATGTTAGCTGGGGTGTTGCTGATATTATTTTTACGGCTGTGTTGGCGTCTTCTTTAGTGGTTTTTTGCCTCGGGAGGCCATTTTATCGGTATAGGATGCCAACGGGGAGTCCATTAACACCGTTGGTACAGGTTGTAGTGGCAGCTATTGCAAAGAGAAATCTTGCTCTTCCTTGCGATCCAGCTGAATTATATGAAGTGCCCAAGTCAGAAAATACACGTGGGAGGCTTTTGTGCCACACCAAGAACCTCAAGTAAGCAACTGAAAATTTCTGTCATCTATGATTAATTAGGTTACATAATCAACATACCATAACTCATGATAGGAAACAAGTCTTGCTTTGAAACATTGATCTTGATTGAATTAGTGCATTCTTAAAGGATGCAAAAGTCAAACATGGAGGGAGGGAGTACATTCTTTTTGGTTTTTCTCCCACGTGTTATGCTAACACAAAGTCCTAATTTCTCTTATTTATTTATTTTTTGGATTTATTCAAGTACGTCATGTTTCTAAAAACTAAGCTACAAATCTACGTGACATACCAAAAGAGTGGGTACTGCCAAAGCAGAAATGGCTTCTAGCGAAGAACTGAATTATTCTTCAAACATAATGTACAACAACTCAATGCATCATTGGCTCTGGCAGAAGGCATTTCTGCTTTGACAATAACATTTTCTCAACAAACTTGAGTGTTTAGGACAATGATCAAAATCAAAGATTTTAAATTTGTCTATGTTGCTCTTGATGAAGTGTAATCAGGAGCCCACCATTTCATTTTACAATATCCCAAATTAAGAGTCTAAATTCATTTTCAGAACATAATCAATGTACCAAATTTCAAGAAACCAAACAAGTTGCGTTCTCAATTTGGGATTATTTTGAAAATAGTGCATTCCTTCAAAGAAAGATATAAAAGTCAAGGAGGACTCTTACTTTGGGATGGAGGGAGTATTTGTTAAGATTATTGACTTTCAAACATGAATTCTTAACTTGGAACAGAGTTAGTAGTACATATACATATATCCAACCGCGTATTTTTACAGATTTCTGGACAAGGCTGCGATCCTAGAAGACAAAACAAATCCGGAGAAGAAGCAACAAAATCCTTGGAGACTCGCGACAGTCACCAAGGTTGAGGAAATGAAGCTAATTATTAACGTGATTCCAATTTGGCTCACTTCATTACCATTTGGCATTTGTGCAGCCCAAGGCTCCACATTCTTCCTCAAACAAGGGACCACGATGAAACGAAACATCACCCACACTTTCCAAATCCCTCCGGCCTCAATGTACGCACTCGCCGCCCTCGGAATGATTATCTCGGTCACCCTTTATGACAGAATCCTAGTCCCCATTTTAAGACGCGCAACTGGAAACGAAAGGGGAATCAAAATACTCCAAAGAATAGGCATTGGCATGGTTTTCTCGGTTATAACAATGGTAGTAGCGGCCTTAGTTGAACGAAAGCGGCTCAGTACAGTTGAGGAGGATCCATTAAAGAGTTCAATTTCAATGAGTGTATTTTGGTTAGCACCACAATTTGTCATTATTGGGATCGGTGACGGATTTACTCTAGTTGGATTACAAGAGTACTTCTATGACCAAGTTCCCGACTCAATGAGGAGTTTAGGCATTGCATTATACCTTAGTGTGATCGGGGCCGCTAATTTCCTCAGCAGCTTCTTGATCACGATCGTTGATCGCGTGACAGAGAAGAGTGGAAAGAGTTGGTTTGGTAAGGATTTGAACAGTAGTAGGTTGGACAATTTCTATTGGTTGTTGGCGGCCATTACGACCGTCAACATGTGCTTCTACGTGGTATTGGCGAGAAGATATTCTTATAAGACCGTGCAGAACAGGGCAGCCGTGGTTGTGGCTGATTGCTATGAAGGTGATGATATAGGGACAATAGCTTGAAATATGTAATACTAAACTTAGTTTTTATGTCATTAAGGTATTGTATTCAACCAAAAGAAAGAGAGGATGGCATTTGTGCCCTGTAGTTTCCTATTTATGTAAACCAATATTCAGTAAGAACTGTAGGGTGTTTGTGTGTGTGTTTTCAGCTTTGTTTAGTTATTTCTTCTCAAATGTAGTCCTAAATTAACGCATTCACTATAAAATACCTAGAGAATGAGCAAACGAAAACATATGCAATCCAACCATGTTTAATGGCATGAACATTCGTGACCAAGATGAAGGAAGACATTGCAGGTACAGGCTTGGGCGGAGTTTGCTTTTACCTCTTAATGCTGAATGAAAAACTATTCAAGAAGAAATAGTGTTTGTTTTCTCACCTCTTAATACTAAATTGGATTACATTTCATCATTCAGCATCAAGAGGCATTAGACCTTCCCTCCCTGATTCCTTAAAAAGAAAAAAGAAAGAAAAAATTGAAGGTAGATGATCTCTCGTAGAATATGCCTATTTGTCACCATGAATTGGGAAAGAATATTGCTTCTCCATACAACTGCAAATTTATGAATAAGCCTTTTCTTTTTTTTCGATTAGAATTCATGATTAATTGTACACCTATACACAATGGTAAATAAATAAACATTTCTAATTTCTAATGAAACAAGCCACAGTAATATTCAATCACATTAAGCCCTTCTTCAACACAAAAATTGTCTGTACGCCAATCACTCCTAAATCATTGATTTATCACCTACTAATTAAGGCCATTAGATTAATCAAGGAGAATATATACGAAAAATAAAACAAAAAATGATGAAGATAAAACCAGCACAAAGCAAAAAATCATTCATTCAATCTAGCCATGAATAAAATTTTCACAAATCTGGAAGAAATAAGAAGATGGATAAACATTAATATTCAGTCCAAGGAAACCCTAAAACTACAAGTACTTTCGGAACGAAGATCCACGAATAAAGGCAAAATCTAACCTGCGAACAGGAGCGGGAGTACGCAATGTGGAGTGTTCTTCAAATGATCAAATTTTCAATTTTATGGCCGCCTTTTTTTTTACTTTTTTTTATTTTATGCAAACCATAAATTCATTTTCCAACTTTTTCTCCCACAATATAACATTTTCATACAAACTATATAAATCACAAAGATCACCACAAAAAGTGCGGATACATACAACAATTATATATGGATAAACTAACAAAAGATTCAACAACCACATTTACGTTGGACAAAGCCCAACGTCCCTAAATTCTTTACTCTTTTATTTTTTTTTTCAATTGTTTTTGTGTCCAAATTGCTTGAGTAAATTGCCTACACCAGACTAACTCCTATGTTTGCTCAAAGACAACACATTCATGAAGTACTAGTTTACAACTCAAGTGATACATGAGCGTGTTATAAGAACGTGTATGTATGTATTCTATAACTATCAACATATAAAAATTCTTATTTCAAAAATACTAAACAGTAGTTTTTGATTATTTATATATGTATATAATAAAATGACAGTATAGATGTTTTCTTCGTATACTCCATTAATTTTGAAAAATAATTTTTATTATTTTAACCTGAAGCAACCAGAAACAAAGATATATGATAGATTAAGTTTTACAAATCAAGTCGTGGGACAATTGATTATCAAAAAGCAATAAACTTATCGTCCTCTTTCAACATTAACAAATGACAAATTATACAATATGCGGCACATAACATATATAAGAGTAATTAGAGGTCTAGCCTCAGTATTAATTTGAATATCCAACTTCCCAAATTAACGTTGTTAATATACCATGTTTGAAGATTTTGTGTCTGAAAAAATGGAATAAAAAGAAAGAAAAGAAAAAACGAAAGCAAGCACCAAGTAAGTATTCTTATATTTTTTTAAATTCTACATAAGAGAGAAATAAAACTTTTTATTGGTTTTTATAAGAAAGAATTTGGTTAAGGGTTTGAGCATTTGATTTTTATGCCATTGGGTGAGAACTTAAATGGTGTGGTTTACCGCACATACCCTGACCATACCGAGCCGGGCTATGGGCATACTTTTGAGTAAAATATTGTCTTTTAGACAAAAAAATTATGAAAAAATTTAAAAATAAAATTATTTTCTTTTTGAATTTCGAAATTTGTCATTTGACTTAATCATTACTCCGTTGGTTTTCGATAACTCCCACGATTGTTATTCTCCCTCCACGCGCAACAGAAAGATATTTTTTTTAAAAAAAATTATGTCTTCAACCTAGAAAAATACACAACAAAAATTATCTCTATTGTTCTCTCCATCTGTAGCTTAAAAAAAATCTCCAAAAAAAATTTGCCTCGGCATGAATAATTTACAGATTACAGCCAAATTATTAAGGGAGTTAGAATTCCAGTTTCCCGTTGTGTAAGGGAAATTGAGACAAAAAGAAAAATTTGAGCTTGTTGTATCCTAGGGATGGCATGGCTAAACCGAATTGCTAGTACAAATACCAAGTAGAACTACAAAACGTCTTAAAAAAGCAACCTAGTCCGTCACTCAACCCTACCTTTCTCAATTGCTATTTTTCGGTTACATCGTTTTGTTCTTTTATTGCCGTTCAATTTCCAACGTATTAACTATGTAAGCATAGCTCCAGACAAAGAGGAAAACAACCGGTACTGAGAACATCCTAACATGATAGATAATGAACTTATACCATTAAAGATGCCTTTTGCATGGAAATCATTAAACCTGAATATCTATTCCAAAGCCACATATTCCTGATCCATCTTTGTACCACTTGTAGGTTTCTCAGGCACCACTTTGTGTCTACCTTTCTAGTTTATCTGTATTGTTGATTTCCTTTGCTTTAGAGACTAATAATTAGTATCCATTAGACTTATCCACCAAAGTAATTAAATTTTAAAAAATAAGAAAGGGAGTCTTCCAATATTATATTATAGTTTAAAGCTAAGTTGAATCCATAATAACTGGAAAAAAAAAAATAGGAAGGATACAGATTCAAAACAGATCTAACAATAAAGAAATGTTGTCGGATTACACATGGATATTAGTTAAATATATATGTAAACTGTTAGAAATAAAAAAATAAAAAATTTAGTCGAGCTTAAAGATTATCAGATGTTGTGGGATCAAATCAAAAGATATAATTATACATAGAAGATAATAAAAAGAACAGTCATATGTACTCTCGTTCTTTGAGACATTTTACTGAACATGTGCTCTGCATTATTATAAAAAGAGGCAAAGCCATCGGATTATAGTGTATATATACATATATGGACGTTGGTTAAGATAATTAATACACATTAAAAAAATATAAAATATTAAATGCAATGTTAAGTTATAAAGTATTAAATGTAAGATTAAGTGGGTAACTTGTTATTATATGATAATATGTCATTTTTTTTTCTATTTAATTTTAAAGAATCTTACATTAGAGATTCATTTCATAATTTTCTAATTTCAATCTAAGATATATTTATTCCTTACTCTTAGACCATCTGCAGTGCAAAAGTTAATAGTGTAGTGTAAAAGTGTGTATTTAACCTATTAACAAAGGAAAAAATGCAGCGGGTAAAAGCTAAAAATAACTTTCACGATAGATGATATGTCGTGGGAAAGGTTGAAACTTCAAAAGACATATGATGTGTCGTGCCAAGCCTCAAAAGACACATGATGTGTCATGCCAGGTAATACTTCCCATTATCTCCCACTCTCACAACATATGATGTGTCGTGGGAGACACCAAATGACACATCATGTGTCGTGAGAATGTTCCACCTTTGCCTCGACACACCATTTATCATGTGAGCTAAAAGTTGGTCGACTGCTAGATTTAGTTGTACTTGACACTGTTAGCTTCCTTATTATCATTTTAACTTATCCAGATGAGGTATTACATTAATTAAATTTAGTCATTTAGCTTACCCAATGCAAATAGTTTTATAAAATATAATCATATCAAAATTTATTTATCTAATACAATACTAATTATTTAATCAAATTAATTAATTATTTAATACTACGTACGTACGTTACGAAATATATATATATCTATAATAATAAGGGGTAAAGGTATTTGAAATTAAAAATGTGTCTCTCTTATAAAAAATCGTGTGGTCATTAATTGATAAAAAGAGCAATGAATGGCTGAGATGAAAACATTTCCCGCTTCTCTCTCCTGCATCAAGACAAGCTCTCACTCTCACTCACTCACCCACACAAACTCTTACTCTCAGTCTCACGAACACGCAGCCTCTCTATCTCTTCTGAATAGCCAGAGCACCCTGGAGCCGTCATCGTCACCGGATTGGTGCGACCTTTCAAGGTATTTTTTCGTCCTCTCTGTCTGTATCTATCAGTTCTCCGCCCATTCTCAAATTTTAAGGATTTTTTGTATCCTCTTCTTCTTGCACGTGGTTTACCCCTAGAAGAAACTCATCTCTCTCTATCTAACAACAGTCTCACGAGCTCTCTCTCTGCTGGACAGCCGGAGATACGAGATCGCTGGCGACCTTCCGAAGGGTATTTATCATTTTTCTATCCTTTTTTTCTCTTTAGAATCTCTTGCATTTTGGCTTCTGGTAATCTATTTCTCTATTCGGGTGTTTTACGATTTCTGAAATTGAATGGGTTTAATGTTTGATATTCAGGAGAAATAATCATGGGGATAAAGGGACGAGATCTAGAACAGAGACAAAGAAAACTAACCCATGGGTTTCCTTTAATCATATACTTTCTCCCTCTCACCTACAGCAAGACAAAACCTTCTTTTTCTTTATACAGATTTTTGTGCTCTGTTCACTGTTGAGATATTTGTATTTTTTTTTGTCCAATGGTTCTCTTTTTTATTTAGATTTTTGTGCACTGTTTTTATTATTTTTATCCCTAATTTGAGTTGTGCTATGTTCTCTTCTTTGTTTTTTACTTCAGATTTCAATAAACCTAATTTGAGGAATTCTGGTTAATCCTTTAGCACTTCTCCTTTCACCCAAGTGTATTTTCATCTCTAGCTTTGGAATTTGTTCTATAGAAAAAAAGGAAAGGTTTTCGAAATCCTTCTCTTCAAATTTTTATTTTTTTTATTAAACAAAGCACCGCTAAGTGTTCAGTGGAAGGAAATTTAACAAAAAGAAGAAAATAAAATAAGAGGATGAGGTATAAGATTGGAAAGGGCAGAAATATGAGAGAATTGAATATTTTGTTAACATCAAGTGGGTTTGTATGAATTGTAATAAGGCAATCACATTTATTAAAGCATCGTATTGGAATCTTCTCTCCCATCTATTATTATATCTTATTTAGGGCTTTTAGTCACATTATTATGTTGGTGAATTTTGAAATTGGGACTAAAAATGGGTTTAACAAATGGATGATGCAGTATCTGAAGAAAAAGAATCAAAAGCCTCTTTCCGAAGCTTTACAAAAAGTCAAATAAGGTCTGCGCTTATCCACCTCCTTATTTTTATTTCAACAGCTTCATATTCAATTTCGTAAGTTTTAAGAAAATACTAATTTTCAACTTAATAGACCGGTGGTCTAACCTTATTTTTTGAGATTCGTTAACTGATTATTTCTCAATTTCTTCATTACTTTTTTTGGGCCATCTTGCATGTTAAAACAGAGAATTTATCGAATTTTATATTGATAACGATAATGTAATTCGTGTTTTTAGTTGTGTCTGGGCTTTGACAGAAGAAATAATATGATAGCATTGCATGTCAGACACTTTTTGTTATTTTTAAATCATAGTAAACACACCACGTAATAAAATGACTAATCTTCTTTAATTTGGACTGGGTACAATTAACACAAAGTTATTTTAATTCGGTGAGAACATTGAAGATGTTACATGGAGATAGAAAGCCACAAGAGTATATCAAAATTGGCTTAGACGTAAATAGTGGGGTTTGTTTGAGCAAGTCATTTTAGGTCAGGTTTTGTTTTTTTTATTCTGATTTCTTGATCTACATGTTTTTGAGGTTACTAGTGCAATAAAATTATTCAGATTTTACCGGACTTGCATGATGATTTAGAATTTTAACCTTCCTTCCATCGGGTTTTTAATTAATAAAATACTTAAATGTGCTTATCAAATAAAAATTGCATCTTTTTGGATCTTTAGTAAGACTGAGGGAACAATTTGCTTCAAAGGGTAGTTATTTGTGTTTCTGAAACTTGAATTTTATAGTTAGAGAAACAAAGAAGATGAATAACTTCACTCACGTTTTCCTCCCTTAAAATCGTATTTTATTTTATTTTTAGAATTGGTATATGCTTGGAGTAGTGGGAACCCACAAAACCATTTTTAGTTTTGGTTTACTGTGTTTGAGTTTAGTAATAGCCATGCCTGGAAATAATAAATTTATTTTCGTCATTCTTCTATGAGGTGCCTTATGGGTTACTGATTTCTGGTAATTTTGGGTTTCATTAGAGACTTTACTGCATATTTCAACTACTTTTTCTTTTGTGACATTAGCTTAATTCCGGTAGTCACTTACCCTTCCTATTAATCTTCTTAACATAAACAAGGAGGGTCCTGGAATACTGAAAGCATGCCCGACCATTACGGTGAGTGGTAGTAATATTCCTTGACACTGTGATGGCCGAATTTTTGCGTGCTATTTATTGTCTAACTGAAGTTTGGATTCTCCTTGTAGTATTGCTAGACTTGAATGAATTTGTGATTGGAGTATTTGTTCCAAGAGCCTGATTACATGTCTTCCCATTTTCCTTCTTTTCTTCTCATGAGGGGGCACGAAGATGGCTGTGGTTGGTGTTTTTATTCGTAATCATGAGGGGAAATGTTTGCTGGTATAGCTGATAATATAGGCATACATCTCATATCTAATAATAATATTATTATTGCTACTGACTCTGCCCTTGCTCTTAAATGTAATAGCACGAACATGGTTTGTCACAATCTCATGATTGTTGCTTTCTATTATTTTTCTCCCATAAAGAGCTTCTCATGGTACATCTGTAATTTAAATTTTGAAAATTGTTAGATAATAAAGGAATCTTTTAACTTACTCTCTAAAAAATTGATATGCTGCACACGCTAATTTGATGAATGCCATACCGAATAATCAAAGTCACATGGCAAGTTATTCATGGTTTCTAATTGGATTTGGTCTCTACAGCGTTAGTCTCAATATTACGTCTAATATATCTATTACTATTATGGTGTCCCTCACGATTACTTTCTTTTCTGTAGTTCTCTTCATTGCTTGGTTTTCCATCCTTCATTATGTTCGTTTGGCACGACTTCTCTTTTCCAGCATGCCATCTGCTCTGAGTAACCACAGGCATACCCTTAATTCCTGTAGTTAATATCCGTCCATTAAGGACTTTTATTGCAATAAAACAAAGAGACTGCGCACGGAAATTGTTTTAGGCAATTTTGTTGAGGTATTGCTTTTTAACCTTTTATTCTTATCTATGTTTATGATGTTAAAGTTTCTGATTTTAGCTTTATATGTTCTTTAAATTGAGGATTTTGCTATTTGGACATAATTTATACATTTTTGAACTTATATGGAGAGGATAGGATACTTAATAATACTATTAGAAACTCTCTTAAACCATTGTAGAATCCTTAACACTAGCAACTCACAAAGTTCTAAAAAATTTGCAGTTGCTCGATGAGACCCAAAAGGACGGACCATTCAAATGTACTTATAACATGCATGAATATATGATATTAAGTTTCTGTTTTTTTCTTTGTTTCCTGTAATTTAAATGCTAAAACTACATTTCCATGGCAGAATAGTGGCCCATAATGGATTGAAACAGGTATCCATTGGATTATATGTACCTAATGGTCCTAATATTTAGCTTTCTTTGGTTTCTCTTTTTGTACATTACAAAATAGAAAAGGCTGTAGTACATTATGAAAATCTATTGTACTATTTTTCTTTTCTAGAAGTACAAACAAGCTATTTAGAATTAATATCCATATGTTGTAATCTTGCAGCATGGCTGGGGTATTTAGTTCCCCAACAAGTGTTTGCGTGAGAGTGAGAACCTGCCTTAAGGGTTCTTTTAGTTGAAGTAGGATAAAGAAGTAGGAAATTTTTTCAGCTTGGCCATTCATTGCTTTTTCCCCCAATTAACGACCACGCTCTTTTTTATACGAGATACGCATTTTTAATTTCAATACCTTTACCCCTTATTATTATAGATGTAGCTGCCGATCACGGCAATTTGGATTTTAATATATAAACAGTCTGAAAAGAGAGATTCTTAATTTGACAAGTAAAGGAAGGAAAATTGGTGTTAAATTGAGAGGGATTTTGAGTATTTATTATCCTTTTTTAAATGGATTTCCCTAATTTGTAAATATAGGGTTGTAATGTGAATTTTATTTTCCCAAACACTTCTTATAAACATAAAATAGCAATAAAGGATTCTTCGATTTCCTGTGGTGCATATCGAACGAGGTTTGCATTGACGAGAGCCTATTGATGTAGCCAACTTTCCAACAGAAAAATTTAGTGACCTATCTCATGTCTCAATAGTCACCGCTCTTTTGTAAGCGCATCTCCTTCCTTTTGCTATATGTATGTACTACTCTCCTCTCTCTTTGTATGTGTTCTTATGCTTTTGGCATTTCTTTTTATATTTTTCTTCGTGGTGTTGCCATTAACTCTCCATGAAAGTGCTCTTTCACTCACACGTAACAATTATTAACACTTTCTCATGATCTTTTATGTTGTTTTATTGTCCTTAAAATATGTTTTGGTGTACTAGAGGATGTTCATGGTGAATATAATTTCCTTTTCAGAACGGCATTGACTGATGAGAAACATGTTTTGGTTCTAAATCGTTTGTCTTTGACTGATGAAAAACATGTGTTACCTATAAATGCTTCGGTACTACGAGTTGTACCATAGTGCCTTTGGCACAGGCAATACCTAGTATATATATATGTTTCATCGAAAATTAGTTGCCCGCTATTAAGATTTTATTGGAGTGACTGTACTGTAGTACCCACGATTATATTCCCAATGCAAAGAATATGGACTTAATATTAATGATGGCATGCACAAAAAAATATATTCATGATGACCAATTTAGTCCTTTTACAATCTTCCGTAATGCTATCTGAGTCTCGAATTTACAGTTATTTTTGGTATTTTTTAAAAAATATTAAATTTATTGAGAAAGTAATAATTAAGAACACCAATTATTTATTATGCAAAATTCTCTCTCCATATATATTAATTATGCTTTAAAAATGAAACAAGATTTTTAATTTAATTTAAGACGAAAAAAATATATAACTAAATAATGTAATGATATGATATGAGTTCGTCCATCCATCTTAAATCCTTAAATTCAAGCATATGAAACATCACTTCATTCTTTTTCACTTTTTGCGTGGTCAAGATATTAATCATAAGGTTATTGAAATATTAGTACGAATTCCTCTTTGTTTTCAGAATTAAGAATTTTTTCTTGTTTAAAAAAGACAAGTTAATGTTATTCATCTTTGGAAATGAGAATATAAATTTGTCTCTTTACTGAATTAGAAATGTGTACCAGTGGGAGAGATCGAGCAAGATTTTAGAACCAACGTCTAGTACATTGAGACGCATTAATTTACTTTGTTCTTTGAATTAGGTTAGTGATTTGACTACTATCTTCATATGCAGACGTACCAAGAGGTAAAATGAGTCAGACGATATTTTGGAAGGCCAAATTTTAAAAAAAAAAGAGAAAAAATAACACTATCTCCATCAACTCTTCGCCTAATTTTATTCCTATCTCCAAAAACAGAATACAGCACAGCACTTCAAATCCTTCATTCCCAATTTCACAGCTCATCTTCCCACTCTAACCTCTTCCAACCTTGGAAGATCCGAAGTTATATTTGGCTGTGTACATCCCGAAATTTGTTGTGAGGTTTTTGGATCTGTTATATACACTCGGTTGTGTTGTGGTGTTGTACTCGATGGTGTTCACGGTGTTGTCGTGGCTGTGAGTTCTTAATGGTGCCGTGGCTATGAGTTTTTAGTGGTGCCGTAGCTGTATGTACACAGATCTGAGCTGTGTATTTGTATTTGTAATTCGGATATGTTATTTGGAAGCTTTTCTTCAAATTTTGGGCCTATTTTTCCGAATTTACTTGGTTAATTTTCTTCAATTTGGGTACTATCTTTTCTTCTTAATCTGATTCTATGACTTGATTATTGTTGTTGAACCAGTTAATTTTACTGCTGCAAAAATTTGCTTATATTACTTTTATACTCAAGTAAACTTGGTTCGTGCATTGTATATGTAATTTGATCTTTAATCTTTGAGGATGTCTGAATATTCTTTATTACAGAATTTGTTATTATTACTGCATTGCTGTTGTTTTTATTGCTGCATTTATGTTATTATTGCTTTTGTTATGAATTATGAATGGAAGTACTATCTTTCTATCTTTTAAGCATTATTTTCTTTGTAGAAAATTTTTGAAACTCCTACACTAAGTCCCCTTTGTCACATAATCCTGGATTCGCTACTAACTGTCTTAAGTGTAAAATATTTCTTTATTTTGATTCAAAAATAATAATCGTGTGATTTAAAATTGCTTAAAGAAATTCAAGTCAAAATTAGCGTCGGCTTAATATTACTTTAATATTTGTTTTTTTCATTACTACTAGGTCTTCCTCACTCTCTCAACTCAGCCTTTTTTAGGACTGACTCCCTCCATTACTCTTTTCATTTACTTCTGTTCAATGAACTTTAGTTCTAGGTTTGAACAAACAAATTTTTTCACAAAATTTAGTGGAAATGATCTATATAATGAATAGATCATTTTCACAAAAAATTTATTAAGAAATTCAAATAAGAAGTAAGTGTAATAAAATTTTAATAAATATATTTATTTTCAACCATCAAAATTTTTGATGATCGTTTTAACTACTTTTAGTATTAATTTTTTTTATGAACTTTTGTGAAAATGACTTACTCAATGTAGATATTGGCTTCACGAAATTTAGTAAAGAAATTTATGTGTTCCAGTTTTGAACTAATTCCATTGAATAAAATTAGATGGAAGAAATATTATCTCTGTCCTTTTCATGTCGCCCCACATTCATCTCTCTCTCCCTCTAAACTCAACACTTTCCTTCAACTTTCTACTCTCTCAAACAGCCTCTATTTCTTATTTTTCCCTTTCGTTTTTCTGTTTTTGTTTAATTGTGAGTTTGAACTTCAAAATAATTAAAAATTATCAGCTCCAATTGTGTTAATTGGAAAATTCGGAAGTCAAATAATTCTTTTTAAATGGCAATGTTATTAGTATTTTACAAAAATAATTTAACACTTTAAAATTATTTTTAATGACAAAAAATGCTTCAGAAAATTCATATAAAGCGTCACTAAATATTATTTTAAAGCGCTTATAGTACATTTGTGAAATACTTATATTATTACTTTTTTAAAATAAATAGCATAGTATAAAAAAAACAATAACTTTCGTATAAAGAGAATAGAGTGGCAAAAGATCAAAATAATAATAAAGAAAATATGTTACTCACTTGCATTTTCCAAAGGTTGTATAAAAATAATATTAACGTTAATAAAATATATCTTTTGTACGAGATTTTTTTTTTTTTTAAAATTAAGAGTTTTGTTATTTTGCTTGACGTACTAAGTCTCTTCTTTTAACATTGATCTAAAAAATCAAGTATGATAATCATAATTTTGGCATTGTTATTGGATGGTCAGATACTTTGATAATGCCATTGATAGAATAATAAAATACTATATAATGGTAGATATATATCATTTTGGTATGGCTCGAATATTGTATAACAATACTCAAATACTATTATCAAAATTCGGATACTATTATTGAAATTTGGATATTGTTAGTTGAGTATCCACAAGGAATCTTACACAAAATGTCCAACTTTATTTTATAGTGCCGGAAGGTACGTGCATACCCAGCCTAATTTGTTAAAGGGAAAGATTTTAACTCTTTTTGCTTATATTAAAAGGGCAAAAAGAAATACATAGTGCATATAAAAATGAATATATACTAAAATGAAATTAGCAGGTAAAATTATATCATGGTTTCTGCAACGTGACTTTATAGATCTATATTATTGTATAAAGCGAAAATGATTCATCTGCCAAATGAAATTGTGTAATAATTTAAAATGTTCATTTTACCTTAAATAAATATAGTCAAACTCAAATAGTGGTAATCTATTTCATATTTTAACTTGTATCATTTTTTTTAAAAATGTTTATTTTATCTATGTAAATATAGTGAAATTTAACTCATTGTTAAATCATCTGCTCATGCCTAACAACTAGGTCATTTTTCTTTTTTATTAAATCATTCTTTCTAAATTATATATCACGCAAAAAATATAAGCATCATTTATGCATATAGCTTAACGAAACTATAATCAGTGATGCACATATAAAATTTTTTATAACAAATAAGCGGATCAAATATAATATACATATGGGTGTTGGCTAGATGGGCTCCATTAGGGGCCATGGCAAACCGTCCACGTGCCAATCCTTCTGTGTACCATTCTGAAAATAAAAAAAAAAGTTTAAAAACTGCCCATTAATTTGGTTTACAGAACCAGGTGCCGAACAAACCCACCCACCTACAAATATAGTCTGTAGTGCGTGTATCTTTCATTGTGTGTGTGTGATAGAATTTTCTTTTTCAATCCTTCAAGAAAAAAAGCATGTCGCAATACTTTCTTTCACACAAACCTTCCGTATTCTTCACCATCCCCATCGCAGGTAAATCTGCGTTTCTCTCTCAATATATATATACATATATAGATGCTAATAATTGTTGTCTGTAATTTATAAATATCATATATAGAGATGAGGATTCAAAATTAAATATATTTTAAAAGTATTATTTTTCATAAGCTTATGTTATTAATTAATTATAAAATGAAATGAAGAAAACACTCATAAACGCTTATCTTTATATGGAATTAGGTTATTCTAAAATGGAATCTTTAAGAAATTTTAAAGATTAATTAAAAAATATATAGAACTAGTTACCTTAACCTACTAAACAAGTTAAGAGTATTGTCACCTCACTAATATGCATTAATTATTATCAGTACTCATTGATTGGTAGAGAGCAACGATACCCATTAAAAACTCGACCATAAATATATGCTAAAAACTATACAAATTGTATTAATGTTCTTGCATTGCAAAAAAACATGTCATACATATTAGTCATAAACACATAATGGAGGACAAACTAAAACAAAAGTTTCACGACAAGTACATATTTCAAACAGCGTCAGATGAACATTTTAAATATGCTTTTGTAATAGATTGGGTATTGGCTTCATAAAACAGTTGGTCTCCGATGAACAATTTTTGATCAATTCTAGTTGTTCCCAAAACAAAACATGACAAACTTTTTAAACTAACACAAATATCATAATCTAATATATATATATATCAAAACTTATAATAATCGGAGCATGAAATCACTTTACTGTGAAAAAAGAATTTTATCTAAATGATTGCTAGTGGGGAAAAATTCAAAATAAAATAAAAATTAGAACCATTGTTAATTTGGAAAAAAAAAATCATCTTACAACCAATTTGAGGAAAAAAGGAAAATCTTACCAATCAAATTGGAGAGGCCGGCCGAGTTGCTCTCTGTGGCACCAAATCAGGAATCAGAGAGAATGGTGTTGGCATGTGATTGATAAGAAGAGATTTGCCATTGTTCATTCTCGGGGGAGAATATTAAACATGTGAATCAGAAAAAGAACTCGATGGGACAGTCATGAAAGTATGTTTTTCTGCATACTGTACATATATGGGACAAATGGAAAAAGAAAAATAGTTAGCGAGAGAGAAATGATGGAGAAAGAAGGTAATATTAGATGATAATGATAATGAAGGCGATATAAACCGCTGTGTAAAACGGACGACCGGAGTAGCAAAGCAAAGACACTGGGTAGAGGAAAGGAAAGTCGAAAATGAATCGTCTTCAGTGAAATAATGCAACCAAAACAGTAAAAATAGTAAAACTGTCTTTGTTTTATTTTTGTGTAATCCAGAAGGTTATGGTCGTTAAGCTCAATCCAAAAATCGACCAAATGGGCCGAACTGATCTATAAAACTTCGAACTAAAAAAAAAAATTAAAATTGAAAACGAGAAAACCGGACTAAAACTGAATAGTTTAGTTTGAGTTTGGGGTTATGTATAAGATAATAAAATATGTTAATCTATTATAAAGGCACATATTAAGTATATTATAATACGAAAAATATAAACTTTTATACGAATATGTTCCTTATTAATTGCATGTTATGATCATCTTCCAAAAAAGTCATTAATGCATTTCCTTATTATCGAATTAACTACATGATACTAAGATTTTTTTTATCACACACATGATGGTAAGATAATCAATCATCTTATTTAATATGCTTTATTCTTATAAATGTACAAATAAAACAGTAATTAAATAGAAAACATAGTTTTTATGTGTTTACTCCATTTCTAAAAAAATATTATTTTAATTTAAATATGAAATAATCTTACCTTACTATTAGTATTTTATTGTTATCTTAAATTAATTTAGAAAAAATATATATATGTAAAATTTGAATTGAAAATTTTGGTTCAAGTTTCGATTTAGAATATTTAAAAACCAAAATCAAACCAAATTTTTACATTTAATTTAAATTTGAGGTACTTTAATTTTTACTCCAACTAAAATCGAAAAAACCTTAGAAAAGGCTGAGATATAAAAAAGAGACAACGGTTAAAAAAATAAACAAAAATTTGCTTGAAATTCTGGACACGTGGCAAACGTATGAAGTGTACACTTGACAAAAATCAAGGCCCATTGGGCCATATATATATCTAATAGTATTATAGTATTACGGAGGAAGTCCTTCGTAATAATTCTTTTCTCTCTTATTTAATTTCAACTTAAATACGGTCCTCTCTCCTATTAATTATCCGTATTAATAATCCACTTCCTCTTTAATAATACTAATCCACTTGCTCCGTAATAATCATATATGATCTTCTCCCTTATTAATTGCTATTATAATTACCATAATAATAACACATTTAATACCAATATACTCTCTCTTATTAATTGTTATAATAATTTTCATAATCATCTATATTATTTATTATTATTATTATTATTATAATTATTATTATAATGGTAAAATCTAGGAATTGTAATAATTATATTTAGTGATAAATAATTTTTATTATGAAACATTAATTTACTTATTTTTTAAAATTTTTCATTTTTCATATTTACATCTATACTTAGTATATATTAGTATAGGAAGGAATAGAAGAGGTTTCCCTATTTATTGTACTCTTTAATGTTTCTTTTTTATTTTATTTTTTTGAAATTATTTTTTTAAGCATGAAATGAATTATTATTATTATTATTATTATTATTATTATTATTATTATTATTATTATTATAGCAAAAATGCATCATTTTACCCGCGTTATTTTGAGCTTTATTATTATAGCAAAAATGCATCATTTTACCCGCGTTATTTTGAGCTTTCACTGCTTTTATTATTTGAATTAATTGTGTGTTTTATTGTATAGTTAAGGCTATATTTTACATGAATTTGTAGTGATTTTATTCAATTTTTTTCATTATTACATAATTTTTTTTAATAATAATTTGAATACCATCCCGTGCATCGCACGGGTTTGTAACTAGTATATATATATAATAGACGTATATTGAAATAAGAAACGTATACAACACAACACCAATATGCCAATAAATATTTTTATTTATTTTATTTTAAAAAAAATTATATCCTAAATTAAATTTATTTTTATTTTTTGTACATAATTAATGTACCAAAATTTACTACTAGAATTAGATCATTGAACATTAAATATGATGAAATATAATATTTTTAAAAAATATTAAAGTCAAAGTGGACTTTAGGCCATAAACCAATCAAACTCAGATGAACTTTTACCCGAGTCAAATTCTAGCAGTTTAATTTTTAACATAGTTTTTATAATATTTTTGAGCTAATTAAATGGAGCTCAATAACAAAAATAGCTCTAAAATATGTTTAAGTTTAATTTATTTATTTTACAAATGAATCGTAGACGACTGCTCCAACGATGCCGATTAAAATTTAAGGAACTTAGTTCGTTTAACGACCCAAAAGAACAACAATTTAAACAAGAGAGTAATGTACAGTAGTCATAATTCACTTAATATTCTTTCGCTTTTCTCTATTGTCACTTAGCTTCCAATAAGGAAAAAGGAAAAATTCCTTATGCATAACAAATGGCTACGCATGGGCTTCTCAACAGCACAATCATGAATCCCAAAAGGGGGAAATTTGTTTTCTGTTCACCAACTCTCAAAATCAATGCTACCCTTTGATATGGATATATCCATTTTATGTCAAAACTAAGGGTGTGTACGCTCACTTTGGTCTTAAAATAATCTGAATCGAATTGGACCGAATTAACAACTAAAACCAAATTAAACCGGATCAATTTAAATAATGTGGTTTCAGTGAGTCCAACTAGTTTGAGCTTTTTTAATGGGTCCATTTTATTTGAACTTATTGGCTAATTTTTCACACTTATTCGGTCAATTTTCAATGGCATATTTAAATATATGTTAAGCCCGTTTGCCTTATTTTTCATAACAATGATCATAAAGCCCATACCCACACTATGAAATAATAATAATAATAATAATAATAATAATAATAATAATAATAATAATAATAATAATAATAATAGTGGCGGTAAACAAAAAAAAATTAAAATAAGCGGCCCAAAAATCCAAAACATAACAAAATTATATGTATGTGTATATTTTTTAAATTTATATACATATAAATATAACCAGACAAGTCCGATTTTTTGGCAATATTTTTGAGCAAGACTTAAGACCAAACCGATTAGATTCGGACTACTAAATTTTGGACCAAATATGACTGTTGTATTATTAAAAAGTGAAAAAATCCTATATTTCAATTTAGTTCGATTTCTGCACACCTCTAGTCAAAACAGATCCTTATTTTATTTATATATTGGATATTTTAACGAATATAATTATTCTTGTTGTTATTTTTATGTCTTGGGTAGGAATAAATTAGTATAATCCATCCCCACCTACGGATTAATTGATATTTCCTTCAAATTTTACGAACAAAAGCTCTTGTTTTCATATATGTCATTCATTACCTTAATTTTGAATCTACTTATTGGAAGAAAATAAGTTTCTTTAAACTTTTCATATTGACGGGTTATCTTTTCTGTGGATCGTTGAACCGGCTTGTTGGTTATGAGCCTCGATGAACGTCACATCCTTACTCGTTCCTTAACACAGCGTCTTTCTCAGTAAAATGTCGGGTTGGCTATTAAAGTTGCCTATTCGTCTTCACGTCACAAATCTTAGGGTTCTAAGGTGATAACCTGAGAAAGAGTTATTATTTTAAAAGAGATGTAAGAGGCACTAATAATATGTGCATATCCTAGAAATGAAAAATATCGTGTATTTACATGTCATTTTAAGGTTAAGTATAGACATACTAATCGGGTCAAGCCAACACCAAGTGGGCGACCTTATTATATTCGGGCCAAGCCTATACAATTTATTAACATCTCCCACTCGCCCACGCAGGGTGACTAAATCTTTTTTTCCTCGAAATTCTAAGTCTTTATTTTCTTTATACAGGAAATAGGACGTGCAACCTCGCGAGAAAACAAAGATAGTTTCATGATTGTAATTGCTAACCTATCACCGTACTAGCAATAAACTAATCACTCAAAATATTCTCGTATATACCTAGACAATTAGACTACACCGGACTCATCACTCTTAATCCTTTATTAAAAAACGTGTATTATTCCGTATTATATAATGCACTCATGACCCTTTATCTAAAATAAATTCGATATGGTCGCTGGCCAGCTAATAAGTAACAAAACATGGTGTAATATCAAATAGTCTTCTTAAAGCCATCATGTCAATCCAATTATTCATAACTGTTTTCCTAGTCACACTCTTTAGACGGTACCATCCATTGCCTTTGGTAAGTGTGCTAAAGTAGCGAACATTAAGCATCATCTTCATGACATAGTCTAAGGTCACATAGGCGTAAAAGAATGTTCTCTGAAGATCCAGGTGGCTCGCATATCAATGAAGTAAGGATTCATTCATCGCTCTCACTATCGGTCGGCTACAGCACATATAGTATAAAATGCATGCTATGGTATCATCACATACAAATGGGTCATGTCATTTTGTAGAGAATATAAAAGAACACCATATGAATCCGAGTCTAATCGCTAATCAAACGCCTAACCTGAATTTTTAACCCAATTGCTTTCTTAGCACTAGTTTGAAAATCTCACATTTGACTAATCCATGCATCATAGAGTCATGGAAACACTCCATAATCGACCTCTTATAGAAGGTCTTATCTTACCTAAAGGCGACAAAGAGCATATTAATGTTAAAGCATATATATCATGCTAGTTTTTCAAACGCAATAATATAAATGTCTTAGCTCGTTATCAAAGTGCCACAGACATGAATATCTTATATATCTTACACGCCATCTAACTGTCAAGGTGAATTACTTGTGTGAGTAGGTCAATTAGTGCCCGTTGACATATCAAAAGATATGGATCCAATAATAATAATAATAATAATTCAAATACCATAAACGAATATCATTTTATTTAATAATAATCTTAATAAAACAAATGAGATTTTACTACATATTATATTCTACGTAACCTTGTACTCATAATATGAGATCGAAAAATATCTCTTCATATAGGTTTGGTTAATGGATCAGCCATCATACTGCCCCTGAAGATGTGTCTCAACATAACCTCAAATTGCGTCACCATCTCTCGAATGTAGTGGCATATAATCTTTATGTGTTTGGACTTCCCATGATATTTGGGTCATTGGTATAAGCTAAGGCCGTTTTGCTATCACGATAGACAATTACGGTCTTTCCAACATGGTCTGTAATACTGAGCCCGCATAAAAACTTTCTCAACCAGATAGCTTCCTAAACTATTGTAGAGCAAGCTGAAAATTAACGTACGCGATGTAATTTAACCTAAGTACGTTATTCTCTAATTATTAACAAAAATCCTTTATTGATTATAGCAGAGAATAAATATAAGAGTCTACCAAATTTTAATTCTGAAAAATCTGTTCAATCTTGTCTATCATTCAACAAGTAAAACAATCAATCACAAATAATCAAAAATAAAATTAACGAGATATCCCTATACTGTAGGACTAATACACAATAAACAAATTCCGCTATAATAATTACAAGAGGTACAAACTCGATTAATCACTATCGACTTAAACATACAATCTTGAATAACTTAAGAACAACTTTTAAACGCAACCACTAGTGCAGAAGCTTCTTATTCGAATATCTTGATTTGGAACACAGTGTATCACACGCCTTGGACTTGCTCAGATTTCCTTAACAACCTCGCGCTTCAATGACGGGTTTGGGATTTTTGTTCATGGTGTAGAGCAATCAACTTAGCATGCAATTTGATATAAAACCTATGTGGTGTGATTTGTAAATTGCTTTTTGAAAAGTCTGTAAATTGTTTTTAAAATAACGTAAATTAGTTTGAGACCCTAGGAGGAAATTTATAGAAAATAAAAAGTCCAACTCCAAGTAGAAATAAGAAACTTACCCATTCAAACAATATTTTATGATAAGAAAAACGTGTTCAGAAAATACATGCTGGATCGGTCCACCACTTAGAAAACTGTACTGGTTCAAATCTTAGAATCCAACTCCTTTGAGCATGTCACGCTGGATCGGTCCAACTATGACCACGATACCGGTTCGAATAACAAACAAAAGCCTGACTGTTCCAGAATACAATCTTGTACCAGTCCACTAGGTGTACTTTTGATCAAATCAAGTAAAACACTTATATTTATTCCAAATTATATGGATAACTTTTCAATCATTATTTGATCAAAGTTAAAAGAGTTTCCAAAAAATATTTAACTCTGAAAAACATGTTTTAATTCTTTTTAAACAACCAATTTCATCACCACTACCAATAGAAATTTGAGTGCATATTTGTTTTTACACTATATAGAAATTCTCATTGGAGTTATGGGGATTTACTTGGAGGTACAATAATGGTCGTCAAAACTCTTATAGGCGGTAATAACAGATATAGTTGGTGAGGCTATCAATGGTAAATAAAGAAATAAAATATTGAAGTAAGGATATAATTGACTATTTAAAAAGAGAGGAATATGTTTTTAGTGGATAAATATTGAATATTATCCTTATGGATAAAATAAATTGTGGAGAAAATATAAATATATAATAGAAAGGTCAAAAAATATTCCTAGCTTAAATATAATTATGGAAGATGTTTATATAACTCATTTTCTGAATATTATAAACATTTCATTGTAAAATATATCTGATTTGGTTATATTTCAACCTCGTTGCTCCAAATTCGTTTGGGCCACTCTTTTAGTTTAACCACCTAACTCCACTACTTTCATCAATTATACGTATTTCTTTGTTTTATAGAAAATATATACACAAGGGAAATAAATTTCACATCACCTATTTATTAAATTAATGGTTCATATTTGATTACCATAAATAAGATAAATTTTGAGTGATTAGATGTATTTTTAAAATATTAAATCAAATAAGTCAAACATTTTTTTGTCTATCTCTTATTCCTCCAATATTCTCTCTCTCATTAACTTCTTTTTTTAAATTTAAAATATATCAAATTTAAATACAAAAACTAGAAGTTATTAAAATTTGCATATTTAAAATTATGTGTAAAATACAAAATTCAAAAAAAGTTATTGTAGCCCACTTTTTATTTAGTCTTTTACATACTTAAATATTTTTTTAAAGCATATTACTTTTGTAAACCAATGTTACTACCAATGCTATCATATATTAACAAATAAAATTTTGAAAATATGTAATATTGTAAACTAATATTACTATCAATGCTACCATTTGTTTATAATTAAAATTTTAGAAATATATAATGTCACTGATAATAATTACGTATATTAGTTTTTTTAAATATTTATTTTCGTATATATTAGTGAATGATTAGGGGTGGCAAAATGCTTTAACCCGGCCTTAATGAAGTAGCAAAGCATGTTTAAATTTCAGCATATCATAAACAGGGATATAGTCGAGTTTTTTTAATTGAAAACCTCCTAAATTTGGTCAGACTGAATATATCTTTTGGCATTTGAAGTTCAGCTTTAGCAAACCCTTCTCTTCTCCTCCTTCCCCAAGCTTAATAGTTATATCGATTGCCATTTCTATCTATGATAGTTTATTTATTGGGTTTAAAAAATGCCCGGTATAATGTAATGTGATTTATTGCGTAAACAATTTTCTTATTGTATATTTTGAAAAAAAAAAATTCAACAATACCTTATTTATGCGTTATACTAACTATCCATCTTTCCCAAGAATAAAAAGAATTCAAAATTCACTTGGGTAAATTCAAAAAATTTCTTTGATAATATAGTTATGCGCTACTGAGTACTGAGGGTAGCTCTAGTTTTTCATGCAGCTCAATTGAATATATAATTCACTACAAATAAGATTTTATTTCCATTGACAATTTTCATTTGTTCAAATACTATGCAATTCATCAACTTATCTAACTTCAAAAAAAAATACACATGAGTGCTAACAATGTTAGTAAAAGGAGGCTGCCACGGTTCAAATCGCTGAAGCTCAAATTTTTTTTTTCCGCCCCAACCCAACCGGTGTATCTATGTATATTTAAAAAAAAAAAAAAAAAAATACACCAAATTTATTGCTACACCAGCTGGACCCACCGCGCTACACTTGGCACACCAATATTAACCGCGAAAACCATATAATACCCAGGCGGCGCCACCCTAGGATCCGGTGGTGCTGTACAGCCAATCCGATACCGTCCATCGATTTCTGGCACTGCTCCGGTCACCCCCAATTTAACCAACCTCTGCCCCTGTGAAAACGAATGCGTTGCAAAAGGCGCACTCGCGAAATTCACTTCCACAATCCCCACAACCGGCACCGAAACCGTGACAAGGGCCTCGAAAACCTCGCCGTAACGTACCGTGGTCGGTAATTCTACAATAACCGGCCTGATATTTGCCCTGTCCGCCGACAAATACTCTGGCGAGAATGCTTCGATCCTCAATTCTGTCGGAAACTCAGCAACGAACTTGTAGAAAATATGTGGGTTGCTGCCGGCTATTAATACTCTACCATCCGGCAATAAATTTGCCGTCGAGTGGTACATTCTCGGAACAGAACCCGGATTCAAAGTCATGAACCGGAGCCCCAGTGGTTGTTCGGGTCGGTAAAGAACAGGGAACAAACACGGGTTTGATGCCAATTCGAATCCTTGTGTCCCTGCTTGTGCGCCGTTGATAATCAAGACTTCGCCTGTAGTAACAGCAGCGACAATTTCAGAAATGACTTAAAAACATAAATTGGAATGAAAATAACAGCAGAAATGAAATTGTGTTCTTTTTTTATAATATTGTTTCATGCTTGTGTTTAAATAGATGTGATATTAGATTTTTGTTGTGTTAACTGTCAAATTGTAGCAATGGTATCCTCTCATACGGAGTAACACTTTTTATTAAAATGCAACATTATAATTTAAATGTCGCTAACATGTTCACTTTATCTAAAACTTCTTATCAGCCAATTTACGTTGTATAAAATCACACAACTCATTATTGTAATCTACATGTTAGGTCAAAACACCACTCAAAGCACACAAATTATAACCATTACCTGTGGGTAGCATCACCATATCGCCCATGATCCTTCCAAATGGCATGTCCTCCATTTCCCAAACCGGGTCGAGTCCCATCGCCTCGATCCGCCCACATGACCCGTGGGCCGGAGTATCGGTACTCTTCTCTATATACGCGCCATACTGGGCCCCACCGCAAACAACAATTGTGGCCGTCGAGTAGTCTCCGGCGAGCGCCAACATCGCCGATGATCCTGCCGACGGGTAATTCCGGGGACCACCGTCCAACGGCGGGTAAGATTTCACTATAAGATTATTCTCATAATCATATAATACAGCTTTATTGTTAGCAAAAACAAATAAATGCCCATTTGGGAGTAAGTGGACATATGGGTATAAATTGTCCATTTGATTATCCGCCGCCTCTTCTAGAAACGGGAATTGTACGGCGCCAACGTGTTTCGCCGGAAAAAACTCCACCGTATTAGTTGCCCTGCCGCCGATTATAATCACCGATCCGTCTGGCAAGATTTGGTTTGTGGCGTACCATCTCCCTTCGTACAATTGTGTCTGTAAAAAATTAATTAATATAATTGCCTAGTACTAAAATTAACTTTTGTAGTTAATATAAGCGTTACTAAATTCTTTTATACAATGTTTCAAAAAAAAAAAAAATCTTTTATACAAACTAATGTGTTATCAGTCAGATAAAACAGAACGCAGACAACACAATGCGTGGCTCCGTCACTTAAATTCATTTAAGTGGTGCTTTGTGTAAAAAATTCATTTTATAATTCATAATTCAGTTCGAATCATTAATCCGAATTTGTGATTGTTAATTATTGAAGCCCAAAATTTCTTACATCTTGAAGTTCCTGCCAATCGCAGAGTGATGAAGTGGCCTCGCAGGGGAGGAATTTTCTGATTTTCTTGTTGCCAGCAAGGTCACCGCCGGTCTGGAGGAGGGTTCCGTCGGGGAGGAACTGGCCGGAGGAGCACCAGGTGTCGGTTAGTATAGTTAAGGGTCGGATTTGGTTGGTATTCGGGTCGAATTGAACGGAGTGGGCATAACAATCATGTTTGAGGACCGGATCTGTCGGGTCGGTTCTGCAGTGGCCAGGTCGGAGCAGTTTTCGGGTAGGGCCGATGTTGGTGCGGTCGAGGAGTACGACGGTGTTGAAGCGGGTGACGGCGGTGTGCATGGATGCTATGCCGGCGTTTTCGACGAGGAGGTCCCACGTGCCGGGGAGGTCGGCAAGTGATACCGTGGCGGTGGAAATGACAAAGAGGAGAAGAAAGTTCCAAGGAATCATTTTTGCGAAAGAGAGTGAAGAGTGTTGGAAGTGTACTTAAAATATAGATGAGGGAGAGTGAGTTGAAAGTGTAACGTACGAGCCGAGTTATAGGTAATAATTGAGGAGAGTGAATGTGGGCCGTTAATGTCGGTGATGATGAGAGAGAGATTTTTGTGTTTGAAGATAGAGAAAGAGACAATGTAGAGGAAGCTAGGGGATAATGTTAGGATTTATTGGTAGAGAAAGATTGGAGATCCATGTAAGTTTTGTTATTGTGAATGATTCCGTTATCAATGAAACTGGTGACATGGCTGCTGTTGTTGGCGAACTCGGAGGGGGGGATGGTGGAGAGATTGGGAGTGGTGGAGGTGATCTGCGCATCCCCTCAACTTATTATCTCTTCTGCTTTGCCGCGGGACATGGTGTGCTTCCTTGCGCCATTTAATTTCTCATTAATTGACTCTTTCTGTTTTGTTTTGTTTTGTTTTGTTGTAAATCTGATTCATAAAAATTTAAATTATAAGGTGTCTTTTAACCATTCCACAAAAATATCCATTATTAACGTGAGGGTTTTTATTAATAGTATTAAACATGGTGTAGGTTATTTTTTGCTTAAATTCTAATTTTAAATTTTAAAATTGAGTGTATAAATTTCAATTCCATTTCTTAAAATTGAGTGCTTATATTTTAATTCCAAAACTTCAAATTAAGTACCCAATGTAAATGTCTTTGTCTTTTACTACGATTTCTAATCTAACTAGACATGTAATTAATGGCTAGTCTTTTTTTATGGTGGATCAATTTTTAGGTATGATCGATAAGTAGTCCTAGTAAGAATTTAAATGAAATCACTTCAAAAGGTAGCTATAACATTTACTGTATGTTGTAGGGAAAAAAAATAACTCCTAGCTTGAAATTTATATATTGTCTGTAAATTATCAAGCACAGCTTATTTGAGTAGTCACCACTCACCAAGGAAATCAACCCAATTTTAACTAGTTCACCTTTTCCTTCTTTTTGTGTTAGTGAGGACACCCAGTGCTTAGTAATATTTGTGTATGACCTGGTAAATAACTATAAATTGTTGCCGGGTATGTGCATTTCTCTCCAAATTAATGGGTGTACTTTTGGCTTGCTACCTTATTGAAAATTTTTATTTTTTTTAAGAACCAACTCAAATGCCTACTGAACTTTTGATTTGATACCACCTTGGCCATTAAATTTTAAAACAAACTACTTTGATGATTCAACTTCGGAGTGAGTACTACTTTGACCATTTCGTTTATTTTGACCCTTAAATTTGATACATTTATGTGATACGTAACTTCATGTATGGTTATTTTTTTATATTGTAACAAAATGGCATTTCTTTCCAATAATTCCTGCGAAAATGAAACACAATATATAAAACATCACAATATGTTCAACAAACAGTGCAGCTTAGGTTATTTTATAACAAAAATGATCTAAGTATATTTAAATGAAGTCATGTGCTTACCACAGTTTTATTCTGTTCAATTTAACAATCAAATTAGAAGGAATGAACAAAGATATTGATTTTAATGGCTAAAATAATACTGGATAAAAAGTTTAGTGGCCATTAGAACTATTTGCTCTTTTTTTTAACTGCTTTACTAGATTGTGTATTTATGTGTTGTTTATTTCCCCACTTCACAAAACGGTCCAATATAGTATAGACAAAAAAAATGAAGAAAGAAGAGTCCAATATAAGACCCTTTTTTTTACTATGATTATTTTAAAACTTAATTAAAAAAATAGGGTAGTTTTTAACAAGGAAATCATAAAGAAGGTGGCATTTTTTACTTCAAAAATATGATAACGGGTGGCGTTCTATCACCCCTGGTGTTTTTATGTATATCAAAATGGGGCAATTGGGCATAAGGGCTCATTCTAATAATAATATAATTATAAATGACATTTAAAAATTATATATGTAAATTAACGACACTGTACAAAAAAAGACACTAATATCCCTTCCTTATAACATCTCACGTTTCATTATGACACTAACAGCAACCAAAAGGTACTAAATGCATTTAACACCACCTGAACATCAATCAAAAGGTGCTAAATGCGCTCCAGAAGGTGCTAAATGCGCTCCAGAACGTGCTAAATGTATTTAGCACCACCTGGATAGTAACCCACCTGAACAGCAATTAGAAGGTGCTAAATGCATTTAGCACCACCTGAACAACTTTCTGGACAGCAACCAAAAGGTGCTAAATGCATTTAGCACCACTTGGACAGCAACCAGAAGGTGCTAAATGCATTTAGGACCACCTGGACAACTTGCTGGACAGCAACCAAAGACAACCTTCTGGACAGCAACCAAAAGGTGCTAAATGCATTTAGCACTACAACCAAAAGGGCTAAATGCATTTAGCACCGCTTGAACAACAACCAGAAGGTGCTAAAATCATTTTAGCACCATTATAAAACATAGAATAACAAAATTGATGAGATCAACATCCACTCTATTTATATATATGTATATATACATATGGATCGACGTAGGGTTCGTAAAAAAAAAAAGAAAAAAGAAGTTACGATAAGATTTTTTTTTTTAATATCCCGCTGGACTGTCTAAATTGGTCGATTTCGATAACAAAACGACATTTAATCATCTTGATTTTCGCAATAATATAGTAACTTTGTCTTCTGAACAACATACTCGAAAATCAATTAGATCTAACGGTTCAATCAGAAGTTATATCTGTTTTATGATTACCTCTGCAGAAAAAAAGAAGAAGATGATGAGAACGGTGCTCCGATCCTCTCGGCGAAACGATTGGAGAGTCAAGTGGTGGTGGTGGTGGTGGTGGAGGAGGAGGAGATGAGATCGTTGGTCGGAGCTAAGGTCGGTCTATTGATTTTAAAGAGAGAGAGCAATGCATTTGATTTTAGAGAGAGAGATGATAGAAGAAATGAGAACTGAAGAGAAAGAGAGAGAGAGAGAGAGGGAGAGAGAGAGAGAATTGTTACTTTTAACATTAATTTAAACTAATTAGGGGTATATTTGTCCATCAACATTTATCATATTCCTTAAAATAAATTAATATTATGAAATGTGTCCTTATTATAAAACCAAATTATAAAATTAGTACTACTTTTTTTTATTAAACATGAATCCGTCCTTAGAGTTATAAAATATTATGGAGCAAGGCCCTATAATCCATTATCTCTATCCAAATTTACTCTTTTTTTCCATTCGTGCATTTAAAGTTAAACCCCCCTGCTTTAACTACTAAGATTAGCCTAGTGGCTAAAACTTGCTTCTGACTAGCTGAAGGTTTTGAGTTTGATTCCTACTTTGACATAAATGTTCTAAAAAAAAGCCCCACCGCCTTCCATCTTCTTCTGCGCTCCGATTCCTCCTGTTGCCGGCGTCTTCACTCCGCCAAGTACGCACGGATACTTGTACTTATGTTTTGATTTAGCCCTAAGATTAATTATAGTAAGAAGAGATGATTTGTTTCATTGTTGTGCTGGTTAAATTTTTTAAGCAACGAGGGGCATTTATTTGTGTTGGTTTTCTGTTTCGATTTGTGTTTGTTTGTGCGTTTCCTGTTTCGATTTTTTTTAAGCAACGAGGTAGGGTTTCTGTTTTGGATTTTTTAAGCAATGAGGTGGGATTTGTCGGGTTAATTTTTGTTTAGATTTGTGGGTACATTCAATTGAACCTTATACAATTAAATAAAAGAAAATTGAAAAAGGGGATTTGGGTACATTCAATTGGTAAACTATATTTTCTGTCAAAAATAAAAATGATAATTATCTCTCCATCTCAATTTTGTGGTAGTGAATTTTGTGGTGTCACCGCCCTTTTTCAATTGAATGTAACGAAACAATTATTTTTTCTATAGAAAGGTCTATGATGGTAATTTAAAAATTTTGAGTAATTAAGCAAGATAGCTACCGAAGCACATATAGAAGGTAACTTATTTAAGTTTCATCCTCAATATCTATTTACGGTTACCATTTTATCAGCATGCTTCAAGATTATAAAAGAACGCATGTAGATAATGTAATCTATATCTATATTAATTACAAAAGTGTCTCAAATGGTTAGGAATAAGGATTATCCAACTAATAATTTATGTATTTATTAATGTTTATTTTATTAAGAATCACTCAATTTTGAAATTTAATATTTATTCTATTAAAAGACGTTGAAGCTTTTAGTATAAAGAACAGAACGGATTCATTGTATTTTTTAGTGATGCAATGGAAATGAATACCATATTATTATTTTATTTTTATTTTATTAATTAGAGTAAATAATTTCTCTATTTATAGTCTTTTTTTTAATTTTAAACTTTGAGTTTTGAATTTTGAAATTTGAATATTTGTTTTGATTGGGTTTAAACATTATTAAATTATAATAACTCAATTTCCTTATGTGTAGGATTTTTTATTTGAAGTAGGTTTAGGATTTTAGAGCTTTAGTATTATAAATAATGCTTATTTCATATCATTGTAACCAACCAATTATGAATTAATAAATATTGTGAGCATTTCTCTCGTTCTTTAAAAATTCGATGAATTTTCGTTTCATTTTTGTGAATTTAAGAAGTCAAGGTTGAAGACGGTATTCTTCGTCCTTCCTACCCGCTTCCATTCTACATCAATTGGTATCAGAGGTAGGTTCCGAATAAAAGATTCGCCCTATTGCTTTGTCAACTTATGTTGCGGCTAGCAACCCTTTTGTCGACGTTGATCGCAAGGGCCATTTAGGCGTTCATCCCCGATCACGAGGCGAGGCATTATCCCGTTACTCTTACGAGTGTGGTCAACGTGAGCGAACACCCACATTAAAAAAAATCAATGGCGTATTTTTAATGGCCAATTTAACAAACATGAGTTTGTAGATTAATTATTAGAAATCGAAAGGTATTTCTATGATTTCAAGGTCTCAAAAGTTGAAGGTGCTAAGTGTATTTATGGTACAGTTACTCGAAGTGTACAATTATGGTGGGACGAATTTCAACGTGATCATAAGAGATTTGGTGGTCTTCCAATCAATACGTGCGGATTAATGGTATTTCTCTTTATTGAGGAATACTATTCAAATGATTTTGAAGAAATAATGTTTTCCATTAACAAAATTTTTAATTGGGTTTATGATGATTTTGAGGAAGCCTATATTAAATCAAGTGAAAATTTTGTTAAAGTTGAGCCAAAGGAAAAGAAAAAATAAAGTTTGTTGAAGTATTGAAATATTCCGTCTCACCACTTGTGCATGTTATTGTTCCACGTCAAGGAATGAATAATCTTCCAAAACTTGTTAAAAATCTTAGAAGTATGGAAAATTGTTGTATAAGAGGTTTGAAGTTATTTGAAAGTAATTATCATAAAAAAGAAATTGAAGAAAGTTTAGAGGACGTCGATTTTATTGGCGTCAACATGTTCATCACTCCTCTTGATTCCCAAGTATTGTAATATTTCATGGACAACAAGAAGAAAAATAATTTTTTGGGAAAGATTAGTTGTGAAGAAATTCATGATTCGATTGTCAAATTATAACCAAATATCTGATCGACTGGTATGGACGACAACAATTTTCATCACTAAACTCGAGGACGAGTTTTTTTGAAGTGTGGGTGAATAATGCAATGGAAACGAAGACCATATTATTATTTTATTAATTATAGTAAATAATTTCTCTATTTATAGTCTTTTTTTTAAATTTTGAATTTTGAGTTTTGAATTTTGAAATTTGAATTTGAATATTTGTTTTGGTAGGGTTTAAATATTATTAGATTATAATAACTCAATTTCCTTATGTGGAGGATTTTTTATTTGAAGTAGGTTTAGGATTTTAGAGTTTTAGTATTATAAATAATGCTTATTTCATATCATTGTAACCAACCAATTATGAATTAATAAATATTGTGAGCATTTCTCTTGTCCTTTGAAAATTCGATTAATTTTCATTTCATTTTTGTGAATTCAAGAAGTCAAGGTTGAAGATAGTGTTCTTCGTCGTTTCCGCCCGCTTCTGTTCTACATCATTTAGGTAGGACGCATAAAAAGTGATTATATGCAAATTTTTGATCTTGTTATTGTCAATCTTAGTTAATGACTGTTTTGATTATAATACTAATGTCTTTGTTAGCAATTTATTCTGTAATTACTTCTCACGCTTATGTTAATCTGTCTGAGTTGAATTATATTTGGCGTAAATAATTCAAACTAGAACTCAAGTTTAATGAACGTACCTAGAATTTGTAATTATTTAAGTTATTATGTTTCCTGGTCCCAATTTAGATGAAGCTTTAATATTATTGAACTTAGAGTTTAGAGCGAAAAAATTAAACATAATCCTAACATTATATCTATTTCTAATAAATTTACCTTTAAAATATTATAAAATTTTAAACTTTTCATATCAATTGAGAACCTTTTGGTTTATTTGAAGCGGCACATTATATACCGTTTACACCAATTTAACATTACATTTAATTTTAATTTTATGAAATTGAAATTATAATCACGCATAGTACATATAGGCCACAAATTTTGAATTTTCTGCCCGTTAACATGGAAATTCAATATTGGATTCCCTATTATGTTAACATATCAAGTATTATGTTTTTCTTTGTGTTTAATGTTAAGTGTATGACAATTATCATTCAATATTTTTACTGTGGGATGATTGAGGTATATTTGGCATATATAATTCAAACTAGAAATCAAGTTTAATGAGGGTACTTAGGATTTGTAATTATTTAAGTTATTATGCTTCCCGGTCCCAATTTAAATGGATTTAAAGGACTTGAAGAGATTGGCAATGGCGAGACATAAAAAAAAGCATAAGGAGAAATTAACTTTCCTTCCAAAAAGCAAGGGAATAAAAAGGGCCAAAATAAGGGAATCCTTCGTTCTTGGGAATGCTATATTCTCACTCAAAACTTGAACCAAACATTAGAATTCTAAAAGAAAGGTAATTTAGGATGCCAGGAAAGACCAAAAATTCTAACCACAGGAGCCCTTAGAGTAGTAGTAGAATTATAATTCCTTTTTTCGGTAATCAAATGCACCAGAAGTTAATGATTTCCTAAAAAAAGAAAAACAAGAAGAAAAAAAAACCCCAACACATATAGATGCTTAGGTCACGAGGGAAATCTAACAGGGACAATGCAGAGGTCTTCAGGTCTTTATTTTGTTTTCTAAACAAACAAAGGTGCTTCAGGTATTTAATTTGATAACCATTTTTTTTGGCAATTTTGACATTGCCGCCTAATGTTTTTGCGTAATTTTGCGCAGAAATGTCTTCAAACTCTAATTTTAATTCCAGTTTTAATTATGGATCCTCATGTTCGTTTGTCACTTGCTTCTGTGGATAGGTTACTCCTACGAGAGTTTCATGGAGGCGTGAAATCCGACTAAAAGATTCTTTGGTTATAAAATTTTTGGTAAAAATAATGCAATTATTTTGAATGGGTTAATAAGGAGAAAACTGTTGACGAAGATATGAAAGACTTTTACATTAAAATGAGGGACATAGCTCGCTAGGAAAAAGAATGGAGAGCAGATGCTGAAAAGGTGAAGGAATAAAACTCCCATTTGTTGAAAAGTATGGAAAGTGAGAGGGAAAAAAAAGAACTACATAAAAAGTATGAGCAATGCAATAAATTACTCATGTGTGCAAGGAAAATGGTGTATTTACTTATGTTGTTATTTGTTCTGTCACTTTTATGTAACTTATTTTATTAGGTAGTGTAGATTTACATGAAACGAGTTAGTATCTTTTTGGGCTATATGTATGGGTTTAAAATTTGTTTGTTGAATATGTATGTATGAGGTTTTAGTTATTTCGCTTAGAATGTGCAATGTTACATTGTAATGCATTTGTATTAGTTAATGAATGGATGTCTTTTAGATTATACATATGTTGTTGTTTTGTTTGTTAAGTTCTTCATGCCTTTATTTTGTTTCATTGCCTTCTGCTTCGCATTTCATGCCTTCCAATATGAAATCTTATAGCCATGTTGATTCTTCACAAGTACGATTATAACACAAATCTTAAGGGCGGGATCAACCTCCACTATATGTTTTACTTTGCTGGCAATGAATTTGCAGCCTTAATGTTTGTGGCTTAATTTTAAACGATTAAATGTGCATGTATGGGGACCTCATACTTGGTTATCTTAAACTGTCCATGTTTCTTATTCTTCTTATAAGCACGAAACCGCTATTTGCACCATTTATCATGTAATTTACACTTAAGTGTCCATGTATTTGCCTTTAATTCCTCAATAATAAATTCATTTGAATTTTTAATTGCGAACAATTTTATTGTATTCTTTAACTTATATTTACTCTCCTAAGTTAGCCCCTTCTGCAATTTATTTTCATCCGTTAACTATTCATTCATCGTCACCTCTTGGTCCACATACGTAATCTTAAATTGTGTGTATAACGATAGTATGGTATTTTGAATCGGTACCATCTCCGCACTCGAGCTCGGGTATGGGTTGAGATGAATTACGACCCTTCGTGTTACACTCACCAAATTCTATCCTTCATGATGGCTGCGAACTGGAAGGTAAGAGAGAAACAATAGTCCACTGTGTGATGGTGGTATTTTTACGGCTCGAACAATGTCAATTGTTTCCTAATTAGGAGCACATCATAATTTAGGTTAAATTTCTCTACATACAAATCGATTACGTTCATAAAGGGAGCACTGAAAATCGTAACCATTGCAAACTTTAAACTTCCATCATCATTAATTTCATGAAGGAAGTAACTGCTAGTATTTGTAATCACAAATAATGGACATCGACACATTATCTTTAAATTAGACGGCGTGCGGTCAACATCCATAACAGAATAAATTTTATATACTAATTTCGAGTAAGTACTTCATTCTTTCAAGATAATGCCTTTTCAATGTTGCTTATAGTAAGCCTAACCATGCTCCCAATTAATAATCTCACCACCCTAATATAACAGCGTAAACACTTGTCTGCTTCTCATTATTCACCTTCAAGATATTATTACAAAAAATTACACCATTTAACATATTCTTCAAATATATAAAAGCCACGTATATACAATTTTCAAAATAGTAAAATAATTATTCGAAAATAAATTCAATTATCAAGCACTATATATAACATAAAATTATATATATATAATGCAAAAATTTAACATAAAATTACATATATACATTACGCAAAAATTTAATATATATATATATATATATATATATATTATGCAAAAAAATTACATAAAACCACATAATGCAACAATTTAACATCAAACTACATAGATATATATAAATTATGCATACATTTAACATAGATCTACATATATGCACGCAATCATTTAGCCATAAAACATAAACCATTTATAACATATAAACTATAAAAATATATTAAAACTAAAATAGCATTAAGTGTACATACCTTTTATTTTTGGAGTAGATATGAATGAATGGGTTTAGCGGGAGATTTTCTAAAAGGGAAGTAGAAGAAATTTTAGCAAAAAATATGGAAGAAGATGAAAATGAATGGGGTAGCTGGACGTCTGGTGGAAGGAGGTGAGGAATTTAGGTTAGTGTTAAAACACCATCCATGCTCACGTTTTTTAAGTAAAAAACGTCACCCATGCTCACGTTTTTAAACCGTCCAAAATTATAAACGTTAAAAAAGCTACCAACTATGGCATTTTGAAACAAAAAATCACCACTAGATCTAGAGATTTTTTGCTTCCTTTATTTTCACAATTAAGATGAAAATAACCCTACTTTCTTAAATAAGTTACGAAACAAGCATAGTTAAAAAAAAGTCCCAATATAGTCATAAATAGTTTGTACTACTTTGCAAGTGTTGTGTACATGTATGGTGAAGTAAATAGTGACAGTGATATCCACATCAAAATTTACTCTCACGTTTATATGGGTTTTATATAGGTGAAGTTAACAAGAAAAGCTACTCATCATGAATTAATTTTAAAATGCTTATCATGAATATTATTTATGCTTCGCTTATTGGATATATAAATATTTTATATTGTTTAAAATTTCAAAACTTTTTGCAAGATTAAATCTTTTTTTTACCATCTTTGCAAGATCAACTTGAGATATATGTCTCAAGACTATCAATTAGAAAAGTAAGTCATTTTTATACTCATAAATAGAATATTAGTGTGAAGAGATAATCAATAATAATCTTATTTTAAAGAGAATATTGTATTATTGCAGTATTATGTGTCAGTGCTCCAGATGTAATAACCAATTATCAAGAAAGACCACTATACATAATACACGAGTTACGCATAAATTTCAATTTTCTATATTTATGACAATTAGCTTTTATTTTAATCTTTAGTAGACCACTATACACAATACATGAGTTTTGCATAAATTTTAGATTTCTATATATACAATGGGTAACTTCTACTTTAATATTTAGTGGACCGCTATACATAATACATAAATTTCGTATAAATTTTATCATTTTGTATTTATAAATTTTAGAATGGTTGATTAATGAATAACTTTAGTTCCTTTTTTTCCAAATGCTCTTTGTGCTTTCTTTAGAAGAATAAATGCTTAGAGAGAAAGAACTCTTTTTTGTTAGTTTAATTTGTGGGATCGCACTCCGCGAAATAAAATAT
The DNA here is from genome assembly GCA_021464415.1 of Lonicera japonica. NCBI lineage: Eukaryota > Viridiplantae > Streptophyta > Magnoliopsida > Dipsacales > Caprifoliaceae > Lonicera > Lonicera japonica. Next base: position 71,967,071 of record CM038465.1, read on the forward strand.
TTTATAGTTGAATTCTTGAAAATTTGTAAGATTTACATAAGTTTTTGAATATGCATGCACAATTTCTCATGTCTACATAATACTATATATTATATTTTGATAACAGAAGTTTTTTTGGTAGATTTAAGGAATTTTGACAAGAGCACAAAGAGAAAACAAATAAGAAGTTAGACGAAGAAAAATCTTTTACATAACCGCTATATTTAATAGGGGTGATAAATGCACCCTCATTTTTTGTCACAAATGCCCTCTATGTCATACACCCTCCATTTTTCAAAAAGTTGTCACAAACACACCACCTCATCACCCTCTAGATTAAGAACCATAATTAAAGTAATTAAGTTAAATTTTAACTAATTAAAACCATAAAATAACAAGAAAAAAAAAAGAACACCCCACTCTCCCTTTCACGTTCCATAGTTCTCTGACTCCCATTTCCACCGTCATTCTCCATCTCCACTGAGAGTGCAAACACCATCTCTCATCTACTTAGACTCGGTTTAAACATAAATCTTTCCATCTCTCTCCATTCTCCAGCGCCATCATGCCATTTATCACGAAGAACTGGATATATATTAATTTAGTATTGCTTTAATAATCTTCAGGTGTTTAATTTGGTGCTTTAAGCTGGATATTACTCCAGGGATATCGATAAAAACAAGAGTGTATTTAATCATCTCAAGGTCATACTCTCCCGTCATTGGGAGAATAAATGGATAATACTCTCCCGTAATAGGGAGAGTATTTTCACTGATACTCCCCCGATATTGAGCATCTGGAACTTCAGCAATTACTTAGCTACGGCAAAATTTTTAAATATACTCTCTTATATTAAAGAGAGTAACTTTGGTAATACTCTCCTATCATTAAGTGAGCACCTTCATTGGTACTCGCTCGACATTAAGTATCTAAAATTTTAGTAATAACTTAGGTTACTGCAAACTCAAAGATTGACAAAAAAATATATTAGAGATATGTCAATTTTAAGTAAGAAATTGTCTTGAAAGTACTAGTATAGAGCTCTATTACATCAATTTAAGATTTTTTCAGAATCAGCACATACTCGGCCAATGTGGAGAGAGTAATTGCTGGGTTTAAAATGCACAGCTCTGTTTTTTTGACAAACTTTTTTATTATGATTTGTATCATTCATCAAATAAGGGTTAAAATACACAAAGATAAGGTAACAATGAAACAATTATACCTATTTTGAATATATATATATATATATATATATATGGAAAAAATTTGGTAAGGACCAGTCATTACGAATTGGTCCCTTTTACGACGCTTTTGCGTCGTTATGACACAAAAGTGTCGTAAAAATGCCCAATCCATAAGAACTGGACCTTACCATAAATGCTATGTGTATATATATATATGTATGTATGTATGTGTATGTATATATGTATGTTTTGAAGAAGAAGGAGGAAGAAGAAGAGGAGGAGGAGGAGGAAGAAGAAGAAGAAGAAGAAGAAGAATCATTATGAAATTTCCACTGAGAGTATTTATATAAAGGCCGGATTTTAGTTTGAATACAGAATTCTCGATTGATCGAATTTAGGTTCGAATCCGTTCACTTTTTCAAGAAGAAGAAGAAGAGTGTGGTGAGGGCTGTATGTGATTAATGATTAATTAAGTTAATTAATAATTAACCTTCTTTTAATAAAATTGAAATGAGAGGGCATTAGGAATAAATTTTAGTATAACACTAATAAAAATTTTAAAGGGTATTTGTGACAAAAAATTGGGTGCATTTATCACTCCCATATTTAATTGGATCTTGGAAACTAAAAAACCAAATATATATCTCTTATTTTATATCAAGGCTTTCGAATAGATTTATAGACGTTGATTAATAATTTGTTAATTCTGTAGGAGGATAGTTGTTAATAATTAGTTGTAGACTTGTAGGGACCTCATACTCATAGCCATTGGACTCAACTGGATGACAACGACTTAAAATAAAGAAAGTTTTGGTGGTCTTTCTAAAAGGAATAAAGGAATGCTATATAATAATAAAGCATTTATCATGAAGCAACTGGAAGAGCACATCTTGGATATTTTATTCATTTATTTTTATTATTATTAAGAAAAAAAATTTAGAACCATAATCAAGTAATAATATAATCTATCTATATTATCTGTAGTATATTATAAATCAAGATGAATTTTAACCACCAGTAATATTGTGTTAAATTTTTGAAATACCTATTTTAAAGTTGTGATTTTGTTTTTTCCCATAAAAAACTTAATAATGAAAATGGAATCATCACCTCCCAACATTCTATACTTAAAAAGTAATACTTAATCATCTTATATTTACATTAAAACTTTCTTATGAAATTTTATATATGTGTACCACACATCGCGGATGCGAGTAGTTTTAATATAATAATTTGGAGGCACTCCTTGTTTTCATCTCTCCCGATAACGGTTGGCTATCCCAAGCATTTGCTTCTCTTCTACCTTGCCCACCATTTATTGCTCTCTTTTATATTCTTTGTTCATGCTCCAAAGCCACAGCAGTACATGCTTCTTTTGACAATTAAATTACACTCTTTAATTCATAGCATAAAATTTCATCACAGTAAGGGTAAGGGTTGCCAAGAATAGAAAGCCTAATTTTTTTTATTTTTTTTACATCGATTATATTTGGTCATACTCCTCCGTCATTTTTTTTAATTGTCCTACATTTAGGAGTTTTCAAACTTTTCAAACTTCCAAAAATTTTAAAATCCAATGCAATTTATTCTAAATTTAATATGGGATATAACATTTCCGATTTCTAAATTTTTCAGTTTCCGACTTTTCCGAAGAAAATTGGAAACTATATTCGAATTTCCAAATTTCTGAAAAAACATTATTTGTTCTATAATATATATATATATATATATATATTATTTCTAAATTTTGTAATGAAATATTTATATAATGTTTGGAGTTTTGAAATATTTATATAATGAGAGAGAAGATCGGTGGGATAAGAGATAGACAAAAAATTATTGACTTATTTAATTTAATGTTTTAAAAACACATTTAATGGATAAGATTTTATCTTATTTATTGTAACTAAATATGAACCATTAAATTGATAATTAGATAAGTAATATGATAGTTCTTTCCCTACAAGAGTGGCCTAAACCAATATGTACAATTGATGCTATGGGTGTTTTCCGTTTCGGTAGGGATAAAGATTGGGGTAACCCAAACCCTCCCCAAACTTCATAGTTCGGTTTCGGTTTTCATACCTATGTAACCCAAACTCTCCCCAAATTATTCGGTTTTAGTCTTGTTCTGTCTCATTCGGGTTTTTTTTATATTGTTAAAACTTTAATTAAAAACTGCATTAACAATGAAAAACAACACTAAAACTCTGCATTATAGTGTTCAAAAAATAGCACTAAAACTGTTAAAAAAATAGCTCACAAAACAGCTCATAACTTGCTTAAAAGCTGTACTAAAACAGCTTATAACCTGTCCATGAAACAACACAAAAACTGCTCTAAAACCAGCCCATAATCTGTCCATAAAATAGCACTAAAAATGCACTAAAATAGCTCATAACATGTCCACGAAATAGCTCAATAAAACAGTCTACAAACAGTCCGTATATTATCTTCAAAAATTTAATAAAACGTACTAGCTTTTTCTCAAACAGTCTACAAAGTACTAGCTTCTTCTCAATCACTAAAAGTCAGAAATATGCATCCAATGCAAAGAACAAAAACCTATTGTCTAATCTGGAAGTTTCAGCTTGAAGCTAAAACATTTCAACTTGAACAAAACATGGCACAAAATAATAAGATTAGATAACCTTATTGAGCTCCCAAAATAGGAAACTAGAAATGACACAAAAATAAGATACATTAGATAAAACAAACGCACTAAATTCTGTCTAATACCTTGTTTTTCAAAAAAAAATAATTTACATTCATTGCAGGTTTTACCCTTCAATTGTTGTCAAGTGAAAATGTATAGCAAAATCATGCATGTAGCTTCAAAAAATAAGGATCAACATGCTACTAAACACCTAAAATTTTCTCTCAATTGGAAAAGCTTTTTACCTAGAATCACATCCAACAGAACAAATAAATTGATAGATCTCATTCGATTACAACAAACACTAATCAACTAATCGAACTATCAAATGTAAAGATCTAACAAATATGAATAATTTATTGAAGTATTATCACATACAATTATATATATATATATATATATATATTAGAGGGAGAGTGAGTACCATTTTCAGTTTTTTATATAAAAAAAAATCTTAAATTCAAATTCAAAGCTATGGTGCGAAATTAAAGTTAATGGGGTCAATTTTGGGATGGGATTTTGGTGACATCTAAAGTGGGTGGTTGAATTTTGAGGAGAAAGAAAGGATAGAGAATAATGGAACCACTACTGGATCAAGAGTGAGCGGTGCCACATCCAAAAGAATCACACCTAATCATAACACAAAATAAAAATTTTAGTTAATCTATAAAATGATACTTGCATACCTGTATCTATCTATCTATCTATATATATATGCCTGAAATTAATAATTTGTAAGTGTAACTTTTCATTTCATCACCACATTCTCCACTTAAGATTCCTCCTTGTACAGCAACATCATAAACAATTGCCTCACACTGGATATATATATATATATATATATATAAACAGAATAATGGAGCCACCACTCGATATATAGCTTCAGGCCTTTAGTTTGAGAGAGAGAGACGCTACTGAGGGTTATGGCGGTGGAAAGAAGTGAGACGAAATAGGGTTTTTTCATTTTTTGTCTTTTAAAATGGTACCGTTTGTTAGAAGCAAAATTTTGTTTTTTAAAACTTTCGGTTATTTCAGGCCAACTCGGGAAAACCGAACCCTGAACCGAACCGACCCGAATCAATCAGTTTTAGTTTGAATTTTTGAATTCGGTTCGGAAAATTTCGGATTACAACAGATCAGTTCAGTTCGTTCGTTCGGTTTTCGGATTTCTAACAACAACCCTAATTGATGCAAGTAACAGAGTGAGGTGGTTAAACTAAAAGAGTGGCCCAAACGAATTTGGAGCAACGAGGTTGAAATATCACTAAAGTAGATATATTTCACAATGAAATGTTTATAACATTCAGAAAATGAGTTATATAAACTTCTTCCATAGTTGCTTAAAAAAATTAAAAATTCTTCGATAATCATATTTAAGCTAATAATATATTTGTAGTACTTACACCGAAGCTCCGATGAAGTTTTAATACTCCAGGAGTGGACAATGGAGCTCTGGTAATTAAGGATGCTGACGCGGGCCAGTGGTGCATGGTTAAAATATTTATTTATTTTTTAAAAAAGAAAAAAAATGTGGAGGAAGGATACTAATTTAGATTAAAAAAAATATTATTCTTATTTTAAAATTAAAATATAAAGTATCATTCTATTATACGTAATTATAGAGGGAGTTTTTTTTAACTCATTTCCTCTATAAGATAATTAAACATATTCAACATCACATCATTATAAAAGAATTGAAATGTTTTACTGTTTCAACCTTTTTAATTTTTCTCGTCCATTAGGGCCTGTTTGGTGAGTTTTTTTTTTTTTCAAATTTTAAAAACTCAACTCAAAATTAAATCTAATTTTACACTTTTCAAAATTTATTTCACTTTACTTTCTCTTTCTAAAAAAACTTTTTTTTTAAAATAACATAATTTTAAATCCAAAAATCAAAATTAGATAAAAAGTATATATTTGAAACCTACACATCGAGATCTATAAAATCAGATCCGTTCTGAATATTTTTTGAAATTTTTTAGAGATTTTTTAGGTTGAAAAAAACTCAAACAAAAATCGAATTCACTTTTTCACATACTTCCAAATTCTACCAAACGCTATATTTTAAAAACTCAATTCAAAATATCAACCAAACTTTAATCACTTTGATATAGGACCAAACTTTTAGAGCGCGTAACTCAATATATATACATTGATTAAATTTATTATCATCACTTGCTTATAACTTATTAAAATTAATGTTCGAATCCCTTCTCAATGTTGAATAAGGGTTTATCATTGTATGTATCAAAAGTTATTATAATAATAATAAATAAATAAATAAATAACAGAAAAAAGAGTTTGTTTTGATACGTACAATAATATGAGTCATATGTATCCGGTACGTATAATAACATAGGTTTGTTTTTTTAAAAGTAAATAAAAAATTTAATCACTTCAAGGGTGACCTATAGTATGTGCTTATTAATAAAAAATTAAAAGCAAACACTTGTTAGCAATATTATATATTACATTTGCACAAAGCATTAATTGTGTAGTTACTTGTTAGAAACTCATGTGATGCATGAATTTTAAACTTTAAGGTATTTATATATATTACGTCATATTAGTTCTTGTTTTAGTAAAACTTGAAAAAATGCTTTGAAGTCTAAATAATTTATTTCACTTTTCATAATCTTTATGAAAGTTTTTCAAGACATGCATGATTGCAAAACATTTAGGGTTCGTTTGGTTCGAGTTTTGGGAATGGAATGGGCATACTTGATTTCTGGAAAGTTTCTTTCCTGGCATCTAGGATGCCATGCCGATGTTTGGTTCAACCGGGAATAGGAATGGAATAAAGTATCAATTACAAAAATACCCTTCTTTTTATAAGATGAGAAGACATCACATACTAATTTTTCAAAAGAGACAATTACTATAATAAATTACAAAAATTACACATGCCTAGCTAATAACTATCCTACAAAAATTACAATTTTTGTAATTAAAAAAAAATTACAACAAGAAAAAAGAATATAAAAAAGTTTCAATTTTTTTATTTTTTTTTTAATCATTTTTGTGCAGCAGCGTAACTAAAAAAAATAGTTTCAAACAATATTTTCATACATGGATGGAAAAAGAATTATTTATTCATAAGGAAGAGTGTTATTTTGGTCCTAATATGAAAAATTAAAAAAGATGCCCATTGGTAATGGTTTATTCCTTATGATTTAAATGGGAGAACTTGGGGGGAAATGTTTGTTCCTGGAATCATTTATTCCGGACTTAAAACTTGAACCAAACACGGGAATCATTTCGGAATGGAATATAGCATTCCCGGAATGATTTAAATCTTGAACCAAACAAGCCATTAAGAATTAGGAAGTTGTACATTTATATAGCGATTGTGGTAGGGATTTTATAATTTAAGAAGCAAATAATATAATTTTTGCATTTCCACCGTCTCAAAGTGTCTCTAGCTAGCCCCCAATCTAGACCCCCCATATAAATAGAATGTACATTAGCAATTTGAAGTAGAAGTCCAAAATGCAATATAAATATAAATAAATGTTAGTAATTAATGCACCCTTAAGCACCATATATAACTATCAGTTTCATCTTTTGTGTTGCATGTACGTGTGACATAGAACAAACCTGTTGTGGTGAGATTGATGCGAGTTTCATTATCTAGTTGGGACAAAATAACCAAAAGGCCATCGACAACCACATAAATCAGAGGCTCTAAGGTTGAAGATAGCATTAAGTATATTCTTATCCAAGCTTTATTTTTTCCTGCGGACAGCAATCAAAACAATTTTTTTGGAAGGTAAAATAAATAAATCTTTCTACCAAATATATTTATGCACAATAATGAAAACAACAGAAATACTGTAAACAATTTATACATTCATACACAAATTTTTCTCTCATTGAAAGTTGTAAATAGGGGGGTGTTCATCAGATGGAACGGATCGAAATATTTTTTTTTGAAAAAAATTACAAAATTTTCAGGATTCCAAATACCTTTCCAATTACAATACCAAAAATTTTGGAAATTCAAAAAATGTTCCAAAATCTTTGGAATTTTCTAATTTCTTAAAATTTTGACATTATTTCAATAGTATTTAAAAAAAATAGTTGATTAATTGTACTTTTTTTTTAACGAACCATAATTCCACCACAAAAACAACATGCTATTTTCATTATTAGAAGTTTTAATGAAACAACAAAACATTAGATACTAGTTAGGATTCTTTCACTCATTATTGTTAAATATATGAGTTTAACCAATGTACTAAATCTCATATACGAAAATTAAAAAATTGTTGTATAATTATCCTAAATTGAAATTAATGTTTTTTTATTAGAAATTACTAAAAGTTCAAGCGTTACCTCAAGTTGAGTTAGATTGAAATAATACTTAAAAGATATAAACACAAAACTCCAAACATTATATAAATATATTATTACTAAATTTAGAAATAATATATATATATATATAATACTCCGAATAATGTATTTTCAGAAATTCGAATATAGTTTCCAATTTTCTTTAGAAAAGTTGGAAACTGAAAAATTTTAAAATCGGAAATGTTATATCCCATACCAAATTTGGAATAAATTGGATTGGATTTGAAAATTTTTGGGAGTTTGAAAAGTTTGAACACCCCTAAATGTAGGCAATTAAAAAAAATGACGGAGGAGAAATGACCAAATATAATCGAGGTAGAAAAAATTAAAAAATATTTAATCTTTCTATTCTTGGCAACGTACCCTTACTGTGATGAAATTTTATGCGATAAACTAAAGAGTGTAATTTGTGAAAATAAGCATGTACTGCTATGGCTTTGGAGTATGAACAAATTAAGAATATAAAGCTATGTTTGATAGCAACATAGAAAAGAAAAAGAAAAATAACTAATTTAAATGAGAAGATGAAAAATAAGTTGAGGTATGTGGTGAGATTAACTCTTGCTTTTTGCTTTTTTCTATGAAAAAATTTTCTTTGGGTGATGGTGGATACATTTTTTCCACAAAATATTAAAGGAAGATGGAAGACATATACTCACAAAAATGAGTATAAGATGGAGAGTATCTCACCATATGCTTCAACTTATTTTACATCTTCTCATCGAAATTAGTTGTTTTTATTTTTATTTTCCATGTTGCTATCAAACGGAGTTTAAAAGAGAGAAACAAATGGTGGGCAAGGTAGAAGAGAAGCAAATGCCTAGGATAGCCAACCGTTAACAGGGGAGATGAAAAAAAGGAGTGCTTCCATATTATTATTATATTATATTATAATATAGATAGATTATATTATTACTTGAGTATGGTTCTAATTTTTTTTTTCTTGATAATAATAAAAATAAATGAATAAAATATCCAAGATGTGCTCTTCCAATTGCTTCATGATAAATGTTTTATTGTTAAGGGACTGCTATTGACATATATCATTTAACTCTCTAATATTTTATTTCTCTCTAACACTCAAAAAGTACATATTCACTCTTCCTAACACTCCATCTATTTTTAAGACTAATTAATATTAATCTAAAAATACTAATTTCTCTCAACAATTCAAAGAAAAAAAATAAAATCACTCTGACCACCTCACAAACCTCATCTTTAATCTTCTTCCAACTTCTTTTTTCACACATGAATCGATTATTTACGGCTCAATTAGATGCAATGATACTACTAGATTTTATGTTTACAACCATTTATGGCATGGTCCCACTCATTTCTTTGCGAGAGAGAAAGATTGTTCAAGGGAATTATTATGAAGGTTTATTCGCATCTGCCATTGATGAATGTTTACTCGGTTCCTAGGATCCGAGTTGTATTTATCATACTCAGCCTAAAAGAATCGATTGTAATTGAAAAAATGATCTCTTTGAGCCGACTATGATAAACAACACTCATTCTTTGTGCCTTGTATATGCTTTTTTTTATTATTTTTGCATTTGTTTGTATCAAATAATTTATAAATGAAATAAAACGCAAAGAAGTAACAAAAATATAAGTATCATACTTCTTTTAGAGAAGGATGATAATTTGGATGGTGGTGGCGGGAGTGTTAGTGGTGGAGAGAAATGATGATGATGATGATGAAGAAGAAGAAGAAGAAGAAGAAGAAGAGAGAGAGAGTTTCTAGTTTAATTATTATTAATTTATGTTTAATGTTTTAATTATTAATTAAAAATAAAAAAATAATGTATATCAATAAAATAATTAACTTTTTTTTTTTAAAAAAAAGTATTAAAAAATAAAATAATATATGTCAATAGTATTCCCGTATTATTATATAGAATACCTTTATTCTTTTAGAAAGACCGCCAAAACTTTCTTAATTTTAAGTTGCTGTCATCCAGTTGAGCCCAATGGCGATGACTATGAGGTCCCTACAAGTCTACAACTAATTAACAACTATCCTCCTTCATAATTAACTAATTATGAATCAAGGACTACAAATCTATTCGGAAGCCTATTTTTGATATAAAATAAGAGATATATATTTGGTTTTTTTGTTTCCAAGATCCAATTAAATATAGCAGTTATGTAAAAGATTTTTCTTTGTCTAACTTTTTATGTGTGAAACTCCTTACGCTCTTGTCAAAATTCCTTAAGTCGACCAAAGAAATTTTTGTTATCAAAATATAATATATAGTATTCCGTAGACATGAGAAATTGTGCATGCATATTCAAAAATTGATGTAAATCTTACAAAATTTCAAGAATTCAACGATAAAATATTCTCTTTCACGGAGTGCGATCTAAATTAAACTGACCAAAAAGAGTTTTTTATCTCTAATCATTTATTCTTCAAAAGAAAGCACAAGGGGCATTTGTAAAAAAGGGATCTAAAGTTACACATTAATCAACCATTCCAAAATTGGGGAGGTGCCTTTTTATGATTGTTTTTAGTCGACAAAGAGAAAAAAGAAATAAAAAGGAGTTCATAATAAAGGCTAACGACAGCAATGATATATATTGTTTCACTTTATTATTGGAAGTGTGTAATAAAAGTGAGAAACAAACGTACGAAATATTCTTTTATGATAAAAAAAAAGATTTATTATTCTCTTGTATGCTCGATTCATAACCTTTATTATTATTATTACTCAATTGTTAACCCCCATACTCGAATTATTTATTAGTGCATGTTGTTAGTGCTTAGTTTTCTTAGTTTTCGTTGCTGAATTTGCTGCATTCATTAATAGATGTCCCACAAGTTATTGCTCCTTCTATAACTGGCATAATGAATGCCTGAATAAATGAAGTTCTGTATCCACAACATTGAGATTTTGAATTTGAGCTCTCACGCTTAGTGTATCTTTTTGACGAAGACTCTAAACAATATAAACTAATGAGTGATAGTATACGCAAGAAAATTGATACACAAATTATATTTAATATATAGGAGAACAAAAAGCTATGTACGTGCAAGTAGTTGATATTATTTAATAATCCAACTTAGTAACTTACACATTATTTTTACTTTTATTCTATATAACAATTATTGAATGTATCATTGTGATTATTAGAATCTTAGGATCAGTTGTTTGATCAAAAAAACACAATTCGGATTTAATTGTGTTTGACATTTTCATGTAAATAAAATGTTTTGTAATATCGACCCGGATTGTAAAACAGAGATACGGGGTGTCTTTAATGCTTAGACATTTCCAATATTTCGGTTCTCATCTCATTCATGCATGTCGATTGTCGAATATAATATTAATGGGTTTATATTCATCATCAGCCCGTTGTTGTTAGAAAGGGCCTCGACCACGTATTCAAGCCCAAGTCTCTTGTACGTTGACGATACTTTATTTTACTATTTTGAACTTCAGCTATGAGACTTAAATTCTTGATCCTTCTTTCCATCTTATTATTATATACTAAATCTAACAAAATTGATTTAGTAATTTGATGATAAGAGTTTGAAAAAAAACTATATGATAAAATGTTAACATCTATAAGTTTTATATTTTTTAAGTGAGGCAGCTAATGAGCATTCTTCAAATGAACACAAATAAAGAGGTAATATTGATTATTAGAATATCTATAAAGGTAAAATTATTCGAACTCTAATAAGTATTAGTTCTGCTTCGTTGAAATTTTTAAATATCTAATTTAAAATTTAATTTTAAGTATAGTTCTTTAAACAATTTTTTAATTCGATTTGTATACAGTATACTATTTTTAAAATTATACAAAAAAATATAATCTTTATTTTTTTTTTTCATTTCTTTAAATGTAAAAAAAAAATAATAATATTTTTACTGGTATAAAATTTTAAAAATTTGTGAACCAAATGAATTTATTTAAAAAAAATACATAAAATATTTTTTTTAAAATCTAATCAAACAGCATCTAATATTTTAAAATTAAAACGTGACATATTATCTATGTTTGTTGATGTGTTGAAAACATTTTAAAAATCTTAAAATATTTTTTGTGGGAGGAAGAGTCATACCATTTTTATATATGTCACTAAAATTTTAAGATTGATTCCCCGAAGGAGGAATACAAAAAAGATGGCAGAATGAGGAGAAAAAATGAGGGGTCTCAATCTTTTTAAAATACGTTGTGAAAAAATTATTAATTTGAAAAACCTTTGTTTAAATTATTGTTGTTGGAGATAGACATTGTCTGAGGTTGGAAAGTCATAACCTAAACTTAGTATAGGGTCCACCCTGATTGGTCTTTGCTGACACTGTGGCAGTGTGACCCACCAAAAGTTTCATGCAATAAACAGAAATCAGCATTGATTGGGAGCTTCGAGGAACACATCGGACGGTGTGGATTTACGGAAGAAAGTACTTTCGATAATTTCATGTAAATTGATGAAAGTTTGTACAGATTTTTGCACTTTGCAGTGAGAAAATTTGGCGACGAGTTGAACACAGATATCCGAGGGGTTTTTTTTTTTTTTAACAATTATACTGCCTTTTAAACTTAATTAATAAAATAAGATACTTTTGAATTTATTTATCTAAATGGAGCACACATAAATATGCTAATTAAAGTGGCGATTTTAGCCTAAAAAACGCTAGGTATGCTAACAATTTTAAGGTAAAATAAATTTGGTTGATTTAAAAACGCCATGTTTTTGGACATTTTTAACTGTAAAAACACCAATTATTTAGATCTTTTTAACCAAAAAAAGGCCTACCCCCTCACAATTTTACACTTCTCAATATCCCCCTCTCCTCCCCCATTCGTGCAGTAGCAGTATTCAAACTTGAAAAAAAAAATTATCAGAACTTGAAGCTTCCATTTCTCTCCCACTACAGCTGCAGCTCCAGCATACTCCTCTATTGCCGCCGTCTCCCTCTGTCAACCTCCTCCACTCCGCCAGGTACGCCACCTCTTTAATTAGTCCTAAATTTTGTTTGAGCAAGATGTTTCCATTTGTGTATGTTTGTGGGGACCATTATAGTTGGAATTTTTCGAAGCATCAAGGTGGACGCAGTGGGGTATGTGTTTGTTTGTGGGTTGTTGGTTTCGAATTTTTGGAATGAACGATGTGGGTTGGTGGAGCTTGAGTAAGTGGCAAATAATGTTTAATACTTGATTTATGCGGATAAGAATTGGATTTTTGGACTAATTTTAGGGGGGTAATCAAACACAGTTGGAGATGTATTTTTGGACTAAGTGAATTGTTGCTTAACAACTACTGCAGTTCTGTTGTGTTCATTTGGAGATGTATTTTAAAATGAGATCTTTTTCCCATATAATATTATCTATAATTGGTACAAATTTCACTGTAATTGCATATTTTGAGGTGGTTAATAATTTACTTTCTATATGAATTACAAATTTTTACACAATTGTTACTTGTTTGCACCCCATTAAAAATATAAACTAATAAATATTGTTACATGCTCTATCACTTTAAATACAGTGCATCATTGAAAATCATGTCTAACTTTGAGGTTTTGTCGTATTGTGATGTAAGCCTTTAGAATGTAGATGTAAGCCTGCTAAACTAAAATAAGTGATTAATCTATATCAGTCGGTTAGAAAAAGTAACTACAAGTAGCATTGTTGTTAAAAAAGCACTTATAAACTGCATTAAATTTGTTTTATTCACTAATAATAGATGTATGCATGTACCAATTTACATTTACTAGGTATTGCACATGCCATGAATGCACGGCTAAATAAAAATAGTGAGATATGAAAAATAATACATAATATCTAAACAGTGTACAACCTAAAAACAACTGATATAACTATAAAAAAAATATCAGTTGTTTTTAGGTACCACACTATTTATAGGTTTTTATATCTCACTATTTTCTTGTTAATATTTTTTTCCCATGTCTCAATTTTTTTTATATACAAATTCCATCTCAATATCTTGTGTGGTCTGATCGAAATGAGTTTTTTCACTAACCACGTTGGATTTTTTCATTCTTTTTGTTTTTAAAGTTTATTTTTTTTAATGTTATTATTTTTCATTCCTACTCATTATTTTGTGTGGTCTAAAAAGCATTTTTTCATTCTTTTTTATTATTATTATTTTTCTTTCTATCACATTATTTTTCCAATTCATTACATCTTGGGTTTTTTTTCAAGCTTTTTGTAACATTAAAACTGTACCAAAGTCCTTTAAATTTTCAAGTTTTTTTGACGCAATAAATTTGAATTATGGATCAAAACACCTGCAATAGGGATTTGCAAATAGGCTTCCTAATAATATTTTGGTAAATCAAGATGCAGAGTAATAGAAAAGATAGCCACATATGCCTTAAAATTAGGGGTGTCCATCCGATCCGATCCGGTCATTTTAAACCATCTGTATCCGATTCGATGTCGGTTTTAGGTTTTGGCATCCAATCCAATTCACTTTACCAATCCAATCTAATCCAATCCGATTAAATGTTGGATTGAATCGGTTTCGATCCGATCCGATTAGAAGTTTAAAATAAGATATATTATATTCTTGAAATGTTCAATTCTAATATAAAACAAGACGTAAACTAAATATTAAATAAAGTTCAAGTGTTCAACCAAATAGTTTCAAGTTAAAATGTCTAAAGTCTAACTAAAAATACATAATTAAACCAAGTGACAAACCATACTAACTAAAAATACATAATTAAACCAAGTGACAAACCATATATGATTAAACTAAATATTAAATAACAAACTACTATTAAATGATTTCAAAGTGACTCCTTGTATATATTATATTATGCCATCAATAAGGGAGAGACATGTGGCAACTCTAATAATGGATTGGATTGGATTTGATCGGTTCCTAGAGCACATCAAACCAGAATCGATCCAATTTTTTTCGGTTTTCAAAATTTGCATCCGATCCAATCCAATCATCCATAAAATCAAAGAAAAATGGATTGGATTGGATTGGATTAGATTAGATTGGATCGGTTCCTCGGTTTGGATTGGATTCTGAACACCCCTACTCAAAACTCAAGTACTGATCAATTAAATATTTCATATATAACCTTAGTTCAGCACACATTGTCATGACATGTGAGTAAGAATACTTATAAATTGTCCACCTCCAGTAGCTGCACGTGCCTTCCTGGATGTTTACATTATTCACGTTTCCTTTGGCTGACATGACGGAGATTACTCCCTTCGAATTATTATGCTTAAAAATAGTATATTTGGCGATATATATCCTTTATAAGCTCCGATAATTTAAGCGTCATGAATGTCATGTGTTCCACCTCTAAATTCTCAAGCCTATTTTTTCCTTACTCGCCTTTTTGGCAAAGTACGTAACAATGCGATGAAAAATAAGCTGCACTGACACAGTAACAGGCAAAGACCTCTCTCTAATTAAAACTCCGTTGAAAACTTTCGAAATATTTGTCGACGTTATCCCATAGCGATACCCTCCATCATAAACAAAAGTCCACTTTTCTAGGGATTTTGGTTTAGCCACCTCCATGGTTTTTTTTCTTCGCTATCCTGCTATTCATCGTACTCTTTTATCAGGGCCATGTACTTATTAAATATTAGCAAGCAGCAAGCAGCAGCAGCATTTCACATTAGTATCCTTAAAGTCTCATCTGATTTACATTTACTTGTGAAGTTAATGCAAACATGTTGCATACATAACCAATGGTACATCATCGGCTCTTGAAATTGTCAGTTAGAATTGATTACATACAGTATGCCCCTGTGGCGATCAAAAATCAAGCAGATGCCATATCGTCCCTTCACGACGTAATGTTAAAGCCGCGTGAGAAAAAAATGCCACATGTCAAGGCTTTCCTTATTGCCATCTCCAATTGCAAGCGAAAATATTCTTTAGCTTGCATCTATGACCATTGCAATGAATAATTTTTTATTATACTTTCCATGTAGATATGTCACGTCTATACTTATAAAAGGCCGGCAATGACTAAAGCCATCAATGAATGCACTAAAGGCCCAAAAGTTCTTGTAAAAAATATGATAGTGGCCATCACATTGCTTTCTTTTACACTTATAGATCGGGTGCGAGTTATTGTACTTAATGGCTGTCAAATATCTCGGCATAATAGCATAAGACTATTTTCAATTGCCAAATAATTTTTCAATAGTCTTCTGTTTCACATTCCATGCCTTCTAATATGAAATCTTGTAACCATAATGATCATAAACAAATGCGACAATAATGCAAATCTTAAGAGCATGATCAACCTCAACCAAGTGTTTTACTTTGCAGGCAATGAATTTGCAATCCAAATATTTATGAGTTAGTTTCAAACGATTAAATGTGCATGTGTGGGAATCCTCGTACTTAGTTATTTCAAATTGTCCATGTTTCTTCTTCCTTTTACAAGCACGAAGTCGCCATTTGCACTATTTTTCATGCAATTTGCATTTAATTGCCTATGTATCTGCATTTAATTCATCGATAATAAATTCATTTGAATTATGAATTGCAAACTGTTTTACGGCAATCTTCAACTTATCTTTAGTCTCATAAATGAGACTTTTTTTCAACTCATTTTTATATACCAACTGCTCATTTATCGTCACCCCTTGATACACATACGTAATATTATATTGTGATTACAATTATGGTATCTTTCACAACCTGCTCGATCTGGTTCGATTCTTCCCATGCATTGCTTTTAGTGTCGTTGAATTCTGTAAAACTGTCAGATTTTGAGTCCCAATCCGTGTCCTCTCTAGTGGCATCATCATATTATATACTACCTCTGCATTTATGCATGGGCTCGGGAATGGGTTGAGATGAATTGCAAATCTTCTTGTTACTCCCACCAAATTCGAGCCTTCGTGATAGCTGCGAACTAAAAGGCAAGTTAAAAATAGGAGTGCATTATGTCGATGGTGGTGAGCTGTACTACCCAGACAATGAAATATTTGTTGTAATTGGGAGCACATCATAATTCAGGTCATTTTTCTCTACATACAAATCGATTACATCCATAAAGGGAGCATTGAAAATCGTATCCATTGCAAACTGTAAGCTTTTATCATCGTTAATTTCTTAAAGGAAGTAATTGCAAGTATTTATGGTCACAAATAGTGGACATCTACATAAAATTTTTAAAGTGGATGGCAAGTAGTCAACATCCATAGCAGAATAAATTATTTTTACTAATTTCGAGTAAATAGTACCTTCTGTTAAGATAATACCTTTTTTTATACTGCATATTGTAATCTCAAACATGCTCTCCGTTAATAATATGACCACCCCAATATAGAAGCGTAAACATTTGTTTGCTTGTCATTATTCACCTTCAACATAATTAATCAAATTTATCACCAACTGATAATATTTTTTTATTTTTTTCAAATAACCAAGTCCTACAATATATAACGATAAACAAATTCTTTAAAATAAAAATACTTTCTTAAAAAAACCAATATGTATATACATTCTTCAAAATTATTAAATAATTATTCAAAAAATAAAATTAATTATCAAGCCCTACGAAATACGATAATATATAATTTATTTAAAATAGTCAAACAAAATTTTAAAAATAAAATTTAATTATAAAGCACTAAAATATATGATAACAAATACATTTTTTAAAAATAAAAAAAATACTTTCTTAAAAAAACAAATATAATTATCATGTACTACAAAAACATGATAATAAATATAAGAGCACATATACATACATTCTAAAAATCTATATCATAAAACCACACACACACACATATATATATATATATATATATATATTATGCATAAATTTTACATATAACCATAAATATATACAATCTGCATACATAGATTTACATATATAAAGTTGTAATTTATTCATTCATATACACTATTTATCTAACACTACAAACAATCAAACAAATTTCATTTATATTATAAATTAATAATATGTGAAGTATAATAATATATAATAACTAAAATAGCATAAATGAACATACTTGATTAAGCCAAAATATTGCATATATATATATATATTTTAGATGGCTTAATATGCATGGATTTGATTATAATTATTCTAAATTGTTAAGAATTGTGTTTTAATCATTAAATAGGATAATATATTTGTTTATAGTGCATTTTAACCTTTTTACAGGTTAAAAATAAAGAAAAACGAATTTAGAAGGAAATTCTCATAAAATTAGTCATTGCCGGTCAAATTTGAAATTAAATTGAACTCAAGAAGTGAATCCAAAGAAAATCCCAAGCTCAAGCATAAAGGGAGTAGATGGAAGAGACTAAGAAAAGCCGATAAATCAATCCCAAGCGAAAAAAAGTTATTTGAATCAATTTAAAAAAATTTCGGTTAAAGAAGAGATCCACCGCTCATAATGCCCCTGTTCCATCCCATTCTAGTATTTATCCGTACAAAATTTAAAGAAAATTTCATAAGTAGAAGTTGTAAATCTCTGAGTTAGCTACGCATGGCCATAAACCTTGCATCAATCGGAGTTCGGAGCGCAAAGTTATGGCCGAAATACTAACAGTGCGCCGGAGGATCAGATTCCTAGGTTATTGAATGTGATTGTAGCCTTATGGTCTTGGGTTCAAGTCCCACGCATACCATATAATTATTGAATAAGAAAATCTATTCATCTTTCTTCATTCTTCTTCTTTTATTATTTAAATTTTTGTTTTAAACATTAAGGCTTCGTTTGTATTATTTTTATTTCTTGTTGGCATTAATATGGAGTTCAAGAAGAAAGATTTGAACACATCATTGAAGATTAATTTTCAGATTTAATTATTGGTTTACGCGTGCACTTCAATTCAAAGTTCTGAATTTATTTACTGCTTTTTTAATTCTTCGTATGAATTTTGCATGTAATTGCAAAAAATTTACATATTCATTTAACCATTTCAATTTAAAATCAATTTAACGTGAAAATATCATATATTGCAAAAAAATAATTTCTTTGTAAAATTATTCTATAATATATAAATTATAACATTGAACATATATTTGAAAATTTTATTTTAAATAATTTTACAATTTATCATAATCATTACAAATATCCATTTTATTATGCAAAAAATATTTAATTATCAGTTTTTAATCAAACATATTTTATTATTTATCCCCAAAAAATAGATATTCGAAAAAAAATCAGTTAGTCGTCAAATAATTCTATAGTTTATCATAAAAACAACAAATACTTAGCTTTTTTCTACAATATATATAAGTTTCAAACATATTTTGCACGATAATTTGGCACAATAAGTTGCAAACAGATGATCGCTAGGCCATCGGCCATGGCTCTAACTAAAAGCCCACTTATAAAAATTATCTAAAATAGATGAATTTATAAATAAATAAAAACATTATAACAGATGAAAATGAAATTAAACAAGTGAAATTAAAAATACCAATAACGAAAAATGAAATTACATTATTTTTAAATATGTGAAATTAAACATGTTAGTAACTAGAACGCCTAAAAATGAAATTTTAAAGCAATTATATTCCTAACATAGGTGAAATTATAAATAAAAAAAATATAAGAGATAAAATTGAATAGGTAAAAATTAAATTATTAAATTAAATCAAAACAAGTAAATTAATTATATTCCTAACTCAGGTGAACATACATATATAATTAGAACAGGTAAAAATTAACTTATTTTTAAATAGGTAAAATTGGACATGTAAAACTAAAATTTTAATAATTAGAACATTTAAAAATGAAATTTTGAAAAAATTAAATAACTAAAATAGATGAATTTATAAGTAAAATATAAAATTATAACATATATATAATTAAGTAATGAAATTAAACATGGGGTTTTTGTTTGTTTGTGGGTTGTTGGTTTCGAATTTTTGGAATGACGTATTTAACTTGTTAAATTATACAACACAAGAAATAGAGAAATTATATTAATGAGCAAGAAATCCACAAGGGGTTACATTGTTACAATCTCACATCTATTTACAATGGAATTGACATGAATATATATACAAGTAAAGAAGGAAACAAGAAGCCTAAAATGAGGAAGAAAGGAGGAGACAAGGAGGGAAACATGGAGGAGGGAATAAAGGAAAAGAAGAATAATTCTAAGCTTTAATAATTACAAATAATAATGCTAATTTATGTTGGAGAATATCATCATTCAATATCATCATTTCTAACACCCCCCTTCAAACTCAAGGTGGCAAATGGGCGGTCAGCTTGAGTTTGGAAAGCAAATCCTGAAAGCGTCCTTTTACTACATGAGATGATCTCCAACAAATTGGAAAACTAGATCTAGAACATAATGATTATAATTACATAATTAAAGAAATTAAAGAACAAAACATAATGAATACGGAAGCAGTGGAGCATGAAAGCAGGAACATGGAGGCATGTGTGCAGGAGCATGGAGGCATGTGCTTAGATCTACTTTAACACCCCCCCTCAAGCTGAAGGAGGCTCTTAGGGATCCGAAGCTTGGATACGAGAAAACGGAATTTGGTTTTGATTTTTTTTTTTTTTTTTTTTTTTTTGACATGTTCGATGATTGACCGACAGACGGAACGGCAGTAACGGCGATGACGGGAGCCGACGGAACGGCGAGGTCCGGTGTAGAATTTCCGGAGGAAAAAACTTGATCTGAATACGCGAGCAGTACGTATAACAGTAACAAGAAATTGAATCAGAATACTTGGAGGTACAGCGAAAGGCGACCCGCCGGAAATATTAAATTGAAGAGATTGAATATATATAGATTTTTTTTTTTTTTTTTTTTTTTTTTTTTTTTTTTAGAGAGGTGGAAGAGTAGCAGTGGTGCTAGTAGTCAATGATGGCCCTTTCTTTGGTTTTGGTTTTAGAGAGATAAACTGAAGTTTCGATATGAGAGGCGAGAGGTTTCCGAGGGTGTTGGTGGTGCGGAAGGAAGGGAACACACATTATTAAGATAAAAAAGAGAAAGGCGATGGATTCTGAGAATCATCAGCACCAAAATTCAAGATATCAGTGAAGTTAGAAGCAGAGAGCGAATTGTATCCTATATCTCCTAAGGTAGTCCAATCCGGAGTCATTAATCCGGCAACCTCCGCAACAGAACTAATTTGAGGAGACCCCTTTGAGAAACCATCCAAAGCAACTTGGTAATCTGACAGAGTCGGATATGGCGGCATATCCACTGCTGTCAGAGGATCCCCGTGTTCTGAAAGATTCACGGTCGGTAGATGGATATCAGGGGTTGATGAAAGGAGCTTTAAAAAACTTTTGTAGTGAGGATGCTCCAACAAATCTTCCTGGGTCGGAAGAACCCCAGGTTCTAGAGGATTCTCTGAGGGGCCAGATGGAGAAGCGAAGGAGCCTGGTGGGTGAGCAAGGGAGTCGGATGGATTGGCCCTTGAGGAACTTGCAGGAGGGTTAAAGGAGCCAGGTGGAGAGGCAAAGGAGCCGGATGGGTGAGTAAAGGAGCCGGATGGAGAAGCGAAGGAGCCTGGTGGGTGAGCAAGGGAGTCAGATGGATTGGCCCTTGAGGAACTTGCAGGAGGGTTAAAGGAGCCAGGTGGAGAGGCAAAGGAGCCGGATGGGTGAGTAAAGAAGCCGGATGGAGAAGCGAAGGAGCCTGGTGGGTGAGCAAGGGAGTCGGATGGATTGGCCCTAGAGAAACTTGCAGGAGGGTTAAAGGGGCCAGGTGGAGAGGCAAAGGAGCCGGATAGGTGAGTAAAGGAGCCTGATGGGTAGGCAAATGACCTGGAGGCTGGAGATTTCTCCGGCAGTTTTCCGGTCGAACGGTGGCGGCGTCGACCAGAGCCGGATGGAGAAGCGAAGGAGCCTGGTGGGTGAGCAAGGGAGTCGGATGGATTGGCCCTTGAGGAACTTGCAGGAGGGACAAAGGAAAATGACGGATTAACCCTGGGAGACTCGCTGTCCAGTCGAGCCTCCAACGCCGTCATTCGTGACTGCAGAGCCTCAAGCTTTTGATCAAGAGAGGTAAGGAGGGCAGCGCATCCACCAGCAGGATTTAGGATTCTTGCCTTAGCTTCAAAGAGAAACGAATCGAGAGTTTCACGATGTTTGTGATCCGGTACGTGTTGTAAAAAAAATTCAACACTTTTTACCCCGAAAACGGAAAAGATTGTGTGATAATCTCGACGATGATACGCATTTGGAAAGATTTTAACTGATTCACAAGAAGGAGGACAAGCTCTGCGGCGAAAAGAGCAGGCAGGACATGGAGTACCTCGCTGGCGGATGCTGATCGACATGGCTGTTTGTATTGGATTTGAATGGGAGATTTGCAGTGAGGATGGTGCTATTGGGTGATTTGCAGTGAGGATGGTGTGTTTTGATTTTAATGGCAGGAAGCTGGTGAAAGGGTTAAAGGCGCCGATCTCGAAATTTGAATTTCGAATTTCGAGGTCAGAGCAAAAAGATGTCGGCATTTGATGATGGCGAGGGTTTGGAGTTTGCGGAATTTGCGGGTTGTCGGTTATGGTATGGATTAGGGGTTGTCGGTTATGGTATGACTGAGGAAATGGACGGTGTTGCTTGGGATTGACGGAGGAGAGAATCGGGAAGTTGAACGAGTGGATGAGTGGTGCAATGAGATCAACGGCTCTTGATGTTAGAATAGGAAAATAAGAAGGTTTAGGGGCTAGAATAGAAATATCAGAAAGTACAGGGGTGAATTTGTAAATATATCTGACGGTGTCTGGAATATTCCGTCAATTCTGACGGCAAGCAAACGGCGTTAACCGCTGACGTGGCTGACACGTGACTGACACGTGGCGCTGACTGGATGTCACGTGGCGGACACGTGACGCTGACTGGATGCCACGTGGCGCTGACTGGATGTCACGTGGCGGACACGTGGCGCTGACTGGATGTCACGTGGCGCTGGCGTGGATGCCACGTGGCGCTGGCGTGGATGCCACGTGGCGCTGGCGTGGATGCCACGTGGCGCTGACTGGATGCCACGTGGCGCTTTCTGAAAGCGACCTGTGGAATATTCCGTCAATTCTGACGGCAAGCAAACGGCGTTAACCGCTGACGTGGCTGACACGTGACTGACACGTGGCGCTGACTGGATGTCACGTGGCGGACACGTGACGCTGACTGGGTGCCACGTGGCGCTGACTGGATGTCACGTGGCGGACACGTGGCGCTGACTGGATGCCACGTGGCGCTGGCGTGGATGCCACGTGGCGCTGGCGTGGATGCCACGTGGCGCTGACTGGATGTCACGTGGCGGACACGTGGCGCTGACTGGATGCCACGTGGCGCTGGCATGGATGCCACGTGGCGCTGCCTGGATGCCACGTGGCGCTGACTGGATGTCACGTGGTGGACACGTGGCGCTAGTGTGTCAATGATGTGGCAGTGGCAGTTGCAGTTTGTAAGGAAATAGAGGAAAAATAAAATGCTATTAGTAGGAATCGAACCTTGCACTAAGCTGTGGTTACCTGATGGTCTTGCCAGCCAGGCTGAATGCTTCAATAATAATTATTTGGACGTGGTTTTATTTGAACAGGTTTGCTGCGTAAAGTCTGATTCGAGTAGTGTTTGGAGGCGTATTTGATTTGTTTGATAATGGTGATAGGTGTGGTGGCTTGGTGGCGAGGTTGTGTGGTGGCTGGTGGTTGGTGGCGAGGTCGTGGTGGCTAGTGGCGAGGTCGTGGTGGCTAGTGGCGAGGTTGTCCTCTGATACCATGTTAAATTATACAACACAAGAAATAGAGAAATTATATTAATGAGCAAGAAATCCACAAGGGGTTACATTGTTACAATCTCACATCTATTTACAATGGAATTGACATGAATATATATACAAGTAAAGAAGGAAACAAGAAGCCTAAAATGAGGAAGAAAGGAGGAGACAAGGAGGGAAACATGGAGGAGGGAATAAAGGAAAAGAAGAATAATTCTAAGCTTTAATAATTACAAATAATAATGCTAATTTATGTTGGAGAATATCATCATTCAATATCATCATTTCTAACACCCCCCTTCAAACTCAAGGTGGCAAATGGGCGGTCAGCTTGAGTTTGGAAAGCAAATCCTGAAAGCGTCCTTTTACTACATGAGATGATCTCCAACAAATTGGAAAACTAGATCTAGAACATAATGATTATAATTACATAATTAAAGAAATTAAAGAACAAAACATAATGAATACGGAAGCAGTGGAGCATGAAAGCAGGAACATGGAGGCATGTGTGCAGGAGCATGGAGGCATGTGCTTAGATCTACTTTAACATAACTATTTCTCTTGTTCTTTTATTTTTTGATTGTAATTGCAAAACCACATTTTAATAAACTTTTTAAGTAATGGAGTAATTTCCTTTTTGCTCAAACGCGTCATTTTGAGATTGCTTTTGTTGCATAATTTCGACTACATTCTTAAAATATTGCAAATTTGACTTTGGGGAGGTCAAGTCTCTTGTTATAAGTCGCATCCTTCTTCCATGGTATAGTGCCCATAAAACAAGCTATATAAACATAGATACTAAACTTATAGTATGTGTCATTTGTGACTTACCTGAGTGAAAAAACTAAAACTTATATAAATGAAATTATTAAAAATCTAAACTCTGACATACCTAGGGGCGGAGCCAGTCAAGGGACAAGGCCCCACCTAGATTTTTGAGAAATTTTTTCTAAGTATTTGAGTTTTTCTGTAACAGTGTAGAAAGATAGGGGGTACTCGTGTAATTAGGAAAGTGTAATGGTGAGCAGTGGTGGAGCCAGGAAAAAATTCCAAGTGGGGCCAAAAATTTTTTTAAGCCAAATCAAACTTAATAATTATGTTTCTAGACTAAATTTTTACTAAAATACTTCTCCATTCTATTTCAATATTTTGGAAAAGTTAAAAATGATATACTAAAATTAATTATATATTTTGAAATATTTTTATCAACTCAATATCCAACCTACTATAACCAACAAACACATATATTAATCTAAATATTAATTTATCAAATAACAATCTAATAAGCAAATTAACCTCAATAATCAAATTTAATATCAATATTTAACAATTTAATAAGCAAATCAACCTCAATAATTAAATTTAATATCAATATTTAACAATCTAAGAAGCAAATCAACATTAATAATCAAATTTAATATCAATATTTAACAATCTAAGAAGCAAATCAATATTAATAAATAATAACCAACAAACAATTATATTAACAATTTAAGAAGCAAATCAACATTAAAACACCTAATTCTTAATATTCAAAATTTAAAAAAAAAATGTATAAGATTATAAAAAAGAAATCTCACCTAAAAACCGGAATAAGTGAAGAAAGAAGACAGAGAGAAGAGCTACTAAGTACTATCTACTGCTTGAAAAACTAAATTGAATGAAAGAACTGAAGAAGCTCACAGTGGAGCTTGAATGGAAAATGAGAGAAAGGGGAGAAGAATGAAAGAAACCAGCTCTGCGGCTGCACTGCGGCTGCTCCTACTGCTTTGAAACATATAAGTTATAACCTAACCTAATATAAATTACAAACTAAAACCTTGAACTTATAATGCATATTGTGCCTAGAACCCCGCACAAAACTTTGCCACTTCACAAAAATGCCCCCGCCCCAGCAATTCTCCTAGTCATTACACTCTTGCCCCAGCAATTTGCACATTGGCCCCTCATCTTTTCTCCCTCGCACATAACCCCCCATACTCTTTAAAAATTTTCCAAAAGTCCAGGTAGGGCCATGGCCCGACCTGGCCCCTGTGTGCCTCCGCCCCTGGTGGTGAGGGCATTTGTGCGTTATGCATTAAGAGTTCGGTGTGTTATGCCTTAAGAGTTCGGGGTAGAGTTTCGTAATTATAATTTAAGTTTTGTATTTGTATAATTGGTCCAGCACTATAGCCTCCTTTTATTTCTTCCAAGCCGCTCATTCTATTGATTTGCTTATTAGATTGTTATTTGACAAGTTAATATTGAGATTAATATATTTGTTTGTTGGTTGTTGAGATTGATTCAATATTAGCTTGAAAAAAATGAATTTTATATAGTAGGTTAAATATTGAGTCGATAAAGATATTTCTAGCTATATATAATTAATTTTAGTATATCATTTTTAACTTTTCAAAAATAGAATGGAGAAATATTTTAGTAAAGCAAGTAAGTTCCATTTCTCGAAATGTTAGTTTGAGTTCTATTCCGAACGTCGATTCCACTCCGTCAAATATATGTCCCTTTGCTCCAAATGTCGATCCACTGTTCTACATGTTGCCCAGTTGAAGATAATTTTTGACTCCATCCCTGGACATACCTATATACATAAATTAATTTAAATGACTAAATTAATTATATATACAACGTGTTAAAAAGGTTATAAGTTATTATGTAAGGTAATATTCACTAATATATTTTTTAACACACAGTGGCGAAGCTACTTTGGGTGGGCACTTTCTCACCTTTATTAATTTTCAGATTTTTTTTTAAATGAGGGATGATAGTATTTTATGTTAATTAATTTTATTATTTGTATCACTTTAATTGAATTTTTTTTTTATCTTCTTTATATTAAATCTTGGTTCCACCTCTACTAATACTATGAGATCATGGCTCAAACTAAACTGAATTACATAACTCGCGCATCATTGCAATTCTTGTACCGCGCCAACTTATATTATTATTACCAAGAATATTTTACTGTAGCAATATTATAAACTTCCAAGAGAAAAATGTTTGATCATGTTGCCTCCTTGGCTGGTGTAATGCCATAATATTTTATTAAGGTCACGGGATTGACATCAGCTTATTGATAACGGAATTATAGAAAAGTGTACATTGATTATTAAAGAAGTGTATATATAGGATATATCCAAATGTCGGAATTATGTGAATTCCGCAAAAGCCTTTTTCACAATTGGTGTGGGTGGCCAACAAGCATACTGAACAGTGGCGAAGCCAGAAAATTGAGCAACAGGGGGCGAAATTTAATCGAAAATCAACACACACTATATCATATTTAAAGCCATAAAATTTGAATGCAAACATAACACTATTAATAATAAAAGTTCATACAACTTAAATAACAAATGCAAACAATTATGATAAATTACAATAACATTCTATGATTTTTCATATTTTGAAAGTATTGGTGAATGGTGGTAGTAAAAAAATGGTGTAGATATTTAATTAATTAGGTTTAATATTAACAAATTGTTCTTTAAGATTTTGTATCTTACAGTTAGGTCCCCTCAAGTTTATTTTTATGCACATAAGTCCCTAAAAAGTTTTTTTTTTTTACAAAAAAGCCCCAACCCAAGGAGGGGCAGCTGCCCCCCCTGCCCCTACATAGCTTCGCCCCTGGTACTGAAAGTTGAATGTGAACAAATTTATTAAATACAAAGAAAAAAATGGTTAAATAAAGTACTAGGTGTTTAGTGCCTCTTTTTTTTTTTTTTTTTCTAGATAAGTTTTTAAAAATTTAGTGTTTGGTTGAATATTTTGAGTTAGAGTTTTTATGTTGAAAAGTAAATTTGGTTTTATTTGACTTTTTTTCAACCAATGAAAAAAATGCATAAAAATTTTCAAAAAATAGTCACGATGGATCTTATTTTATAGATCTCGATGAGTAGGTTTCAAATATATATTTGTTATTATTTTTGGATTTTTGGATTTAAAGTTATGGCGTTTTAAAAAAAAATTTAGAGAGAGAAAGTATAGTGAAATAAATTTTGGAAAGTGTGAAAGTAGAGTTGGTTTTGAGTTGAGTTTTTAAAATTTTGGGGAAAAAAAAATAGTGAGCAACCAAACAGGGCCGCCTCTTTGGTATCTCGTTATTTTTATTTTATTTTTAAATTTTAAAAATTTATCTCAAAATTAACTCTACTTTTACACTTCTTAAAATTTATTTCACTTTACTTTCTCTCTCTAATTTTTTTAAAACACCATAACTTTAAATTCAAAAATCAAAATAAAATAAAAAATATGTATTTAAAACATACTCGTCAAGATCTTTAAAATAAGATCCATTGTAACTATTTTTTAAAATTTTTTTATGAGATTTTTTAGTTGGTTGAAAAAAACTCAAACAAAAACCAAATTCACTTTTCAACATACTTCCAAATTTTACCGAACACCATATTTTAAAACCTAAACTTAAAAACTCAACTCAAAACATCCACCAAACATCACCTAAACCTCTTGATTCAGTTATATAAGGTTGTCATCGGAACAATTTTAGGGTTGACTTGATGCTTCCAGTATCAATTTCTAGCGTTGTCAAAAAATAATGTTTGGCAAGCAGTAGCCACTCACCGTGAACGTGAATTAGTTGAGGTGTATAAAAGCTAGCCGGACACCTCGTAAAGTAACCCTCAAACCAAAAAAAAAGAAAAAAATATATATATGGTTGCCCTAGTCTCTTTCCTATTTCAAACGGTTTTGGCTATACTTAAAGCATCTTGAATGGAAGTAAAAAAACGTTGTATTTTTCTAATTTTGGGG
Organism: Lonicera japonica; assembly: GCA_021464415.1. Classification (NCBI taxonomy): domain Eukaryota; kingdom Viridiplantae; phylum Streptophyta; class Magnoliopsida; order Dipsacales; family Caprifoliaceae; genus Lonicera; species Lonicera japonica. The sequence goes on from CM038465.1 coordinate 71,995,695, forward strand.
GCAGTGTTACTTGACTCCGACACTCCGTTTCTAGAATTTTCATTTTATTAACATTTTTTATTGAATTCTTTGGTAATCCTCCTTCTAAAATTTAAAGTAACGATCTAACTTTCACAATATTTTAAGAGAAATGATATTAGCCCTCCACATTTGTACCAAGTCACTCTAAAATTATTTTTAGTGACATAAAAAATGTTCCGAAAGATCTATATAAGTGTCACTAAAAATAATTTTAAAGTGCTAATATCATTTCCCTATTTTAAACGAACACTAATCTACGTAGTTAACAATCAATATTGTCGTTGTTGTTTTTCTTTGTGAGATAAACAACGGTGCATCATTATAACTACTTAGATCCGTTTAAAGCAAACAAGAAGTGGGCGAAAATTCACGGGGCAATCTTCTTTTTCATTTTTTTTCAATATAAAACAGGTGTCGTTTAATTTCTATTAACCAATATGAATTTATAGTTAGAATTTGGTCCGACATTGCACAAATATGAACCATACATATAAATCATATATGTGTAATCGATGATCTTGTAATTATTGGCTGGGTTTCGGGTCTGTAGACACCCCGATCCGTGACCCCCGCAAGAACCCTAACGACCTCCGAGAACTACTATTTTGGGTCCGGGACCCACCCGAGGACCCGGTACTACACTAGGAGGGTTTGTCGCCCGACAAACTTGTTCTTTAGAGAGATTGTCGCACGACATATCACATTGTCGCGCGACAATCCCTGATATGTCGCGCGACAATCCCTGATATGTCGCGCGACAATTCCACTATGTCGCACGACATTCCCCCTCTGCACCAGACCAACCACTTTCTGACACATCAATCTGTCAGAACCATCACTTCAGCCGTTTGTCGCGCGACATTCCCGTATGTCGCGCGACATATCACAATGTCGCGCGACATTCTCCTTTTTTAAGGAAATGTCGCGCGACAATCTCTCCCGAGCAGTATAAATAGGCCAACACCCCCAAGGGTTCAGAGCAGCAATTAGAATCCGAGAATTTGGTGCTTTAGGTCTGATTTTTATCAAGCATTTTTTACTATTATCTTATTTCTGAAGAATTCTCGGATCTATTTCAAACACTCGACGTGTTCCGTTTCTGGAATCGATTTCTCGGAAATATCTGAAGAAAGAGAAGATTACTATCGCCAGAGATCCCTCTGCCGTATTATATTTTCTTTCTTATTATTATTCTCGTCGGGAAGGTAAAGAAAGTCCCTTCTAGTATTTAAGATTAGATATCTGTGTACTTGTTTTACTTTTGTTATTCTGTCCACGTTTTATTTGAATAAACTTATTGTCAAGTTACCAATAGTCTACCGTTTTCAAAACAAAAGACCCTGATAAAACTACTTTCAAAACCAGAAGAGTAAGTACAGTATCGTCCGGATAAACCCTGTTTTCAAACCCCGGACCGATAAAGACTTATCTAGGAATTAAAATCCACATATCTTGTCTTTTCCATAGACTGCGACGTGTCTAATAAACTCTCCTCAAAGAGTTCAAATTCCATATTGAATTAGTCCCGACATAAAGATCCGAACCTTTTTCAAAATAATCACAACTCGAGAAAACCGTCATTATCTGAGGAAATAATACGGAATACTCTTTCAAAAATAAAAGGTTTTTGTCATTTGTCATTACATCTTTTAAATATAAAAACATCGGATCTCGGAACACAAAGGTTTTCATCCCTTTCCCCGTTTTCCCAAATTAGGGTTTTTTTTATTTATTTAGAAAGTAGTAGACTGTCGGTAAAAGCATCCAAGTTTTTCAACATAGAATAAACTTATAAGACCACTAGAGACCGAAAGGGCGGAATGGGTGCTTAACACCTTCCCAAACCGTAATATAGTTTCCGAACCCTATAAGAATCCCGGTTTCGCAGACAAACGTGTAAAGAAAGGCTTGTCTATAGCCTTTCCTCTTACACGACCTTTTTTGTCCGTTTTCTCGTAAAAACGTACTGGCGACTCTGAATGAACCCCCCTTGCATCTAGAAATAGAACGTAGGGACACTTGATATGAATCAACGAAAACGCTCCAGCAAATGGAACGACGGAATCAGTTCCGACGTCCCATGACCCCCACCACCAACGGGGACGAGACCCGGGGGGTCGCATTTGCGGATTCTCACAGTGGCGACTCTGCTGGGGAAGTCATTAGAAAACTAGACTCTTATATGTGGACCTTTGTTTATCTGTTGAAAACTTGCTTTTACTGCTTTCCCTACTCATGTTAATTGATTGAGAAGAAACCTTTTTTCTAAAAAATGGGAGTTTTTCGAAAAGACGTAATAAAGATAATGATATTTGTGAAACCAACCTTTCAAACTTTACACGCACTATCACAAATCATGCATTGGTTCTACGAGTGTGAATTTACCCCAAACCCTCGGAAGTATTATAAGTGAGTAGGGAGTTGGCTTGCTTGGGCCAACATAAACCGAAAGCATTTACTTCCACTCTCCTTGGCCAAGTACGCCCCCGAGGTATATCGAGTGACGAGAACACTCACGTACCCGGGAAGTATATCAAAAGATTCTTGCACGTACCCGCCCTTGGGGTATATCGCAAGGTCTCGCCAAAAAGGAGGGAGCCTGAAACCTTAACCGTTCGAACACCTGCGCTGCATCTAAGATTGAGTCAGTTAAAACACTTGTCATACAGCTGTAGGGGATGTACCACTTTACGGCTTACTTTACCACACCTATTTTCCGAGGTTTTCTCTCGACCATTTTTAGTGATTCTTTTGGCAAAAATCGAGTCGCATCATAGTCTCCCTTCATCTTCGCCACGTGGTTTCGTCTACAGCCATAAAGCGACGTCAGTCTGGAAGGTTGGGCCGGTCGAGATCATACCGGAAGACTAGTGAGACCAAGCATACCTGAAATGGCCGATGGACGAGAGAATCAGGAGACAAATCAGAGCCTAGCCGAGGCGTCTGCAGTTCAACCGACTTTGGCCGAGATGCACCGTTTGTTGATGACCGCCAGCATGAATTTGGCAAGCCTCACAAGTGAGCAACAGAACACCCGGATTCGAATGGAAGAGTTGTCAGCCGAACGGACCGCACCACCCGGGTTTGAGCAACTACCACCGAATCGAGATCCGAATCAAGGGCAATCTTCACAAGTACTTCCCCCAATCCAAGGAACCAATCCACCCCAAACGGGCCCCAACATGGCCGGTCCCGTTCAAACCGACCCCAACAATCAGAACCAATGGGCCCCGGATTCAGGCCCCACATACCAACAACAAGAGCCACCCATCGTCTGGCCACAACCTCAGCAAGGCCTCGATCCCCAATATCAACCATGGCCACAAGTCCCCGCAAGACCTATTCCACCAGCCCCAATAGCCCCTCCCAATGAGTACCCAGACATCAACCGACTCCGGGCAGCATACGCAGAATCGATGATAGCCCGGGAACAGCCCGATGAGGTGTCAAGAGAGAGCGAAGAAATGAAGAAATTGAAAGAGCAGATGAAGGTTCTGCAAAGAGGTGTTTCTCTGATGAAAGGGGCAGACGAAATCACAGACATGAACGCCTTTTCCCTCTACCCAGAAGCCAGACTACCTCAAGGATTTAAGCTCCCCTCTATCACCAAATTCACTGGTACTACACCCCCCAAAACCCATCTCCAATCCTACATCAAATCCATGCAAGTGTCCGGCTGTGGAGAGCCGGAGCTGGCTCAGGCTTTTCACATGACTCTCACAGGGGCAGCCCTGAGATGGTTCTTCGACCTAGAGAAACACCACACGAAAACTTGGGGGGATATCGTCAAAGAATTCATGACCAAGTACGGGTCCAACGAGAATTTGGAAATTACCCGTAAACACCTGGAAATGGCCAAGCAAGGCGAGAAAGAAAGCTTCAGCGACTTTGTCACCCGCTGGAGGGAAATGGCATCCCAAATGTCCAAACGGCCCGACGAAGAAGAGCAGTTAGAAATCATACAGAAGAATTTTACTCCAGCTGTATTGAGCTGCATGGGAAAGCATGTATTCCCACACTTCAGAGCCCTGTTGAATATGGGGTCACAGGTAGAGGAAGAATTGGCCAGAAAGGCGGACACGGATACCAAGAAGGCCTCTTACACTGGAAGAAAGACGGCCACTCCAGCCGTAAACCAACTAAGCTCGTACCCATATCAACAAAACCCATTTCAGCAGTCACCGCAAGTCCCCCCAATGAGTTGGCCTACGCAGGGAGACTCTTCAAACACCGAGGTCAAGAAAAGGAGAAATTTCTGCACCCTCCCCACTACTCTGGTCAAAAGCCTGGAACTACTCCAAAAGGCCGGACTAGTCACCCCACTCAACCCACGCCCTCCACCAAATCCTATTCCCAACACTTGGAGAATGAATGAGAACTGTGCGTACCATCAGGCGGCAGGCCATGACACGGAACGTTGTTTAGCTCTCCGCCATCGTATCCAGGACCTCATTGAAGCCGGAACCATCCTCGCACCCGGCGGGCCCAATGTTACCAACAACCCCCTCCCCAATCATGCTCCACCTGCAGGAATTAACGCCTTAACCACTGACGAAGGCTTTGATCCCGTAGGACTCATTCGGGACGATTCAGCCTATAAGGCACCCGTTATGCTATCGGCAAAAGCACAAGTTGCCCCAGGCCTCAACCCAATAATTGACCAATGGATGGCCAAGATGAACTTCCTACCTGGGCAGGGCTTAGGAAAGACAAATCAGGGGATCTCGCAACCACTCACCATCAAAACCAATCATGGGAAAGCTGGGATAGGATGGACCCAGGACAAGAAAAAACAACCATGGAAACCCCGCCCCCCTCATAAGGAAACAATCTGTATGACAGAAACCTCCCCCGGGACTTTTAGTTGGTCGGCAGAGCCAGAGTCGTCAGAAACTTCAGAGGGATCAGACCCAACATCCCTTTGGATACAACAGATTACCCGCTCAGGAAAGGTATACCAGCCACCACCGATGGATGCCGAAAAATCACCGCCTCCAAAAGAAGTAGGAGAAGACCGAGTACTGGAACAGTTGAAGAAAACCCAGGCACACATCACCATTTGGGGCCTCTTGGTTGCCTCCAAACCTCACAGGACCGCTTTCATTAAACTCCTGGATGAGGCTGTCATATCGCCGGACTCCACGCCCGAACAACTGCCAAACATGATCGGGTCACTCACAGTCCAAAGAAGTCTGTCATTTTCAGATGAAGACTTGTCTCCGTTGGGGAGAAAACACAGCCTGGCTCTCCATATCACCGTACGAACCCGAGGAAAGATCTTGCCACAAGTTCTCATCGACAATGGGTCGACCATAAATGTCTGCCCCCTAAAGACTGCCAGATGCTTGGGTATCTCAGATTCAGAGCTCTCACCATCCGCTGTAACCGTCAGGGCCTATGATAATACCAGGAGGGCCGTTCTGGGGTCTCTGAAACTTGATCTCATGGTTGGTCCCGGAAGCTTCCCGGCCGACTTTCAAATCATAGACATTCCTTCCAGTTTTAACCTACTGTTGGGAAGAGCATGGCTACACGACATATGAGCACTCCCCTCCTCCTTGCACCAAAAGATCAAGATACCATTTAAAGGGAACATAATTACCATCCAAGGAGATCCTGAAAGGACCTTGGCGGATATGGAGTTACCAGTTTTGGGAATCGGGAGCCAGAGCATACAGTTAGGAGGCTTTTCTTACGAGCCTCAAGTGCAAACTCTTAGCACCCAGACAATCAGGTATCTTCCCCCTGACAATATCCCCGGTCTCAGCACCAAGATTACAAATATGTTGAGAATGATGAAATACTTGCCTGGAGCCGGTCTGGGAATGGGACAACCAGGACTACTTCAAGCATTGGAACCAGTAGCAAGGTACGAGAGGGAAGGTTTGGGGTACCAACACACTGAAGAGGACGATCAACAAAAAAGGGGTCGAGGGCATCAGTATCCGAGTTTCAGCTCTCTGAACGGGTTCTTTGTCAAAGAAGGAGAGGACTTCCCCTTTTGCGGCTTCCAGGAGCCTTGGAGAAACAGCGACGGAGAGAACCTTCCTGGGTGGGAAATCTTCTATGAAGAGGACCTATATATCAAAGAAAACACCGCACACAGCTTCGCTACCAAGTTGACAATCGGGCCGAAGGAAGAAAGTGAAGACATGAAAGGCGAAGAGGACGAAATGATCGGAGATCTCTTCGACATCATGGCTCTGGGAGATGATGAGCCAGGAGACGACCCTGTACACTTGATATACGCTGATCCAGACTACCAAGGGGAAAGGGAAAAGAGCGAAATTGTAAGGGTGAGAGATAAGAGTGAGGGTAAGGATAGGAATGAGTCACTCCTAAATGAACTTTTTAAACTTGTACCTGTAAATACTAGTATCAATAAAGAGGAGTCTATTTTGCGTTATCCTGTTATTTTTAATTCTGTAATTGCTTATATGGAATTGGAAAGAATGAACGAACACCCTAAACGGGAGGAGCAACGTATACAAAGCGAGGAAGGAGACACTCTTGTGATTAACCTCGGAACAGAGGAGGAAAGAAAAGAGGTCCGCATTGGGGCAAGCCTAAGTGGGACAGAGAGAGAAGAATTCACACAAACTCTGAAAGAGTATGTGGATGTCTTCGCCTGGTCTTATGCAGATATGCCGGGTTTGAACAGTCAGATAGTCATGCACGAAATACACACCAATCCAGAACTTAGGCCCGTCAAACAGAAGCTGAGGAAACTTACGCCAGAATGGTCCTTGAAAGTGAAAGAAGAAGTAATGAAACAACTGAGTGTGGGATTCTTACGGGTGATCGAGTACCCCTCGTGGTTAGCCAACATCGTGCCTGTTCCAAAAGCTAATGGGAAAGTCCGCATGTGTGTAGATTACCGGGATCTAAATAAAGCTTGTCCAAAGGACGATTTTCCATTGCCCAACATCGATTTGATAGTAGATAATACTGCCAACCACGCCCTGAAGTCATTTGTGGATGGTTTTGCCGGATATAACCAGATCAAGATGCACCCGGATCACCAGGAGAAAACCGCATTTATCACACCGTGGGGAACATACTGCTACACCGTTATGCCGTTTGGGCTGAAGAACGCAGGGGCAACATATCAGAGGGCAGCTACGGCTATCTTTCACGACATGATTCACAAAGAAGTAGAAGTGTATGTAGACGACATGATAATCAAGTCAAAAGAGAGGGAAGGCCACGTACCAGCTTTGCGAGCCTTCTTTGATCGGCTCCGCCAGTATCAGATTAGACTCAATCCGCAGAAATGTGTGTTCGGGGTAACCAAAGGAAAACTCCTGGGATATGTCGTCAGTAAGAAAGGAATCGAGGTGGACCCCGCTAAAGTTCAAGCTATCCAAGACATGCCCGAGCCTCGTACCGAGAGGGAAGTCCGAGGATTTTTGGGCAATCTGCAGTACATCAGCAGGTTTATCTCTCAACTCACCCAAACTTGCGAACCCATCTTCAAACTCCTGAGGAAGTCTTCACCAGGAGAATGGAACGACCAATGCCAAGAGGCTTTTGACAAAATCAAGGAGTACCTCTCCAAGCCCCCAGTGTTAGCCCCGCCTCAGACCGGACTACCACTAATTCTATACCTAACCGTCACTGACTCATCCACGGGAGCAATGCTAGCCCAACACCTGACGGATACCCGGAAGGAGCAGGCCATCTACTTCCTCAGGAAAAAGCTGTCCCCATTCGAGATAAACTACACATCATTGGAGAAATCGTGTACCGCTCTCGTCTGGGTAACACAGAAACTACGGCACTACATGCTAGTTTTCCCAGTCATCCTGGCATCACGGATTGATCCGTTGAAATACCTCTTCGAGAAACCGGCTCTCTCGAATCGAATGGCAAAATGGTTATTTCTACTCTCCGAATTCGACATCACCTACATGACCCAGAAGGCAGTCAAAGGCAAGATCATAGCTGATTACCTGGCCCACAATCCGATATTGGGAGACATGATAGAAGAAGCCGAGTTTTCGGACGAAACCATCATGAACGTCGAGATCAATAAAGACTGGAGGTTGTACTTTGACGGGGCCGCCAATCGGAACGGAAACGGGATAGGCATCCTGTTAGTTTCTCCGGACCAAACTCACTCCCCAGTGTCATATCGTCTGGACTTTTTCTGCACCAACAATATGGCCGAATATGAAGCCTGCATACTCGGGTTAGAGATCGCTCTTCAAAGGGGTATAAAGAGAATACAGGTATACGGAGATTCAGCACTAGTGGTCCATCAAGTTCTGAAGGAATGGAAGATCAGAGATGAGAAATTAGTCCCTTACCTCGCCCGACTAGAAGAAGTCGCAGGAAGGTTCGAGCGTGTGGAGTTTTACTATATCCCCAGGTCCCAGAACAGTTTTGCTGACGCATTGGCAACCCTGGCATCTATGATCAATATTCCGGAGGGGATGGAAGAAATAACCCTCACGGTACAAAAGAAATCAGGACCCGCGCACTGCATGACCCTTGAGGTGAAAATTGAAAAAGACGGTGACTCAACCGTTTGGTTTTATGATATCTGGAACCTGCTGAAGAACCATCAGTATCCCGAGAAAGCAGACAAGAGAACGCGGGTCACACTCAGGAGACTAGCATCAGGATTCATACTCTGTGCCGGAAGATTGTATAAAAGGAACTACGACGGGACTCATCTTCAATGTCTCACCGAAGAAGAATCGGTTAGAATGATGGATCAGATACATGGGGGCGATTGCGGACCTCATATGAGCGGGCATACGCTTGCCCGCAAGATCATCAGGTAAGGGTATTTCTGGTCTACCCTACAAACTGACTGCGCTGATCATGTACGCCGTTGTCACAAATGCCAAATTTATGCTAAGTCCCAGAAGCTTCCTCCAAAAGAGTTGTACAACATGACTGCTCCCTGGCCTTTTTCAGCTTGGGGAATTGACGTCATTGGGAAAGTCTCACCCAAAGCCAGCAACGGCCATGAATTCATACTAGTAGCCATCGACTACTTCACCAAATGGGTGGAAGCCGAATCTTACCAAACCCTGGATGCCAGGAAAGTTGCCCGATTCATCAAAAGGAATATTGTCTGCCGATATGGGGTCCCACACGAGATCATCTCAGATAACGGCACCCACTTCGAAGGAGAAGCTAATACAGTCATGGAAGAATACGGTATCACCCGACACAAATCTTCGCCATATAGACCACAAACCAATGGGGCAGTTGAAGCCGCCAACAAGAATTTGAAGAATATCCTAAGCAAGATGACCGACACCTGCCGGGACTGGCCGGAGAAATTACCATATGCATTGTGGGGATACCGCACCATCGAAAGGGTCTCTACCGGGGCAACCCCGTTCTCGCTTACATACGGGATGGAGGCAGTCCTCCCTGTCGAGTTAGAGGTCCCTTCCCTCAGAGTAATGCTAGAGAATCAGGTCAATGAACTGGAGTGGGTCCAGGCACGTTATAACGAGCTAGCCTTACTAGATGAGAAAAGATTGAAAGCCGCATACCACCATCAAGGGTATCAGAAGAGAATCGCTCGAGCATTTAACCAGAGAGTGAGGACTCGGGGTATCAATAAAAATGACATCGTGTTGAAAGAAATTCGAGAGCCAGCCAGAGATCCGAGGGGAAAGTTCGGACAGAAGTGGACAGGGCCGTATATCGTCAAAGAAATCAATACAGGAGGCGCCGCTATACTCACTGACCTAGACGGGCAGTTACTACATTCACCAGTCAACATGGACCGACTGAAGAAGTATTATCAATAAGCACGACGTGTATAAGAACTACGTAAACCTGAGCCCCAACTCGAATATTGTATTTTCTGGAAAAATCAAAAAGGGGGGAACGTAGGCAACCTGAGAAGTGACTTCAGGCCCGGTTTAAAGCTTTGTAAAGAAATTTATTTCTCATAAAAAAGGTCCCTTCATATATTATTTAAGAGGTGGTTCAGAACACCAAGAGTTACAAAGGAAGTACAACATACAAAGAAGAAACTAATCCCTAGAGGTTGGCCACACTGGGTCCTCAGCGGCCAAATCAATTCGAGCCTCATCCAAAATCTGGTACGCAAAGACAATGCCATCCTCTGTAGGCTCAGAATCCATGAATCGGAACCACTCCATTTGAAAGGGGTCATCAATCAGCTCTCCTTCTAGAGATTGCCAGCAAGAGCGGATAATGTCAGCCCGGAGGGGCCTGGAAATACCGAAACGAGCATAGTTAAACTGACGAGTCAGTCGAGCACGCCACATCCTCTCTACCGATAAAGAAACATGTGGGGTCACAAATTTAGACTCAGAAGAGAAGTTGTTTAAACCAAGGGGAACCTCCTGAGGAATGTTAAACTGCCGAAGAAGACGCCCAGGGAGATAAAAGGAAGTAAACCAGAGCCCGCGGAGCCGAACGTAGTTCTGACCCCCGGTGCTAAGTACCATCGCCCTCAGCTTCCACCAAGGAATGTTCCACCGGATAGCCCGAAAGTTCTTCGAAAACCACACCGTCCAATCAGAGGAAGACATGGTCAAAGCACCAAAGAGAGGCCGATGGAAGAAATGAGTCGAATTGTCGAGCCGAACTCCGCTGAAACCCACCGATCGAAAGCGCTCTAGCAGCCACATGTATAGCAGACGCGGGCTCCCCCGAAAGAAGGGCGAGGCCCCCCGTTGAACATCATCAAGACCATTCAGGGTCTCTGCAAGAATGATCGGCACTATAGACTCCCCATTTCTAGCCTGGTAAATCAGACTCAAGATAGTCGGATCAACACGGGAAGAACCCGTCACCAGCAGCATATCAGAAACCAGGCAAATCAGGGCCGCTGCAGTACGCCCCACGCCGTAAGAGGCTCTATCTTCATAACGATGAAAGAACCTCACCATTTTGTGGAGGTCAAGGAGCCCGTCGACAATGAAACCATCGCAGGCCGCTTGGGGAATGGCTAACAGAGCAATTAGCATGTCGCGGGGACCGATTCCTTCTATAGGAACTGCCATCGGGAGACGAACGTCAGAACGTAACAGCCAGGAGAACTCCTCATAGGTCGGGCAGAGCTCATCTAGTCCAAAACGGAAGAGATGGTCCGCAGGACTCCAGAAATACAAGGCACCTAACAGAAAGGAGAAATCTACAGGACGATGGCACCAGCCCGCCAAAGGACTGAATGCACCAAAGTTCAAACCATTTTCAGAAGATATCAGAGCATCTCGAGCTTTAACATAAGAAAAATCAGAGTTGGTACGGTAGGAAGACATTTTGGAGAGGTGTGGGGATGAAGGAAGGAAGATGGGTGTATTTATAGCAAAAAAGAGGGTCCTGTACCTGTTTGTCGCGCGACAAACCCATTTCCAGGGGGAAATGTCGCGCGACAAACCCATGACCAGGAGGGATTGTCGCGCGACAAACCCATCTGGGGGGCACCCTACTTTCTTCCTTATACATAATGGTCATCTTTGCCAAAAGAATCACTTCTGGATGCTTTTTCTGTTCTCACTTTGTTCTTTTTTGCAGGAAACATAAGTATCACTACACTACAAGGTATGACTTTTGAATTACCGACTCTTATATATATATATGTATATATCTTGCACAGACATAGAATAAAAGTATAATCAAACACAGATAAAGATATTTTATAAAACCAATAAAAGAACAGTTTTTAAATATCCGTCTAAAATAAATACATATCTGTCCAACTAACACTAAATGCAGAAAAAGAAAACTAATCTACTCGGGCGCGTTTTGACACGCTCCCGCTATCACCCGAGCCCTCCTCGGGAGTAAGATCAACAACTGGGACGCTGGGAGCAAGAGGAACTGCCGCCTGAGAAGGCCCCGTGGACTGGACCGGTGCCGTAGGACGGATCACCGACGATCGGGAACGCCTGGAAGTCCGACTACTGCTCCTCCGAGAATCCGTCCGGGCATGGGAGGAAGTCAGGGGGTCGTCCGGCCGTAAAGAGATGTCGATAGCCCTCTGATAATCACGCATATAGGCTGGAGGGTCTCGACCGACATACTGGAGCAGGTTCCAGCTGTAAAGGTACTGGGCGTACCAAACCCGAAGATCCGCCACCCGTACACCCACTCTCTGTAAAAAAGACATACAATAAGAGGAGAATCAGCACAGTCAAAATAAATAGATATAAACATGAAAGTATCAGGAGAAGTTGAAGAAGATACCTCATCATCAGAGCGACCACCCAAGAAATCAAAAGTATCCTCGGGAAGAGGATACTCCGGGACAGAATATCGACATAGGCCCGCGCCGACATAAGAAATATCTCTGGGGAGTGGAGGTAGATCTACCCACGAAATAGATGACCCTGCAGGAGTAGCTGCAGAAGAAGACCCTCCCTCCTCACGAATGGGGAACAAGGGTGGACGAGAGAATGAGCCGCCAAAACCCGGAGATCGGGCGGGAGGCCCCATGACAGTCGTCGGTAGAGGGGTCAACGTAGCATATGTTCGGACCCCCGGAGGATCCACCATGGCCGTCGCCCCCAAAGGAGGTACTCCACTAGAAGGAGTAGTCGCCGCCGCGGGAGGAGTCCGCCCAAACTGATCAAAATCTGCCCGAAGGTCCGCGGGCTCCCAGGACCTCTCAGAAAATCCCGCTCTCCCCTCAGCAGCCTCAGCAGCAGCAAAAAGGCCCCCCGGAGACACGGAAGGGCCGGTGGGAAACTCGAAGCCCTCAGCGCGCTGCTCCCCCGCAGGTGTCGCCTGAGGTGGCGGCTCCGGAACCGCTGTCGCATCGCCTCCCTCGCCCTCTGGCCGATCACCGCCCTCAGCCGCAGCGGGAACATCCCTCTCTCCCTCAGGATCCTCATCCTCAGAATTCGGAATGTTGTCCCTCTGATCAGGGACAGGTGGCAAATGACCCGGGACCGCCCTAGCTAAATGAGTCTGTCCCCGTATGTAATGGGGATCACCTCCCAAAGTCTGGTATCTCTCGTAGAAGACCCGTCTCCGAGTCCCCTTCGGCTCCCTCATCAGGTAACGGGCAGCAAAAACAGCGTAGTCTCCCTCCTCGACGAACGTCTGGAAACCGAGCCCGTCGACTAAAGCCTGCACCATCACCTGATCAATCTCACCCGTCCGCCTCATCAGAACAGGAGGGAACAAAGGAACACGAGGCCACTGGGACGGCGTATGCTGACGGATGACCCTCTCGCCCAAGTAGAAGAGAAGGCCGTACTCATCCCGGACAAGCCGCCTGGTCCTCGAGGCGGTCAGAGCACGGCCATACCCATAATGATGACCTAGATCACCCCAAGGGGCCCACTCAATCTGAAAAGAGAATAAGATTTTATTTCAGTATTTTATATATTCTACTCTATCTGACTATTGAAAAGCAAGAAGACTAAAAATATTTTACCTGCTCCTCCCGCAGATCATGAACAGCAGCAGCTCCGGTCTCCCGAGTCCGGTATACATAGGGAGCCCTATAGTTCCCCGCGATGAATCGGCGGAGAAAAGGGAACTGGTCCTCGTTCTCAACGAGGAGATCCACCTGGGCGCGACCCAGACGGGTATAAGCTACAAACCAGCTCTGAAAAGGAAAGATAAAAGAAATCAGCAATGATCAACAAGTAATGAGCAAAGAACTGAAGCAAAGACAGAAAGACTAAAAAATGTACCTCCCACAGCAAAGAAAAGCCCTTGAGGTTCAGGGCTAAATGACGAGAGACCTGGTCCATGGCATCGTAAAGGACTGCAAGAATAAAACCTCCCCAGTCGTAGTCAAACAGGAGGCTGAAGTCCCGAAGATAGGGCAACCACCAAAGATGAGCCGTGTCCCCACCACGAGCCTCGAATAGATCATGAAGTGTCAGTAGAAGGAGGACGCGGGCATACTGACGCGCCTCCTGACGGGTCATAGGAACCCCTGAAGCGACTAGCCGAGCCCTCTCTGTGGCTAAACGCGTAACCAAGACGCCCCGAGGAATCGTGTCACCAGAACTCCGCCGCTCCGGGAACCATCCTAATGAACTAACAATACCCTCGGCTGTCAGACGCAGGGGAACGTCGATCTGAATAGGGACCCCCCTGAAGGAATCCCGGTCAGAGCAAAAAGATCAAGGGGTGTCATCGTCATCTCACCCCAGCTCCAGTGAAAAGTATGAGTAGTATCCCACCAGTGGCAAGCCAATGCCGACACCAAAACTGTCGCCCTAGAAACCCGCTCCGGGAGGGCGTCGAAGAAGGAGCCAAAAGGAGTCGCGAGAATCAACTCCTGGACAGGGGCCGGTGCCCGTCGCCACTCCGAAGATATAGTGTTGGGGGAACCCCAACCGCGGCCAACCCACTGCAGACAAAGGAACGAGTATGGGGTTATGAGGGTACTTTGGTGTAATTATGAGAGTTATAAGGCTATAGGGGTAAATTATGTAATTTTCTAAAAACTGATGGTACTTTGATGTAATTTCCAAAACCTGAGGGTACTTTGGTGTAATTATGAGAGTTATAGGGTTATAAGGGTAAAATATGTAATTTCCAAAACCTGAGGGTACTTTGGTGTAATTATGAGAGTTATAGGGGTTATAAGGGTAAATTATGTAATTTCTAAAACCTGAGGGTACTTTGGTGTAATTATGAGAGTTATAGGGGTTATAAGGGTAAAATATGTAATTTCCAAAACCTGAGGGTACTTTGGTGTAATTATGAGAGTTATAGGGGTTATAAGGGTAAATTATGTAATTTCTAAAACCTGAGGGTACTTTGGTGTAATTATGAGAGTTATAGGGGTTATAAGGGTAAATTATGTAATTTCCAAAACCTGAGGGTACTTTGGTGTAATTATGAGAGTTATGGGGTTATAAGGGTAAATTATGTAATTTCCAAAACCTGAGGGTACTTTGGTGTAATTATGAGAGTTATAGGGGTTATAAGGGTAAATTATGTAATTTTCAAAACCTGAGGGTACTTTGGTGTAATTATGAGAGTTATAGGGTTATAAGGGTAAATTATGTAATTTCCAAAGCCTGAGGGTACTTTGGTGTAATTATGAGAGTTATGGGGTTATAAGGGTAAATTATGTAATTTCCAAAACCTGAGGGTACTTTGGTGTAATTATGAGAGTTATAGGGGTTATAAGGGTAAATTATGTAATTTTCAAAACCTGAGGGTACTTTGGTGTAATTATGAGAGTTATAGAGTTATGGGGGTACATTATGTAATTTTCTAAACTAAGAGGTATCACAGGTAAAAGTATGTGTTCGCTAAAAATCGGGCGTTATTCCTAGTCAGACATGCATACTAACATTATCTAAAAATACAGGAAACGACAAGAAGCAGAACAGATAAATGCACGAAAGAAGACATACCAGAGATCGACGACGAATCTCGTGAGAAACGGGCTCCATCAAAAGCCACGGGACGTCCGGGACCGGAGCAGCTCGGATAGCATCCCGATAGACCACCGCCCGACCGCGGTCTATCCCATCCTCATCATACCAGTCCAAGTCCGCCCAGTCGTCGTGATGAGGGCTGCAGCGAAGAACGCCCTGAGCGTCAGTGAAGGTGACCTCCTCCTGGTCACCCTCCAATCGGTCGAGATGAGCAGGGTCCATCGATATAGGTAGAATATATGTGAAAAGGTCGGAAAAATCAAAAACACGGCAGAGCTTCCGCGCTTGGGAGAGAAGAAAAGAGAGAAAAAGAGAGCTAGAGAGAGAAAGAGAAATGAGAGAATGAGGTGGAATGAGCTCAGCAAGGGTTTATATAATGGGTCAGTTTGTCGCGCGACAAATGGCCACATTGTCGCGCGACAAAGAGCCAGACACCGAAGTGTCGCGCGACAATCCCCCCTCCTCCCTGATTTTTTTGACCTTTGTCTCATTTTATCTTCTGCAGAGGCACTTCGGAGAAGCAGTTTTCGGAAAATTGCTAAAAACCGCACACCCATGATAAAAAGTTCAAAGAGAAAACTTCCAAATCATCTCTCCGAAAAAATGCGAAAACAGAATGCCGCGATTAAAAGTAGTCTCTGATCTCACAGAAGGACCGAGACCATCAAATAATAAAAAGCAGAATAGCGAGATAAGACGGGAATAGAAAAAATTGAAAGAGTAGAAAAGAGGAGAAACCCGCATGAGCGCCCAAAGCGAGCGAGAGAAACAGACATGTAGAGTGACAGGGAGAGCCACACCGAAAGTGATAGCTAGGCCAAAAAACGGCTCAGGGCTTCGTTTTAGGGTGAGTAAGGCTCCTGATCATGACAAAGGGATGAAAAGACTCCTGGTCAAAAACAGAGAGGGCCAGGAAAAGTCTTTCCCAAAAGAGGGAGAAATAAGGGCATCGAAAAAACAGAAAACGATGTGGGCCTACCAAAAGAGAAAACTAAGAAACGAATAAAGATCAGAGATTGAACTTTCAAACAAATTTTCTTTTCAGCACGATACAGAAAAGATGATTTAGAAAACCTCGGACCATCACTCTGCGGAGAGCAAAGAAATCCGAAAACTGCCTTCTGAGTGAAACATCTTCACTCGAGGAAAACATGAGAGTAAAGTTCAGAAAGATACAGGGAAACGGACATCCCGAATAGACCCTGAAAAGTTCTTTTTACCTTCGCAAAATCTACTCTCTCTCACTCTAGCAGTCTAAGGGAGGCATTCACCAACACAAGCCCTCTCCGGAGGCAATTCACAAACACAAGCCCTCTCCGGAGGCATTCACCAACACAAGCCCTCTCTGGAGGCAATACACAAAATCACAAGCCCTCTCCAGAGGCAAAAGTTACTCATGAAAGTCCTCCCAGAGGCATTTTTTCCTTCTTCTTTCAGATCTAGAAGCCCTCCCAGAGAGGCACAACGGTAGTCCTCCCACCTGAGGCGAAGCCCTCCCAGAGAGGCACAACGGTAGTCCTCCCACCTGAGGCGAAGCCCTCCCAAAGAGGCACCACGGTAGTCCTCCCACCTGAGGCGAAGCCCTCCCAGAGAGGCACAATGGTAGTCCTCCCACCTGAAGGCGAAGCCCTCCCAGAGAGGCACGAACGGTAGTCCTCCCACCGGAGGCGAAGCCCTCCCAGAGAGGCACGAACGGTAGTCCTCCCACCTGAGGCGAAGCCCTCCCAGAGAGGCACAATGGTAGTCCTCCCACATGAGGCGAGAATATCTAAAAAGCCCTCCCAGAGAGGCACGGTGTAGCAACGGTAGTCCTCCCACCTGAGGCGAAGCCCTCCCAGAGAGGCACGGTGTAGCAACGGTAGTCCTCCCACCTGAGGCGAAGCCCTCCCAGAGAGGCACGAACGGTAGTCCTCCCACCTGAGGCGAAGCCCTCCCAGAGAGGCATACGGTAGTCCTCCCATCTGAGGCGCAAAGTGGAACAAATGAAAATCCTCGAAAGAGGCAATGAGGTAACACAAGCCCTCTGCGGAGGCAAACCAATCGCCAAGCCCTCTCCGGAGGCACTCACAAGTACTTCTATACGCATACACTTTCTTAGAGTTCCTGCGGGAGCCATGGATCAAGGTCTCTTCCAGTCGCCTCAATTCCTTGCAAGCAAGGAGCTTGAGTCGAGAGGGTCTGTAGACACCCCGATCCGTGACCCCCGCAAGAACCCTAACGACCTCCGAGAACTACTATTTTGGGTCCGGGACCCACCCGAGGACCCGGTACTACACTAGGAGGGTTTGTCGCCCGACAAACTTGTTCTTTAGAGAGATTGTCGCACGACATATCACATTGTCGCGCGACAATCCCTGATATGTCGCGCGACAATTCCACTATGTCGCACGACATTCCCCCTCTGCACCAGACCAACCACTTTCAGACACATCAATCTGTCAGAACCATCACTTCAGCCGTTTGTCGCGCGACATTCCCGTATGTCGCGCGACATATCACAATGTCGCGCGACATTCTCCTTTTTTAAAGAAATGTCGCGCGACAATCTCTCCCGAGCAGTATAAATAGGCCAACACCCCCAAGGGTTCAGAGCAGCAATTAGAATCCGAGAATTTGGTGCTTTAGGTCTGATTTTTATCAAGCATTTTTTACTATTATCTTATTTCTGAAGAATTCTCGGATCTATTTCAAACACTCGACGTGTTCCGTTTCTGGAATCGATTTCTCGAAAATATCTGAAGAAAGAGAAGATTACTATCGCCAGAGATCCCTCTGCCGTATTATATTTTCTTTCTTATTATTATTCTCGTCGGGAAGGTAAAGAAAGTCCCTTCTAGTATTTAAGATTAGATATCTGTGTACTTGTTTTACTTCTGTTATTCTGTCCACGTTTTATTTGAATAAACTTATTGTCAAGTTACCAATAGTCTACCGTTTTCAAAACAAAAGACCCTGATAAAACTACTTTCAAAACCAGAAGAGTAAGTACAGTATCGTCCGGATAAACCCTGTTTTCAAACCCCGGACCGATAAAGACTTATCTAGGAATTAAAATCCACATATCTTGTCTTTTCCATAGACTGCGACGTGTCTGATAAACTCTCCTCAAAGAGTTCAAATTCCATATTGAATTAGTCCCGACATAAAGATCCGA
The DNA here is from genome assembly GCA_021464415.1 of Lonicera japonica. Taxonomy (NCBI): domain Eukaryota; kingdom Viridiplantae; phylum Streptophyta; class Magnoliopsida; order Dipsacales; family Caprifoliaceae; genus Lonicera; species Lonicera japonica. The sequence continues at coordinate 72,014,226 of CM038465.1, forward strand.
ACCTTTTTCAAAATAATCACAACTCGAGAAAACCGTCATTATCTGAGGAAATAATACGGAATACTCTTTCAAAAATAAAAGGTTTTTGTCATTTGTCATTACATCTTTTAAATATAAAAACATCGGATCTCGGAACACAAAGGTTTTCATCCCTTTCCCCGTTTTCCCAAATTAGGGTTTTTTTTATTTATTTAGAAAGTAGTAGACTGTCGGTAAAAGCATCCAAGTTTTTCAACATAGAATAAACTTATAAGACCACTAGAGACCGAAAGGGCGGAATGGGTGCTTAACACCTTCCCAAACCGTAATATAGTTTCCGAACCCTATAAGAATCCCGGTTTCGCAGACAAACGTGTAAAGAAAGGCTTGTCTATAGCCTTTCCTCTTACACGACCTTTTTTGTCCGTTTTCTCGTAAAAACGTACTGGCGACTCTGAATGAACCCCCCTTGCATCTAGAAATAGAACGTAGGGACACTTGATATGAATCAACGAAAACGCTCCAGCAAATGGAACGACGGAATCAGTTCCGACGTCCCATGACCCCCACCACCAACGGGGACGAGACCCGGGGGGTCGCATTTGCGGATTCTCACAGGGTCCATGCACTTGCTGAATTTAGATAAGCTCTTAATCGGCCAAACTTCCATAAATAAAATAATTCTAAAATGTGGGATTCATAATTGGGTTAATAGTAGTAAATACCACAAGTGTGTAAAGTTCAACATTATTAAAAGTTAAAGTAGTTTTTGTACTATAGTTCAATATTACTAAAGGTTAAAGTAAAAGCTAATTATTATAAATATTGAAAGCTAAAATTTATGCGAAACTCATGTGTTATATATACTGGACAGCGACTACGTTGAGCTATGTTGGCAAAGTTCGACTAGTTATTTCAGTTCTACATAATGTCCAAGCTTATTGGAGTAGCATCTTTATTTACCTAAGAAGGTGCTCAAGGATATTGATGCCATTCATATAAGATTTTTGTGGTCTAGTTCATAATTAAATATGCATAGTGCTAAGGTGGCTTGGGATGAAGTTTGTTGCCCCGAAAAAGAAGGGGGTTTGGGTTTTAAAAATATAGTAATCTTGAACAAAGCTGGTATGATAAGACATTTATGGGATCTTGCTAGGAAGAAAGATAGCATGTGGGTTAAATGGTGCCATATTTTTACGTTGAGGCATACAAATTTATGGACTAATGTGTTTCAAGGTGATATTTCTTGGACTTGGAGAAAGCTTATGAAACTTAGAGATGTTGCCTAGAGTCATATTCAATATATTGTTGGGAGTGGAAGAGATACTTGGATGTGGATAGATTATTGGCATCCGTGTGGTCGTTTAATTCAATTTGGTTCTCGAATATACTTGGATGCTGGAAGTACTAGCACTGCCAAAGTGACAGATTTTATTAGGGGTGGTTCTTGGTGTATGCCTGTCCCCACTTTGAGAGATTTGGTTAATATTATAGCTCGTATGCCTAATTATAACCCAAACCAACACCATGATGATCGAGTGCAGTGGCTGCTTGATAGAAGTGATGAGTATTCTTGTCAAACCATGTGGGAGGAACTCCGAATGCAATTTCCTACCATGTCTTAGGCCCCACTGATTTGGCATAAGGATATCCCAAGATGTAGCTTTATTGCTTGGTTAGCACGTAAAGGTATGACCGAAATGAATGAGAAGCCTTTCCAGTGGGGAGTTGTTATTGATTCGACCTGTGTTTTATGTGGCACTTATGATGAAACCATAGATCATTTATTCTTTCAGTGCAATTATGCTTGTCAGGTACAGTGCGTTGTCTTGAATAGATGTAATGAAGAATATATGTGTGGACCATGGATTGAAGAATTGGAAACTGCTTGTATTAAATTTAAAGGAATCTCTTTCAAAAGTATAGTGGGTTAATTAGCATTCAATGTGTCTATCTACATGGCGTGGTAGGAAAGGAATATGAAGACATTTTGAGGTGAAACACTTCTCCCTAGTCAAGTTACGCAGGAAATAGGAAATTATGTATATGCTAAAGCATGAAATTGGAATGCCAAGAGGACTTATTGTAACTGGATTATTTGTAAAAATTGGGGGATCAATGAGAAAGTCTTGTTGTAATCCTGGGGCATGCCCCTTATGAGATGTGATGGTGCAAATTAGTTGCCCAATTTGCTCCGCTAATCACTAGTGAACACGTGGCCTCCTACATCAGCAGTATCACTACCCTTCAGCAAACAGGGCTCGAGAGCTCTGTTTAGGAGTTATACAGGAGCCAGAGCTCCAACCAATAGTTCCTCTAGTCTGGAGGATTATTCTCGAACAATGGATTGCAGAGCTCGGAAAACAGAGCTATCCCAACGAGCTCCGAGCTCCCTGGCCGACCTCTGTGTTAGGGAGGGCACATGTAGCATAGGCAACTGCCACTAATTTCGCCAGCCACAGAACCACCCTCATTAAATGTATACTAACTGTATTTAATGCACCGAAATTCATGGAAAAGCAAAATCAGAGTTTGTGATGATCAAGGCATAGTCTCGGACCTATTATGGGAGCTTTCTAATACGTTTCATCTCAATCATATATATAGAAGAAACATGTACTTCTCTGGACAGAAAGAATTCAACATTCAAGTAGACAACAGTGAAAAACCAAAAAGAAATAGAGAGAAATAGATCTACAAAGCACACGACAGAGCTCCAAATATAAAGAATTTAGAACTTGCGTAGCTCGAAGGATACTCCAATTGTAATCTTGTGAGGATATAACAGATAGAAAGACTTTGTAAGTTTGTAATAGTTATTTAGTTACCTCAATACAAAGCAAATCGGACTCCTAGCTTTATTCCACAAAGGAGGACTAACCCATATTTCCATACGAGGCCAACTTCCTTTATGCATATTTGACTTCCCTAGCTAGTTGCATTTATTATCCTAATCATTTGACTGTTTGGTCTAAATAACCCTTCTAGTTTTACGCAGCAACAAGATGTATTCTTTGTTTGGTTGGATGAATTATGAATTTAACAAAAAAAAAACGAAAAAATTATGCGAAACTCGTGTATTATATATGTATTGTGGTCCACTAAAGATTAAAGCATAAGCTAGCCATCATAAAAATAAAAGTTAAAAGTTACGCGAAACTCATGTATGATGTACATGCGGCGGTCTTTCTTGATAATTGGTTATTACATCGGGAGCACTAACACATAATATTTCAAGAATAATATTCTCTTTAAAATTAAATCATTATTGATTATCTCTCCACAATAATATTATATTTATGAATAGAAAAATGACTTATTTTTCTAATTGACAGTTTTGAGACATATCTCAAGTTAATATTAACTGTGTGTTTATCTAATAATTCCATGCAAAAAGTTTTCAAAAATTTAAACAATATAAAATATTTATATCCAATAAGCTAGCGAAGCAGAAATAATATTCATGACAAGCATTTTAAAATTAATTCATGACGAGTAGCTTTTCTTGTTAACTTCACCTACTTAAAACCCATAAAAATGTGAGTAAATTCTGATGTGATATCACAGTCAGTATTTACTTCACTGTACATATACATTACACTTGCAAAGTAGTAAAAACTATTTATGATTATATTGGACCCTTTTTTTTTGTCTATATTATATTGGACTGTTTTATGAAGTGGGAAAAAAACAAACACATAAATACACAATCTAGTAAAGCAGCTAAAAAAAAAAAAAACCATTTCCAAAAAGGTAGCAAGGCAAAACTACACCCATTAGTTTTGAAGGAAATGCACATATGCGGGAACAATTTATAGTGATTTACTAATTAAGCACTGGTGTGTCCTTTTCACCTACACAAAATGAAGGAAAAGGTGAACTAGGGAAAATTGGGTTAATTTCTTTTACAAATATCACGTGTTTGATGACTACTCTAATAAGCTTTGCTCGATAATTTACAAACAATATACAAATTTCAAGTCAAGAGTTATTTTTTTCCCTGCAACTTACAGTAAATGTTATAGCTACCTTTTGAAGTGAATTCATTTAAATTCTTACTAGGAGTACTCATGGATCAGATCTAAAAATTAATCCACCATAAAAAAAGACTAATCATAAATTAGTAATATATATGGTCATGTCTAATTATATTAGAAATCATAGGAGCAGGGGTGGAACCAGGGAGGACAGAGCGGGCTACATCACAGGGCAAAATTTTGAAAAACCTACTAGCACTACTAAAAAAATTAATATAAGCCCACCCATTTGTTAAATTTTAGCCCAGCTCAAATATTATAAGCCCACTAATTTATATAACTCTCTTAAATTTATATAACTCTCTTAAATTTATATAACTCACTATACAGTTATACTTTTAATTTATTTTCTTATAATTTTTTTATCTATTATTATTAGCCCACCTCTCGAAAGAATCCTGACCTCTACATAGGAGGTGTTATCTATTTATAATTATCACTTAAGTCAGTCAGCTTCGTTACATACGTTAGATGGATGATATATATACACAAATGCAACTGATATATATATATATATATATATAAGACTTTAAGCACACTCAACATATATAATACGGTAACCCTACCGTACTCTCTCCCTTGTAGTGTAATTTGACATTAGGACGTGATCGAAATTTCATATTTGGACTAGGTTCTTCACTACTCTAATTCTAAAACACGTACCCTCGTCTTCGGAAATAAAAACCGTGAACTAGAACCTTTATATATATATATATATATTTTGGAGTGTGTTGCTGAATGTACAATCAGTCAATCACCCAGACTGTTAACCAGAGAGAGAAAAAGCTGTAGGTATATATGGCCATATGGGACTGTCTAACCGTACGTGTATGTAATAAAACACTCTCTCGCTCTCCATGAACGAAGTCACACACAGTACTCCATTCAACGTTGGCTGTGGGAGAGAGAGAAATTTTTTTGGTGTTTTGCCTGCGCAGCTCCCCTGCGCTTAGTTTTCCTGCCATAATTTTTTTGCAGCTCGTCAGAATTTATCATCATAACCTTTCATTTCCATCAACGCCCCCATTAATTTTCGTTTGCAAATTATTAAATATTTAATTTTATTTGTTTAATGGTAAATAAATAAATCTTATTTTATTAATAAAAACTGAATAAATATATTATCTCTTACTCGATATCAAATAAATAAGGAATTAAAATTTTCACTCGTTTGTCACCAAGTAAGTAACACTATACAGACACCCGCTTGTCATCAAGCTAGTAATCATCAGCAAGAACATATTCATAATTTTTTTTTGAGGGGAGTTATACGATTTTCAATAACATAACATACTTAATATAGAAAATGTAAAGTTATATTATGAAATAGAAAAAAAATATAAAGTTGCATCATAATATACATACATTTCTTGCAATTTTTCTTTCAATGAAGATAATAAAAGAATTTATAAGAAATACATCTTCTATTTTACTTCAAAGTTTTAATTTAACAATATTTATAGTCGATAATGCACGCTCTCTTTACTATTTTTTTTTATTATTTGGAGAGACCATAATAGAAATTTCATACACTTAATTATATATATATATATATATATATATATGTATTAAAAAAAATAAAAATTGGGGGGACCATGGCCCTTCTCTCATACACAGATCCACCTTTGGTTATCGGGTAAATGAAAAATTGAATGTTATCAAATGTTTTGTTTAGTGCAAATAGCACCCACATTTATTTTGGTCATAATTTGTGGCCAAAATAATATATATCATTAAAGAGCTCGGGCTTTAAAAAGGGATGGTGTTATTTACGACTTATATTTGTCACGAATACTTTTTTTAATTACCATTATTTTTTTGTGATAAATTTATTGTCGCTAACACTCTCTAAGACCCGTCTAGAGGTAAATGTAGTTATATACACTCGGCTCATATTGAGAGAGTTTATTGATAAGAACTCGATTAACATCAGATAATAGAGTGCTAGAATATCTTTCAAATAAGATCTGTTTAATGAGAAGTGTGCGCACTCACATAAACACGGCTCAAATAGGGAGAGTGTTTATTAAGCACTTGCATAACATCAGGCAATAGAAGAGAGTGCTTGTAATAAATAGGGGGTATTAAAATATATTTTTAGTTAAATTTTTGTAAAGGATATTAGTGACACATTTAGTTGGTGTAAATAATACCGCCGTTAAAATTTATTTTTTAATTAAAGAATAAACTTTCCATTTTGAGGGGATAAGTGATTGATTTTTTAATGAAATTTGGTATGGATGATCTCTATAATGAATATATTAACTCTATCAAATTTCATAAAAAAATTCAATCAAAGAGTGGGTGAACTAAGAATTGATATATATGCGTGCATTTCGACCGTTTTATATTTTTAAATCACTCACTTTTTGATGAATTTACATTTGTTTTATTTAATCATTCATATTAAATGCAAAATTACATGGAGTCAGACAACTTCAATTTTTTTCTACGTCACCAATCATACCAACCATCACGAATCATACCATGTACACTTTTAACCACCCACAAATAAAAGTATATTTCTGATACAAAATTAAAAAAATTGTAAGATCATATATTGATCTTCCGATTTTGCATTTTGATTACTGTACGAAGTTATGAGTTTAATATATAGGTCATAATTCAGTCCAAGTCTTCCAACATTGCACTTAGCAGCTGTGTACATCAATCAGCATACGCATAAGCTCATCAAAACATCACGTGCGGTGCATCATCACCTCATATCTCTCACTGTTGTCTTTCTTTCTCTCTCTCTCTCTCAAACTAAAAATTGGTAGGCTATAGGGAGCTTAAGCTACTTCATTTTTGTTTATTATTAGTGAAATTAAATTAAATGGCGGAAGGAGGTCTTGAAGGATACCATGTCCCGCAGCAGAGCAGAAGAGATAAGCTCAGGGGATGCGCAGATCATCTCCACCACTCCCAACCTCTCCACCATCCCTCCTCCGATTTCGCCAACAACAACAGCCATGTCACCAATTTCATTGATAACGACAACAATTACATGGATCTCCAATCTTCTCTACCAATAAATCCTAACATTATCCCCTTCCTCTATCAATCCCAGCCATTGTCTCTTTCTCTATCTTCAAATCAAAAGCACCACAACAATCTTAATGTTCCTCTGGAGCTTAATCTGCAGAGACACGACTGCTCTGCTTTCTCTGAAAATGATTTGTCCACAAGTAGTGTTCCGCTCGGGCCTTTTACTGGATATGCTTTGATTTTGAAAGGATCCAGGTTCCTGAAACCGGCACACCAGTTGCTCGACGAGCTATGTGATTTAGGTGGAGGAAGAAATTATTATGGGGACAAGATTACGGATTTGATGGATACTACTCCATTAATGGAGGATTTCACCAGGAGTACTGGAGTTGAGGATGATGGAGATGGAGTGGAGAATCGGAGGAAGAAATCCACACTAGTTTGTATGCTTGACGAGGTATATTAATTACTTTAACTTGCTGCAATGCAATTATTTACTTGTGATCCAAATATTGAAATAAACAATGTTAAACTTGCTAACCAATTGTTTGTATATATATATATATATATTTTTTTTTTTTTTAATACGCGGATTAAATAAAAAGGAAAGGTAGATAGTACGCGAGTAATTAACGTTATATCTGTACAATTTACATGACAGAGTTAATACAACTATTTTTGGTTCAAACAGTACGCAGGTAAATTGGCCGGATTGTGCACGTACACCTAGCTAAGCCCCTCCTCCAGTCTGGTGAGAGGAGGCGTGAGACTTGGAACTCGTGATTATGTTTCGTCAAGTATTTATTATGGCTTGAGTTTTTCACGTGACCAAACCCTTGAGAGTTCTATGTAAATGTAAACATACCAAGTGATGTTATTATGACTTATGTCAAAAGTGCTTTTGTTAGTGTTATCAGTGTGTGCTCTACTTGACACTGACCAATCCATTACCAGAGACACGACACCAATTTAGTTTACTGATTTGGTTAATGTATGATTACTCTAACATTAACAAACTAACAAACAGTTGTAACATATCCAGAGTATCTCTTACGCTAATTAGTTGGTGTATTGTCGGTTGATACATGACCGAATTGTGAGATACCTGAAGGTTGGTGTAATATTGTAACAATATCATGGGTCATATTGGAGTTGTGTTAGAGCAGGCTCGATCCGGTCGATCTGGTTCAAAAAACATGTCCGGTCCAAAAGATAAACACAGTACTAGTTAAACATTTAATAGTCGTTGTTATTCCTAGTACGTACATGCAACTTGTGTTGCATATATAATGATGGACATAAAAAACTTGCATACATATATATAACTTTGATGATTTGTGATTGATGGCTTGTTCTCTGTTGTAATTGCATAGCTTTGGTTTACAGGTGATGTTATTGCTAAAGTAGTTTTCACAAATACTAACGCAAATCATGCATTGATTGGTTGTACATCATGTTTTAAGTATTTTATATTGCTAATTGGCGATAGTGTTACCCTTGTTTTATAAACTATTCAATTTGAACTAGATGCTTCAAATTAACTTTTTAGTATAAAGGATTTTAAGGGATTGAAGAATCTATCTTTTTATTTATTTTCTGGAAAAGGCGATATAGGAGGGAATATATGCACAAAGATTGGTGCCATAAAGTGGCTGACAAACATTAGAAAGAGTTTTAATGGGTTACAGTGACACTAAGTTTGGAGTGTAATAATGTGTGTAAAGTGATTGATTGAAGGAATCCATTTGAAAAAATTGTCATTTATACCTGAAAAAAGTGTGCATGGTTTCCAAGCCCAATGAATATGACTTGCAAGTTGTCTATACCTTTTCCATCTTTTTCTTTTTGTTAAAAACCTCTTCTTTAAGTGATCAATGTTAATTTTACTTGCTTGGCAAAGCATAATGCTTGAGGGAAGGTAATTTCCCATTTATCTATTTCATTTTAGGTCTTGGGTACTATAAACCAAAAAAAGAAAAAGAAAATGCTAGTCTTACTCCAATTTTGTACATAATTTTTATACAAATTGACGTGGCCACTCAATATTTCACCACTCAAAAATATGAAATAAATTAGTGGGATAGACATTTATATGTGATATTCATCTTTCTTTTTACCTTATCATCCCACATTAATTTGTATAGTAAACCTGTACAAAAATGGAATAAGTATAGAGCTATATCTGAAAAATGACTGATCTAAACTGCTTTTACAATCTATGGAGTTGAATGGAAGTTCTTGAAAATATGTTTTTTTTTCCTGATGTATCTCAATAAAATATTCTATTTTTATCTATTTGGCTTTGAAGTTGAGTATATGTCATTCAGAAGTTTTCATTAAGAATCTTTCTAGCCACTGCACACAAGTAGAGTGAGCCACAATTACTAGTTACTGTAATTGACCCTAGGTTCTTGCTTCGGTGTCCATATATCATGAGATATATTTGTGGACCAACAATTAGGTGAATAATAAATCATTGCCGTTCTTTTTCTTATACTCTTTTTGTGCCTAAATCCTAATAGTAGTGGTCTCCATTAAAGGGTGGCTCTTAAATGTGGTGCGAAATATTAGTAATGTAGACACTTTTAGTGACCAAAACATGTTGTACGAAACCATTTTTTGTCACCCAGAGACTTTTACTATGCAGTTTTAGTGACCAGTTAGTGACAAAATCTTTTATCACTATTGTAAGTTGTGACATAAAATGTAATTTTAATGCAAAATTCTTTCGTCGTCAAAGAGTTGCTTCGTTGTATTGACTTTTGCATCAACTATGGCTCGTATCCTTCCTTTTATATGCATAAGGTGTACAGGAAGTACAAGCAGTACTACCAGCAGGTGCAAGCAGTCGTAGCATCATTTGAAACCGTGGCCGGTCTAAGCAGCACAGCTCCATTCGCAAACTTGGCTCTAAAAGCCATGTCCAAACACTTCTGGTGCTTGAAGAATGCCATAACTGACCAGCTTCAGTTTGCAACCAAATTTCATGCTCATACAAACTACGCAAATGAAGAAACGCCTCTTTATGGCCAAAGGATGATGCAAAACTTGGGATTTACCGATCATCAACCTGTTTGGCGGCCCCAAAGGGGACTCCCGGAACGCGCCGTTACAGTGCTCAGGGCATGGTTGTTTGAACACTTTTTGCACCCGTAAGTGATTTTGCAGTTTTGTTAAAGTTCTTGTTCAACTTTTAACACTTTTTTGAGGATATACAAATTTTAACATAATCAATAGATAAAGAATGTGTGAGTTGGGTAGGCTTCTTTTCAAAGCTGTTAAGAGCAGAGTCCTTAAGTAGCAGGTTTTTTCTTTGGGGAGGTCAAGTTCGATCAGGTCTCTTTACCTCCCTTTTATACTTGTTGTCAGCTGCTTCACCTAGGCTATTCGAACTCTCTTCTTTTTAAACAAAATATCTGTCTAGGCTATTTGTTCCTCAAGATTGCCTTTTTATTTTTTTAAAATAAATGTTAACATTTTTTTACTTTATTTAGATTTATTACATTAATTATGTTTCAAAGTAAGAAATTGAATTCTTAATTTATGACGGCTGGAAAGAAATGGTGGTCTCGTATTGTGGGTCTGGGATATATACAGAGCAATCTGCAGAATGTATTTGATTGGCCAGAATCTAGGACCCACTTTACGAGAAGTTGAATTCATTTATTGTTTGACCAGTTCAGTAACCTACTTACTGTTTTGTGCACTAAAATTTTTTGTGCGTTTGGATTACTCGTAATTTCATTACCTCAATACAAAATCAACTTTGTGGCATATATTTAGAGTCCTCTCTAGATTTATGAATTTGCTAATGTGATGATCATTATTAATGTTGCAGTTATCCTACGGATACAGATAAATTGTTGTTGGCTAAGCAGACTGGTCTGTCCCGGAATCAGGTGCACCTTCATTCTTCTTTATCTAGCAGTGCTAGATATACATCGTACCATCGCCTTTTAGGCTGCATGCTCTCATCCCCATGCTTCTACTTAGGAAATTTACCTGAATGTACAACATATAGAAGCATGGCAGCAGGAAATGCAAGTCAAGAATACCATTTTTTGCTTGTTCTACTTGTTGAAGAGCATGATATACATTGTTAGCCCATTATCTACCAGCTTAAGCTTTTGGGAGAGATGGTTCCTAACATGGTATCAAAGGTCAGGTTATGCAAGGTCTCGAGTTTGAATCCTCCCACTTGCATTTGCCCCCCCTTCCCCTCTTTATGTTTGTGCAGTATGCACGTCACCACCTAACAGCTTAAGCTTTTAGGAAATATGGTTCCTAACACTACTTTGCTGCTGCCTACAGTTCTATCACATACAACGGTGGAGCCCGTCCAGGGCCAAATGGGGCTGTAGCCCGGCCCAAATTTGTTTATTTTGAAGTGTTGTATTATACTAAATTTTTAGTTCTAGTTCGGTCTTAGTGCAAGCCAGTCTCGGCTCAACTCTTAATAAAAAAATAACCCAAGTATTTTAGTTTTTGACTCGTATGCAACATATACATGATTGATGCTCAACTCATTAATTGATAGCTTCATATCAAATCTTATATATAGTTTTGAATTTTGATATAAGTCCATCCCTTTGAAAAATCCTGGATCCACCCTTGCTTACATATATGACTTGATAACATGTCCGGTTTTTGTAAAGAGCTATTCCAGATCTTTCAAATGTTTACATAAAACTGAAAACAATCTATATATGTTGACAATGTTACATATATGCATCCTTGAACCAGGTATCTAACTGGTTCATCAATGCGAGAGTACGGCTTTGGAAGCCAATGGTGGAAGAAATGCACACCCTTGAAACACGGCAAGCTGAAAAACCTTCACAAGATCATCAAAATGCGAATCAAACAAACACTCATTTCACTGAAAATCCGCCAACCTCCATGCAAAGGATAAATCAAAACCTAGAAGACCTCCCATCAAAACGGACCCGAAACAATGACTTCCCTCACAACCCTATTGTCACCGAGGAGCGCATGAACTTTTTATACAACCCTTCCTCCCAGAACCCTATTGGCACCGGAATGAACAGTAGTATAGGTACAAGCGGCGGCGTTTCATTAACACTGGGCCTCCACCAGAACAACGGTGGGGTTGTTTTATTGGAGCCCTTCCCGATGAATGCGGCTCGCCGGCTCGGTCTCGACTTGAGTACTGAGGGGTTTGTGATGGGTGGTTTCGGAAGAGATGTGTCTGGAAGGCAGCTTTTGCATGATTTTGTTGGGTAAGAGATTGCATGTATAAATGTATTTAAGGTGGAGATGCCTTGGGCCTCAAGCATCTAATTTGGATGGTATAATTCAAGAGAGTACTTCTGAATTGGATGTACATGCAGTAGGTTATTTAATTTAAAAAGGTTAGTGATCTTTTGGAAATTTCGAATTTGTGTATGTGATCCCTTGTCCAAGTGTATACGATGTATTTGGTTGCTGTAAATTAATTCTGGTGAAGTTAGCTTCTCCATATGATAACATACCATATACTGTGGTAAATTGTCCAGGTAACAATTGTTTGAATATTGGATTGGATTGGACTGGACTGCATTCAATAGAGTCCAAATAAGTAGCTGACCTAGAAAGCAATCAAATGCAGAAACAGAGTAGAAATCGTAGCGCAAAAATAAAATAAAATATATGGATACCGTGTTATCGACTGCTAAAATTCAATTGGATTGGATTATTACGGCTTGTTTATATTGGATTTATATCTCAAACTTGAATTGGATTAATTGGTGAAAATCACCCCAATTGAAATTAATGCAGTCGCTATAAAAGCTCACATTGAACCTGTTAAGCATGATATTCATTTCGGTTCCTTCTCCTAACAGCTTAAGCTTTTGGGAGAGATGGTTCCTAACATGGTATCAGAGCGATTGTGATCCTACTCAAAATTATTCTCCATCTAAGCCTTCTAAAAAAAAAAAAAAAAAAAAAAAAAAAAAAAAAAAAAAAATTGCCACGTCATCACCCAGCACAGTCATCTGCCACGTATCAGCCATGTCATCGTTGATTGCCAAGTAAGCAAATTTTTCTTATTATTCTCATATTCACCCCAGAACTTTCTGTTATTCTCATATTCACCCCAAAACCTTCTGTTATTCTCATATTCACCCCAGAACTTTCTGTTATTCCCATATTCACCCCAGAACTTTCTGTTATTCCCATATTCACCCCAAAACCTTCTGTTATTCTCATATTCACCCCAGAACTTTTTTATTTCCATATTTGCCCCAGAACTTTCTGTTATTCTCATATTCACCCTCGAACCTTCTGTTAATTCCAATTAATCCAAAATCTATCCAAATTGCCCCAAATCTCCAAAATCAATCCCAAATACTTTTATGGATCGTCCCGAAATCTCTCGACCTATTTCCATCACTCTCAATGGACCCAACTACATCCACTGGGCCCAGGCCATGACTAGTTTTCCTACAAGCTCGAAGGGTGTGGCGTCTTATCACTGGAGAGGTTACTAAACCATGTCAAAAGGAAGATGAGTCAGATGAAAAATTTTCCGTCAGGCAAGATGACTGGATCGCTAACAATGGTGATATCATTACATGGTGCCGCAATTCTTCTATTTCCTCCATTAATCAACAGTTTGGGCGCTTTACCACTGGGAAAGAAGTTTGGGATTTTCTCAAATCTCGATACACTACTAAAGATCTTGCACACCAATACCAACTTTTGACTGCCCTCCAAGCCAAAAGACAACAACCTGATCAATCCATTGATGATTTCATATCTGAGATGCAAGCTATATGGGATCAATTAGCTCTTTCTGAACCCGTCTGGTCGTGTACCACTGATGTTGAGAAGTTTGTAACTTATAGGGATCAACAACATGTGATGACACTACTCATGGCCTTGCATGACCGTTTTGAGCCTGTTCGAGCATCTCTTCTCCATCGTCATCCATTGCCAACTCTTGATGACGCTGTCACGGCCCTTCATTTTGAAGAAACCAGACTTGGGGTAAATTCCAAGAACTCTAGTGGAGTACTTGCTGTCACTCAGTCAAAATCTGGACAATCATCAAAGGAATGTACATACTGTCATGAGACTACCCATACGCTGCTCTACTGTCCCAAACGGGTTTGTAAGTACTGTCATAAGCGAGGTCCAAAACATTTCGGTTTCTGATTGTTACAAGAATCCTGCCAGAAATAATAATATCAGATCTGACACTGCTGCTGCCGCCACTCAACCACCACCTACTCCAGCATCACTTGTCACCAATAATGATCTTGCTGAAATGCTAAAACAGGTTTTATCTGGTCCATCTAATGCAATGTCTGTAACTTCAGGTAATTCTTGGTATTTTGATTCTGGCTGTTGTAACCACATGACATCTGATTCCACAATATTTCTTTCAAAACATTCTACCCCACACACATCTCCCATTAAAACAGCTGATGGATCCCAATTACCTGTTAACTATATTGGACCAATATCCACATCCAACCTATCCCTTGCATCTACATTTCACATTCCTAAGTTGACTATAAATCTTATATCTGTTGGTCAACTCTGTGATCTTGGTCTAAATGTTGTATTTTCTTCTTCTGGTTGCCATGTACAGGATCCAAGGACGAAGCAAATCATTGGGATAGGCCGTAAAATTGGTCGGATGTTCGAGCTCATTCACCTCCATACACCATCTGAACTCACATCTACTTTGTCCACTGCTCCAGCTCTCTCCAGCTCTCCTTTCGAATTGTGGCATTCTCGGTTAAGTCATATCTCCAAAGATAGGCTTAAATCTCTTATTTCTACTGGTAAATTAGGAACTGTCCAATCAGAAAGTATATCTTGTCTATCGTGTCAACTTGGAAAACAACCTGCGTTATCCTTTAATAAAAGTGATTCTCTTTCCTCTGCACCATTTGATCTTATTCACTCTGATGTGTGGGGACCCTCTCCTCATAGCACCATGGGGGGGTCAAAATATTTTGTTGTTTTCATTGATGATCACACTCGATTTACTTGGATATATCTTATGAAAAATCGTTCCGAATTACCACAGATATATTACAATTTTGCCAAAATGATTCAAACCCAATTTTCTAAACCAATCAAAATATTTCGTGCTGATAATGCCATGGAATATAAAGAATCCAACTTTCTAAATTTTTTGCGTCAGCAAGGAACTATTTCTCAATATTCTTGTCCTGGCACTTCTCAACAAAATGGACGAGCTGAACGCAAACATCGTCACATTTTAGATACAGTTCGAACCCTTCTCATATCTAGTGGATGTCCTGAAAGTTTTTGGGGCGAAGCAGCTCTTACTTCGGTCTATACCATTAATCGTCATCCTATTCCATCTTTTCAAAATCAATCGCCTTATGAAAGGTTGTATGGTCATTCACCAAATTATAACCTTTTAAAAGTTTTTGGTTGCGTTTGCTTTGTCCTCCTTCAGCCTCATGAACATTCCAAACTGGAACCTCGTTCTCGCCTTTGTTGCTTCCTCGGGTATGGGATAGAACATAAGGGTTATCGGTGTTGGGATCCAATCTCGAAACGACTTCGCATTTCACGTCATGTCATTTTTTGGGAACACAAAATGTTTTCATCAATCTCTAAATTTCATATCACCACCGAAACCTCTCTCCCGTTCTTCACTAGCTCTACTGCCGACTTATACCCATCCGTCTCCTCTACACCGTCGCCGGTTATTAACGAAATTCATGAACCACCTGCTGACACTCCGCCCACAGAGTTGAACCCATCTATCACTACCACTGATCCATCTAATGACTCGTCTCCTGTACCAACAACGGACTATTCTGATGATGCTGGTTCGTCCAACGATTCTGAGCATCAAACACCTCAACCTCGTCAGTCTAATCGGGTAAGACAGTTACCTCATCATCTTCGTGACTATCACTGTTATTCTACCATATTTTCACATCATGAACCCACATCTTATAAAGAGGCTAGTTCTAATCCTATGTGGCAGCAAGCTATGTCTGAAGAATTACAGGCTTTAGATAAAGCCCAAACTTGGGAATTGGTCACTCTTCCACCGGGAAAGATAGCAGTCGGATGCAAATGGGTTTATAAAATCAAAACAAAATCAGATGGATCTATTGATCGATACAAAGCTCGACTTGTAGCTAAAGGTTTTAATCAAGAATATGGTATCGATTATGAAGAAACATTTGCTCCCGTTGCTCGTTTAACCACTGTCAGAAGCCTTCTCGCAGTTGCTGCTGTTCGTAAATGGCAACTTTCTCAGATGGATGTAAAGAATGCCTTTTTAAATGGTGATCTTTCTGAAGAAGTCTACATGAAACCACCTCCAGGGGTTCCACATTCTATCTCTCAAGTTTGCAAGCTTCGTCGAGCTTTATATGGCCTTAAGCAAGCTCCTCGTGCCTGGTTTGAAAAGTTCAGCTCTACCATTCGAGAACTAGGTTTTATTTCTAGTTCATATGATTATGGCCTTTTTATTCGAAAAAGGGAGACTGGTATCACACTTCTTATTCTCTACGTAGATGACATGATTATCACTGGGGATGATGTTACTGGTATCTCTGATCTCAAACAATCTCTCAGTCAACATTTTGAGATGAAAGATCTTGGCCGTCTGAATTACTTCTTGGGGCTTGAAGTTCTCTCTGATTCTGCTGGTTATTACCTCTCTCAGGCCAAATATGCTTCTGATATTCTTGCCCGGCTGGTCTCACTGATTGTAAAACCGTTGCTACTCCACAAGAAGCAGGTCTTCGTCTCACTCCTCTTGATGGTACTCTTCTTGATGATGCAACTCTATATCGTCAGATCGTTGGCAGCTTAGTCTATCTCACTGTTACTCGTCCAGATATTGCATATGCTGTTCATATTGTCAGTCAATTTATGTCAGCTCCGCGATCTACCCACTATGCTGCAGTTCTTCGCATTCTTAGATATATTAAAGGGACTTTATTCCATGGCCTACATTTTTCATCCACATCATCTCTTGAGATTCGCGCATACTCTGATTCAGACTGGGCTGGTGACCCTACTGATAGACGTTCCACTACAGGATACTGCATTTTCTTGGGGGATTCACTTATATCTTGGCGCAGCAAGAAACAGTCACTTGTCTCTCGCTCGAGTACTGAGGCAGAATATCGTGCTCTTGCAGACACTACTCAGGAACTCATTTGGCTACGCTGGCTCCTTTCAGACATGGGAGTTTCTCATCGTCTTCCAACTGTCATTGGGTGTGATAATCGGAGTGCTATTCAAATTGCCCACAATGATGTCTTTCACGAACGAACAAAACATATCGAGATTGACTGTCATTTTGTTCGTCAGCATGTGTCCAGCAATTCTATCCGCCTTATTTCCATCTCATCCATAGATCAACCCGCGGACATATTCACTAAAGTTCATCCCACAGGTCGCTTTCAGAATTTGCTTTCCAAACTCAAGCTGGCCTTCCATTTGCCACCTTGAGTTTGAAGGGGGTGTTAGAAATAATTATATTCTCCAACATCATTAGCATTATTCTTTGTAATTATTAAAGCTTAGCATTATTCTTCTTTCCTCTTCTTTTCCTTTATTCCCTCCTCCATGTTTCCCTCCTTGTCTCCTCCTTTCTTCCTCATTTTAAGGCTTCTTGTTTCCTTCTTTACTTGTATATATATACATGCCATTTCCCATTGTAATACACAACATTAATAGATACAAACATTCATTTTCTCTCACTCTCTCTCTAAGCATTAACAGAACCGTTAATTTAACACCAAAAAAATAAAAGTAATTCTCAACTCGAACAGTTCGATAATCACAGTGCTAAATAGAACCTGCTCACTTTAAAAAAGAAAAAGAAAAATGAGAAAGTACCTGCTCCAATCTAAAAGTTTTGTTTATAAACTGCAAATTTGGTTTTCTTATTTGAAGCAATAAAACAAAAGCCACCCTTTTATCTTTGTGGCTAAACAGAATTGACGCCGAGGTATGTTTCTGTAGTTAACCTACTCCGAAATAAATATTGCATTAGATTTTGTATAGTATGATCTCAAGATAATATATTAATTGCCTTGGGAAAAAATAATTTACATTATAGTTTTACTTAGAAATCATTATTTGTCAACGAAATAATTATCTTATACAATGTCGATCAGAAGAATGTAAGTACATATTATTTGTTGTACAAGGGCTTGAGTTAAGAGTCCCCATTCCCCAATTACTCGTCCAACTCCAATACCATGTCTATAAAATAAAATATTCCTTAACAAATCAATTCACGTTGTAAATATGTATAACTTTAATTACCCCAGTTACTTCTTTTTCCAATTTTGAGTTTAAACATCTCTTTATTATTGGTATTACTGAAAATAAGGTAAAAAGATTCGTGTGATAATTTTTTTAATAAAAAAAATAACAAATAATATTTTTTAAAAATAATGGCCTAGATATCATTATCATTATGAGATAAGATCCTGTTTGTCAATTGTGTTTTAAAATAAGGGTTTTGATCGAGTGCAAACTTAAATTTGCAATCAAAAACATTTAGTGCAAATTTGTTTTGCATTATACGTTTATATTTTTTAACAAGTATTTCATATAACTTTAAAATAATGTCAAATAAACACAAATACATAGTAATATTTTAGAAAATAAAGAGTGCGAACTTAACTTTGCATAACTCCGAAAAAATTATTATATGCATTTTATTAATAAATAGGTTTTGAATATGTAATTTGTTAAAATTATTCTAAAGCATTGTCAATTAAACACTTATTTATAATAATATGCTAAAAAAAGGAAAAAATACAAAAAAAAACTTGAAGTATGATCTTATGTGCAATGTTTCCCCTAATGTTTCAATTTTCTCAATTTAACCCCTGAAGTACATTAAGTGGAGTAAAATGAACCCTAGCGTAACACCGTTACTTATTCCATCCATTTTTTTTACATTTAACCCCCTAAACTTTTGAAATTGATACTAAACCCTTTTAATTTATATTTTATTAATACTTAACCTCATTTTTTTAATCTTTATTACCACTTTCTTAAACTCATCTTCATCCACCTTCTCTCTCCCCCCAAAACACAACGCTCTAATAATTTTCATTCAAAATCATACCAACATAATAACTATTTGTCATCATTGATAATGATATCTTTATATATAAATTCACAAATGTATACGAACAACATATTATATTTACTATTTATTATTCTGTGTAGGGAATTTTTTTTTTGTAACGAAATGCCCTCGGGAGTTATGTATATTTACTACTCCAATAATGATAAATATCGGCTTTAATGAAAAATTCACTGCTGCTAATTAGTTGGGTTTAAAATTTTTTCTTCAAAACTACTTCATTAAATCAATGGGATTTTTACTAATGTTCCCACCGCATCTAAAATGTGCAATTTTTCTTCCATATTAGTACTTGAGAAGCTCCTACACTACTTTTGTCAAAATAAAATAATATTATATGGTTATATAAAATTGATTTTTGTGTAAAATATACATCAAATTTACTGTCACATTAGTTTTGTCACTTAATTTTTTTTTATATAAATTTTTTTATATAAATTTTTAAAATATAATATTTTGTAATATAAAATACATATTTTAATAATAGCTATATATTTGAAAAAATGAATTAAGCCATTTTTATACAGCTGCTAGAGATGGTTTTAAAAATATTAAACACACCATGTTAATTAGAGAGGAGATATTGTATCAAAAAAAAATACAGTGAAAATATGGTTAACTTCTACAACAATAAAATATATATTTTCAAAGACTTGAAAGTAGCAAATTAATTAAGAACTTAATCTTTCTATTTTTCAGCTCATATATTAGATCTCGGGTCCTTTTTTTCCTTTGGAGCAGTGGTGGGAGAAAGGTAAAATCTCAGTAATATTAGTATGTATGTTTGAATTTAACAAAATAATTGAAATACTCTCCTATTTCATGTGAGACTTGAATTTGTTTATCACTAAAATGAATAATTCATGAACATTTTGAGCTCAAATTTTAGTAGCTACTTTGTAATTAAAGGTAGACTCAGTCTACAAATAAAAATTAATCACAAATTTAATATTGTTTTAAGACATCTCGTGATAAATCAAAACACACATATTTACGTTAATAATACCAATGGGTAAGGTGGACGGAGGTGGGTTGAAGAATGTGATAACAAAGATTAATAAAAATGAGGTTAAATGTTAACAAAATATAAATTAAAGGGTTTAGTGTCAATTTTAAAAGTTTAGGGGGTTAATTGTAAAACATTTGGATGAAATAAGTAACGGTGTTAGCGCCAGGGTTCATTTCGCTTCACTTAATGTACTTCAGGGGTTAAATTGAGAAAATTGAAATATTAGGGGAAACATTGCACGTAAGGTTATACTTTAAGATTTTTTTTTTGTATTTTTCCCCTAAAAAAATGTAGTGCAAACTTGATTTTGCATGATTTCATAAAAAAAATACAATTTAAAAATTTATTGCAAAGTTAACTTTGCAATCTTTTTGAAATTTGGTTAAATATAGTCCCTTAATTTTAAAAAATATTATTTCCTGGTTGTTTTGCAGATTTTTTTTTCATACAAGCCTTATTTTTCAATATCTCGTATTATTATTATTATTATTATTATTATTATTATTATTATTATTATTATTATTATTATTATTATTATTATACACAATGATAGTTTAACAACAATAAAGAGTTCTACAACCACGTTCATATATGTTGAATTCAAAATCTTCCTGTGAAAAGGATAAGGAGGACGCCAACCATTTTTCACACGGAGGATGCCAACCATATAAGGCTTAATTACTTCTCCATGAATCTTTGTAGCATATTCTCTTCCTTCAAGTTAAGAGTAATTTTTTTTTTTTACAATTTCAAGTTAAGATTTTCAAAATTTTATAATTAGTTAATGGTACTAAATCTGACAACACGAAACAAATTTTGTTCTCAACTAGAATAGCTCATGGGTCTTATAGAAGAGTAAAATAATTGTAAACAAAATATGGTAATTTGATTAATTTCAATTTGATTTTCAACTTTTCAGCTCAAGAATATAACTTGAATATGGTACATTGATTATGTTGTCAAAACAAAATGAGCCCCTTAATTATTCTGCAACAACTTGAAAGTAAAGAGAAACTCCTAATTTGAGATGGAGAATGTATACTACTATTTAACCACTCCTTATTTTTATCGTATTCTAAAATTAAACAAGAATATAATATTATCTAACATGATTCTTAACTATTATACTATTTATGTCATTTTTATTATAAATAAATTATAACATAATAAGGGTGACATTATTGTTAAAACAATTATTTATATTATTAAAGTAATGTACAACTTTAATATATAATATAATTTTTCAAAACAATATTATATTCTAACAAAAAGAATATTATTTTGGTAATACACTGTCATCTAATAATACCATATTAAGATTTTTCATACTTTTGACTTTAGAGCGTGAGTTGGGCTAGTGAGTCCACTATTGCACCAAAGAGGGCTATGGGCCAATTTTTTTTGGCCCACATAATAAAACGTGATTCAGACATCTAATAGGAATACTGAGCAAAAAAGGGAAAGGTTCGAAAAAAAAACAAAAAAAAAAAGAAAGAAAAAAAAAAGGAAAAGGAGACTACTCAAGTCTCAAGACTCTGTCTTACTATTTGTTCCACATATGCACTTCAAATTAGGGTTTTTGTGTATAGGGTTTTTCATTGGAGACCTTTACTTCTCCCTAGGGTTTTCTACATTTATCTTTTTTCTTTTTCGAATCATGACTTGCTTCTTAAGTTTAAGCATTCAACTAAGTGAAATAGAAAATTTCTCTAATTTGTAGGAGAGCCAAAACGAGAGCGCTTATTTTTTTTTGTTCCATTGGAGGAAAAATGGAAGCTCGAGTTGGTATGTCAGCAGGTCATGGAGGTGTAGTTGATGGCGGTGCGAGGAAGTTTTTACAACAGCAACAACAGCAGCACAGTCACCAGCAGCCGCAGCCACAGCCTGTGCCTCAGATCGGTACGGTCCCTCAGCTTCTCGCCGGCGGTATTGCCGGTGCTTTTAGCAAAACTTGTACGGCTCCCCTTGCTCGCCTCACCATTCTCTTTCAGGTTTGTATTCTTTAATGATTTTTTTTACATTGCATTTGAAGCGAAATCAATATATATTTTCTGATTCTAGGGATACATTTTTTTTTAGCCTTTGATTTGAATGGAAACTCGGAAAAACATATATGACACCTTACCGTTATTATTGTGATATATATATATATATATAAATAGCTAACGAAGGAAAAGAATAGGAGCACTATTAGAATAGAATTTCATTAAAGTTAAATTCAGCATCGAACATAAGACTTGCCTTGTAGCACTTAATGCTGAATTCTAATCTTATTCAGCATGAAGAGGTATGAAAACAAACAAAATTTTTACCTCTTAATCTTGAACAGACTTCCACTTCAGCATTAAGATGCTGAATTTTGTTGATGTTGATGTTGCTATTGCTTTTTTGCTTATTATGCATTTTAGGATTAGGAATTTTGGGCTGATCCTTCAATACATTGGACATGATTTTGAATAAATCTGTTGATTGTTCAAGGTTGTATCATAGTCTTGTAAATCAGAAGAGTAAGACATCAATCATCTATGGCTGTTTGGAGATTGTATTAGCATAAGTAAGGGTCTCATTTCAAAAATCAAAACATTTAAGAAACATTGGCTTTTGTACAATCAATGGCAAAAGTTTGAGCTTATTTACCTGTCCTGATATTTGATTCATTGACATAAATGTAACCCCTAATTTGTGACTATCAAAAAAAGGAATATGGGACTTTTTATTTGAGACAGTGGGTATGTTTCTTGTAAGTGGAATTGCACTTCTTAAATATTCAGAGCACCTAAGTAATGATTGTTAGCTAGAACAAAACACGATGTAATGCCCCTAAACTGATTTTTTTCGAGTTTTTTCTAGTGGAATTAAGGAATTACTCCTCCAATAGCTTTATTTTGTTACGGATAGTGGGATTAATACTAGTAATAAAATCCTAAAGATTTATGTTATATGAATTGAGAGGTCCAACAAGTCTCTTTATATGATTTTTTAATATTAATGGGATTCAGAAGAGTTGAATTGACCTCAACTTTTGTTCTTCTATTTCTACAACATCGTTATTTTCTGGATGATTTTGAGTTTATCATGTAATCGTTGGCCACAACACACTTCAATCTTTGCTTTACCTTTAGCTGTATACATTTAGCCAAGCATCGGTAATTAGTTACATTCACCCTATATGTGCGTTTTATACTTGACCATTTGGTCTTGTAGCACCTAATTGCTTTGGCCATTTTTCGGTTTTATAATCTTTTTATAGTAATGTTCTTTAGGTGCAAGGTATGCACGCTGATGTGGCGGTCTTAAGCAAGCCTAGTATTGGACGTGAAGCTTTGCGTATTGTTAATGAAGAAGGCTTCAGAGCGTTTTGGAAAGGGAATCTGGTCACCATAGCTCATCGTCTTCCTTATACGGCTGTTAACTTCTATGCCTATGAACAATACAAAAGTGTAATGTCTTGTGTAAATTTTACCTTAGTGTTTTTTTACGGTACAGTCGGTAGTATGTTACATGGATGACTTATTACCAATCATATGGTATATGTTACAGTTGTTAAAATCATTTCTGGGACAAGGTGGTCGGTCGGTAAATGCAAGTGGAGATATTTTTGTGCACTTTGTAGGTGGTGGACTGGCGGGAATAACAGCTGCTTCTGCCACATATCCATTAGATCTTGTTAGGACACGTCTTGCAGCACAGGTATAAGAAGCTTACTTAGATGTACTAACTGTCTCCCTCTTTCTAGCTCTCTCTCTCCCTGTGATATTTTGAACTTATTCTCTATCAGCTGGTATAGTTTGTGGCACTTGCCATTACTGTCTGTTTATGATATAAATATATAACCTGTGTTTCTTAATTGGTACACTTTTGAACCTGCATAACCCAGCCTGAGAAACATGGTTATGGATAATTGGATATCTTCACGTGCATAAATACATATATTAACATCATTTATGTTTCAGAGAAATGAGAGAAACCACATTGTGATTAATGGTGCATGATACCAAAATCTTAAATGGGTAGAACTAATAATAAGTAATAGTAAAAGTGAGCTAATGTCTTCAAATTTTCATTGAATATATGTACTTTAAAGATATTTAGCTTGATGCATGTTTTAGAGTGCTTGATTATCACAATTTGCATCTATAAGCAGTAGAACTCATACTTAAGTCCTGTACAGTCATTATATTGTCACGTTGAATACAGAATGCTTGAGGATTCATACTTCTGTCCTGGAGAATTGTTTGTATTATTTTGTTTTACTTTGAACATTTGTAATGCGTTCTTTTGGATTAGGCTGTGTTCCATTTTCTTCTATTTAATACTGTAACTTTATTCCATTTGGTCTTTTTTTCTTGACTGTTTTAGTTCTAACTATGTAGAGGAGTGCAATATACTATCGGGGAATTGGGCATGCACTTCAAACCATTTGTCGAGATGAAGGAGTTTTTGGCCTCTACAAAGGACTAGGAGCAACTTTATTGGTAGGTTTTTTACTCTTCTTTTGTACTATGGCTTTTCTTGATTTTACCCCGTATTTTTAATGTGAAATTTGACCTACCTCCTGTTTTTATAATCATTAGACTTTGCCCCTACATGTGGAGAATCTCTAAGTATTACGTAAAAAAGGGGGCATTGTCGAATACACAAAACTGACTTTACCCCCCATTTTTGCGTACTTCTTTGAGATTCCCCCGCATTCAGGGCGGTCTCTAACAATCATGGAAACAGGAGTCAAATTTCAAATTTTAAATTAAAATGGGATAAAATGTAAGGTCAAAAAAGCCCTCGTATAATTTCTTAACCCTCGACTTCAAGCTCTGATCACCATTGATATACTATGCTGTGCAGGGGGTTGGACCAAGTATAGCAATAAGCTTTTCTGTTTATGAGAGCTTGAGATCTTATTGGCGTTCTCAAAGGTGATTATCATATCATTACTTAATTGGTCCAAATGATTCTTTACCATTACTTAATTATGTTCTTGAGTATGATATGTTTGATTCTTTATCAGGCCAAATGATTCTGCTGTCATGGTTAGCCTTGCTTGTGGAAGTTTTTCTGGCATTGCATCTTCAACAGGTGAGCAAGTGTGACACTTAGCACTTTAAGTTTTCTCTTCCACTGCTAACTATCATTAAGATAAGATGCCTTTCATGTGATTGGGTTGATTGAACCGACATTTGAACCCAAGATGTCGGGCCCGGGGTCCAGCACAATAAGATATTGTTTGCTTTGGGTCCAATCCCTCACGGTTTCCTTTTTATCCCTAAAGGCCTCTTAGCAGGAAGGATTAGTGACCGCACATAAATAGCTTGCCAGCACCTACTGCAGCCGTACAACAAACTGCACGCAACAGTACTAGGGGTGTTACTCAAAACCTTCCCATTACACTAAGGTGGTGTCACGATAACCACACCCCCAATATGCTAGTGAGCTTGAGTTGGCCATGATAGGCCCCAAGTAAAAGTGCTTGCCAAAGTTGTCAATTGGGTTCATTGAACACCCTAGTTAAAAATGGGCCATTAATATGTTAGATGTTGTTCATTACTGACCTTTGTTCTTGTCTATACGGGTAAATTTCACCTGTTCGGGTTAATTTCTTGTCCATATAATGATATAAAGTTCTCAATAGATGCACCCACCATAATCATGTATATTTTAACTGAAGTAGTGAACAAATAGGGGTGGCAATAGGTTGGGTTTGGGGCGGGTTCTGGTTTACTAGAACCCTACCCTGATATATATATACATAGCCGGCCACTTGAAGCGAGTTCTAATCCCCCCCCCCCAAAAAAAAACCCAAACCTGACCCGTTCACTGGTGTGCGTGGACCCAAACCCACCACGGCCCGCATTGCCCTTTGTGATTATATTGGATTTAGGGATTATAAGATTATTTCACGGAAAACTATTATATCCGGGTTGAATCGGATCAAACAGGTTTATTTTGTGTGGACCTGAGCCAGGCTTGTATATTGGAGGCCGTACCTGGCCCATTAAAAATAAAAAGAGACCTCTTTGGGTCAGGTTAAAAATCTGTTTGCTTGGGGCTTTTTGTCATCTCTAGAACAAAGCTCCATGTTGAATAGGTTAAAATGCTTAAATTTAACTTTTTAACCAAAGTGAAAAATATTCCACTCTTAGTCTTGACATGCTGAATTTAACCCCTCTTTTTTTCATTTGTTTTGCTGACATTTCCAGCCACGTTCCCTTTGGATCTTGTGAGGCGAAGAATGCAGTTGGAAGGAGCCGGGGGTCGAGCCCGTGTTTACAAAACGGGCCTATTCGGTACATTCGGTCACATAATGCGTTCTGAAGGCCTACGAGGCTTGTATAGAGGAATTCTCCCAGAATACTACAAGGTTGTACCCGGTGTTGGAATTGTTTTCATGACTTATGAGACTTTGAAAAAGCTTCTATCGGATTTACCCTCCTTCTAATTCTTGCAAAAGACGAGGCAGACCCAGTTTTGTTTAAGGTATGAGGTAGTGTAGGGAACGGGATTTTTAGGAATTTATTTATTTAGCATTTGCTTAGGTTTTTCTGTGGCGGTAAATTTTGTTGTTACCGCCATGAAAAACATATTTTCCATGTATAGGCTACTACTATAAATTGTTGAAACTCATCAAGGTGTCTCTGCTTTCAATATATATGTACTCTTAGAGTCTTAGGCCTCAATGTCTCACAACCATATTTGCCCCCAATTGATGACTGTATAATTCCAAGCAAGTTTTGTTGTTACAGCCTTCTTTTGACATTATTTTTTGAAACTTTGATTTGTTCGTAATCTAACGCTTATTTGTTCAATTGGTTTGTATCACGTCATAATTACAGTGGTTGTGTCCAATATTTTTCAGAAGCAAATGGGCTCAGTACATTTTGTATTTGTCACGGTAATAACCTGTGACAAATCTGTATATCAAACTATCAGAACTCGTTCTAGCATCTGTATTTGTATATTATTCTTGAACACTGATTAGGCTGATATTATTATAGTTTATTCTTGAGATGTGGGTCAAAACGGGAGTCCTCATTGAGGAGGTTGGAGTAGCTTGTAATTTTGATGTTTTATTGCATACATCTTAGCAAGAGTAGAGCACTCCTTGATCCAGTTGTAAGCATCCCCTCACTTGAATTCCTGTTTTTGCTGCTGCTCTCAGCTAAGAATATATATATATATATGTATATAAAGTTCTAACACTGACTTCAACCGCCATATGAGCCTTGAGACCGTTTCACAATTTTGGAATGCATCTTTTACCCTTACAATCTTTGTAGGGTAAAGCAAAGCTAACAAGAATATACAGTATGTATGCGCGTGCGTGTAAAGCTGATGCAACATGGATGGTGATCCTTTAAATGCTTGGTCTTTCGTTATAACCCTATCTATCATCTTCAAGAGGGAGAGTATCCTCCATCCCATCATGGCTTCATAAAGTTGAAGAATATTCTTTGAACGACAAACCCTAAAGCTTCAATGTCACTAATTATTACTTGAAAATGTTATTGTAGTTGAGTTTTTGGGGGGATTTATTTCTTTGTAATTAAAGGGAGAAAAGTAAATCACTTTTTTTTTAAAAATAAATGAATAAATAAGCTGAGAACACTTTATCATTACTTTTAGGCTCCATTTGATTGCAAAGATGGAACAATAAAATAAAATTAGTTAGTTTGTGTGAAAAAATAGAAAATAAGGTGATAGATGTTATTCATTTTATGAGTATATATCTTTCATCTTTCAATATTTTTGGTGAAAAATTTTTACTCACCATCAACTCAAGAAAATTTCTTCATGAAAAAACTTAAAAATCAAGTGGATATACATTTATCACTCAACTTATTTTGCATCTTTTCATCAAAATTAATTCAATTTTTCTTTTCACTTTACAATTAAACAGAGCCTTAGTTTATACTTGATGTGATGGCACACTCAACATTCAACAAAAGAGTGGACTCACGTGGATCGAGGTAAATTAATTTTTTTTAATGTACAATTAATTGTGTTTTCTTTATTATACTGAGTTAGAACAACCCCTAGTTTGAATACTAATAATGCTAAATACACAATAATATAATAAATAATACTTCCTCCGTCCCAAATTGTTGGTCTCTTTTTTCTTTCATTTTTAGATGTCTCAAAATAAATGTTCACTTTTCATAAAAGATAAATACATACATATTTTGCCCTTTTATATTTTCACTTTTCAAGAAAAAGTTTTGAATAAAAAAAAGGTAAAAAGGGAAAATCAATGTAAATTAAGCAAAAAGTATAATAATAATGTTGGGTCCTCAATAAGTTGAATTTTTTAAAAAGGACCAACAATTTGGAACGGAGGGAGTAGTTAGTATGTTATTAAGGGCAATGATATTGCCATAGCTTAATTTTCTTGCCAAAACTATTATTAGTGAAAATGTACCAAAAAGCCTGCTATTTTTAACCTTAATCTTTTTCTTTTTTAGCTCTCGGCTTCTTTAACCCCTCACCTACCCCTTCCCTATTTCCCTTCAGCAGATCTTGAAGTACAAGTGTATAGACTTAAACCTAAGATTTTAACAATTCTTTAATGGATATATATATATATATATATATATTAGGAGCTAGGCTATAAAAAGGGATTCTCTCACTTTAACAAAAAAAAGGAATGATCATTTAGAGGGGTAAATCGATAAATTTTTGTATGAAAATTTGTAGAGATGATCTATATTATGAGTAAATCACTTCCACCAAATTTCAAAAAAAAAAATCAACCTATAAGTGGGTGAGATGATCATCAAAAATTTTAACGGTTGAAAATGTATATATATATCAATTTTTCAAAACACCCACTTATAGGTTGAATTCTTTTATGAATTTTTGTGGAGGTAATCTACTCATTATATAGATCATTTATACAAATTTTCATAAAAAAATTCATCGATTTACCCCCTAAATGGTCATCCCTTATTTTTGTTAAAGTGAGGGAATTCCTTTTTATAGCATAGCTCTATATATTAGTCTTCATATTCAACATTTATATTCAGACAACGAAACAAACGTGACTCCCATTGTGTAACTCTTTTTGAGAAGTTGTTTGCAATTTTAGTAAATGTATATTTCCTTAAGAGTACGTTTGGCGCGCCGGATAAAGATGTAGGATTGGATGGGATAAAAGCCGAATAGGATAAGAGTCAAAATTAGTCGGTCGGACATGACAAGAACTAATCGGATAAAGATTTAATAAACTTTGTATTTAATGGAGTCCTGAATTATAAGTCCGGATATTATACAACACAACTAGCTTTTATTTTAAAAATGCATACAATTTTAATTGTTGTCCACAATTTTTTTTTGCTAATGCGATTCTTCTATTTATAAATAAGTTTCGTAAAAACTTTTATGGGAGAAAAGTTCTATATTACGTACAATTAGGGGTGTGTAGAAAACCGACTGGACCGAAGAACCGAATCGAACCGAGCAGAACCGAAGATAAACCGGCGGTTTTCATAATATACGGTTTGATCTGCGGTTTTGTAAGTGAAAAAGCGAAGTCTTTCGGTTTGGTTGGCGGTTTAGGCATGAAAAAATCGCTCTTAGACCGAACCGAACCGCTTAGGGGTATATTTCTATATATATTATTTTGATTTAAGGGAAGACCTAAAAGAGGGGGCTTTCTTTAACCAAGCGTCGTTCTCTCTCTCTCTCCCTCGCTCTCCCCCAATCTCACCTCACAGTCCTAGGATGAAATCACTCAAAATTGATTCCGATAAGATGATAGCCTCAACATTCTTCTTCTTCTCTCACTCGTCAAACCCTCGAAGGGGATCTACTGGGCTTCTTCTTCTCTCACTTATCAAACCCTCAAGGGGATCTACTGGTGGTCTTCATATTTTTCTTGAGACTCAAAGTTGTGTGAAGATTAGGAATGGAAGCTTCAAATTGTTGAAGAGAGTAATCGATCTACAATCCATCTTAACCCCCGATTAGGTAAGATCAGGAAGGAAATCCTAATTTTATATAATTATTATACTTTTGTGTATATATTTATATTGATTTGAATATGATGCTTTGATTGAGAGTGAATTAATGTTAGATCTATCAAGTTAATTAGTTTTAGAGTTTATATACTCATCTCCCACAACAGTTCTTCTTCTTCTTCTTTTCTCATGCAACCAGCGCTCTTTGTATTCGGCCGTCAACCGAGAAACCGACAATAACTAACAGGCCCGATCAAGACCGAAATCGACGGTTTCTCACCCCTCTCGGTTCAGTCTCGGTTGGTAAAATGAAACAACCGACTAGGTCGGTTCGGTCTCGAAAAGTGACGCACGGTTCGGTTAACCGAACCGTGCACACCCATACGTACAATATTTACGAACTATGTATCAACTAAAGTTTGAAATTCTAATGTAAATTTTACTTTTTAATAAAACTAAAGTTTCTTATAAATACCTTCATTTAATAAAAGAAAAAAAAATACTATAGTTTACGAGAAATGAATTTTATTAGTTGAATTATTATGATTTTGGGTGACCGAATTTTTTTATTAATCAATTTGATAATTTAAAATGTGTAAAGAAGAAGAACAAAATAAAATAAAATTAATTAAAAAATTATTTTTATATTCGTTTTGTTATCCGGTAATCACGGGATAAAACAATATCACTTATAAGGGTGGTATAATTTTATCCAGTTCTAATAGGATAAAGAGATAACTAATCCCAAGTGCAATCATATCCCGTGTTGTACCAAACACAAGATAGGATAAAGATATCATATCCATCCTTACACCAAACACATGATAGGATTAATTTATCCAATCATACCTTTAATCCCGTGCAACAAACACACCCTAACAACAATATGGTGAAAGTTTGGGAAATTCCTAATTTTTGTTATGCGGCATCGTGTTTAAATTATTTGTTTTGAAGGAAAAATATATCTTTACAATAAAAGAGCATAATGGAAATCTTGAGCATTGATTATCATGGTACAATATTTGGTATCAAAGTTATTCGTGTTTTTAGAAAGACATATATATTTCATTATTGAAGTTGTATTGTGAAAATTAAAAAGGGAAGAAATTTTTACATTCGAGTTTGTGTTCTTTTTGAAATTGTTTCATGCACCAATGAATTTTTCTAAATTGGATTTTTTTTTTCAAATCTTGGGAAAACAACAAAAATATAATTCACTACTAATGGTGATATGTAACTATATTCTTTTTTTCTTTCTTTCTAATGGTGTGAGATAAGAAATATAGATGGTTTCTTCTTCAAGATTAAAAGAGAAAAGTATGGATAAGCCATCAAATATGAATTTATGTGGTTTTAGAAAATATTTGACGCGTTAACAAATTGAGCTAGGAAACTCCAATTGAGTAGTCAGTTCTTGGGTGTTTTTTATTAATATGGAATTTTGATCGTACCTTTAATTCAATTTTTCTATTTTTGGAAAAAAGATTACTTTTTTTTTCTTAATTTAAGGTTTATTCTAAAATTAAACGATATAAGGATACTATGTATTCTAGGTTATTAAATTGGATCACCATAATTATTTTAGCAAACTAGGTTTTAACCCAAAAATTTGAGGGTTTGTATACTCAAACCCATGACATTTTGTTAATTAGTGAATAACCCATTTTTTTGTATTTAGCCCATATTTCAAAATAAGTTTTTTCTAGATATTTTGAATATATAATTGTAATTTGATGGAGTTGTCCTTATTAATAAAAAAAGAGCTATAATTGTTAATAATTGTGGTGAGGAATATTTAATTATGTTTTTCAAAAAAAATTATCATTTTTCTGAATATTATCCACTTGATTAAACAAATGTGTAATTATCTCATCATTTGACAAAAATGACAAGAATAACTATCTATTTCTTCCCTCTCTCTTTACAATCGTGTATGAAGATTTTATTATATCTTTGATTCATTAATGTTTTGTATGATCAGATCATAGATTCTAATTCACATTCTCTTCCTCTTTCTTTTGATCTAAATTTCACCACCAATAATGGCGGTTTAAGTCACCTCCAAATTGCGTTGCTGCCTTCCTATTCCAAACTCTGACCAAAACTCCACCAATCTCATTATTATAATATGAAAGCATTCTGCTGCATACAGAAAATCCACCGCAGTAACCACCGTGGCATACTGATGTCCCTGCTAAACTCAACTTCTACTTTTTGGTATATATGAGTTTGGGTATAAGGAATTGGAGTTTGTGTTTTTTGGTACGCGGGTGTAAGAATGTGAGAAATGTTTGGGATTGGGTGGCATTGGATTTATATTGAGATAAGCATTGGCCTCATCTCAATTTCTCAATCGAGTGGGACTAAAGGAAGGCGGGCACGTGTGGCAACCATTGCCAAGCATATTGCAAGGTCTATTTCTATTCCCTATTACACAGTAGTCATATTACACAATGTCATGTTATGCAGTGGTCATATTACAAGGTATGTTATCTAAACTTCTTGATTTTATCAAGTCATCAAACACTTAATATAACTGTTTCACAAAAATAAATTCCGTAATATGTATTATGGTAGTTATATTACTTATTATTTTTTAAAGAATTCAAATATGTAATATGTCAAATATGTGTACACTATAATTTGTTTGAATTTGTTAAGGATAATTATTATTTGTTAAGGATAATACATGCAAATCTTTAACAATACTATCTCTAATTTATTTGACTTAAAGTTTGAAATTAATTTCAATATTTTAAAAAGTGGATATAGTTATCTTAATTTATGTTAGTTTAGCTTTTAAAAGTCATTTAATTTTAACGAAATGAAAAAAGGGCAAATTTGGAAAAATGCATAATAAATAATATATATAATCAATTATTAAATAAAAAATTAGTAATTATCCAAAACATTGAGCCAATAACTAATTAATCAAATGGAGTGGGTTAAATGCAAAACAATTCAAAAATCATGGGCCAAACACAAAAAGCCCCTAATTTTTTTCCTGATTATTTCTTTTACTTTGACTGTTCTCTTTCTTTTGTAGATTCAAGTCAAGGTCCATGGAACTTTTTGTTACATTGACAACATGACACAATTAATCCTATATATATATATATATATCTAGATGCAATTGTCGTGCTGATATCGTATCATGTCATTATTTTTTCCAGCATATTATTCTTACAATATAACATCCTTCTTACCATTATAAATTCATCTTAATCATATCTATGGGTTCTCAAAAATATTTACTTCCCACACATGTTTTACTTTTCTCTCTCTTTGGCAAATGATATTGACCAGGTCGCAAAGACATTATGCTTCGAAATGGAAATTAACATGCTATAGTAGTGAGAGCTTTTTTCAGATACAATTAGTGATACTAAATATTTTTGTTTTTTTTGATGGCATATATCGCATGAATGATAATGATATGATTAAGTAAGGATGATCAAGGTAATTTGTATTATGATGTTTATATTAATTGTTGAATGTATATAGTTGAGTCCTTAATTGATATGTATATTATCTTGAGTAAATACCATCAATGACCACTGAACTATTAGCAAATTTTATCAATGACCACTATATTTTATTTTGTTACAATTGGACCATTAAACTTTTAAAAAGTAATACCAATAGCCGTTCCGTTAAATTCCATTGTTAGTTTTTTACCGAACCATGTCATGTGACTGGCATGTGATATGTTAAGGGGCATTTAGGTCATTTTCCTTTCCTTTCCTTTTTTTTCCTTCTTCTAATTCACAGTCCTCCGTCCTTACAGATTAACTTATTGTCCATTACATAGATAATAGATTAAATCTAAGAGTAAATATCATCAAAGGCCACTAAACTATTAGAATATTCTACCAGTAGCCACTGAACTTCATTTTGTTACAGTTGGACCATTAAACTTTTAAAACGTACTACCATTGGCCACTCCGTCAAATCCCTCCGTTAAATTTTGGCGGGAACCAGTCATGTGCTTGTCACGAGATATTTGAGGGACATTTATGTCATTTTGCTCCTATTTTTCCATCTGTTCGCTACGGCTACTAAACTTCTCCGTTCTTCTCTTACGCATGATCACAAGACACAGAGCATTTGCAACCAAAAACTAAGGAGAAATTTGAAGGCATCGTTTTACCTCAGGCAATACACAGAGAGAGTACACAATGGATTGGTCGCTGAGTACCTACAGAAAGCCTCACGTATCAATTGAAGATATGTACGGTAAGTGTATAAATGACTCTTTTTTCTGTTTGATTTTAGGGTTTATAGCATGTTCATATTTCTTCTTTCTATGTTTAATTATAGGGTTTTTACATTATTTGGTATATATTTCTTCTTAATCTGTTTGATTCTAGGGTTTATATTGGTGTTTGTTTGATTCTAGATATTTTTTTTATGGAAGTTGGAAGGCATGTTTGTTACGACATGTTTGTATACATATTTTATGTTTCTTTGTTTAATGTTAAAGTTTTTGTACGTATTTTGTTTGATTTTGTTTTTTCTTTTTCAGCAAAAGGTTCTAATAAATTCACAATGTCAATACATCATAGTGGAAAATTTGATTATGTGGATGATATGTTAGCATATGTTGGTGGTACTGTCAGTTTTTGTGATAATGTCGATCCTGATTTCTTGTTTATACATGAAATTTATTTGATTGCTGAGTAGTTAGGGACTCAGAGTGTGAATAGTTGTTGGTATAAACACCCTGAACTTCCCTTACACTTAGGATTGACTGAACTTGCTACTGATAGGGATATTATCCTAATGACTAAATGGGTTCCAAGGTATAGGGTTATAAATATATATCTTAGCCATACTCAATTTTCAGAGCAGTTGGAACCATTATCCACAGAATACCCTGTTTTTGTAAGTAGTGAAGATGAAGGTGAGGATGGAGGTGAGGATGAGGATGAGGGTGAGGATGAAGGTGAGGATGAAGGTGAAAGTGAGGATGAATGTGAGGATGGGGATGAAGAGGCAGAGGATGTGGAGGTGCAAGAAGAGAATGACAATGTTACAATGCCTACAAATTTAGGAAAGGATTTTAGAGCAAATGAGCCATTAGTTGAACCAGAAGAGGCTGAATTGGATGACTCTGATGAGTTAATAAGCCTAGAATCAGATGATGGGAATGAGAGTGAGGATCAGTGTGATAAGGTAAAAAAGAAGAATCATTTTCCAGAGTTTGTACAAGATAGAGATATGGATAATCCACAGTTTGAGGTTGGGCAGTTGTTTAGTTCTTCTACAGAGTTCAAAAAAGCAGTGAATCAGTACTCTATTTTGTATAGAAAGAACTTTGATTTCACTACAAATGAAAAGTGGAGGGTGAGGGCCAAGTGTAAACCTCCATGCAAGTGGATGATATATGCTTCAAGAGAGAACAAGTTATCTCAGAATTTACAAGTGAAAACTTTTAATCCAAAACACACCAATTGTAAGCATGCTACCAGGAATAGGAATGTAACTGCCAATTGGATAGCACACACATATCAGGCTCAATTTGCATCAAATCCGGATATACCATGGCTGTCATTGAGGGAGATGATTAAGAAAGATCATAAAGTGTTCATATCTAGAGGGCAGTTCTTCAGAGCAAAAACTAAGGCATTACAATTGCTAGAAGGGAGCCACAGAGAACAATATAATTGGATATGGAGCTACTGTGCAGAAGTGAAGAGGTACAAAAATTCTGTTTTATTAATGTCTACCTTTATAACATCTGTTGGAGATTAACTAACTGACTTAATTGTGCAGGGTAATGCCTAATTCTACTGTCATGGTGCACAAGGAGGAAGTGGAGGGTGAGCAAAAATTCAAGAGATTGTATTGCTGTTTGGGGCCTCTAAAGGAAGGGTTCAAAAAAGGATGTAGACCATTCATTGGAGTGGATGGCTGCTTCTTGAAAGGACCTTTCCCAGGTCAATTGTTGAGTGCAGTGGGGATTGATGCCAATAATGGCATGTACCCATTTGCATTTGCTGTGGTTGAGAAAGAAACAAAGGTATGCATTTTAAACTTTACTATTTTTTCTTTGTTATACTGTGGGCAGAAGTAAAGTGGTTTGTTATACTGTGAAATTTTTAATGGGTTCATAGTTGATGTGAGAGACAAACCAATTGTATCTATGTTTGAGGGTATTAGAAATTCTTTAATGGATAGGATAAGGAAAAATAGGGACAAAATGACAAGGCATCCTAATTTGGTTTGCCCAAGAATAGAAGGAAAATTGGCTGAGCTTCAAACACTATCTAATAATTACATATGTAGGCATTCGGGGGGTGATGAGTTTCAGGTCAGCAGTAGTCCACAATTACAGTTTGTTGTCAATCTTAAGGGAAGAAGTTGTACATGTAGAGTGTGGGAGTTGAGTGGACTGCCGTGTGTGCATGGTGTTTGTGCAATTTTGACTCAAAGAGAGGAAGTCACAAATTAATTCCATCACTATTTCACAAAGGAAAAATACTTAGAGGCTTATGAAAATATCATCCCCCCACTGAATGGGCAGTCTATGTGGCCCAAAACATCTCAGCCTAATTTGGTAGCACCTGAAGTGCTATCTCAGCTAGGAAGAAAGAAGAAAGCAAGAAATACAAAGAATGATGAGCATAGGAGACAAGCTGGGGGTAAGTTAAGCAAAAAAAGAACTCTGCTCTCTTGTAGAAAGTGTGGTAACAGTGGACATAATGCAAGAACATGCAAGGGGCAAAATGAAGCAAGTGGTAGTGGAACATCAAGGCAAAAATGCAAGGTAGAAGTGTAATCACTCTCTGTTTTGGTATGCTTATTGTATAATCATATATGATTATTGAATGACAATTTTTTAAATGTAGGTAAGAAGATCAATGCAAGAGCAAGTTGCACCAACACAAGCTTCTCAATCACAAGCTCAATCTGCACCACCACAGTCTACTCAATCTCAGGAACAAAATGCACCAGCATCTTGGTGATGAACAAAATGCACCACCACAGTCTAGTCAACCTGTCTACTGTTATGCTTATTGTATAATCATATAATTACTCTGGTTTTTTTGGGATATGAATATTGGTCTACTTGATGTTTTTTGGGGGTATGAATGATGTATTTTGGGGGTATGAATATGACATTAGTTGATGTAAAACAGAGCTATGAATGATGTTTTTCTTTCCTGGGGTATGAATATCCCAAGTTTCATTGTATGAATGATAATCATATATGAATATTAGTTTCTTTGGGGGTATGAATATGACATCTGTTTTGGTATGCTGATTGTATAATCATATATGATTATTTACAATTTGACATTACTCAAGAACTTAAACTTAGAAAAGAGCAAGTTGCATTTCATAAACATTAAATATTTCATTGCATTACATTGCTTTACATTACATTACTATTTCATGGCAATTGACAGGAACACTTGCTCTCTGTGTTATTGAGAAAATCCACACAATTACAACACACACCACGACCACCATCCACCATTTCACACAAGTTTCTCTCTTGGGTTTTCTCTGTCCTTCAGTAATCCACATGTATAGGTCTTCCCAGATCCAAAACCCACAACTAATCTGCTCTGGACATTTGAGGAACCTCCTCCCTGGATTTTGGGGGGTTCTTGAGGTGTAAACGTCTGCTAACTTACCACAGAAACAGTAGACAGGTTGCCTTTCCATGGTGCTCTAATTTTGAAGCTCCAACAGGTACGTATCAGTGGATGAAAGCTTCTCTTTCTGCTGCTCTATTTCTTCTGCTTCTCTTTCTGCTGCTCTATTTCTTCTTCATTTTCGCTGCTCTATTTCTTCTTTTTTTCCTTCTCTTTTCGATGCTCTGTTTTTTCTCCTTCTCTTTCAGCTCTAGTTTGGGGAGGAATGGCTACAGGGAAATGTTTGGGGGTAATATAGGGTACGATTTGGAGGGAAATATTGGGGGGGATTAATTGGGGGGAATAAATAATGGAGGGAATTATATATTATGTTGTGTTTGACGAAAATACCCTTAATTAGGTCATGTGACAAGCACATGATCTGAATGCCGTTACCATTTAACGGAGGGATTTGACGGAGTGGCCAATGGTAGTACGTTTTAAAAGTTTAATGGTCCAACTGTAACAAAATGAAGTTCAGTGGCTACTAGTTTAGTGGCCTTTGATGGTATTTACTCTAAATCTAAAGCAATCAATTTTTCCTGATTACATTTAGAATACAAGGTAAGAACCTAAAAATCCAAACCTAATTGTCCAAATAACTCCATCAGATTTAACAAAATCTAACTTAAAAACAATTAAATATACAAAAATCAATATATATATCATCATATCTACGACCTGATGATGAGAGAAGAGGCCCCTTTATCTATGTTTGTATATTACAAAAAAGACGAAAATAAAATATAAAAAATTAATGGCAATTATTTTTCCAAGAATGCCCCTCCACACAATCAAAATTCCATATAAGAATTTTCAATCAATCAATCAAGAAACCTCCTTTTGCTTCTTATGAAAATCCAAGAAAACCCTATATTTTATGATTCCCCATACCATCGTTTTATCACACATTCATGATTCATCTTCACTCTTCAACCAATCCCCTTGAAAATATCAAATCATACCCAAAATGCCCCTCTGTAGTCCAAATAATATCATCACCTGCACCTAAGCGAGTAAATACTCCCTGAATTTTCTGATCCGCGCATTACGCTTTTATCATTCATCTTCCCTCTTCAACCAATCCAATTGAAAAGATCAAACATTCAGACTATACCGAAAACGCCCCTTCCAATCCAAATAATTCCCTCAACTTGACCTCATCAAAAAAGAAAATACTGAGTTCTTAACCTGGGCACTCATCCGGGTTAATCAAATGAAACGACGCGGAATCCCGACCCCTCATGTACCGAACCCGGAAGGGATCACGCCCGCTCCGACAGTGGGACTGCATGGTCTGGAGCATGACCCTGTTAACATATTTATTAGGTATATAATTTAATTTATATAATCAAATTTAAATCTTTTCTAAATCCTATATTTATTATAATGGTTCACATCATCTTAGTAGTTCAATAAATATATATATATATATATATATATATTTTCTATATTTTTAACGTAAAATTAGAGTTGTATCGTTCTTCCACACTTACCAGCGGACAATACATATTGGCTCGTCGCCTCAACTATTCACTACCACCTCACTACTCAAACCTCTCAAAACACTCTTCTTAAACCAAAATCCGGCACTGCTGCCACTCACTAGCGGATGCACACTGGGACAGTAGGGGTCGGATGACCCCTTGGACTTTTGGGAAATCTTGCAAGAGTATTTGGGTTTTTGTTCAAGAGAGAGAAACTTCAAGAGAGGTTTGTGTAATTTGAAAAGTTGGCTAGTGGCCGGCTGCGAAAGGTGTTTGTGTGAGACATTATATGATTTTGGGGTCGAGTTTTGTAATTGGTAAATAGGTCATAGCATGTTATCCGCATGACTCTTTTCTCTATTACTTTTCTACCGTAGCTCCTTTTTTTTGCTGTTTCTTCTTTCTGCTGGCAACTCTTTTTTCTCTACTTCTTTTTCTTCCGCCGCTCATTTTTTGTTCTTCTTCTTTTGCATCTCTGCTTTTGTTCGTGGGTTAGATTTCTTTCTTATATTTTTTATTATTATTTTGAATATTAAGATTTAGGTGTTTTTTTGAATTTTAACTTATTTGCTTTTTTATAATATTAATTAATATAATTATTTGTTGGTTATTGAGGTTTATTTGTTTATTAATATATTTATTTGTTGATCATTATTTATTAATGTTGGTTTGCAAAAAATTCTAAGTATATTGATTATTGAATATTTAGTGGATTATTGACATTTTCATGTTCACATAATAATTTGGATAAAAATTTATGATTGATTGAATTAATTGATTTATAGATTTATGGAATGATTTTTTAAAAAAAAATTATTTGCAGATAGTCCTTCTCCGTCTAATCCGGGTAGTTCAAATGCAAGACTAATTGAATTTTTCTGAAACTTTTACATTAAACCCCCTTGGCCACATAATCCTAGATCCGCCACTGCTGCAACTTAAATCTTTAAACCAACGACTCAATAAACCACCATTGCTCCATTACTAAACCATCACAGGCCACCATTTAGTAATCCAACTCACAGTCACATTATCTATCTAAATAGCCACAACAATCCACCACCACACCATACACTCATTCACCGGATAAATAAATAAAGAAAATTATTTGGCACCCACACGCACAACTCTATCTCACGCATCTAGCCATGCTGGAACTTACCCTGGACATCAATGTACCGGATCTCACCTCAGACGGCAATCATGCCAGACTTTGCCCAGAACATCAACACGCCAGACCTCACTCCAGATGGCAACCGTGCCAGACAACCATCATGCCGAATCTCTAACATTCTGATGACCGCCCAATTTTCAATAATTGTTTTCAGATGCTAATATATATATCTTAGATTATGTATATAATTTATATAATCAAATCTCGGGAAGGATCTTAAGAGGACCAATTTTTTGGTCCTTAAATGCGGACCAATCAATTTGAGGGGGTAAATGAATGATTTTTTTTTTTGAAACTTGGTGAAAATTATTTCCATGATTAGTAGATCACATTCACTAAATTTCATTGAAAAATTCAATCGGAAAGAGGGTTAACTAAAAAATTGATATATATGAACTTTTTTTGCCGTTAAAATTTAAGATGTTTAGATAACCCACTTCCCAGTTGAATTTTTTGATAAAATTTGGTAGAGATGATCCACAAATCATAAAGATCATCTTTACCAAGTTTCATAAAAAAATTCATCCGTTTACTCCCTTAAAATGATTGGTCCGCATTTAAGGACCAAATAAATAGTCTTCTTTAGATCCTTCTCCATCAAATCTCTTTATTTTATATTCCATATTTAGGCGATTTTCCATTCTTTATTATATCTCGTACAAGCTTATATAAAGCCTTGTTTATTGTAACACATCATATTAATAGTTCAATATATAACATATATATAGGGAGCTACTATTGACACACACCATTTAACTCTCTAACACTCCATATCTCTCTAACACTCCATAGGTACACTCTTACTCTTCCTAACACTCCACCACTCCACATTTAATTTTAGGATTAATTAACATTCCTCTAAAAATCACTCCAATCTTACTCTCTACCACTCCACTCTCTCTCATCTTCAATCATCTTCTTCCACAAATCAACCCATTGCCGTTAAAGATTTTTCAGAAATTCCGGTTGCAATTAAGCATTCAACTCTCTCTATAATTCAAAAAAACAAATCACACCACTCACCCCACAAATCTCATCTTCAATGTTCTTATTTTAACTTTTTCTTTAATAATCTAATCGTTCTACTCTTTTTTCCTTGAACTTTTTTGTTTTTGGCTAAAAAAAGTTCCACCGGTGCACACACCACATCAAAAAAAAATCTGCCATGGATGAAGGTTTACTCGGTTCTTAGGAATCGAGTGTTGTTCATCATACTCGGCTGAAAAGAACCGAGTAAAGCACAAGTCACTCGGTCCTAAGGAACCGAGTGGAATTGAAAAAATAACCTAAAGCTTAACTCGGTTCCTTAGGACCAAGTAAGGTATTTAACACTCGGTTCCTAAAGGCCGAGTAAACATTCTTCGTGTTTTGTTTTTGTTTTTTAATTTTTTTTGCGTTTGTTTGTATTCAATGATTTATACATGAAAGGAAACGTAAAATAATAACCAAAATATAAGTATCCTACTTCTTTTGGAGATGAATGATGATTTGGATGGTGGTGGTACCAACAATGATGGAGGTGTTGACGGCAATGGTGGTGGTGATGATGATGAAGAAGAAGATGATGAAGAAGAGGCAGCAATGATGCTGGTGGTGGTGGTGGTGGTGGTGGTGGTGATGATGAAGTTTAAGGGAGTGTTTAATGTCTTAATTATTAATTAAGAATAAAAAAATTAGTGTGTCAATAGAATAATAAACATTTTTTTTAGGGAGTGTTACAGAGTAAAATGGAGTGTGTCATTAGCAGCCCCCTATATATATATCTTTCCTATATTTGGATCTGGTCTGTGGGTTTTCTCCTGGCGGTGGACCTGAATTGCTTGCCATTGAGGGAGAGGGTCCAGACTGGGACCGAGTGGAGCGGGCATGACCTGAATTGTGAATCCCACCTGGAGGAGTCGGGTTGCATTTCTTTGACTAGGAGGTGGGCGGGGGGATGGAGAGTTCGAGGAGGCAGGTGGGGTTGGGGTGGAGCCGGTTGTGTTGGAAGCATAGCCGCATGTGGCACCTCCAGTGGCTGAAGTTTGTTCCGATCACCATTGTCCTGGAGGGGGGCAGCGTAGCTGTGGCGGTGAGGGTAGTATCTTCTTTTTCTTGGGTTTCGTCATTAAGCAAGGTGCTTAGACGTATGGTGGCAGGCGGAGGAGGGGATGAAGCAAAGTAGAGTTATTATTAATTTTTAATATATCATGATAAGCAAAGGAAAAATTTATTCTTAACCAATAGCACAGTTAAGAACTTAAAAGACGGAACACTGTTCTAAATGATCAATAAGAGACATCCAGTCCTCACTAAATATAAAACTACACAAGGACTGGTGTTTATGCATAAGAGAGAGAACTACCGGGCTAGTGGCCAAAACTCCCACTTTCAAGGAAGGTCATGAGTTGAATTCGATCCCCCTATCCTTCCAATTTCTTAATAGGTTGTAAAAAGGATGAGAGTTAAGCCTACAAAGTTTTGAGAGGTCGAGAGAGTGGGGTCCTTTGAGCAGGTTGCAGTAAACTAGTGATGTTAAGGCAAAAAAGCAACAGCCCTCCGATTATTGGACGCCGCTCCACCTGGCCCAGTCCACAAACTGCATACCACCGTAGATATTGTTGGCAAATCGAACTCCAACAGTAAATGCCATTGCAA
This sequence comes from Lonicera japonica, assembly GCA_021464415.1. Taxonomy (NCBI): domain Eukaryota; kingdom Viridiplantae; phylum Streptophyta; class Magnoliopsida; order Dipsacales; family Caprifoliaceae; genus Lonicera; species Lonicera japonica. The sequence goes on from CM038465.1 coordinate 72,057,248, forward strand.
CCGGTGGGACCTTCTTTGTCAAAGGAGATGCTTCTACTATTCGCTCTAAGCCGTTTATAATCTGATAGCGGGTGTTGGAAGAAACTGCAAGAAATACACCTGCAGAACAAGATGGGTGTAGGAGTCTGTTAGTCAAACTGAATATAACTATATAAAAGAAAATTATTTACTTATAAGCAGTCAACAATTTTTCTAAAGTTATCACATCCGTCCCAAATTATGAGCAACTATTTGACTGTCATACATTTTCTAGGAAAATGTTAATTTCAACGTAATCCATGTCAAGAATTTTACTTCCTATGTCCCAAAGTAAGGGTTCACTTCTTTTCTAACATCCAAAACTACGAGTCCAACTTCTTTCTTTGGACATAATCAATGTATTTCTAATCTCATGATAGTTCATAAGTTTTGTTATTAACTATTGATTAAGATGAAAATAGTGTATCAGCAATAAAAAAAGAGGTGGGAGGGAAGACTCGTAGGTCCTAATTTGGACCATAAGGAGTAACTAATATTGTGTTTGATTGCATCTATTTAATGGAAAATGCTCAAAGGATCCTGTTTTCCATCTTTACTTTTAGCCTAGTTTTTTAAAATTTCAAAATCTGGAGAACCCCGTCTCCCGTAAGTTTTTATTTTCCATGAAATAAATATCTATGTAAAACAATTCCAAGAAATTAAAGATCCGAAATTCCATAGTTTTCATCTTTAAAGGTGTTCTCTTGCACTAATTTCCACGTTACAACTTGATTTTGCCTGACATTCTCTTTTCTACATAAACCAATCAAACGGGACCTAAATTTTCTTTATGTAAAGTAAACGAATCAAATGGACATTACGGGTATTTAAAATACATTCCAGCAATCTGAGGAAAATGAGATTAGAAAACAAAAGCAGGAAGAATAACAATTAGATGAGGCATACCCCATAGTGCTGCACTCTTCAGAAGGGGTGGAACAGGCACATCTTCTTCTGACTTCTTTAAACTCCTAATGCATAAAAAAGAAATAATGGTGAGACATACAAACATCTTGATACTGTACATGATTATACAATTTCTTCATTACTGGAGAAAATGAGGAAGAACAAACAATAGCAAATAATTTTCCGAAAATATTGTGATTTACTTGTAATATATTGTTGATGTACCATACAAGTTAAAGCTGCAGCATTGACAGCCCAAACTCAAATTGTTACTTTTATTAGAGTAGTAATTAAATACTCTCTCCATCCCAAATTTGGAGTCCAATATCCCTTTTTAGGATGTCCCAAATTTAGAGTACACTTTCCTTATCAAAAATAATCAACATAAACTCACTGATAGGAAACAATTTTTGTTGTAAACCTTTGATTGTGATTAAATTTTAACATTCTTAAAAAATGTGAAAGTCAAACATGGGCTCTTGGGATGGAGGGAGTAATTTGGAGGATGAACAAACACAGAGGTGCAGTCCAACAAAAAAAATTGTAAGTGTTTATGCACATAAGTGTGGGTAATTGGGTATAGTTGTACGCGTATACAGAAGAGACATGGCTAGATAGATTATACCTTTTGGCAGTCATTATAAAATTTGCGATGCCTTGACCAATAATACCACATCCAAACCCAACAATTCCATAGAGAATGCCCTGAAAATGATGAATACATTAGTTGAATATTACAGACAAATAGACAATAAATTATAAAAACAAGGAAACGGTCTCTACTAGAATATAGTTAAGTAAAAGGACAAATACCTACATGACTAGTGACAATGAAAAGCAAATATTTGCAGAATTTGGAAAGTTTAAATGAGTTTGATCCAATTAGCCTGTTATAAAAGATCTATGCCTACATAGTACCTTGAAAAAGTAAGTAGCAATTCTCTGCTTTATGGTAAAACAGCATCCTGGCCTTTCAGCTTCAAACACACTGCATAAGATGAACATGTGACAGACAGTTAATTGTAATCTCAGCTGCAAAAAAGATAAAATAAGGGCTTTTAACAAACATTCAAAGCTCGTTTCGTTCAAGTTTTAAGAAAGGAATTGGCATTTTAGATTCTAGGAAAACTCCTCTCCTAGCATTTGGCATGGATGCCAATGTTTGGTTAACATTGGAACTCTCCCTTCCTCCTATTGAGAATAACTTGCAAACATATTGTTAAAAACCAATTTATTATAATGTAAAAAACTAAAAACATTTAGTTATTTGTTGAAAACGGGGGTAATTTTCTGAAAATAAAATAAAATAGGAAAGGATTTCTGGGAATCCTCTTGGCTTGCCCCCCCCCCCCCCAATTGAATATGGAAATGGATGAAGGGAATTCTCCTTTCTAAAACTCCAACCAAATGTTGGAATCTTGAATGAACACCTATTTAGGATTCGGAAGCAAACAGAAGCTAAGGTTACAAAACAATCATATATCAGAAATCGAGTAAAAAGAATCTGTTTGAATGCCCTTATGATGAAAACAAATACATATTGATATAGACATGAACTAACAACCTGCTAGGAAGCGCCCCATAAGAACGCTGTATGCGTCCAAGTAACCCTTGAGATGAAGATAGCTGTCCAATTCGAACATATGGTGCTAACATTCCAACTAAAGCAACGTTAACGACCACCCCAACCAAAAGATCTGCAGCATACAACTCAAATTCCGCCCAAAAGTCTTTTCCCCTCTTCTGAACTTCCGCAAATGTAGCACAACATGAATCTATAATTATCTGTATCACAAATGTCAAAATTTATAAGCTTACAAAGGCAAAGAGCTCAGAAGTGATTTAAGAATTACAGAAGCTGGTCACACACAGTTTAGCCTTACTTTTTCTCTAATAATTGACAGTATACTTAAATTAGATTCATGGAACCAATTCAATTCAGGGAGAGAACTGAAGAATCCTTACTATCTATTATATTCATGGAACCAATTCAATTCAGTGGGATCTTTCATTCACTTCATTAAGTTTTAGTTATCATTTAAAGCATGACTAACTAAAGCCAATAAGGGCAAAATTTTTTTATCTTTGACGGTCACTTAAATTGTCTCCATCTGTAATGGAATAAACCTTATATTTTTTATTTTTTTTTGAACTTATTAATGTATTATTAATTGTTATAACGAAATCACCATTAGTAGCATACATATATAGTTTTAGAAAGAAAAGATTTGCAAGTATCATTCCTCATATAAGACTGTCTCACTATGCAAATGCATCTACCTTTCAACCAGCATACATATTGTGTAGAAACATATAAGCATAGCAAACCTCTGTTCCAATTTTGAAAAGAAAAGATGGATCAGCCAACATTCTATTCCGAAGCATAGAGCATGACTTCATCAGAAAGCCCAAAGGCCATGCTGAACCCTACATAGAAACATCATAAACCATCATCATCACACTATATAACAATCAAATGCAAGTGAAACAAATATTTTAATGCATTCTATACCTGCAAGTCCAAATACCTAAGGAGAATCAGTTTTCGAATTCCCACGTTTTTTGCAGCTTCTAACATATCAGAAGGAAGAGCGGCCCCTACAGCCTCTGTCTCTTTAATCACCTCCTCAAACTTCAATAGAGGCCCAAACTCATCCTCTTCCATGTTATCCCCTTCATTATCACCGCCACCACCACCACCTCCAAATTTTCCATTACCTCCATTGCCATCTACCAAATCACCACCACCACCACCACTTTCACTATCGAGTTTTGGTACATAATTAGGGTCCAAATCACTAACATCCTTTCCTACAGGAGAAGCTTCATTTTCTCTCAGAATTGTAGTCATCACAACACCAGATTGAGACTCCTCCTCTGGATTTAACAAGCTAACGACCTCAAGCCTCTGTTTCTTCCTCATAAAGAAAGCTCGTCTACTGGTTCTCAGATTAACGACTTGAACATTAACAATGGTGAAGTTCGGGCTCTTAATCGGCCTCAAAACGGCCTCCTGTTGCAAATTCACATAGTGTGATAGGCCAATACCCGTTGAACAAACAGCCATCCCACAGTAAGTTCACACGCTTAGGAAATTCGACGAATTGAGGATAAACTTGAAATGATACGCTAACAAACTAGGTAAGCAGTTACGAACCAGTGAACATGAAAATAACTAACAAAAGAGCAAGATCACTAATTCTGATTGAGATGTTAAGAGTTAGTTTGAAGCCAAAGTGTCAAACAGAAACTCCCAAAGGAAACCCTACAAAACTAGAAAATGCAATCTAATCAACGAAAACGAAAACGAATGCGAGCTAATGAAGTAAACGACAACGAAAATCACTGAGAAATGAGCAATGAGCAGAGTCACAAACTTTGTTTAGATTTTGGAGTTTAATATCAAGTTAAAACAATAAGATCGACACTTGTGAGAGTAGCAAAGCTTTGAAATCAGCTAAAGTCGACGAACTAAAGATAAATTTCCAAACGGAACCCTAAGCGAGCTAACGAAGATGGAAATCACTGAGAAACGAGCATAGTCGCTAATTTTAATTAAGAAATTTCAAGTTAAACAATAAGATCGATACTTGTGAGAGTAGCTATTAGCGAACCTCTCTGCATAATAGCTTTAAGTTTCCCTTTCACCTATTACCTGAAAATGAGAGGGAAAACGATAGAAAATTATGAAAGGACTTCAAATTGCGAGTGAAATTTAGCAATACGTAGCTGTTGATGTTTAAATTTAGCAATATATATATATATATATATATATATATATAATGTGTGGTTGCAATTGCACATATATGTATATAATTGAAGAGAGGTGAGAGTGCTTGAAGCTACAGAGAGAAAGACTTTGATGATGGCTTTCCTGAGATTTTTTTCTCTCCTTACAGAAGCAGTGAGTGAGTCAGTGAACGTTCCTGGTGGCGGCATCATCTTTGTTAAAAATAGGTAGGCTGGCACGTGCAAATGAACGGTCGCACGTGTGAACAATTCTAGGGTTGATTAAGCTAGTGTCATCATCGTTGAGTAAAAGTTAAAACATGCATCATATCCTATGTCTCAATATATTTAGATAAAATTTGAAGCTTTAAAAAAAATATGTTCTAATTATATTTTTGTATACATTTTGAAATAGCTAATTAGATGGCAACATATTTTATATGTATTTTTTAATATTTTTTTGCTTAATTTTTTATATATATTTTTTTATAATCACAATAAATTTTTTTTTATAAGTTTTGATAAGTAAATTTTAAATATATTTTTTTTATTAAATTTTATTATTTGTATTAACACGTATTCTAAGTATTGAGAGAAATTATTTAAAAATATAGTTAGTAATGTAAGTCTAATAGCAGTAAGTCATTTAGAAAACTACGTCGTTTTGATAGTTACTTTTTTATTTTGAATTTTGAATGCTGTAGTAGATATTCTAGATATTGTGAAAAATTAACAAGAAAACTTAATTAGATCAATTTTAAAAATCAAAATCTTGGTGAATAGACTTAAAATTAACAAATTTTATGAAATATTGAGGATTAAAAATAGATGGGCATCAAGCAAAGCTAAAAGAAATTAGTGTGTTAACCGAAAAGTTTACACATAAGTGCCCTATTTTTTTACATTAATAACTTGATTTGATTATACCTAAAATTGTCTATTAGATTATAACAGAAACTTTCACTTTAATATATACGAGAACTCATTCTCGTCACTCATTGAATGAAATCACAAATCAATATATTTAACACACTTTGTTAAATATAAGGTGCTGGTAAAGGCACCTTCGATTTTTAGTTTTGACACCCTTTTCTAAAAAAGAGTTATGTGTGCCTAAACAAACACATATATATATTAATAGGGTTCATATGAGAAATTCAATTCTTTCTTTTCTTAACACTATTATCGAAATTAAGGTGCAAATTCTTGTATAGAAGATCGAGAGAATATTTTTTTTCTCGTTACTTCTCCAATCATTTTAATTTTGCTTGATAAAGTCTAATTGCAATGTGTTTAATTAAATATTGTGAGAGAAATGATGAACATTTTTTTACAAATAAAAAATTTAATTTCACCTTTGTTTTCTTATGAAGGCATAAATCTAAGTCTGCCTATGTTTGCTTTTTATCCTAGAAGTAATTTTTTTTAAAGTGTTATTAATTAGTCAATGCATCCTTAATATTTTTTTTAAAAAAGGTGCAAAAACTAGAAAACAAGAGTGCTTTTACTAGCACCCTAAATATATTATAAAATGATTGGTTTAAGACCTCAGTTTACTTTTAGGGCTTGTTTGGTTCGAGCTTTTGGAATGAAATTGTCATTCTAGGTGTCAGGAAACCTTTATTCCTAGCATCCTTATTCCAATCCATTAAGTGCTTGTTTGGTTGGAGTTTTAGGAATGAAATCGGCAATTTTATATTTTTTTTTCATTTTCTGGAAAAAAATATAATTTTTTTCATTTTTTGGGGAAAAATATAATTTTTTTCATTTTCTGGAAAAAAATAATATTTTTGTTTTCTAGGAAACAATATAATTTTTTTCATTTTTTGGGGAAAAAAATATTTACGTTTTCTGGAAAAAAAAAATTATTTTTTTGGAAAAAATAATATTTTCATTTCTGGAATTTTTTTTTCATTACTTGGAAAAAATAATTTTTTTGTTTTCTGTAAAATTTTTTTTTTTCTTTTTCTGGAAATTTTTTTATTTTAATTTTATGAAAAAAAAAAGAGGATTCCCTTAGAATCCTAAGCTTTCCTCTCAAATTTGGGGGGAATAAAAATGAATGAAATGGAGGAATCTAGCTTTCTTAGGAAAGCTCCTTTCCTTTCAAAAACTCAAACCAAATATTAGAATCCTATCTAAAATAGAATCTAAAATTTCAAGAATTATCAAAAACTCAAACCAAACGGATCCTTAGTAGTTGGCAAATGATTATAATCAAAAATTTATTTAGTTATCTTTTGAACTGAGATGTATAGGAATAGCCAAGAGCCACTTATTTTGACTCTCTTCTGCTCACAGTTGATCAGTCAAACAACTTTTTTTTTTCAGACAAAAGTACCCCCGGAAACAGGGGCAGAGCCATGCAGTGGCGAGGTGGGGCCATGGCCCCACCTGGACCTGTTTGGAAATTTTAGTAAGTAGGGGGGCTTGTCTGGAGTAGCACATAAAGTAAAGGGTTTATGATGTAATAACAGAAAAGCTGTTGGATAAGGTAGAGGGTCTGACGTGCGATAAGCAATATAAGTCCGGGGGCTGGCACTTGTAATTAGAAGATGAGGATTTTGGGGCCTTTTTGTGATATCATATGTATTTTTTTTGTTTAAATTTTTTTGAATATTAAGATTTAAGTGTTTTAATATTGATTTGCTTCTTAAATTGTTAACTTATTTGTTTGTTGGTTATTTTTTATTAATGTTGATTTGCTTCTTAGATTGTTAAATATTGGTATTAATGTTAATATTTGCTTTTAGGTGTTTATTAATATATTTATTGGTTATTATTTATTAATGTTGATTTATTTATTAGATTGTTAAATATTGATAATAAATTTTGTTATTGAGGTTGATTTGCTTATTAGATTATTATTTGATAAGTTAATATTGAAATTAATATATTTATTTTTTGGTTATTGTGGTTGATCCAATATTGGCTTAGAAATTTTTTGAAAAAAAAATTATTTTTGGCCCCACCTGAACAAAATTCCTGACTCCACCACTGCTCGGAAACAAATAACAAATAACGAGGGACACCCTAATCAATCACCTAAAACTCCTCCCAAGCAATTCTTTGAAACTAATCAATGAGCAGCTTGATTGTGACCTGATTGCCTAACAAAACAAAAAGAAATTTTCCACAAGCTAGCCAAATAACGAATATCATCAACCAGAACCGAGATTTCCCATAGAGGCGCATTCTCATTAACCCTCAAACTGTTGGAAACAAAACTGTGTAATAAAACAGTAATACCAGTAACGATTTTTTTTTTAGTTTAGTCGTGGACATATCTCTTTAAGACATTTTACGATTCTATCCAAAATTACGCACTCAGTTCTGAAATTGCTATGTTGTCCATAGGATAAAATAAGCCTCTTCTTTCTATCTCAACTATTTTTGTACGGTGAAAAGTCGGAATGCTAACACTTCTTAATATTGCTCGGAATCGGTAAACAATTTCTCGTCGAAGGCAAATTTTTTTATGCATTGAGAGAGTTAAGAGATGATTGTTTTTTTGTTTTCTATGCATCTTTTTGAGGAAGAAGACGAAATTTTATAAATAAATATATATATACACATATATAATCGTAAAAAATCCGGAGCCTCTAAAATTGTTTTACTGTGTTAACCCATTTTCAGTGAACAAAGGAATGTATATAATTATTGAGTCAATTGAAGAGGAATTCCTTGGTGCTAGAGAATTTCAATTTTAGGTAGTTGGAATTTGTATCCAGTAGACTATTAAAGCTGAAATACTATTTTCAATTGAGATTGGATGAAAAAGTTGAAATAAAAATGTCACATATGACAAAAGTCAACCGCAGTAAAAAAAAGAAAAAAAAATGCTAATGTAATAAAAAGAGAAATTCCAATTGTTCCAAATAAATAGCGAACATTTTTATTTTTTTAATTTAAGGTGGTCAAACATCCAGTAATGTGCCTCCTTTTATGAATGTCCGTATAGACTGCCAAAATTAAATGAGTATGACCCATTCTCCATTATTCAGCAGCCTACTTGATATATTTAAATGGCTATTTATATGGCTGTAAAGTGTAAAATCAATTGTAGTATCAGGTCAACAATAAAAAAGAGATCAATAAGCAGTTTAATTATCTGGATTTAGCGGATATTCTGTAATCTTTGTGAGCCCGCACAATTTTATTTTTCATCAAAAGGACGTTTTAACTAGGGTGATTTTAAATGCACCCACTAGATTAGGCTTCTCACCCCACCTAAAATTTTTACATTAAATAATTTTTACCTAAAATAACCTAATTGAGATCTGTAAATTCACCCCACCAAAAATCCCACACTATTGCCGCAATTACCCGAGCGTAATAAAACCCCTTCTTCTCTTATTCTTTTCTCCATCTGCAGCGAAACTAATCGGTAGACTCTTTCATCCCATCTGCAGCGAAACTAATTGGAAGAAGATTGAAGAATATGATTTTGTCTCTCACTTCAAAAGTATGTAAATTTTCTTCATTAATTTTATTTATTTTGATAAAGTGCATTTAAAATCATCCTTACTCGATTCTATGTCTTGGAGAACATTTGTGATTTAGCACTTTGGATTCTGTGTTCTTGTAGTAAGAATGAAATTTTCGATTGGCCAGTTTTTTCGACTATGTCGAGCGCTATTTTGCCTGAATTATTGATGGATTTGTTTTACAGGTAATGAAGATCGCCAGTTAAAATAATATTTTTCAAAAAAATTAGTTTTCAATATTTACTTGCTTAGAATTAATTTCCATGTAAATTCTGCTCATAATCTAATGAATTCTATGTAATTAAATTTTTGTGAAAAGTAACGGCAAATTATTCGTCACTAAATGTTCATTTTTATAGAGGTATTACTTTTAATAAACTCACCCCACCTAGGAGGTGAGTTGAAAGATTTTTTCAAAAATTAATGGGGTGAGAAGAAAGTTCTCTCAAAGTGGGGTGAGAAGCCTAATCTAGTGGGTGCATTTAAAATCACCCTTTAACTAATAGGAAAGGCAATTAACTACATATATATAGTTCACACATAAAATCACCGTCCGTACGTCCACTTCCCTGTTGGCACCCTTTCCATCGGAAAATTCCACGTGCACATCGGTTCGTACGAACATATCTTTTTTATATAAAGGTTTTGCACCGTAAAAAATATCTTAATATTTTTATGACAAAAAAGAGTCATAAAAAAGCCCAATCCATATGGAAGAGTTTGTACCAAAAACAGGCTCCCCTTTTGATAATATCATGTTGCCAAAGTGGTGACTTAACAAAAGGTAAAAAGGTCAAAGAGATGTAGGTTTAAATCCTTTTCACCCGGCCATTAAATTAAACTCTTCCCACACGAATATGTGATATGATAATGATAACATAATTAATAATGAGAGTACTGGTTATCCAAGTATCAGGTCACCATAAGATTAAGTCTTAATCTGCTTATTTAAACAGTTATCTCACATTATATCAATCCTACATCAAGAAGCTAGCTTTCATCTCATATTCAATATCAAAGTCCTATCCTATTTCTAGTATTTTGAGCAATCGAAAATCTCCCATGGATTTTTTCAGGCTGTTAATCTTTCTAAAATTTGCAGTAGTACTGACACAGGCAAAAGCACTGGGACTGCGCCTGCTAAGTCAAGGAAGCACCTTATCGGTCGGGAAAGAAAATGATTTCTTGATTTCGCCAAATGGAACATTTTCAAGCGGTTTTTATAAGGTGGGAACCGATGCATATTGTTTTTCCATATGGTTTACAGAATCTCGCAACAAAACTGTTGTATGGATGGCCAATAGAGATAGACCGGTAAATGGAAAGCAGTCCAAGCTATCTCTCCACAAGAATGGGAATCTAGTCTTGACCGATGCAGTTGGTTCAATCGTATGGTCCACAAACACGTACTCACAAGGGCCTCTCGAAGCTCAACTTCTTGAAACTGGGAATCTGATTCTCATCAACAAAGCAAATGAGTTCATATGGGAAAGTTTCAATTTTCCCACAGACACTCTCCTTCCAATGCAGTCACTTGTCAAGAACACAACTTTGGTCTCGAATAGGAGCCCAGGTACATACTTGTCTGGATTCTACAAATTTAAATTCGACGACAATAATGTACTAAATCTTATCTACAACGGTCCAATATATTCAAGTGTATATTGGCCTAGTACAGCAGTGCCTGTATTCAATAGTGGAAGAACACCTTACAACAGCACTAGAGTAGCATTTTTTAATGAAAAAGGGCGGTTTAAATCAAGCGACAATTGGAAATTTAATGCAACTGATTTTGGGCTTGGTCCCAAACGCCGCCTAACGTTAGATTATGATGGTATAGTAAGATTGTATAGCCTAGATGAGCAAACCGGGGGTTGGTTAATCACATGGCTACCTGGGGGATTAGATGCTTGTTTGGTTCATGGTCTCTGTGGACCAAATAGCGTATGTAGTTATAATCCGTTAACTACTTGTTCTTGCTTATTCGGTTTCAATAGAAATGATCCTTCTGATTGGTCTAAAGGGTGCTCTCCTCGTTTCAATTTGTCTTGTGATCCATCTGAGACAGGGCTTATTGAGCTTCCTTACACAGATTACTATGGGTATGACTTGAACTCGTATGGTAAGGGTGTGTCCTTTGAAGCATGTAGGACTGCATGCCTAAACAATTGCAGATGCCAAGGTTTTGTGTACTCGTTCAATGGAGAAGGAGAATGCTTCCCAAAAAGTATTCTCTTGAACGGATTTCAAATGTCAACGTCTGTCCGAAGGGCATACATAAAAGTCCCAAAAGGAATGGAGCTAGAAAAAGGGCGAGTAGAAAAAGTTGTCTTGAACTGCTCAAACTCTAAGATTTTTCTCGGTGGCGATCGTACTGGCGAAGAACATAATAGTAAAAACTGGTCTATCAGATACCTGATGATATTTGTTGGGTTGGTGGCAGTTATTGAGATAATCTGTATTACTTTAGGATGGTGGTTTTTCTTTCGAAAGCATGCAAATGAGGAGCTGGAGAAAATGGGTTACATAATACTAGCAGTGGGATTCAAGCGTTTCACTTTCGCGGAGCTCAAGAAGGCAACTCGGAACTTCAAATACCAAATAGGGAAAGGGGGTTTTGGACAGTTTACAAAGGAACTTTGGACGACGATAGGGTCGTGGCCGTGAAGAGACTTGAAGGTATTTTGCAAGGAGAGTCAGAGTTTTGGGCAGAAGTTGGGATCATAGGGAAGCTAAACCATAAAAATTTGGTGAAGATGCGAGGCTTTTGTGCAGAAGGCAAGCACAAGCTTTTGGTTTACGAGTATATGGAGAACGGATCTTTGGACAAATTCCTGTTCAAAGATTCGTCAAGGACACTGGATTTAGAACAGCGATGTAATATTGCACTTGGGACAGCAAAGGCATTGGCTTATATCCATGAGGAGTGTTTGGAGTGGGTCCTTCACTGTGATGTAAAACCTCAAAACATTTTACTAGACGATGATCTTGAACCTAAGGTGACAGATTTTGGTATGTCGAACCTTTTCAAGGAAAACCATGAGGCTGGTTTTTCTAGGGTGCGTGGGACTAGGGGCTACGTTGCACCGGAATGGATGAGGAACACGACTATCAATGCAAAAGCAGATGTTTATAGCTATGGAGTTGTGTTATTGGAATTACTGAGTGGGAAGAGTGCGTCTGGGTTCAACTTGAGTGAAGCTCAAGAGAATGAGTACGAATACAACCATTTGGTGCAATGGGCTAGGGAAATGGTCAAGCGTGAAGGGATTGAAGGAGTAACTGACCCCAGAATTCGCCACGAATGTGATTTTGAGAAGATTGGGAAATTTGTGGGAGTTGCATTATCATGTGTGAGGGAAGATCGCGATATTAGGCCTCCTATGAGTAAGGTTGTGGAGCTTCTAACTAGCTATGCTGATGATTCTAATCGAGTTGAGGAAAGTAATGTTTAGATTATAGGAGTTCTTCAATCTTTTCCTTTCTTTTTTTTTTTTGTTAGTTTTGCTTTCTTGTAAAGTCAAGATTTGGAGGGTTGAGAGTGTTTATGAACACTGTATACAGTTTTCATTTGATCAGGAATGTATAATTTACAGTATCTGCAAAAAAGAATGAACCTTTCATTTAGAACTTTTAACTTGCTTCCTTTGATGTAAGGTTTAATTACGACCAATTTTCTGTTAAGCCGCCAGGCCACTTGAAATATATTTATATGGCTGTTAGAAGGTGATAAATTTAACTGTGATTATCATGTCAACAATAAAATACAGATAAAAAAAATCAATAAATAAAATAAGAGAGATTAACAACAACAACAACAACAAAGACCAGGGTGCTGCATTCACATAGGCTGGGTTTTAACAGGATGTTCATACTTATCTGTATCTTACAACGGTTTAAATTCGACGATAAAAATAAATTAAATCTCCCGGTCCTCTAGTTTCAAGTGTCTACCGGCCTAATGCAGCAAGTTGTAAAAACCACTCGGATAAAATTGAAGTAGTATACAATATTTAAGTAATACATTGTAAGTTTCATAAACACAAGCTATTATAATTGGTTTGAGTTCGTGGAGAAATGATTCTTTTGATTAATTTTTGTTTTCGAATTCGTCCAGGATGCTAGGATTGGAACATATATAGATGTACGGAACAGCAAATGCATCGGCTTATATCCTAATCCGATCCGTAAGGAGTTTATCCTTCATCTCTAAAGACAAAAAAGAAAGAAAGAAAGAAAAATCCATTGCATTTCAGATAAAAGAATTTGTCGTAATTACTCTACAGCAGCAGTAGGAATGTAGTTTGCCGCTGGTACTGTCAGTATATATATTTTATCATATTTTACCATATTGTTTGGGTGGTTTAGTTGGTTATCACATTAGTCTCACACACTAAAAAGTCCTCAGGTTCAAACATCTAATTTATTTTTCCCTAATTTCGGTTTAACAGGTTTTATAAGTTAACAGAAATACCTAGAAATTTATCAGACATTATAACTATTTAACAATTTTTTTATCTTTTTAATTATATATTTTTAAGATTCAAAAATTATGATCCTTATTATATATATAGATTAATGGAAAAATGAAATCAATTGGAGGTCTTATTCTTTGCCTACATGGATTCAATCAAATGGTTGATTCATATGGCCATTTAAGAGCATCTCCAATAGAGTTGTGCAAAATTTTTGTGTAAATCCTACATGGCAAGTGAGTTTTACACAGACCTATTTGTTTTCCAACAGTCAATATTAATACCCATGTGTAAAAAGAAGTGGTCATATAAAAATCAGTCACCTAAAAAACAAGAAACTATATAAATGAGGAGAGAGAATGAGTGGATGGAAATAGAGAGAATATGAGTGGTGTGATTGAGTTAATGAGAAGATAGAATGATTGGGTAGAGAGAGAATCCTACTTAGCCGTATAAATTGGATGTGCAAAATAAACAGTCATTATACACAAGAGCTTAGTTGGCATTGATTTTAAACAACCATTGAAGCAACAAAAAATTCACACAATGTGTAAATTTTACACAATGCTGAGTTGGCTATTTTTAGGACGGTGTTACCCTCAAATTTCTTTCACAAACACCCTCAAAAGTAAATTTCTAATTATTAACACCCCCTAATACTCGCCTAATGAGAGGTGAGTGCAGATGCACACACTCGTCCCACTTGGAGAGAGTTTGTTTGTAATAACTCGCCTAATATCAGGTAATGAATTATTGTAGTGTTTTTCAAATAATGTTGCATAATGAGAGGTAAGTGCACTTATGTAAACTCGGGTTACATGAAGAGAGTGTGTTGCTAAGCACTCATCTAATATCAGGCAATAGACGAGAGTGTTTATGACAAATAAGGTAGTGTTAAAATGTGTTTTTAGTTAAATTTTAGAGGAAAGGGTTTGTGACATTTTTGAAGGGTGTAAATAATACCACCCGATTTTTACACAGTCCATCAAAAATGCTCTAAGTAGCTTAGTGGACTTTGAAGATCATATAAGCAACGCATTAATTTCCGAATCAACACTTTTATTTCTTAGTTCAAATTTCTTAAAACCTACTTACATTTTCTCTAAATCAACATCTACAAAAAGGTTGTAAATATAATTTTTTAAAAATTTTAATATTATGATGACAACGTGATTTGAACATACAATTTTACGCCCTTGAACTTATACAAAACTATTAATCACTTAACCCAAATCATACATTAATTAATAATTAAAATTTTATTAATTTTATCTAAAGTCTAACTAGTAAATAGTATTTTAATTTAATTCATCATCATACAGTAATGCAAAAAAAAAAGGTAAAAAACACTAAACCCCCTCAAACTATCACTTTTTTGCACTAACCCCCCCCCCTCCAATCTTCTAAAACTGACACTAAACCCCTCTAAACTATTAAATGTTATCACTTAACCCCAAAAATTACATAAATGTCCTAAACTGACACTAAACCCCTCAAAACTATTAAATGTTATCACTTAACCCCCAAAATTACATAAATGTCCTTTTATAAATTAAGGGGTAAAGTGTCAAATTATGATAGTTTATGGGGGCTTAGTGCCAAAAAATGATGGTTTGAGGGGGTTTAGTGTTTTTTACCCAACTTTGTACAAAGGCATGTATGTTATTTTGGGGGTTAAGTGATAACATGTAATAGTTTATGGGGGTTTAGTGTCACTTTTAGAAGATTGGGAGGCTTAATGCAAAAAAGTAATAGTTTGAAGGGGTTTAGTGTTTTTTACCCAACACTAAACAAAAAGATGACACAAGCACTTTAGAAAAAAAAAATTCTTTTTTTTTTCAAAAATTACACTCGATTTCAATGTTTTGACATAAATGTCGTAAAACTCGCAATATTTTACTTAATCAATGACGCAAAATTGACTTTTCTGAAAAGTGACTTTTTACAAAATTTATTGTGTGACATTTTCTAAAAATATCCTGATTTGTATCCAATTGTGTCATTTGTTCATTTACGTTGAATAATTTTGCAACTTTTGTATCAAATGTCGTAAATTTTTGTAGTGTCTTCTCGTATTACTTCTGAATTCAGTGCAAATCTTGTAAATTAGGGCTCATATTCCCTAAAGCATGAGCTTACTATAAAGTCTGTTTTATAAATACTTTTAATGTTGGTTTCATTTCGATACAAAAGGCACAATTTTTGTTATATGTTGTTTGAGTCAATTAAAGATTGGAGATACTGCATCAAGCGGGCTTTGCTACCAAAATTTAAAAGATTGTATATATAAATTAGAATTGAGATTGAGGTAAGTTTGGTTTGATTCAAAATTTAAAAGATGGAATATAAGTCATATATTCTTACATGTGTAGAGCATTTTAAAATCTCTTAAGGATGCAATGGACAGAATAGAAGCAAGTTAAACAGCCCTGGACTAGTACAATGCATTAATCTTACATTATTGTGTAACGATTAAAACCATCATTTGGTTGAGAAGAGCAACATTTAGTCCAGCAGATCGATTCCACAAAATTGCGAGTTAATCGATTCCTAGAGTTCTTTAGAGCATTATTTTTCAGCCCACACAGATCGATGCAATATTGTTATGCTTGATTGTTCTACTGAGTTATAAATCTGAAGTGTTTTCTAATTTTAACATGGCACTTTTTGTTTTATGTTATTAACCTAATTTTCTACTCTTTCTTATGCTTATAAATACATAGCATAGGCTAGGTCATAAAATAACTTTTTGTTTTATGACATTGATCTAAGTAATTCGTTTTTAACAACTGGGGTTTGAGATCCCAACCAAAATGCCTTCATCAGTTGTGAGTGAGAGGGTTGACAAAGTGCGGCTATCTGAAGCGAGAAGAATTTGTGGACAAGTGTTAAACTATTGATCGAGTTCGTATGAAGCAATCGAGGATAACCGAAGGTGTGGGGAAATTAACGTTACCATTCCAAGTTACAGTGAGGATTTACGATCAAGATGGTAGAGACTCCAGCTTAACTTGTGAAGTCAAGTGTATGTAAACATGTCCAAGAGTCTGTAAACCGTAGTCTGGTTATAGTGAAACACTCTCGGTTATTCTTGATGATTAATTATTCGGAAGAACATATACCTTGTTACTTCCTGGTGTTTCTTAATTGTGTTGTGGTTTTCTTTGATATACTGTTTATGCATGATAGACAACAAAACACATGTTTTTGGCAAAGTAAAATTGGACAACTAGACCTAGGGTTTTCTTCCGCATTGACATTACAAATAAATTTGTTGATTAACCTAAATTATTAGACCTAAGTAATTTTTTCAAAGTTTTTTCACTTACAACAATTAAAAAAATCAAATAAAATATAAATCACGTATAAAAGGTAAGTCATAGCTCGTCAGTACTACTATTTGATTCCTCTTCACATTCTTGTAAAACTTAAAACTACCGAATCCATTTTAGGCTGCTTGTTTCAATCTTCCTCCATGCACGAAAGCGCCACCTTAACAAGTAACTCACATTTTTTCTTGCTGAACTCCCCTTTCAATCTTGGATCCACTATATCCTCAATCCAATTATCATCCCCACAATGAATTTTCCTCTTCATGATCCTCGTAAGCCTTGCCAGCTTTGATTCTTGACCCTTGTCATCCTCTACTGCCCAATTTGAAAGCCGAACCCCCTTCACCATCTCTAGGACCACTACCCATAACTATAAACATCAACTTTAGTTGTAATAGGTAGGTTCATAGCGCACTCTAGGAGCCATATACCCTTTGGTTCCTCGGATTCTTAAAAACACTGGAATTGGGCTCCCTTTTTTGAGATAGTTTTGATAAACCAAAATCAGCGAGCTTCGGTTCAAATTCGTTATTAAAAGTATATTCTCGGGCTTTCTGTCATAATGAATAACCCATTCAAGGCACTCATAGTGAAAGTAAACCAATCCTCTTGCTGTTCTCAATGCTACATTAAACCTTACTTTCCATTTAAAAAAATTTGAGTGTCAAGTGAAGAGTTCTCCACATGCTCGTAGACTAGAAGTTTATATTTCCCTTCAAGACAAAACCACCACGTTCATGAAGTTGATTTTGTTGCAACATAATTAATCTATCCATATCAATACCATGAATATTAGATGAACACTTAATAATGGAAGCATACTCGACTCCATTGAAACGGTGAATAATCGAGTGGAAGACGAGCGAGTAATGGCCTTGGCGTTCCAATTCTTTCCGTACACACCTTTACAATTCACTGAAGAGAGGATCGAGAGAATATTTTGTGTCGGTAGAATTGGGAACCATAACCCCTTAATTCATATATATGTGTGTGTGTGTGCGTGTGGAGGTTAGTGGCGGTTGACAGCGGTTGCCAACTTCCACTATTTCTAATTCTGCCCCTCATAGAATTAGAAATTGCCCATAGGTATCTTACATATTAATTCCATGACAAATATACCCCGAAGCCTACTTAAAACCTTAATTTAGATTACTTGAATTCAGGCTTATAAATGATAACACACACATTAATTATATACATGTGTGGGCCCTAATTGTATTAATATAAAATTAATCCAACAGATTTTGCATATGGTGTTAATTTCGGCCCAAAATTCCTCTTCCCCTTGAAACACATCTCCTAGTTTCTTGATTGTCACTACCTTAAATTCTCATCGGCTAAAACGCCCTTATAAACGACCGCAAATTCCCCCTTGGCCTATCTCCACCTCGAAAATTCTTGATCACCATTTTCAGTTTAACATAACTAAACGTCCTAAACTTGACTTGATATCACCCTATATCCATTTTCAGTTGTATCTGTCTTACCATTTTTCATAAAAAGAAACCACCACCCCAACACGAAAATGACAACTTCGAAAAGTATCGATGGCTAAAGCAAACGAGTAAAGATACACCCATCTCGCCCTTTTACTAACCACTTTATACGTTGAAGGAGAACCCATTAGAATTGGAGCTTCACCGGATCCACATTCAACGTTGGTGCCTCAAAGAATCTTGAATTTTGAATCTTTCAATACTTCCACACTACAAGGCATTTTCAATACAAATTATCCGGGAAACTTGACGATTGGAACCCATTGAAAAGCACGCTTTTTGTGAAGCATGAACCATCTCCGAGACTTGGCCTATAGCTAAACACTTCACAAAGACAATCTCCAAGACAAAGATCCCTGTAAGCTTCCGATGTATTAGATCAGGTAAAATTCAGATCAAACCCATAATAATCTGTTCCCTTGAGCTCAATAAATTTCACCTCTTGAGTGGTTGATGAACAATTTCTATTGAACATAGGCTTACACCCTACACTCCAATCACTCGGGTCGGCCTGTTTATATCCTGACGGGCGAGAACACTTGGGTTCTAGTGTATAAACACAAATACCATTTCTTCCACAAAGCCCAGAGCTTCCCATATATACTAACTGTTACACCCCAATGCGTGAAGAAGCCTAACACCAGGAGGCGTGGCGATGCGGTCCTTATTTGTCTGCGGTACTAATGGGTTTCGGGAATCTATGCAGGTACGTTTTGTCACGGGGTGACCCTCTCGACCCCGAGCGGCGCCCGGCATCCAGACTCTCCCGGATCCGAGCCAGCCTAACAACAGCGGCAACACGCAGCGGAACGCGCACAAGACACCGAACAGGCCCTTACGTACCTGCATAGATTCCCGAAATCCATTAGTACCGCAGACAAATAAGGACCGCATCGCCATGCCTCCTGGTGTTAGGCTTCTTCACGCATTGGGGTGTAACAAACCACCCCCACTCAATTCTGCAACGCCCTCGTTGCAGGCTCTGACCTTGTGGCCGCCCACCAAAGTCATAATGCGTGCCCTTCACCAAAGCTCCACGATTCACCACAGTCCGGTTCTTCCCGTTCCACTAGTGTAGTCATGTATCCGCTCATCTCTTCATAGCTTGATCCCAAAACCCCGGGTGACCCTCTCGACCCCAATGCTGAAGAAGCCTAACACCAGGAGGCATGGCGATGCGGTCCTTATTTGTCTGCGGTACTAATGGGTTTCAGCTATGCTATAAGGGCCTGTTCGGTGTCTTGTGCGCTTCCGCTGCATGTTACCGCTGTTGTTAGGCTAGCTCGATAGTCTGGAAAACGTACCATTCCGGTCAAATTATTCATCTAAATTTCCATCATTATCCATTGTTAGCCTCCTTTTAATCCCAAAACCCCGCATCTGAAGCACGAAATTGCAGCCTATCACTCGATAAAAACGTACCATTATCATCTAAAATGGCTAATCTCGTGCTATTATAGTTAGTTCTTCCATTTCTGTAATCATCACAATCAGGATTAGGCCAATACAGGCTTGATATTCTGGCCCATCGTCGATACATTCTCACTATTAAAGAGTAGACTAAAGTACCCAGATTCATAACTCCCTTTTGCATATACCAATTTTTGCTCTTGGTGAATGTTTGAGCAGGCAAAAGAGTGTCAGTTGGGTATTCAAAGCTTTGCCAGAGGATTTTATGATGCGGGTCCGTTAATAAAACCTAGCTAATAGAAAAATATATTAAAAAAATAATAATAATTTAAAATTTTCGAAAATCTGGCTAAATTATCGAATTACCCTTGCAAAAGAGTATTAACACATATGTTTGACGGGGACTAATTGAATATAAGGGTAAAATTTTGTGTTTTTATTTCATATTATTTAGCAAATAGAGTACATACACATGTACGCTAGGGACTGCAACTAAAATAAAATAAAATAATTCCAAACAAGTTTAAAAAGATACAAGGACGAATTAGGTAAAGCAAAAATAACATAAATCGATTAAAAATAAGTCTAAAAGCCTAGAAAAAAAAATAAAAATTAGGGAACTACAACCTCTAAATAAATAAGTTTTGTCCACCTACTCATCACATAAATCATCTCTACCAAGTTTTATAAAGAAATTAATCCGTTTAGCCCTCAAATTATACTCCATTAAACAAAATTAGACCGAAAGGTAATAAAGAGAAGCCAAGTCTAAAGGAGAATAAAGCAATTGGAATCTTAATTTTTTTTCCCTCAAATTATACTCCATTAGACCAAAAGGTAATAGAGAGAAACCAAGTCTAAAGGAGAACAAAGCAGTTAGGAGTCTTAATTTTTTCTTACTTAGACATTTTATGTATCCATTCGTCTCTACAGTTTTGAAGTTCTTTTGGTTGATTCGTATGGCTGTTTAAGTAGTCGAGTAAGATCATATATATAAGCAATGAATTAGTTTCCAAAATGCAAAGCGAGAATCGACAATTTTATTTCCTAGTTCAAATGTCTTAAAATCTACTTACATTTTCTCCCACTCAATACATAGAACAAATGTTACCTAATTATTTTCATTTTACTTCCGAATTCATTGCAAATCATGGCCCATATTCCCTAAAGTTTGATCTTACAAGAATGCAAAAAAATAAAGTAAAAAAAACAACATTTACAGCTCAATCATTGTTTACTGGACTAATGTCTGATTCTTCTTCACAAACTTGTAAAACTTGAACAATCGAATCCATCTCAGGCCGCTTGTTTCTATCTTCCTCCACGCACGAAAGAGCTACCTCAACGAGTACCTCACATTGTTTCTTGCTAAAATCCCCTTTCAATCTTGGATCCACTAGATCCTCGATCCAATTCTCATCCCCACAATGAATTTTCCTCTTTACTATCCTCACAAACCTGGCTAGCTCTGATTCTTGACCCTCGCCATCCTCTACTGCCCAATTTGAAAGTCGAACCCCCTTCACCATCTCTAGGACCACTACCCCAAAGCTATAAACGTCAACTTTAGCCGTAATAGGAAGGTTCATAGCCCACTCTGGAGCCATGTACCCTTTGGTCCCTCTAATTCTTGAAAACTCCGAACTAGGCCCGCCTCTTTGGGACAGCTTTGCTAAGCCAAAATCAGCAATCTTTGGTTCAAAATCATCATCTAATAGAATATTCTCGGGCTTTATGTCACAATGAATTACCCATTCGAGGCACTCGTGATGAAGGTAAGCCAATCCCCTTGCTGTTCTCAATGCTACATTAAACCTTACCTTCCATTTAAGAAAATTCGAGGTGAAAATGTGCTTGTCGAGTGAAGATTTCTCAATGTGCTCGTAGACTAAAAGTCTATATCGCCCCTCAGAACAAAACCCCCACATTCTCACCACATTCATGTGGTTGATTTTCCCTATTGTGTTAATTTCTGCCCAAAACTCTTCTTCCCCATGAAACACATCTCCTAGTTTCTTGATTGCCACTACCCTCTCATCTGCCAAAATTCCCTTATAAACAATCCCAAATCCCCCCTGGCCAATCTCTACCTTGAAATTTTTGGTCGCCTTTTTGAGTTCAGCATAACTAAACGTCCTAAACTGACTCGATATCACCCTATATCCATCTTCAACCGTATCTGGCCCACCGTGTTTCCTAAATAGAAACCACCACCCCAACATGAAAATGACAACTTCAAAAGTACCAATGGCTAAAGCAAATGAGTAAAGATACACCCATCTTACCCTTTTACTAACCATTGCATATAATGAAGGAGAACCCACTAAAACTGTAGCTTCAACGGATCTACATTCAACGTTGGAGTCTTGATGAATATTGGATTTTGAATATTTTGATACTTCAACACCACTAGGCACTTTCAAGTATAAATTACCTGGGAAATTCGGTGATTGGTACCCATTAAAAAGTGCGCTTTTTGTGAAGCATAAACCTACTCCATTTAACCTATAACTAAACGCTTCACAACGACAATCTCCCAAACAAAGATCCTTACAACCTTCAAATGTACTAGATGGACTATAATTGAGATCAAAACCATAATAATCCGTTTGCTTAAGCTCAATAAAAGTGTTTGATGAACAAGTTCTATTGAACATAGGCTTACACCCTTCACTCCAATCGCTCGGGTTGACTCGTTTATATCCGGGCGGGCAAGAACATTTGGGTTCTGGTGTATAAACACAAACACCATTTCTTCCACAAAGTCCATGAACATTACATAGCTGTGAAAGAGCTTCCCAATTTATTGACCATAATCCTGTCAAATTATTCAAACTATAAAGCCTCAAATTTCCATCATAATCCATTGTTAACCTCCTTTTAATCCCAAAACCAGCATCTGAAGCACTAAATTGCAGCCTATCACTTGATAAAAACGTACCATTATCATCTAAAATAGCTAATCTTGTGCTATTATACTTGGTTCTTCCATTTTGAAAAACATCATTACCAGGATTAGGCCAATATAGGCTTGATATCTCTGGCCCGTCATAGATTAATGTCAATACATTATCACTATTAAAGAATAGACTAAAGTACCCAGATTCATAACTCCCTTTTTTCAATGCAGATACCAATTTTTTGCTCTTGGTGAATGTTTGAGCAGGCAAAAGAGTGTCAGTTGGGTAATCAAAGCTTTGCCAGAGGATTTTATGATGCGGGTCCGTTAGAACAAGGTTACCTGATGAGGGAATAAAAAATCAGCACAAAATAAAACTCTTAATAGAAAAATATATTTAAAAAATAATAATAATTTAAAGATTTTGAAAATCTGGCTAAATTATCGAATTACCCTTGCATAAGAGTACCAACACGCGTTTGACGGGGACTAATTGAATACAAGGGTAAAATTTTGTGTTCTTATTTCATATTTTTTAGCAAATAGTGTACTTGCACCTGTATACATCTCTCACAAAACTAGGGACTGCAAATAAAAAAAATTATTCCAAACAAATTTAAAAAGATACAAGGACAATTTAGGTAAAGCAAAAATAACATAAAGGGATTAAAAATAAGTGTAAAAGCCTGGGAAAAAAAAAAGGGAACTACAACCTCTAAATAAATAAGTTGGTCCACCTAAATCATCATATTAAGGACTAAGGTGGCGTTTGACAAAAAAAAAAATGAAATTGAAAAAACTGTTTGTTTAGTTCTTAAAACTGTATCTGAAAAAATGTTATTTGTTTGAATATAACACATCTGAAAATTAAATTTTTTTTAGTATGACAATTTTTTAATTTTAAGTGGAAAAAATTAAGTTTACAGTTTTAAGTGGGAAAATTACCGTTTAAAACTTTAGATGAATTTTTTTAATTTTAAGTGGAAAAAATTAAATTGGCACTTAATTTTTTTTTTGTTAACAAACAACTTTAAAATCACTTAAATCTGAAAATTTTGCCCCTTTTGGGTTGAGCTTTTAAAAATACTTTTAAAAAAAAAATTGAAAAAAATTCTTGTTTGGTACTTGTTTTATAAAATCTAATTTCACACTTCCCACAACCAAATTCACTTTACTTTCTCTCTCATTAAACTTTTAAAAAAATTTAAACACCGTAACTTTAAATTCAAAAATCGAAATTAGATAAAATATATATTTGAAACTTACTCATCAAGATCTATAAAATAAAGTTTTCATGACTTTTATGTGGTGTTTGATAAAATATCTTAAAACTGAAATTGAACTAAAAACTGTTTATTTAGTTCTGAAAACTTTATCTGAAAAAATGTTGTTTGTTTGAATATAATGCATCTGAAAACTGATTTTTTTTTTAATATGACAATTTTGTCCTTATTAGTTTATTCGTGTTTTTGGGTGTTTTGGGGTAAAATAGGTAATTTACAATTGTGTGTTTTAAGTTTTCAATTTTAAGCACCTAGTTTGCCACTTCAAATTTTTGATAGTTTTAAGTGGTAAAAATTCAGTTGCTATTTAATTTTTTGAGTTAACAAACATCTTTCACACCACTTAAATCTAAAAACTTAAAATTTTCAAATTTAAGTAGGTAAAACAAACAAGCCCTTAATTTCTCTCATGAGTTTTAGTTTTTTGTACCAAACACAAATTAAAAACCTTCTTTTCAAAACTCAACCTCAAAATAAATTTTTAATTTTCAGATTTAAGTGGTGTTATCAACGAAACCTGAATCTATAAACCTAATTTATTTTGGTCCTAAAATTGGTCGACATAAAAAATTAAGGAGTAGTTTTGCAGAGATATACATCTAGCTTACATTCCAGAAATATAGTAACGTATTGCCAATATATTAGTCGATGTAAGATCTACCCAAAGTTTATTAGTTGATCAATGAATTGGTTGGTGACACCTGTTGTGTCCTGTTTCATACTTTGATAAAATGTTTCACAATATGTCTTAATAATTGAAAAAGTAAAGAATACTAGGCTCATTTTCTATTTTACCTGAATCAAGAAGCTCAGCTCTTGCAACATTAGTCGAGGTAGTATTGGTGATGGTCTCCCAGACGATGGAGCCATCGATATCAGTTAGGACCATGGCTCCATTTCGCCTTAGCGAGACCCTTGAGCCGCGGCCATTGACCGGCTTGTCTCTGTTAGCCATCCAAGCGATGGTCCTGTCTCTAGAATTTGTGAACCAAATTGCAAACCAGTAAGCATTATTGGTCCCCACACTATAGAACCCACAAGTGAATGAATTGTCTGGTGAAGTAATAAAGGGTGAATCATCTTGTACAAATAGAGAAGAGCCTCTTCTCAAGAAATTCTCACTCTTTGAGTTCGAAGAATTGAAGGAGAGAGAGAGGAGGAGGAAGAGAGAGAAAGGAAGATGAGCTTTGAGAGTTTGCTTTCTCATATTTTGGTGAAATTAATTTGTTTAGTGGAGCTATAGGTTTATTTATTAATATTAATATACGAGGTGACATGTGACCATTAAAAATTTGGGATGTATTAATAAAAAAATATCCTATTGAGCATTGGCCCATGGTGATTGGCCATCGTGTTTTTGTTTGGGCATCTTAATTTGTTCCTTGTTTGATGATAGGGAGTTTGGTATTCTCAACAATTTCCTACGAAGGCGTGATGTCACTGGCCTTGACTTCAAAAGGTGTGGGTCTATGTGATCAATTATTTATAAAAAGTAATAATAAGTGTTGTAAGTATATACGTTAATTATATTATGAATAAAAAATTATTATTTTATATTTAATTTAATACATATTATAATTTATTTATTTTTATTTATAAATATATAATATGCACACGTTAATATGATCAATTATTTATATATGTTAAAATTTGTGTTCTTCTAATTTGAAATGATGTTCATAATTTAAGACAAAAGGTAATATGAATTATGGAACTATACTTTTGTCTACTACTAGTTTTGTCAATGAGGGTCATGTTCCAAAACTACAATTATGAAAGAAATTGAGAAAAAATAAAAGGCTTTTTGCATACCAGAAATTGGAAGAACGAAATTTTGTAAATAAGAATATTGATGTGTCCTGGGGACATCTACATTTTTTCTCTATAAAGATTCAAGATTAGCTTACGTGGAATACTTTTTTTTTTTTTTTTTTTGTAATGGTTGAACAACAAATTCAAGTAAAAGCAATTTTTTTTAAATTGTTTTGAATGGCAAACTGTGAAACATTAATTTTCAAAGTCTAAACTTTTTTGTATTAGTTTAACACAAACATTTTTGAAACCTCCAGAAAAAGATCTGAAGGCTGCACAAAGAAAGAAAAAAAAGGCTACGGAGGCTTAAAACCACAAAGCAAAAGCGAACTAACTTCTATCATTAGTGATAATACGCAATCTAACAAACGCTGCTATACAATACGCATGTCTATTAAAATCCCTCTTAACAAACAAGTCTTTCAATATATTTCTTCTAATAAATATAGCTAGTTAGTTACTACTCTAGAAATTTAGTTTCTTTCCTTTCAATGGTAAATGACAATTCGGATTCAAATATCTTAAAATCATTTTAGTAAATTAAGTTTGAAATTGTGATTTTTAAATTTGCGAGATACTTGCATGATAATTTATATATATAATATGGCGGCGGCGATTCAACCCATTTATCAAAATCAAAGTAAAAGTATTTTTTTCCTCTTTTTTTTTAAGAAAAAGTAAAATTTAATTTAGTAGAGTAATAATAATACACGAAGGATCTCAAATGATGACTTTTTTATTTGACTAATACCACCTCCATTGTACAATTCTAATAAGGTAAATTTAGCATTTTAGGGCTGTATTGCATTAGCTAAAGAGGTGATAGGGTAGGCATATATAGCAACAAACAACAATTTGTCTCGCACAATACACTATGTATTATGTAAATGCTATTTTTGTGGAGATTCCTCCCACAATCTAATAGTATAATAGTATTACGGAGGAAGTCCTCCGTAATAAGTTTCTATCTCCTATTTAATTTCTATTTAATTATAGTGTTCTTTCTTGCTTTTCAGTAATTCACTTCTTCCTTAATAATACTAATCCACTTCCTTTGTAATAATTATATATTATCTTCTCTCTTATTAATTGCTATTATAATTGCCATAATAATAACACATTTAATACCAATACACTCTCTCTTATTAATTGCTATAATAATTTTCATAATAATCTATATTATTTATTATTGTTATAATAATAATAATTATTATTATTATTATCATAGTAAAATCTAGGAATTTTAATAATTATGTTTAGTGATAAATAATTTTTATTATGAAACATTTATTTACTTATTTTTTAAAATTTTTCATTTTTCATATTTACATCTATACTTAGTATATTTTAGTATTATGGAAGGAATAAGAAGAGGTTGCCCTATTTATTGTACTCTTTAATGTTTCTTTTTTATTTTTCTTTTTTGAAATTATTTTTTTAAGCATGAACTGAATTATTATTATTATTATAGCAAAAATGCATCATTTTACCCGCGTTATTTTGAGCTTTCACTGCTTTTATTATTTGAATTAATTGTGTGTTTTATTGTATAGTTAAAGCTATATTTTACATGGATTTGTAGTGATTTTATTCAATTTTTGTTCATTATTACATAAATTTTTTTAATAATAATTTGAATACCATCCCGTGCATCGCACGGGTTTGTAACTAGTTTAATGTATAACGTGGGAAGCATTTTTTATGAAGCAATGCCTGCACGTATGTTTGTGTGTAAGAATTTAAGCATCTTTATGTTATATATATACAATCACTTTCTCTTAAGGATCATCCATTTCGAGGAGTAAACAGATGAAATTTTTCATGAAATTAAACTTGGTATGAATTATCTCTATAATGAGTAGATCATCTTTACCAAATTTCATTAAAAAACTCAACCGGAAAGTGGGTTAACTAAACATCTAAAATTTTAACGTGCATAAATGCATATTTATCAAATTTTTAGTTAACCTACTTACTAGTTGAGTTTTTTGATAAATTTTGGTTGAGCAAGTTTGATAAAAAAATTCATTCGTTTACCTCTTTGAAATTGACGATCATTAAGTTAGTTAACTTAAGAACAGTTCTTAAGAGAATGAGCCTCGATGTATACGTAATACACCATATCAACCTACCATATTACGATTTTGCAATGGATATTTTTTTATATTAGTAAACTAAATATAAAATTTTACACTACTATATTATCATTTGCAATCAACCTACCCACCTAAGGGAGATCTCTCCTTAATCACATAGTTCATTAATTTTCTATAATTTCATTGGCTATAGATTAACATATGTTATCGTAATGAAATTTTCCTCCTACCGAAAAAATATGAGTATAAACATCACCAAACTAGGTACGTGTTGACTCAATTACGAAACTGTTAACCGAAGAAAATCATAATTGGAGGCATTTGACTATTATATATCTTAGCTCAAAAGTAAAAAGAAAAAAAATATAACATTTTTAGATAATCATTTGTTACCTACTAAAAATTAATAAAATTTTATCAACCGTTCAAGAGATTTGCATCAGTTTTAGTATTTTGTTGGGATCGGAAGATTTTAAGGTTGTTAAATTACTTGAATCGTATGTTTAAGCAAGTGTGACAAAAATGAGTTTTATTTATTATTTTATAAAATCAAATGTCACTTTAGTAATTATTGAAGTCGTGTCAATTGCTCATTTTATTTTATTTTAAATTACGAGCTTTTTATTTCATCCAAAAACAAATATAGTGTGAAAAACGAGACTCAAATCTTTTCTGTTAGCTCTTACTCACTGTGCGACTTATTATTTTTTTATTTTAAATAACTTATATTTAAATATAACACGTGTCGTGTGTGTACGAAAATTTATTACGATTATAATGAAAGTTTCGGTTAAAATTCAATTGACAGTTAATTGTAATTTACTTACGTTACTAATGTAAAAAATAAAATTAAATATTAGAAGATTTAGAGCATTTTCAACTAAAACGTTCAAATTTTATCTTTAAATTTGTATTTTGGAGGTGACATGGCAGTTTGAAGTCTAATTTCAGGCTCTTTTTACCATAGATTATGCTGATTTCTCTCTTTTTGCATTTATTACTATGTGAGGAGAAAAAAAAGTGCCCCATCCTCTTAAGCTGATAAACCAGTTTAGACCTATAACTCTTTGCAATGTGATTTATAAAATTTGACTAAAATTCTGGTTAATTGGTTGCGCCCCCTCTTTGACGATATTATTATTGGGCCCCAACAAGCTAGTTTTCTCGCCGGAAGACAAAAGACTCGCAATACATTATGACCCAATAAATTGTCCACTCGTTGGAGAATCAAAAGGAACAAAATGGAAGTATGATTTTTAAAATTGATTTCAAAAAGGTTTATGATAAAAAAATTTGGGAATTCCTTGAAAAAATTCTCAAAAATTTTAACTTTTCTCTTCGATGGATTAAACTCATCATGAGTTGCATTGCTAAAGGGGAGACTTTTATTATTTGGAATGGTGGGTTTCTACCTTCTCTTAAGACTATGAGAGGATTGAGACAAGGCGACCCCTGCCACCTTACCTTTTTGTGTCATGTCTTGAATATCTTGCCAACCTCATAAATGAGGCGGTGTTTAATAAAGATTGGGTCGGAATTAAAACATCTAGGGATGGTCCCATTCTTACTCATCTTTTCTTTGTGGATGATCTCATCCTCTTTGCGGAAGCTAACGATGATAATTGTGATACTATTATGAATATGTTAGACACTTTTTGTGCTAATTCTGGGCAACACGTACGTTAATTTTTCAAATCTAAACTGTTCATATTTCCCAATATCCCTATAGGTAAGGCACAAAGTTTAAGTCTGAAATGTGGCATGGCTCTCACCCACGATTTAGGCATTCATTTGGGTGCTCTCATAATTCACATGAGAATAAAAAAAGACCATTTCAAGCACATAATTGTGAAAGTTAAAAGGAAACTAAATTAGTGGAAGGCTAATAACATGCCCCTTGCGAGACGTGTTACATTGATATAAGCGATTGCCTCTACCATTCCCAACTATACCATGCAAATGGTCAAAATGCCCCAGGCCGTGTGCAAAGAGATTAATAAAATTAACAAAAAAATTCCTTTGGGGTTATACAACCGAAAAAAGGAAAATGCATGACGTTAAATGAGATCTTGTCTGCGGACCCAAAGTTAATGAGGGGCTTGGTTTTAAAAAATGTGAGGATAATAATAAAATTGGTTGGAGCATGTGTAATGAAACTAAACCTTTATGGGTTAAAGTCATGATAAACAAATACAAAACATCAAAAAACCGTAGACTCTAGAAGAACTGTAGGTTGGCTTCCCCTATATGGAGAAGCGTGTTAAAAACTAAAGTGATTATCAATAACTCCATTAAATGGAACATTGGGAATGGGAAAGATATCAATGTGTGGAAAGATTGGTGGTGTGGAGATCAATCATTCGATAAAAAGGAACCTCTAATAATGATGACACGGGAGATAAAAATCTCAGTGAATTAATAAAGGAAAATTGGGAATGGGACATGGTGGAAATCAGAAAAGTGATCCTTAAGGATTAGTAGGAGCAGATAACCTCCACCCCCTACCTCGCACAAACTAGGGAGAGGATACACTCTCATGGTTGGAAAAATGAAGTGGTAAATTCAATGTTAGCTATTATTATAACCATATTATAAAATAGGAGGGAGTTGATCTAGAGCCAATGGGTACTTAGAAATGGACGTGGAAACTTAAAATTTCCAACAAAGTGATACAATTCCTCTAACTTTTAAGGTTGGGGAAGTTATTCACCAACAAGGTTTGTCACGATAGAGGGAGCAATATTGACCCTCACTGCAAATGGTGTGGTATCCTTGCGAATACCAAACATATATTCTTCGACTGTAGTAGAGCGATTGAGATATGAAATTCTATTTTTAAAAGCAATACTTAGAAAACTAGTAACACAAACTTCCATTCTTGGCTAGACGAAACCTCAAAGAGAAAAATGATACTTATGGCTACTATGTTCCATGAAATGTCATTTTCGCTTCTATCATTTGAAACTTTTGGCTAAGAAGGAATTAACTCCAATTCAATGGGAATAACTAAAACTGGAACCAAGTAGTTATTAAAAGCGTTGATTTTGTGAAAGTTACATGCCATGCCTATAATAACAACCTGGACAGTTCTAATAGGGTGGAAGATAAACTAATAAAATGGACTTTCCCTACTGCAGGTAGAATCAAAATTAATATGAATGGAAGTTGCTACAATGTGTAAGGATGTGTAAACTTTGGAGGCCTAGCTCGAAACAACCAGGGGATATAGATCGAAGGATTTTATGGGCGGATTAAAGTCGCCTCAGTCCTCATGGCTAAACTGTGGGAATTCTCCATGGTCTAAAATTGGCCCATGCAAGAGGATGGTAGAATGTAGATATTGAAGCGAACTTCTATAATGCTCATGATCTTGTCAATGGAGAT
The DNA here is from genome assembly GCA_021464415.1 of Lonicera japonica. Classification (NCBI taxonomy): domain Eukaryota; kingdom Viridiplantae; phylum Streptophyta; class Magnoliopsida; order Dipsacales; family Caprifoliaceae; genus Lonicera; species Lonicera japonica. The sequence continues at coordinate 72,088,575 of CM038465.1, forward strand.
GATAGTGTAGATAACCATTCAGAAAGAGTCCTCATAGAGGATTGCCGAAGCCTGCTCAAAGACACAACCTTCAAACTAATGCATACCCTTCGTTAAGGAAACAAGTGCGCAGAATCTTTAGCAAGATATGAAGGTCTGCAAAAAGAAAAAGAAGTGAGAATTCTTATACCTCCCAAAGAGGTAGTGGAAGATATGATAGCCGACATGCAAGGGACCATGTTCCCATGGGGCAACTAGTCTTTTTTGTTGTTTTTCTCTTCCATTTTGTTTTTTTATTTTCGTCTGTAACAAAAAAAAAGTGCTTGCCAAGAGCCAACTGTCAAAAAGTTGCAAAAATTTGTTGCCATTATCTTAAAGACGTAAGGCTCTCAATTTGTAGTTTATATCGTGTTTTTGTCTCTTACTATTCAACAAACTTAAAAATTAAAAATATAAATATGACATGACACGAGTTCGTGTTAATTTTAATTAACACGATATAACTTGACATACGTAGTTTTAATTTTTTTTCATCCCAATAAATTATAAATATGTCTAAACACTAGTAAAAATAAAATTTTCATTTTCTCCCATTTAGACACAATTAACACGACTAGACACAATCAATATGACATAATTCTAATTTCATATTAAAATTTAGATATGAACACAACATCGTGATAAAATCTCGAAACACAAAAACAACATGAATACAAATTCAAGTGTTATTTCGAACCAATTTCATTTTGTTTCATGACATATTTTTGTGTCATTTCTAAAATTATCACCCTTATAAAGAGGGTTTCAATGATTCCTACAAGTGATTGGTTGAAATATTTTAATTATTGCCACGACATTAAACACTTAAAATTTATTTTAAAAATACTAGCATATGGGCACATTTTACGTGTGTGCAATAAAATAGTAATAATTCTTTAGAATAAAAATAAATATAATGATATTTAATCTAGTGGTAGGCACGCAAATGTGACTTTTAAGTAAAATGTCATGAGTTTAAATCCAACAGTAAAAAATTGTTGCATTGTTCTCTTGCTATTGTTGTCTCTGTTGACCTTGTAGGTCTTAATCTTATTTTGATAATAACAATAAATCAATCATGTGTAATTTAACATGTTCTTAATTTAAGATTATAGCTTTCTTACTTGAAAAATCAAGAATAGCATGATTGCTCAAAGGAAGTTTGATAAGGATCATTCAATCAATATCCGATCAAGTCAACAAAGCAATGGACTAGCAAGAGATCATCCTTATCACACACATGCTAGCAATGCATTTCATGAAGCACAAAAGATCAATGATCATATGCTAAAGCTTCAAGTGTGAATCAAATTGAAGAAACAAATCGAAGCATTCAAAGACTCGTTCATTCGATAATTGAGTGAGTGCTTAGGATTAATGTAAAGTTTCTTACTTGATTATTTATATAGCTCATACATATTGTTACATCATTCTTAAATTGATCAAAATCAGTTTGAATCAAAAGTTATTTGAAAACATCATTCTTGTAAAAATCGGTTTTGAAATAAATTCATATTAAATACAAATGATCATATTTTGTGTTTTCCCAAAAATAAAGACCTTAGGAACTTATTTTTGAAGTCCCCAAAGCATTAGAATTAATTTTGAAGCTAAAATGCAAAAGTGCAAAAATTGTAATTTTGGCCTGATGGACAGAGCCCATCAGTCGACTAAGCAGCTTTGCTCAGTCGACTAAGGGTCCATCAGTCGACTGATGGTTTTGCTTAGTCGACTGATGCTCCAGAATATAGTCGTTGGATTTTTTATTTTTTACCATTTTTGGTACCAAACTTCTACCGAACCTCACAAACGGTTATATCACTTTTGGGACTATATATACACTATCTAAGACACATTTTGAATACCTTGAATCATTCTTTTACTTCGTACTTCATCTATCTTTAATATCTAAAGATTCAAGAAATTATTTTTGATCAATCATTATCATTTGAGCTATATCATCTTGATCAAATAGGATAACTCTAGTGTGAGCTTCAAATTGTATTATATACACACTTGAGAGAGTTATTGTAAATTGGTGTGAATCACCAAACAATTAGAATTCATTTGTGAGAGGTAAATCTCATAGGAAAAACAAGAAAGTAAATTCTTGTTTAGAAATTGTGAAAGGTAAATTTCACAAGGTTAGCAAGAGAGAGATTCTTGTGTGAATATTGTGGTCAATCAATATTTGTAAAAAGTGTGTGAGAGGATACACTTGTAGTGGTTTGATCTTCACCCGGAAGGAGATTGTTATTAGTGAAAATTCTCGGGAAACTAACCGAGCGCTGATTATGGTTTGGTAAACCAAAACCGTGTGGACAAAAAGCCTTGGACTTCAAATCGGTTCAATCTTTCTTAATCAATCTCTTTATTATTGATTGTTTGATTATTTTCTCTTGAGATTGTTTATTTAATTGTTTATGTGTTTACATTCCTTGATATAGTTGTTTAGTAAATTTGTTTTACTTAAACATTGTTAGAAAAGTTTTTAATTCCGCATTTAAGTATTTAAACCCTATTCACCCCCTCTAGGGTTGAAATCCAACCAACAGTCTCTATACAATATATCAAATGAGATGAACTACTGAAATGATATTCAACAATTGGATAAATACAATTTTAGCATAAAACTCTTCATAAATTATAACCCATTTTTCAAAAATGCTATGCATTTTGGTGTTTATTAGTCCAAATTTATAAACTATTAATATATAAAAGGTGTTGACCTAAGGTCTTAATCTTATTTTGATAATAACAATAAATCAATCATGTGTAATTTAACATGTTTCTTGATATAACTATATAGTTCATTTACTTGAAAAATTCAAGAAAAACATGACAATGATCACTCTTTCACTATTCGATCATTAGATAAGACAAGGAAGATTAAATCTCTCAATGCAGATCATGAAGCACAAATGATCAAAAGACTATATGAAAAGCTTCAAGAAAAAAGTTTCGAATGAAGATTAATCCGAATAAGCAAATCAAAGCATTCGAAAATTCGTTAATTCAGTAATTGAGTGAGTGCTCAAGATTTATGTAAAGTTACTTTATTGATCAAATCTCTATAGCTCAAACGTATTCATGCATCTTTCAAAGATTGATTCAAACAAGCTTGAAATTGAATTTATTTGAAAAACATCATTTTACAAAGACCGAGTTTCAAAATGAATTCATATTAATTTTAAATGATCATATTTTAAGTTCTAATAAAAATAGGTATCTTAGAAACATATCTTTGAGGTTCACAAATCAGTAGAATTGTATTTGAAACTAAATTGTAAAAATGTTTTTATTTTACATTTAAAATTCGCTCAATTTTCGCACAGTTTTGATCTAACGGTACGATAGAGGCTTTTTCAGACTCCGATCATTTTGAAATTTTTACAGTAGTTAGACAACATATCTTAGCACTTTTGACTAAAATTTGAGCATGATCCAACCGTCAAATTGGGAGAAATTATCAAAACAAATTTAAATTTTTTGTCAAAACTAGTTGTTAGAAAGTTTGAAAATGTATACCTTTGACCCAAAACCTTTCTTAATCATCCGCAACAGCCATATGATTTTGCAATCTATATATATGAGGTCTTAGACATGTTTTAACACATCTTGAATCATTCTAATACCCTATTATTCATATATTCAAGTATACAAATATTCAATAACACATTTTGATCAACCTTTCATCTTTTGAGCTATATATTTTGAACAATCTTAATAACTCTAGTGTGAGCTTCATTTGTAATCTTCAAATACACTTGAGAGTTATTGTATTTGTGTGTATCACCACAAATAATTCATTCTTCATTTCAAAAGAGAGTTTGTCTCTTTATAGAGCAAGAGAGCATATCTTGTGAGAAGTGTAGTGGGTATAGCTACATTGTGAGTGTTGTGTGCATAGCAACATTTGTATCGAGGTTTGATCTTCACCCGAAGAAGATTAAATAGTGAAAATTCTCAGGAAACGAACCGAGCGAGGACGTAAGGTTTAGGAAACTGAACCGTGAGGACAAAAAGTCTTAAGCTTTAAATTGGTTTAATCTTTCTAAACTCAAGCTCTCTTTTTATTGCTATATTATTGCTTGTATTTTGAGATTGTTTATTTGCTTGTTTTGGGATTGGTTACTTGAAATTGATTATTTCTTTGATATTGTTGCTTAGCTAAGTTGATTTGCTTAAATATTTTAAAAACATTTTAATTCCGCATTAAGTTTTTAAAATCCTATTCACCATCCTCTAGGGTTGTTTTCCGACCAACAAAAGGTGGGGGTGTAAATGGATGTCCGAAAATTTTAATCTAATCTGTATTTGAATTCGAATTTTGTGGATATTTATCTAAATGGATATTCAAAAAAGAGGATTTAGATACTATTTTTAAATATTTCAGGAAATTGTTAAGGATGTGGATATTGATAGTATTCGACCTGGATAATCTGTATTCGAGAGGGATTATCCATATCCGCTATAATTTAGTATATGTTATGTCTATATATATATATATATTATCTCACTCTTTCTTTAGTATATGTTATGTCTATATACATATATATTCTATCACTTTTTAAAAAATTGGACATGTACTTATAACATATATATGTGATTTCTATAATAAAAGGTTTGAGACCGTATCAAATTTAAATAATAATGATTTTCAATTTGGATTTATTATTTGCATTTATATGGTGGTTATCTATAATCAAATATAAATCTTATTAGGTTATGTCAGGTCAAAAATTACTATAAAATGCAACTCTTTATTTTACCAAGTTTTAAAATTCTCTGTTTTACTTATCGAGTTATAACTTATAAAATGTTTCATCTTGATTAATAAATCAAATAATTAAATATATTTTTAAGATTACTTTAAATTTTTACTCCAATAAAACATAGGAGCATAATCACAATAAGAGAGGAAAAACATAACATAGTTGTTCATGAAAAACGTGATGGCTAATTTGATACCACATTGCATGTGGAATCTCCATTCCAAAAAGGAACAGCAGAAATCAGTGATCACTCTTTGACTTAAATACAAATATTGCATAAATAAAAACAAAGATGGTCAATCTCTTGAGCGGTCGAGAATTTTATGTAAAAAAGACCAATAATTTAAAATTGACATTTTTTTGCCTTTTTCTCTCATGCAATAGTGAGGGCAAATGTGAATTATATTATTCAAGAATATATCCATAGTTATATATAAAAAGGGATAGGGTAATTATCCGAATCCGAGAAATTCGATAAGATAAGGATAAGAATAGTTGAACTTACTATCCGAAATGACATGGATAGCATATTTAAAAAATGATAAGGATTATGGATAGTGTGGTACAGACCCGCCCTTGGGTATAGTGGGACTAGGCCTGCGCCTAGGGCCCCCACTTCCTAAGGCCCCAAAATTTTTTATTCCCTTTGGGTATAGTGGTGACATTTCTGATATTATTAGGAGTGATCTATTTATCGAGTTGCGCTACTTGAAAGAAGTTATACCAAAAAAGTTTAAAAAGCTATTGATGTGTTGAATTATCTAAAGCAAATGGATGGTTATTACCTAAATGCTTGGATTGCTTATAGAATTCTATTAACCATACCGGTTATCATTGCCTCCGTCGAGAGAAGTTTTTTAAAGTTAAAATTGATCAAATCTTATCTTCAATCAACTATGTCACAAGAACGATTGAATGGTTTAGCTATGTTATCGATTGAAAAAGAATTGACGTTAAAGCTTGACTATTCGAACTTGATTAAAAAGAGTCATTTTTCAGTGATAAGGTATAAATTATTTTGTTTTACTATACATAGTATTTTGTTAAATAATGTTAGAACTAATAATGTAAATTTGTTATGTCACTAAACTAAAGAATTTTTTTTATCTTTATAAGTACTGGTGTTTGCATGCAAGTTGAATGAAAACTTTTAAGAAGTATATAAAAATAACTCGAAGCAAAAGTTTGGAAAAAATTCGATACGATGAGTATGTGATTTTGTGTTTGAGATATTGTTTTTTTTCATTGAATTTCCATTTGGGGGGGGGGGGGGATTATATATAAATTATATTATAACGACAAAAAGGCTCCGTTTTTTATTTCGCCTAAAGCCCCCAAATTGTCAGGGCCGGCCCTGGTGTGGTATCCGATCCGTATCCTATCCGTTTATACCCCTAATATAAAGTGTTCCATTATCATCCCTTTTTGACAAAACCAATTTGTATGCCTGTTGACAGTGTAAATAATAACATATTTTTACATGTTTAAATATATTAGGTGCACTAGCGTTTATTTATGTACATTACATTCATACAAGATATGATCATTTACATGAAAAAAAAGACAAAGGTAAAATAGTATAAATAATATTCACGAAATATTTAGATGTGGTATATTTAAACAAATAATACATATTTAAATGAGATTTTTAAAAAGAAAACAAACATGTTTTTTAGATTCAGTTTTGATTTAGATTAAATTTTTGGACTTTAAATTCAACATTCAAATTCTAACAAAGCTTAAACTAATATTGGAAGACTAATAGGATAATCTTATCACCCATTAAAAAACTTTTTAAGTGTAAATTATGTAGAATAAAGGTAACCATCCTCCTTATAAACTAAAGCTAAAAGTGGGAACGAAAGGAAATGATTTGCTTGTTGTAGTCCATTTTAAAAAGGGTGATTTTGTTTACACACACGTAAACTAGAGGTGTTTTTGGCATTGGTTAAAGTAAAAACTAAAGTACCCCAAATTCAAAGTAAATGTAAAAATTCGGTTTCGGTTTCAGTTTCTAAATCTTCTAAACCCAAACTTGAACCAAAATTTTCAGTTCGGATTTATTCGGTTTTCACATATGTGTTTTCCCCTTTTTTTAAATCAATTTAATATAATAATGTAATACTAATAGTAATGTAAGATTAGTGCAAAATTAAATTCAAAATTTTCTAGAAATAAGGAGCAAACATATAGAAACCATATTCTCTATTTAGTTACTATTTTATTTGTAGATTTACGAAAATAAAACACATTAAATAAAATAATAAATTATCTTACCATCATGTACGTGATAAAAAAATCTTAACATTATGTAATTAATTAAATAATAAGGGCACGTGTTAATGACTTGTTTTTCAAGATAATCACAACATGTAATTAACAAGAAACATATTCTTATAAAATGCCTTCTTTTTTTTTATATCATAGTATAATAACGTTTGCCCTCAGTGTATATTAATATTTTTTCTTATACATAATTCAGTTCGGTTTTGGACTAATTAGCTCCAAACTCGAACCAAATTATTCAGTTTTGGCTTTGATTTTTTTTTTAGTTTAAGATTTTATGGATCGGACTAGATAGTTTTCAAATTAACCTTAACACCCCTAGTGTATACATTCTTTTCACCCTAGTTATGTTTTTTAGAAATTTTATATGAAAAATGGGCCAAGTTAACCAAACATGTCCTTATCTCTATTGATGTGCCAAGAAATTGGTACAATTTAGGGTACTAATATATATATTAAAAAGCATATATTACTACGTTTGTTTTGTTTTTGGAGCTTTTCAGATATTTGAAATTAAATCAAGAAGTTTGCAATTAAAGAAAAAAATAACTGCGCGCAAGGCCTGAGTTCAATAAATTTATGGCACTAATCCGTACGGAATTTGAAGAAAACTACAGAGACAAAAGTTCTAGATTTTTTAGTTAGCTACGCGTGGCGAAAACCTTGCGTTAATCGGAGTTCGGAGCCCGAAGTTACAGTCGAAATACAATTAGTACGCTGAAAAATTTATTCCAGCGGGCCAATTAAAATAGCAAGCCCATCTTTACAATTAAAAGGTCTAGGCTCATTTAATTAATCTAGCCATGCAGCAACCCAATGTACAGCACAAGCCCGTAATTCAAGCCATTCAATTATAAAAGGGGGCAAGGGTTTGTCGAGAATGGATGGCAGCCATTATTTGTATTTTTTTAATTTTTTTTCTCTCCTTTTTTCTTCTTTATCGACAAAGCAACAATTCTTCCTTTCATTCTTCTTCTTTTGGGCACGGTTTACGAGAAGAATAACTACACTTCATTTAAATTTATTTTTTATCCTAGTCGTGCATAGTTCTCAAAAAATACGCTGCAGTTTTTCATTGCTCAGTACATTCACTCTTGTTTAGATTTTTAAATTTACTTTGGATCAATTACGAAGTATTTTATTTTACGTACGCTGGAGCAGATTTATTTTAAGGCGGATCTAATTTAGAATTATTTATTTATTTGCGCGTACCAAGTAAGTATTTGATTATGCAATATTTAATTATGTTTTGTGTTTTAATTGTCAGCATGCTAGGCTAGGTTATTTTCTAAGGTTGAGGATAAGTATATTTGATTGATTCCCTTGCACGTGTTCATGCTAATTGACTCTACCAATTTAATACTTTAATATTAAAAATAATTTTTCCTATTGAATGCCAATTTTAATTGATAAAAATAAAATTGAATTCTCATTATTTTTTGTTGGATTCATCTTATGATTTGTTGAGAGCGGATATAGGGTGTGTTTTGACAGATATAGCGAGTGTTTTGATTTTATACATTTGTTTGGCTGTAGAAAAATTAACACTTGGATTTTGTAATTTAATTGGGCTTAATTGAATTTATTTTTCGCATCTAATAAAGTTGAGAGACCAAATTAGTGTGAGACAGAGAGTAGAGTTTGCTGGGTATGAATACTAGGAACATGATATAAAGTATATGATTTCGCCACCCTAGTATTTTATTAATTAATTATTTTATTAGTATTTTTATTATTTTATTCGTATTTTTAGTTGATAAATCATCCCATTAAATTTTTAAGCTAGACTAGGAATCAATTAGAATTAGTAAGAGAGATACGTACATTCTATCCATCAAATCTCTAGGGTTCGATCTCGCTCTTGCCTAAGCTATACTAAGTACCAATTCGTGCACTTGTGAGTAATTAAAACATTCACAACTTATACACGTCAAATGCCGGCCAGATCTACGACTCTAGCCGTTGGAAAACATATATATGGAAATTGGCTTCGTCCATCAATCCTGCCCATCAACTCCCCCCCACACACAAACTGATCAATGGAATGAGGGTTGTCTTCAGGGAGGCCGTCGACAATGGTCTTGAAATTGAAATTGAGGTAGCATAAAAATCGAGAGTGAACGTCGGTGTGCCGGATAAGTCACCAATGGATGTGGTGGGTGTTGAGGAAGGTGAGGTCGATGCCAGAGATATAGAAGAGCTCTGCTAATTTGAGGCTATAATTCACATGGCTTTGAAATGTTAGGGGAAAATCAATACACGAGGAGAAATTATTGTTTCTCTGCTTTATATCTCGAATTATTTTTTGCTTTATTGTTTTGTGGGGATTCAATTAAAATTTAATATATTTTTACCTCTTCAATTAAAACTAGAATAGATAATTTAAAACAATTACAATTTTTAAATTTGTAAATTTAAAACAACTATATGGTATTCAACAAATATTGGACAATTGTTCTGCAGGTGCTTGGTGTCAACAATGCAAAAAAACTCAAATAGTTTATTATACAATGTTGGGTGACATTGGTTTACTTAAGAGAATTTTGAAAAATTAAGGTCTTGTTTGGATTTAATTAAAGAGATAGGACAAAGTTTTTTTTATGATGAGAACTTTACTAATAAGTCATAAAGTAAGGCCAGTATGACCTAGTTATAGTAAGGTTATTAGATTTGAACTCAATGTTAAATGGGGTCTTCAAAATTGTATAATATAATACATGGGTAGCTAGCATATTGGAAAAAGGGTGGGTTTCCTCACCTTACACCCAGGTTCAAGCCATGAGAACCTTATTCCCTTCCCCCTGTGGTTGGCCACTATAATCATGTGTATCTATATAACGCTTGTATAAAAAAAATGTCAAATTTAACTTTATCATTTATCATTCATACATAATAGCCGTTTATCCTTCTTACAAAATATTTAATTGTTTGATTTAAGTTATTGAATCTCCTTCACCTAATTGGGATTATATTATCTTAAAAAAAGTAAAATAACTACAATAAAAGTAAGATTATATAATATCTGTTATAGTATTTGTTTCATAATATATGTCCTAGTATTTGAATATGGCGTGATGTCTGAATTATAGTAGAATATTTGTCTCATAAGAGCCCCATCTAATAACTGTGTCCTAGATTGGATCTTAATCTCTTACATAATAGTAAAATATAGGAAATTCTTCCATAATTACTACATTAATTGAAAGAACAAGTACATTCATGTTAATGTCATTAATTGTGGGTCATTAATAAGTGTTTTATCCAATAAAGCACTTTTTTATTCCTTAAATTAATGTTTCATTATTTTTCTTTCATAAAATTGTAGTCTTTTTAAGTATCATAATTATTCATTTTCGTATTTTCATTCATAATACATAATTATTTACATGTAACGTATCAACTTCCTCTTTGTATATATATATATGACATTTGACCGGGGATAATAAAAGGGTAAATATAAACTAATGAAATATATGTAATCAACTTTATATTGAGAAAGAGAAGTTGGGATAGTTTTTTGAAGAAAAACATGAGCCAATTAACGAGGAACTTTTTTCTTTTTGTTGTAGGTATTCATTGTTTTATATAGAATCAACTTCAAATAGAAAATAATAATTTTATCTTTACGTTTTTCTTAATTTTCTTGCTGAGAACGTGTATTTGTTTTGCTTTCTTTTTTTTTTTCAATAAACCAATTTGACAAGATAATTTTGGTATTAGAATTGTTATTTCTTCATAAATCTGTTAATTGCCGTACATTCATCATGCCATGTTTGACCTAACTAGTTTTGAATATTATTGTAAAAGTTTGTTTTATGCAAGTTGATATTATAAAATAAGAAAAGCTTGCGTCTCAAATTATAGGTAGGAGGAAGGATTTTTTTTTTTAAAGACTTGCTAACTTAAAGAACTATGTAACTCGATTGAAATCATTGAGATTAATTTTAAATTCACAACTCTCAGCCATCATGTATGATATAATAGAGTTATAATGCAATTAAACCATGTAAACTAGCACTCTTTACTTTTTAAGATTTCTAAAATGTATGAAAAACTTTTGTATCATAGGGTTTGAATTAGAAGAATAATTTTATGTATGTTTTTAAAATTTTGTTATAATATCAGTTTTATAAACGTCATCATATCACATTGGTTATATGTTAGTCTAATACTATAAAAGTGTATTTAAGAATTTGATTCCAAAATTTAAAATTGGAATTAGAAAAAACTTAACCTACATAAATTCAAAGTTAACAAAGCATAAAATGTATAAAATTTGTAAAAATGCCAGTCCATTGAACAGGTAGAAAACTAGTATTTTTTTTATGAATTTTCTCTTCCTACATTGGTGTATTTAGTCAAGATATATTTAACCATTTTTTTTTAATTCTATATTTTTCCAATTCAGTAACACAAGCGTGGGTTGTGTAGTTGGTTATCGTGGTGGATCCTAATTTTTTGAAGATTTTATGTTTTACTTATCCTACATTGGTGTATTTATTGGTGTATTTAATGATATATTTAAAAATTCAAAATACAAGCAATTGTCTGGGTGGTGTAGTTGGTTATCACGTTAGTCTCACACACTAAAGGTCCCCAGTTCGAACCTGGGCTCAGACAAGTACAATTTTTTTTTGTTCTTCCTTGTCCCTGCCCCTATATAGCTTCGTCGCTTCGTTAAACTACATTCCTTCTCCCATTTTCACTCATCGAATCTCAAAAATCAAAATCAAGTCTCTTGTGATTTTTTAAATTCGAGCTTGATTTTGGTGATTTTTCTAGGGTTTAAAATACATACAGATATGGATTGGGGAAACGTAACAGCAGAAGATCTGATCGAAGCACTTCGAGAGGTGGAGTGGTCATCACCACCTCGTCCTCTCGCTGAATTCTTCTCCAGATTCACTGTCCCTAGATCTTTCTCCAAATGGAACAGTCGCCTCAAGTGTAATCTCTACTAGTACGATCTCTTTCTCTCCAATTACTTTGTATAATTCTACTTCCCTAGCGGCTTAATTCCGCAATTTTATCTGAGTTGTATCAGTTTGCTTATGGATTGCTTGAATTTTTTAGCTCCCGTTGGTTGGTTTGGAATATTTAGTCATATAGATGAAAATAAGAGTTTAAAGGGTTAGAGAATTTGAAAACCTAGATTTTAGGTTAATTTAGTTAGTGCTTCATATATACTACCGAGTTTACGGATTGTTTGAATTTTTTTTTTGGTTGGTTTGGAATATAGATGAAAATAATAAGAGTTTTTTAGGGGTTAGAGAAATTGAAAACCCTAAATTTTATCCATTGTTTTGTCGACTATATTAATCAGTTAAAGCTTTGTATAAACTATATCAAGCTCAATATTGATTCTGCAATTTCTTTTGGAGTTGAATCGGTTTGCTTAACGGATTGTTTGAACTTTTTTACTTCTGTTTGGTTGGTTAGGAATTTAGGTGAAAATAGGTGTTCTAAGGGGTTAGAGAAATTGAAACCTATATTTTCTCCATGGCTTTGTTCACTCTATTACTTCAGTTAAATAGAAATTCAGATCCTTACCCAAACTTCTCCTTAATTCAGTTAAAGTTAAAGAGCAACCGTTCCCTATCGTCTCCTCATGTCTGAGGGGTCCCAACTTATCCTCAAATATATGGGGAGAAGAATAGGGATCCCCAAACACCAAATCACAAAACAAAAGCTCAAATTACAAATTTGTTTCGAAATAATTTTATAGTATGCAATGACTCTAGGGTTCGCCAATGTTGCAATATGATGAACAAGAGGTAGAATCTAACGATGCAATATATGATACGGACGACGCTAGAAAGGATCCCCTAATCGATAGTTCTGATGAAGAGAACGAAAAGAACAACCAAGCAAAAAGGATAGTACAGTTCCTACAGGATGAGATAGAATTCGGCAACGCCGACGAACTTTGGACCATAGAGAATTGTAGCCGGGACCCAAGAGAAGAAGCAATTTATAATGTTGATAGTAGGGAGGAAGAGATGACAGAAGATAAATATTCTTCGAATGATGACAAGGCAAATAAGTATGTATTTGAAAAGGATGTGGAATCAGAAACATGGTTGAAAAAACTTTTTTACGAGGAAGACGGACTCTCATAAAAGGCTTATCTGATTTCACACAGGAGGTAGACATAACCATCTTTCCTTTCATAAAAGGCGCAAAGGTAAATCATTCCAGCTTTCCTTCTTCCAGTTGGCCAAAAGTAAACGCATCAAAACAGTTTCTTCCTCCTCTTTTTTCTACTCTTAAACCAATTTATGTTTTCCGGGATTGGGTAACCTTAAAATTATTCACAAATCCCAGATTTGAGACTGAAACCCATTTCTACAGCCAAATACCGGAAAAGAATTTGGTGAAGAAGTCACAATTATATACGATAGAATCCTCAAGTGCCCATTACTTGGACGGAAATCAGAGTTATAAATCAGTTTATAATAAAAATACAATTATTGAGCACCAAAAGAACCAATTGTATAGCTGTGATATCCAAAGCAGTTTTTCACAAACAGCCTTTCTCGATAAAAATCTTGATTACCGAGCAGGTCGGGTTGAGCAAGGAAGAGTGGGAAAGACTCAATGGGTTGCTTAATAAAATGGGTTTGTCTTTGGTTTCTATTGATAAGAAACCAAAGAAAAGAAAAACAGGGGGGAAGGGAGCGAGTAGGAAAGGGTTGAGAGAATTAAAAAATCTTAGTTTCGGTGTCAATTACGACAAAGAGAGGGGATTGTGTGCTACAAATAGGGGAGATAATGATGTTTAATGAAGATACTGTCATGGAATGTGCGTGGGTTGGGGTCAAAAAAGAAAAGAAGAAACATAAAAGAAATTGTGTGTCGCGAGAAACCGGACATTGTGATTCTTCAAGAAACTAAAAAAGAATTTGTTAACTGGGCGCTTGTGAGTGCTGTATGGGGGAGTAGGTTTAAAGATTGGACATTTCTTCCATCTAATGGGAGATCTGGGGGGATTTTAATAATTTGGGACGTTAGAGTTGTGAAAGCTATAGATTGTGTCATGGGTAATTTTTCTTTGTCAGTCCAACTATCCTCTCCACTAGGGGAAAATTGGTGGCTTTTGGGAATATATGGGCTATGTAGATATAGGGAGCGTAGAGAGTTTTGGGAGAAGTTGGCAGGTCTATATGGTTTATGCGGGGATAAATGGTGTCTGGGAGGGGATTTTAACGTGGTTAGATTTCCTTTTGAAAAAATAGGAGGGGGAGGAGGGAGGAGGACTGGAAGTAGGAAAAATTTCAATACTTTCATCAATGAAACGGAATTGAGAGACTTGAGCATTAATGGTGTAGAATTTACATGGTCAAACGGGAGGTCTTGGTCAAGATTAGATAGATTCTTATTCACACCAAGGTGGGAAGATCTGTTCTCCACGGTTAGGCAAGAAGCGATAGTGAGAGTTGAATCAGACCATTTTCCAATCACATTGGACACAAGCCCATTCAAGTGGGGTCCATCACCCTTCAGATTCGAAAATATGTGGTTATCTCATAAAGAATTTTTAGGTAGTTTCAAAAATTGGTGGGAAGCAAGTAATGTTCAGGGTTGGGAAGGGTATAAGTTTATGAAAAAGTTGGGAAGTGTGAAACATAGAATTAAAAAATGGAACAAAGAAGTCTTTGGGGATGTGAGGGTAGTTAAGGGACATATTTTGGAGAGTATCCGAAAAATTGATGAAGATGAAACGAGGGGGGATTATTAGTGAGGAATTGAGAGATGAGAGACGAGAACTAAAAAACAAACTCGAGGATCTTATCCTCAAGGAAGAAATTTCTTGGAATCAAAAAGCTAAAGTTAGAGGAGTTAGGGAATGCGATGGTAATTCTAGACTATTTCATAGAATTGTCAATGGCAAGAAAGTCAACAGAATGATTTGTAAATTGGAAAAAGATGATGGTTCCATTATTGAAAGGGTGGATGAGATTGTGAGTGAAGTTATAGGTTATTTCGAAAAACTCTACTCCAAAAAAGAGGGGAGTACAATGGGATTGGAAGGGTTAGAGTGGGCCCCTATTAGCATTGAGAGTAGGGAAAGAATTGAGCGACCTTTTGAAGAAGAGGAAATTAAAGCTGCATTAGAAGATTGTGAATGAGAGAAATCTCCGGGTCCTGATGGTTTCACTTTAGAGGCTTTTAAGAAAGGTTGGGAGATAATAAAGGACGATCTTTTGAAAGTTTTTAATGAATTTTTCGAGAATGGAGTTGTTAATGTATGCACTAATTCAACTTACATTTGCTTAATTCCTAAAAAATTGTCCTCTTTGAAGCTGAAAGATTATAGACCCATTAGCCTGGTCACTAGCTTGTACAAAATTTTGGCTAAGGTGTTATCTTTGAGACTTAGGGAAGTTTTGGTAGAAACAATAGGGCTGTCACAAGGTGCCTTTGTGAGAGGAAGGCAAATTTTGGATCTTGTGTTGATCGCTAATGATGGTATTGAGGAATATCGAGTTAGGAAGAAAGAAGGGGTGGCGTTTAAGATTGACTTTGAAAAAGCATATGATCATATAGATTGGGATTTCATTGATCATGTGTTGGTTAACAAAGGTTTCGGGGAAAGATGGAGAAGTTGGATAAGAGGATGTCTCTCTTCTTCCAACTTCTCTATCATGATCAATGGTAAACCGAGGGGTACCTTTAAGGCATCTAGAGGAATCAGGCAAGGTGACCCCTCATCACCTTTCATCTTTGTTCTAGTAGCGGATGTGTTACATAGATTAATGGAACGGGCGAAAGATAATAACTTAGTTGAGGGTTTTGTAATAGGGAGGGACTGTGTTACTTTATCACATTTGCAATTTGCCGATGACACTATTTTCTTTCTTTCGAATAATGAGGATAATTTTAAAAACTTGATTGGGATTTTGGATATTTTCGGTCTTGTTTCGGGACTAAAAATAAACGTCCAAAAGTGTCCTGGTGGGTATTAACGTCGAGAAGGATCAGTTGTCATCTCTTGCTAACAAGGTTGGATGTGACATAGGTCCTTGGCCATTGTTGTACTTAGGTATGCCATTGGGTGACAATCCTTGTAGAATGGGTTTTTGGGAACCAGTCATTGAGAGAATTTCAAAAAAACTAGAAGGTTGGTTGAAAGGATGTCTTTCAAGAGGAGGTATGTTAACTTTAATTCAATCAGTACTTGAAAGTATTCCAATCTACTACCTATCTCTTTTTAAAATCCCTTCTTGTATGGCTTTTAAAATTGAAAAAAATTTAAGAGATTTTTTTTGGGATGGATACGGGGAAAGCAAAAAGGATCATTTGATTAATTGGAAGTTAATCACCAAAAGCAAACAAAAAGGGGGTTTGGCGGTAATATCCTTAAGAAGAATGAAGCTTTTTTAGGAAAATGGCTTTGGAGATTCCCACTAGAACGTAATTCTCTTTGGTGCTCAATAATTGTTAGCAAATACGGTTTACAGAATAATGGGTGGGATTCCAATAGTGTGGGTAGAGGTTCATATCGTAATCCTTGGAAGGCTATTTCTAATGGCCTGGACTTCTTCACCTCTTACATCCGGTACAAGGTGGGAATGGGAGATAGAACTCGATTTTGGGAAGATATTTGGTTGGGTTTGCAGACCTTAGCAGCTCTCTTTCCACAATTATATAGAGTTTCCTGCAATAAAAATACTTCAATTTCATCACTGGCCAATTGGAATTCATTCAATGTCCTTTCATGGGATTTGTCATTTAGAAGACATCTCAGTGGTAGAGAAGAAGAGGAATTCTTGAACCTATTGTCCTTAGTAGGTGATACTCCTCTTACTAGGAACGAACCGGATAAAGGAATTTGGGTAGGGGATAAATCGGGTTTCTTCTCTTGTAAATCTTTTTTTGATGTGCTGATAGACACCCCTAATGTCTCTACTTTTGTGCCACACAGGGTGATTTGGAAAGTTGGAGTCCCTCCAAAAGTGAAATTTTTTGCATGGTTAGCTGCTTGGAATAGAGTTAACACTTGTGATTTGTTCCAAAAAAAGAGACCGTATCTAGCCGCGTCACCTTCGTGGTGCATCCTTTGTAAAAAAGACTTTGAAACCAATGACCACCTACTTTTGCATTGCAAATTTGCTCAATATATATGGGCAAAAGTTCGAGGGGAGCTGGATGTGGTTGGTGCTTGCCCTAAATCTTGGTATGTTTTTTTATGTATCGATTGGTGCGTGAGGGGCAACAAGACAAGGGTGAAATTGTTGTGGAGATGTTGTTGTCTGGCAGTAGCATGGCATATTTGGTTAGAAAGGAATGCTAGGATTTTCGAAGACCATAGTTTGGATGAATCGGATACCTGGAGCAAAATTAAGTTCTCAGCTTCACTGTGGGCATTCTCTTCTAAACGCTTTGGGGATTTGTCCGTTTCAGTCATGAACAACAATTGGGAGGCTGCAATTAGATAGTTTATTTTAATGTTTCTTGGGGTTGTTTCTTTGGAGTTTGGACATGGTTTTGTTTTTGTTTGGTCTGTTTATTTTCCTGTTTTGTTCGGGTGAACTTCTGGTCCACCATCCACTTTCTTGTATCTTGTTTCATCTAGTTATCAATAAAGTGGTTTTGTTCCTGATAAAAAAAAAAGTATACAATGACTCTAAACACTCATAATGAGGAAAGTAGGAGATGGAATCGGAGAGCTTCTCCTTAAGATGACTTTTGCCTCAAATTTATCTATCAAACTCAATACTGCTATTTTTGTTTCTCCATCCCTTTTTTTGCTACGTTTTCTCAGCGACCAAATTCATTTGTTAGTGTTCCTTTTTACATATTTTTTTTTGTAAAATTAATGAAAAATTTATTCTTTTTGCAGCTATAGGACAAATTACTTCATCATGATTGTCTTCATTCTTGGTAGGGAAACATAAATTACTTTATTTCTCATTCATGCTATAGAATACACTATATGTGCAAGTATGACTGGGCATTACAAATTGCAGGAATGGGGTTTATCAGGAGGCCACTTGCAATTGTTGCTGCCGTATTGACGGCTCTAACCATTGGTTTTTTGAATGACAGGTATGTTGCTTTCACCAGTTGTGTTCTTATGCTATGCTGCTATGCCTTTTGTTTTATAATGCTGTCATCTTGTAAATAAGATTCTCTGTTTTTGGTTTTGGAATAGTGAATTTGTACCAAAAGACATGCTCATAGAGGGGCGAAAGTTCAATGCTAACAACTTTTATTTTGGAATTGGAGTACAAATTTTCCAGCATTACTTTGAGCCTATTCCTTTTTATTAAATTGGGCTAGCAGGATTTTAGCTTTTCAAAAGATTGGGGGGGTTTTGCCTCCTTTATAGTAGGGGTAGCTCCAACCATGAAAAAAATTAGGTCTGTTTAGGAACTTCCCACCAAATCTTGAAGTTGAAATTTGGATGTGTTAGAATTTGAATTTAGAATACTGTAAAACAGGTTCACGGGTTTGAACCCACCCACGGACAACTGGACTTGCAGGCAACATACCAATCCAAATCTGCCATTTAGCATTTACTTTATTAACATTATGGGGATTGTACCAACTTGTATAGACTACTAGAGAATCCACTCCTGCAGACCGGTACTTAACTACTAAAATATTAAAATTCTGTAATAAGTAATAACTAATAAGTTGCCCACTCAAATAATCCTCAACACTTATTCTATATATCATGAAACAAATACGAATTAAATTCAAATTGACCAACTCCAAAATTCAATTATCAATTATGTGCCTTTTGCAATAATAGGTGATTCTATTTTGGTAACAGGGATACTGCTGAATCTGAATCCATATTTTCTTTTCTTTAGGAGGAATTTTTTTTTTTTTGTGGGGGGGGGGGGGGCGGGCATTGGGCGTTCGTTACGGTCAGATTGCAAAGAGACAAATTGTAAAAAGTGTCAAACCGGTGTCCCCTTTTTGTGCACTTTTACTACCTATAATCCATGGGTAAAATCTTTGTCGTGGATGCTAAGGACTGGTTCTACAGCTTTGCAGGCACCTTTAGTGAGAAGGTAACAAGAACTGTGCGTCAATTTTCTCCACATTTAGCAGCAAAAATGAGGCCTCCACTTACGTAAGTCGATTATTAACCTTTCATTTTACTTGCAAATCACTTGTTACTACTGCTTACTTGTTTTGCTGTCTTATTTCCAGGCCCGTCATTCGAGGCCGGCCTTCAGCTAAAAGAACAATTTTTATATGTGGACGGCCACGTTGGGTGTTTGTCTTCATATTCTCCTCTGGTAGTATAAGTTGAAAGCCATTTACATTTTTATTTTGATCCTTTTTATGGAAGTTAAGTGAGTTATTTTAAAATGCTGATTCGATTATGTTGTTGTCTACTTTATTCTTATGCAGTGAGTTTCATACTTTGGTTTGCTTCTTGTGGCCTCTTGACTGTTCTATGGGCATTCGTTGTAGGCCTTCTTGGTATGCCTTTTCCCCTTCTTGTTCTTTTTTTTTTTGATAAGAAACAAGCTTATATTGATAGAAGAATCAAGTACAAGCAAAGGAGAACTGGAAGAGGATGAGGAATCCACTACCCAGCAAACCGAAAACAAAAATGATACAAAAAAAGCATCACTAGGTACTAAAGAAAGTTGCCTCATGACAAAAACTAAAAACTGACTGACTATTCCATCTAATACAAACTACTAGCATCACCAGATTGTGAACTTAGAAAATAAACTATCAACCTATCTTAGACCATAGCAGCTGCCCAATCTCTCTGAATCTTAGAAATAGACATAAACCTAAAACTGTTTGAAGAATAAGCCCACAAAGAAGCCAATGCTTTGATTCTATCCCAAATTTTATCGATATCTTCCTCCTTATTCTCAAAAATTCGACTATTCCTTTCCTTCCATATACACCAAAGCAAAGCCTTACAACATCATCTCCACAACGTAAAGGATCTCGCTTTGTTTCCCCTGAATGTCCATTTGATCGATAAGAGTTCGCATCATGATCTTGGAAAAGCTGCTTGAAACCCAAATTCCTTACTAATATTGCCCCAAACTGAACTAGCAAATGAACAATGAATTGCTAGATGATCTATACTCTCATAGTCCCTCTTACACAAAATGCAACACGCAGGAGAAATCATCAAATATGGTCTTCTGATTTGTAACAAATCCGTTGTATTAACTCTCCTCAACGATGCAAGCCAAGAAAGGACTTTAACTTTGGATGGAATTCCTGATTTCCATACCATTTTGAAAGGAGTGAATTTAGAACCTGCATTAAAACATGTTAGAATTTCAAAAAAAGACTTTGTTGTGAAAACTCCCGATTTCTCTCCTAACCACACTCTGCTATCATCTCCATGCCTAGAAATTTCCAAATTATGGATCATTCCCATCAAAGTCATGTACTCTCCTTCCTCCTCCTCTCTCACATTCCTTCTCAAAACAATGTCCCACGAAAAACTTGAATCTGAGACCCAATTTGTATAATCTGCCACTTTTGCTTTCGATTCCCTAGTAATCCGAAACAAAGGCAGGAACCGAGCTTGCATTGTCTCATCATCGAGCCATAAATCTGACCAAAATCTAACCTTAGAACCGTTCCCCACCTTATATCTTATATTCTTTCTAAAATCTTCGAAACCTTGTGCAATTGCTTTCCACGGGTTCCGATACGTACCCCTTCTCATCTTCGTCGAATCCCAACCATTGTCATTTAACCCGTACTTGGTCTTTATTATCTTGTGCCACAGGGACTCTGTCTCTAACGGAAATCTCCATAGCCACTTCCCCAATAATGCCTCAATTCTTTTCACCAAATTACCAATGCCCAAGCCTCCCATTTCCTTGCTTTTTGAAACAATTTTCCAAGCAACCAAGTGTTCTCCTTTTCCTTTATCCACCGACTCCCACAAAAAGTTTTTTATCAACTTCTCGATAATCTTAGCTATTGCCGCCGGAATCTTGAAAATAGACAAAAAATAAATTGGAATACTATCTAGTACCAAGTGAATAAGAGTTAACTTGCCTCCTCTAGATATACATCCGTTATACCACCCTTTCAGACGCTTCCCAATATTTTCGACAACCGTATTCCAAAAACTAGCTTTCATCGGATTATCGCCTAACGAAAACCCTAGATAGGACATAGGCCAGCAACCCATACTACACCCAATTCTCCCGGCCAACACCCGCATATCCTTTTCCTCCACATTGATACCTACAATCTCCCTCTTTGATCTCTTAATCTTCAATCCCGAAGCATACCCAAAAATGTCTAAGATACCCATCATATTACCAATCTTTTCTTCATTTTTTGAAAGGAAAAATATGGTATTGTCAGCAAATTGCAGGTGCGACAAACTTACATTTTCCGTCCCGATTGAGAAACCTTCAATTAATCCTCTTACCTTGGCCCTCTCCACCAAGATATTTAAAACATCTGACACTATAACAAAAATGAAAGGAGATAGTGGATCTCCTTGCCTCAGCCCTCTTGACGCTTTAAAATTACCTCTCGGTTTCCCTTTCATCATAATGGAAAAATTAATCGAGGATAGACAGCCTTTAATCCACTTTCGCCATCTTTCCCCAAAGCCCTTCTTCTTAAGAACATGGTCAAGGAAATCCCATTCGATGTGATCGTAAGCTTTCTCGAAATCAATTTTCAACACAGCACCTTGTTTCTTCCTTTCTCTATACTTTTCCACACCTTTGTTTGCTATAAGTGCTAAGTCAAGAATTTGTCTTCCCTTCGCAAATGCACCTTGAGACATACCAATCGTTTCACCCAATATCTCCCTTAACCTCAATGACAAAACCTTTGCAAGTACTTTGTAAAGACTAGTCGTTAGACTTATTGGTCGGAAATCCTTCAATTTGAGTGACGCTATCTTCTTTGGTATTAGGCAAATATACGTGGAATTAGTGCAAGCATTGACCACACCCTTCTCGAAGAACTCTCTCAGAACCTTCATTACATCTTCTTTCAAAACATCCCATCCCTTCTTAAAAACTTCCAACGCGTACCCATCGGGACCCGGCGTTTTATTGCCTTCACATGAGTCAATGGCCGCTTTCACTTCATCTACTTCAAATGGCCTCTCAAGCCACTGCTTACTTTCGGTACAAATGGGATTCCATTCTAAGCCTTCAAACCTCACTTTAGCTTTGTCTTCTCTCGTGTACAAATTTTTAAAGAAGCTTATCAACTCACTTTCGATCTCAGATTCCTCATTCACTATCGACCCATCCTCCCGTTCTAACTTACTTATGAACTTATTCACTTTTCTTTGATTTACTATTCGATGGAACAAATTTGAATTGGCATCCCACTCTGTAACTCCTTTAATTTTGGCTTTTTGATTCCATGAAACTTCTTCTTTCAACAACATCTCATCGAAATATGATATCAACTTCAATCTCTCGGCTTTCGTATCCTCTCCAATTGTCCCCCTAGCTTCTTCATCATCAATTTCCTTAATGCGTCTGTGTGTTTGATAGCAAACGTGGCATTAGGGTAGAAAATGTTTAAATTTTATTCGATTGTATTCCATGGAAAAACCATTTTAAAGGCGTTCAATTGTATTTATAGTGGAAAATATGTACTTTTTTCATGCAAGGCTGACACATTTTCCAACATTTGGTGTTTGATGGCCCACTTTTGACCTAGAATTGAACTTTTTTGCCTTTGAGGTTTTTCCACCTTACCTAGAATTCATTTTCTTTGGGGTAGGATAAGAGTTCAAGTTCCTAGGATCATGCATCATTTGCTTGTACCATGGAATTAGACAGAATTGGAATTGTCACTACGGAAAGATGGAAGAGTACATATTTTCCACTGAAAACTTTGCAAATAAAACACACCCTTCGCGTGTCCAAGCCCTGTTTCCCCCATATCAAGATTTTGTTAGATTTCTAACTCTCTCATTCTTGATATATGTATATATATTTGTCAGCTACTATGATTCATGCAAGCTTTAGAACACCAAACTTGAAAGCACGTCTGAACACTTTCCGTGAGGAATTCCGTGCAGTTTGGCGCAATTACAGTGAGCTGTAGCTTCTTTCGGGTTACTTCATCTGGTAAGCTTCATGCGACTTTTGTTTACATGTATCTTTAAAATTTATTATTTGTGCAAGTGTACTTCCTTCTATTTGTTAGTTGGCATCTAAGAATGCATCCATTTTGTGATGGTTTTCCAAATTTCGCTGTCAACTTTTAATGGGTTCAACAAATGCACACCAAGTTTAATGGGATGAATGGTTATTTGTGATCACTTCTCTATAATATTTAAAAATAGCATATATGTAAAAGGAAAAGGAAGGAAAAGAAACCTGGGTTACGACTTACTAGAGTAATATGTATTTATTTTCTCTTTACAGCGATCTAAGAAATATGCTTTTTGTACATGATAGTTTTGGACTCTGTTTTCCAATTGCTTATTGGGATTTGACTTGATCAGTCAAAATTAGAGTCATTCACTGGAAATAACTATTCAGTTGCATGGTCAATTAACTGTTGAGTTATGCGATGGAGAAGGCATGTTAAGCACTCGATTGAAATTTTATGGATAGGATGCGGGTGAGAGTATCACATTTGCGGTTTGTGGATTACGAGAAATGTGATACATATTCGGCAGGAAATAGATGTTGCAGCGCGGAAGTTTTCTAAAGAAGCAGGGATGAACACATCGATAAATACATGTAATTCTATATATAAGTAAAAATAAATAAAACGTATTTGTATGACAAGTAAATCAGATATCATATAGTTTTCGTGTGAAACTTGTTACATATGAATCATAGAAATTTATAGTCAAATCTATCTAACACAAAAGAAACACTATTGTTATCTTCTTTTCTTAAGTGATGTTTGTTAGCATGTGTGTAAGCATCTAGATGGGTAATAAAAAATATATGTGGGCTTGCTTTGTATACGTTTTATTAGCTCGATTACATCTATATAATATGTCCTTGTTTGTGTTTTAGCTTTGTATGATAAAATATGAATTATTATTGTTGTTTGTGTTTTGTTTTGCATTTTACTATTTTAGTTTTGGAAAACTCTTAGCACTGGAAAATGCCTGTCATTGTAATGCTATATTAGTCAAATATGCCGCTCGCTCATCCTGTCTTAGTAATCCAGGAATAAGTTTCTGTGTTGAACCTGACAGTTTCCTATTTATCATATTATTATCTCACTTACGTCTATATAGTTAGTACTGTCTGCTGAAAATTGAACCAAAATTTGACCCACTCTGTTGCCAGATACCCAGGAACGAAACTCATATAAGTTTGGGCTCTAGAACAGATTGGTCCATTTTGCAGACCGGCATTTTGTGATGATTCTAGAAAGCTAGTTTAGAAACTGGGGGTTTGCTTGACAGCCCGGTTATGATCTATATATTTCTAGACCAATATTATAAAGACAACAACGAATTCAACCGCCATGAAGCTATGTCACATTTTTGAATTGCCAATTTGCCCCTGCCGTCTTCTTTTTTCATTAAAAATATGCTTCTAAAAATATTCAAACCAACAGTCTGAGCAAGTTGAACATGTATGCATTCACTAGGCAGCTTACTACTATTATCCAAATTCAATAAATACAAATAGTGTGGGTGTGTGTATGTACATGCTTTTGTTGGATATATCAGGCATGTGCTCGAACAAATTTTGTTGGAATTTTCAAAAGTTTGAAAGATACAAACATCTATATATATAGAATCATTGTTTTTCATTTTCTGTTGAGGCAACTGAATTCAGTATTTGGTAGTTTGTTTATTTAGGGACATAATCCTGTTGACTGTGAAGTTGGATAGTGCAGCATTCTTCCTGGGTTTGCAGTTGGTGTTGATCCTATCTGCTATATCGGTATATCCCAATAATATAATATTCTCCGTCTGTCTCTCTGGGTTGCTACCGCTGATCATATAATTCGCAGATAAGTAGTATGGGGTGTTGTAAATTGCTGGGAATAGTATACGTTTAATGTCACTTGAAAAAAACAACTCTCTTATTGTCTATTTATATAAATTCATTTGTGTTAAAGAAACCTCTGGAAAATGCTGTTAGAAAAAGGAAAGTAGAAAAAGGTTCATATAAATCTTTTTAGGGTCTTGCTCTCCAAGTCTCCTTTTTAAGCGTCTTTCTTTTAAGAATTATTGTATTGCCCTTTCTTGAAGTTTTTTAGTTTTATTTACCGTCTACCTGTTAATAAATTTGTGATGGCATTACACTCTGAACCAAAATGGGGTTTTTTTTTTCTGTAAAATATGTTTACAACGCAAATTGTCAATCATATAATAATACCGTTTTGATTGTCCAAAAAAAAAAATACCGTGTTGGAGCAATCACAGCGGTTTGGCCTGTATTATACGTGGGATTATTTTATCCTATAACACTGTTATGTAATAGCAAAGCGCAACTGTTTCCGATCAAGAAAAAATAAAAATAGCAAAGCGCAAAGTTAAAACTAGACTAAGTTCCTTCTCAAACAATACAATAGATGTCCTTTTAGTGTTCCAAATGAACAATAATAGAATACCTGTTTTAGTTCCAAATATCCCGAACAGCCAAAGGTACATGGCAAAACGGACAGTGTTTGTCCGTTTGGGACCTCTAAGCTCATTTGTTTTTCTCTTTTTTCATTTTATCATGACACAGCTTCAAAATATTATGTAATTTTTTTTTTATTTTGGATTATATTTAGCTAAAAAAGCATGCACTTTCTTTAACAATCCTTTTCCATCTATTATTTATTCTCAACTACTTTATATGCGTGTAGCTACTGATGAGATCGGGATGTGGTTAACTAATTAAAACAATGAGAACCATTATTATTAAGTATAATATTTTCCACGTCTTGATCAAACTTCACCACAATTCTTACCAATTAACCTTTTCTCTCCGTGCACACTGTTTTAATGTTTAAAATAATCATAACGTTAATTCTTTCATTTCATAAATTGATACTTTCAAAGGACATCTCTATTTCCAAAATTAATTAAGCAGTATACTATTTTGAATACGTGTAAAGTACAAGTATTGAACGAAACAATTTTAATTCTATTTTTACGGCGTTTTTTCGTCGTAAAAAACATCTCTCAATATTTTTAACCAAAAAAGTCATAAAAAAGCTTGAATCGATCCATACCAAAAACGAACTCTATATATATACGCGTTGATTTACACATGAAATTTAATTGCAAGTAGGATTAGAAACATTATGCACAAACGATGCAGTTATATTTGCAAGAGACGTTAGAGGAAGTCGGTAACTGTTAAAAGTCTGAAAATACAAATTCAGATTAGCCCATCTACTAAAATGGCAGATCAACCAAATATGTACCCAAAAAAAAAAACCTTTTTATAAGCTATCTTGGGATCATATAATGTAGATGTTTGTAGTACAATAATTCTGTCTAAATTATTATTTAAATATATAGTAGGTTCCAA
Source organism: Lonicera japonica (assembly GCA_021464415.1). Classification (NCBI taxonomy): domain Eukaryota; kingdom Viridiplantae; phylum Streptophyta; class Magnoliopsida; order Dipsacales; family Caprifoliaceae; genus Lonicera; species Lonicera japonica. The sequence continues at coordinate 72,115,090 of CM038465.1, forward strand.
ACCCAATATTATATTGAAAAGTTTTTTCTTTTGTCCATCATCTTTATTTATTTTTTAAAATTCTCAACTTTATTGGTTAAAAGAAGTCTAATACAAAGGTTTCCCTTTTTCAAAAGCAAGGTATTGCGTCCAAGCCACAAAGAGCAATCCAAACACTCCTACCGCTGGCGGAGCGAACACTTGTAAATGGAGGAGGACAAAAATTAATGTTAATGTATGGGTATATATACCTTCTTCTTCTTCTTCTTCTTTTTTTTAAATATTATAATATTTAAAACAAGGTCAAAAAATATCTATATTTAAATATTACAGTTGATCAATTTAAGTGCTAAAATATTTGTACAAGTGCATCCACTATAAAATTATAATTTAAAATCGGCAAAGCGTAAAATTTTCTTTGAATAAGATGAACAAAGTCTAAATTATTATCTATTTAATTATTATTTTTAAAACTTATTTACTAAATTAAGGTGCTAAGATACTTATAGCATTTTTTTTCACAAATCTATTGAATAAAAAAATCTCCTTTTTTTTTAATCTAAATTCTCAAAGGCTCCGCCACTAACTCTTAGGCCTCGTTTGGTTCACGGATTTTAGTACTCGGGAAAGGAAAGTTGTTCCTTTCTTTTGTTTGGTAAGCACAAATTCCGGAAACACTTTTTCAAGAGAGGGAAAAGTAGGGGGTAAAACCATTCCTCCCAAAACACATGGGATTGATTTTTCCATGTGATTTCTAAGCATTTATTACACAAATTTTAGACAATAATACTCTTACCTAAATACTTTCCATAGTTTACCAAACACAAGAAAAGAAATTTGACAGAAAATTTACTTTCCCACCTCCATGGGAAAGATAGGGGAATTAATTTCCTTTCCGTGAACCAAACGAGGTCTTAAGGTGCATTTAGTTTCTCCTTCGGAAACGTTTTTCTTAGTCTGTTGGCATCTTCTAAAAATCATCAACAATGGTTATGGCTGCACATCATGTTTAGATAATATATGAACATGTGTGATAAGCGCATTAATGGAGATGTAAATGCGCTTACGGAAGTATTATAGTGTTTTTAGAACATTTTTAATATCAATGTGTAAAATTGATGTGTAAAAATATGTGGACTAATAAATAATTGATATTTGATTGATAAAAAGTTGTTTTACACATAAATTATACACATTCTCATTTTTTGCTCCAATGGTTCGTACTTAAAATCTTGTGTAAAATTGTGATGCATCAATTATATAGAAACACATGGAATATATAATATTAAACATTTTTTTATAAATATTTTTTATTTATAATTAAATTAGGGCATACCCGTGCCATCCGGCACGTGAAATAATAGAATAAAAAAGAGCAACATGCTCTAAATCTAAATAGACAAATATCATTAGTTTATTTCAATAAATATCAACGAAAAATATAAAAATAATCCAACAATGTATGAATTCTTAAATGTTACTCAATAATTTTTCTTTATTTATTTTACATAATTTTATAGTCATGATGGATCTTGTTTAATTGATATTGATTATTAGATTTTAAGAATTAAATTTTGATTTTTTTATTTTAAATTATAATATTTTTAGTATATTAGTTTGTGAGAGTTTATTATGTGTATATTATTAGTGTGAGTGTTTTAACTTTGATGTAACAGCTTGATGTGTTTATAAAACTCATCAAATGATGTAGAACTAATACACACCGTAACATGCTTACTTTTAACCATTACATCATCATACTTTTTAAGTCAAACTTGATGTTTTATAATATAGATAATCAAAATGGGTATTGATTTAAAGATCTTGATGAGTAGAATTCAAATATGCAAGTTTTATTACAAAATATATTTTTAATTTTTAATTATACTATTTTGAAGTTTTTGTAAAATGTGGGAGAGAGAAAATGATGACGTAAATGTGTAAAATATACACTGATTTTACACAAAAGATGATGTGGCATATTTTCCACAACACCATTAAAACACCAAAAATTATACACAAATACTATAGGGCATGGTTTACACATGCCTATTGTAAATGCTCTTATATGGCTAAACACATGGATCACAAAAATTCCCAACTCGATGGGTTTTTGACCTGACCCTGACAGAACAGGTTTGGGGAGGGTTTTTTTTATCCCATGTCGGGTTTGGTTTTTTTTTAAAAAAAAACTCGGACCGGGTTCAAAGCGAGTTAGGGATTTACCTTTAAAAAACTTGACATGACCCGTCCCGACCCGACCCGCATTGTCTATATATAAATATATTAATATATAAAAAAATATATAGTGTTTATACGAAAATAAAAACCCTAGACCCTGAGGAGAGGGGTTGGTCCAGTGGTAGGCAACCTCCACCCTTGTCTTGAGGTTAAGGGTTCGACTCATGGGGTTGGGTGGGGGGTTTTCTTTTATTTGTAGGATTAAGGGAGAGACTTAGACCTCCCTTTTTTAAAAAAAAAAAAAACCCTAGACCCTTTTCTTTCTTTTCCTACATAGAGCCGTTCTTTGCTTCTTTCTTACAGACCCTGAGACCCACAACTCCCACTCTCCTATTCTCCCACTGATGCAGCGTTGCAGCTCTCCCACTCAAAGCCGATGCCCAACCCCGTTCTCACTGGTCTTTGAACTCCTCCTCCGTCAAGTCCTCCACCGGCCAACTATTTATCCTCCACAGCTCTACGCCCGCTTTCCCACAGCCCCACTCCCAATCTATTCTTCCAAAATTGTTGTATGATGTTTGTATCATGAATTTGGCTGATGTTTAAATGTTTGAATTTAGCTTGAATTTGGCTGTTGTTTTAATACTTGAATTTAGGCATTTGGTTGTTGCTTTGATGCTTGAATTTGGGCATTTGACTATTGTTCACTTGTTTTAATGTTTGAATTTAGCCTGAATTTGGGATTTCAGGCTTACTGTTTTATAAAAATACAACAGGTGCATCTAATTCGGGGCGGGGCGGGTTCCGGCGTATTCCTGCGGGGTGGGTTTGGGTTTGGGTTTCCAAAAAAAACCATCCCGGGTTTGGAGCGGGCTACCATATGTGCGAGTCGGGTTTGGTATTGGCCAAACTCGCCCCATACCCGACCCATCACCATCCCTAGCTAAACACACTAATTAAATCTCGAATTGCGACATGTTAATTGCATAGCAAATTAATGTGCTAACATATTCTTGTAAGCCATTTTTATTGTTCAAATGATCATTCAAAGGTACATAGAAGAATGGCAAGGATTTTGATGCCAATAAGAGGTTTTGAATGAAGAAACAAAGTATTTCAAAAAGAAAAATAAGGCAGCCAACTTTCCTGAAATAGTCATATTGATTTTGCTAGCCTTCGCTTCTCTACTGCCATATTGTTGCTAAATTCCAGGACAAAAAGTAGTATAAGCAAGATCCATCTTACTACCAAGATCGATCTTGCTCCTTCCCTATTTCCCATTGTTTGGTTGTTGCTCTATTGTAATTTAAGAAATTCAAGGAGTAAGATCGATCTTGCTAGGTCCCTGAAGCATGCTGCCATACTTCTGCCACCCGAATTCCTCAAGTTTACAAGGAGCGAGATTGATCTTGTAGCCGTATTTCTTCACCATGAAGCAAGCTTGAAGATATTTTCTCATCCACCTCCTTTAAGCACCTGTAAATAGAAGATGTATGGCTTGTTTTAGACACTTTTGTCCAGGCTTTTACTCTTGTATTTGTGAAATGAACTAGATGATAAGTAGAGAGAAGAATAAAAAGTTAACAATTTGGAAATGTTCATTTATTTTTCCTCGTCTTCTTCTCCACTTGTAAGCACATTCAATTCTTATACCACTAATGCCAGTTTATTGTTTTTCTTCCATACTTCTTGTGATGTTTCTAATTAATATGGAGGAGTAAACATTAGTTAAGTTTAGGGGATGAGTTTGTAATGGAAATTTCATGATTATGTATTCAAATTCATAAAGCTTCATGCTTACTATTGTTAAATTAGTATGCTATTCATCTTTTAATCGAGAACCACACTCTTTATGACCTTGTATTCATTATTATTTGCCTCCTTATGCCAAGTATATATAATTTTTATATGTTAATGAATAATAAGTATATTAATGCTTCTTAGATTCATTATAGCAAGTATGGTGAATCCTATCATAACATTAGTATTCAAATGCTTCAAGCAAGAATATGCATACTCCATTTGACAATCATATTATTATGGTGGCTTGTCCATCTGAGCTTGTTTGATTTTAATGTTCATTCTGATTATAGTCAAGTCTTGTGGTTAAGTAATAAAGTTCGGTTTTACATTTCATTGTCACCGACCATACTAAAACATGATTCTTGTCTCAATCGTGATGTTGCCTTTCTTTATAAAGAGGTCCTAGTGGAATTGGATCGGTTGTATTTTCTCATTTACCACCAACGTGTAGGCCTTCCTAGTGTTAATTGACAACTAATTCTCAATCGTGAGGTTGCCTTTCTTTGCGAAGTGAGCCTAGTGGAGTTGATAAGTTGTATCCCATTGGAATCTCTTACCGCCAACGTATAGGCTTTTCCAAGCGATAAGTGACAACATTTCTTCACATTGATAAATGTATTTGCGATTTGAATACATAAACATGATTTTTAAACCATAACAAATGAATTCCCGGTGCCTTAATTACCTTTTAAATATGAGAGTAAATTGGCCTTTACATTCACGTTTCTTTATTTAATAATCATTCCAAAACATAAACCATTCAAATTTTAAGAACCAAACACGTGACTTATACGCTTTCCTTGTGATTCGACACTTGGATTTGCTGTGATTATACTATAATTTGAACACCTACACTTTGGTACAAACAATTACAATAATTTATGCGCATCATTTTGTTTGTTCGAGCTGTAGAGGATCCCTACTTAAACCTAAAGAATTCAAATTTAAGTCTCACGAACTGTAAATGCAACATGTTAACATTATCCTTAATTTCCAAAAACTATTATATTCTTGACGAATAAAGAATTCTTCCTATTTTTTCTGTGTGAAAAATTGCCACACACAAATTGTTTAAAACAAAATTTGTTTTCTACCATGAGTTTTGGTAAGCTGATTGTGTTATGAAAAGAAAAAAAGTTAAATATGAACTTGAGACATCCTAAGCGGCTTGGCCAAGCAATTGTTTGTCTTCTAATAAAAATTAGGTCACCAGCAATATTTTTTGTGAATCCATTAATATAGGTGTGGACGAAGGCTTTTGGGTGGTGAGGAGTTTTTTTTCTTTATTTGTAGAGTTAAGGGAGATATTTAAACCTCCCTTAATTGTTTAAAAAAAAAAAACTAAACCGGATGGGACTCAGTTTACAACATGCAATCTAATTCAGTATACTCTGGCCAGATGAAAAAGATGTATACAATAAACATGATCATTACACTTTTATTTATTAATTTATTAAGAAGTAGTTTGACAAAAAAGAATCAATTAATAGAATAAATAAATCGCATTTTGGTGAATCAGTTGATACAAATTAATTAAAAAACAAAAGCTTTGTTCAACTGTGAACTCAAAGAAGGTTCTTGATTTTGTGTTGTTTTCAAGGAGTAAGATATCCCAGTACTCTATCTTTGTTTCCCAGGCTGGCCCCATGTTGTTTTGGCTCCTTTCAAGCTCATGTCCATGTGCCTCCTCTCTCTAAAACCCCTCTCTTTCTCTCTCTGGATAGCTTATTCTAATATTCTCTCTCCTCTCTTTAATGAACTGCCACCATAACAAAGCCATAAGCACTTTGTTACCCTTATGATGAACAGCAAAAAAGAGTTTAAGACATCTTAAAATGAAGAGTAAACTTGGAAGAGAAGAGGATGTACAACAAAGCCAGCATGGAGTACTACTACTTGAGCTGGGCAAAAGCCTTGGCCACGGCTGGGGGTTTCATGATATTGATAGGTATCATGTGTTGTTGTCTTAGCACCAAACCTCGCCCTCACGGAGACTCTAGCAGCGGCGGTGGTAGCTGTGGTTGTGAGGGTGGCTATGAAGGCGTCTGATAATAGCAAAGAAAAAAGATATTGTTACGGCTTTCGTCAACTAGATATATTGATAGGTTGTACATTCTCTAGAATAATATATATCCAACCAATAAATAACTAGTCGATGAAACTATTAAGGTTAGCATTTCTTATTGGTTAAATCAATCTCTTCAATTTGTTGCGTCTTTTTCTTATATACAAAACCTATTACCAAAGCAATATGGCTAGCTTAGTCAAAGCACAATAGGACTGTTGTGAATAGTTGTACCACATATTTTGCTGTACATTAGGCGAATGTGTTTGTTGCATAGGATATATATGGATTGATGATTCTTGATTAGAGCGTATTATAGATATATGGAGAATTGAAGTCGTTCAGTGATTGAACAAAATTTTGCATGTTTGTATGAATATTTTTGGTTGTTGAATTGCATGTTTGTATCAACATAGTCTCTTTTGTTGTGAGTTCGGATTTCACCGCGAAATTAAAAAATATAGGCTCAAATCCATCAATGGCAAGTTCAAATCTCTATTATGTCTGAAACAGTGTCAAATTCTTATACAAGAAACAGTTAATGGAGGATAGATTAATGTAGCCCATCATTTCTGAAATGATAAAAAATTAAAATATTTTATAGTCCTTCCTGCCCTCCCTGCTGAACTATGGAAAAAGAAAATTACGGGAGGTATTAAAGAGTGAAAATATAAAAGGGACAGGTTTGTTCGAAACCGAATTTGGTGAGCAATAGCCAATAATAATAAATATAGAAAACGAATATTCCAACGGATGTTTTTATGAACCGTTCTAAGTTTATTATCGGTAGGGTCATAAAAACCCATGACACGTTTGATATTATCTATGCACAGGATCATGATTTATTATTATTATTTACCCTATTATTTACCCGATAATTTTTCTTCTTCTTCTTCTTCTTCTTATTATTATTATTATTATTATTATTATTATTATTATTATTATTATTATCTTTTTAAGTTCATTTACACTTAAATGTTTAAGAGTACAACTAATATAAGATTAAACATTTAAATTATGTATTAATTCCCTTTGTTATGTTATTTGGGAGTATTGAATATAGACAGCTCAGGTGCTCAAACTAAAGGAAAAACAAAAAAATTTAGTGGCATTTTTCCCCCTTTTTTTTTTTTTTTTTTTTTCGAAATTTTGGATAAGTCCCTAGGGGTGTTCAAGTGCCGAAGTCCACCAAAACTTTTTGGAAAGACGAACGTTGTTACACAAAGGGAGCTAGAAATTCACTGCAACTATTGCCGGAGAAAGATCAAATCTGAAAATAATTTATGCAAAGGGCTGGTTAATTGTTCTGTATTACATACTGGTTTTTAATAATTACCAGATTTATGCTGCATCATCATGCCTCCTTCATTAATAATAACATTCCACTTTGCATCAAAATGTGAAAACAATACTAACAATCAAGTATATTCTTTTTATTTACGACGCCAAATAAAACTAATGGAATGCATGCCTTAAACTGACATAGTTTGGTATTTTTCTTGGCAGTACATATTTTTTTTGGCAAAAAAATATCCACTCACTTCAAAAATAAGTAAAAAAGTTAAAATTAGCCAAATTGGAATAATTTGAGTTGATGACATGCTCAAATTTCAACATTGGTAGATTCTATGTACCAAAGCTACGGTCACCTGCATCTCCAAGTCCAGGAATTATAAACCTGAAATGCCAATACAAAAACAACACACTTGTAAACTTCACATACCCCCCTAATGTCAAGACTGACTGGGAGGCAGAAACTTAATTGATAATCAATCCTAAATACAAGTAGGATTGCATTGGTAGGGCCCACCAATTTCATGCGAGCTCTATTATCTATTATTTGACATATCATTTTATGCATATTATAATATTATTCATGGAGCCATGTCTAGAACACCAGATTGCAGTAACCCCTAGCCACTGGTAATGTCCCACATAGCCATCATCATGAGCACGTCCCTTGAATGCAAGAGTGGCGCTCATGTGGAACTTAGTGTATCACTTGGCAGTACACTAGGTGTTACTTCCTGGCGCTCATGTGGAGCTTCAACACTAGATTGGAGTGTACCACGTGGCAATATGCCATGTGTATTACTTGACCAACCAACTCAGCAATTCCTCATTTGGTGTACTGACTATGTTATTAGTGCGTGTAGCACTATTGTAACCAAGTAATTCCCTACCCTTTGTCGTTAACAGTGGGGTCGATGATTCCAGCATATACATGAAGCCTGTAAAAATCACAGAGACAGCAAATTTGAAAAACTATGAGAGATAAATTTCAATCACTTTTGCATAATTTAATTGGTTAACTGGGGAATACAAATGGTGCCTGTTAGAATTTTGTCCTTACCATTTATGAATCATTCACTTGCGCTCCTAGGGCACAAGTTAAAATAAAAATATATTTTCAACTTTTTATTTGCAAATTACTAGAACTAATTCTTTTAACATTTTAGGGGGAGTTATCCTAACTTACATCCATATATGGCGAATTACCTCTGCTTAAGACCATCTCCAATGTAGCACCATCCCACCAAATTTAGTGTAATTTCTACACCAAATTGCTCCAAGAAAGCACCAAAAGCCACACCAAATTTGATGCAATGAATAGTGTTGCACCATATTTGGTGCAACACTATTCACCCCACGGCATCCCACCATTTTTTTTTTCTATTTTTATCTTTATTGTTATTTACTTATAAATATCAATTATGTCATTTTTATACTTCTAATTTAACTTTTTTAGTTTATTTTTTTAATTAGAAATATTAATAATTTGTTTTATTAAAAAAATTAATTTATTCTAATTAAATTTATGTATATTTTATTGTAATTACTATTTGTAATATATAATAATAAGGACAAAAAATTTAGAACATTTAAACTTCATAAATTTAAACTTACATTAAAATAAAACACATTTAAAACAAAGCCGAAATAATGCAACATAGAATGTAATGTGTTTTTTTCCAGCAATGTAATGTTTATTTCCATAATAAATATGTTATGTTAATTTAGTGATTTTTAGTTTTATAAATTATAATTATTTAAATTATTATAAGTTAATTAATAATAATATCTATAATAAAATAATTAGTAAAATATAATAATTTATATGATAATATAAAATAATAGAATAATAAAGAGAATATTCTATTTTTGGAGAGAATATACTTTTTGGTGTTAAATTTGGTGTTATGGTTGGAGTTGAAAAAAAATATGGTGTAAAAATGACACCATTTTGGTGCTAAATCAACACCAGAATGGTGTTTTGGGTTGGAGATGCCCCAAGTCCATATTTACTGCAAATTAGACACTGTCATTAATAGATTAAATATATATATATATATATATATGTCAAGTAATCATGTTTTAAAAAAAAAAAAAATTGTGAAGACTAAACAGCCCTCGGGGGAATTTTCAAGGAGGGGAATGAGAGTGAAAATGAGTGGAATGATCTCCATTGTTTGGTCACAATGTCAGCAAATCTGAACCGTTTGTTGTTTCTTGGGGTCTAGAGACATTTCAAAAATCAAACCACCATATTATAGAGATATTTATTTACCCAGGGAAGTTTTCGCTGAGCTTTTGAAGGGCTGGAGGAGCAGCTACAGCTGCCACCTGTTACAACGGAATTTGCACTATCAACGTAACAGCCACAGAATGCAAGACGAAAGACAAAAAAGACAACCACTTTAATTGGATACGCTAAAGAATCAAAAATATAATCTCTTAAATGGTTATTCGTCTACATACAACTTTAATTTGTTGGTTGTCAACCCCTCGGGCTTTTATCAGTTCAAGCGCTGCGACAATTGTACCACCTATAAAAGTTATTAAGAAAAAAATTAAAAAACAAAAAAAAAACAGTAAGAGTTAAACAGCCAGACTTTATTTAATGAACTTTTTAAAGTCTATAAGCAACAGAAGTTTAACAAATACAAGGCAGGAACAAAGTGATTCGCTAGTGTATTATACATACTCCCTCTGTCCCAAATTAAAAGACCAATATTTCAGGATGTCCCAAATCAAGATTCCATTTTCCTTTTTCGGAACATAATTGGTGCACCAAAACAAATTTTATTTTTAACCGCTGATTCTATTGAAATTAGTGTATCCTTAAAGAAGTGTGAAAGTCGAATTGGACTCTTAATTTGGGCCATTGACGCCGAAAGAAGTAGTATAGAAGTATAACTTTGAATGAGAGAAAGGGGCCATTGACAAATAACAAAGAACTCGACATTAATAACCAAATTTTGACACCAATGGGCCAATTGCAATGAAAATTGAGGTTGTACTCTACTACTCTCTATAATACGCAAATTATGGAAAATGGGGATAAAAAGTGCCACCTTTAATAGTCTCTCAGTCTCTCTATCCCAAATTAAATGTCCACTGTTGACTATTCTTTTTTTGGGATGTCCCAAATTAAGAGTCATGTTTCCTTTTGAGGACATAATCATGTTCCAGTCTCACAAGTAAACAAGTTTTATTATTGATATTGGCTATCTTGAAATTAGTGTATCCTTAAAATAGAAGTGTGAAAGTCAAACAAGAACTCTTAAGTTGAGAAGAGAATAAACCACAATGAAAGTAAAAAATGGCCACCTATTACTCCACAAACTCCAAAAAAAATAGACAAAAGGAGTGTATTGCCAACAAAGGGTGATGAAAGTGGAAACAAATTACTGACCAGCAAAATGATAAACAATCATTGACCACTAAAATGATCAGGCAACTTACAAGAGTTTCTTCACTCCCAACTTATCAAGAAAGATCTTCTTCAATTAGAAAGAAACGAGGTGAAAATCTCAAAGTAAAGTACCAAGTAAGCAACTACTTAATACCTGTTGCTAGCATAGGATCTACAACAAATACACGGGATCCTTCTGGAAATTTGTCAGGTAACCTACAAAATTGGATACAAACTGTCACAATGATTGCACAAAAAGGATATATATGCCAAAATTGGATGGTATTTCAAAGATTTCTAAACAAGGAATAAAAAGGTGAAATGAAAATATGTTGGGTAACAATAAAGCCACATAACATGAAGAGAAAAAGAAGTGAAAAGAAAGACCTCATATTTTCAAGAATGGGGATTTCTTACTTGTTCAAATATACAGTTGGTTGAAGCGTCTCCTCGTTTCTGCTAACCCCTTCATTTTAAAGTAAAAGAGATAATCATAAGTCAAGAACATGGTCACAAAAACATAAGTTGGACTGGTTTTATATGACCGAATTTGAAAGGTAATTACAAAAAGGAATTGAACACTCTCTATGAACCTGAACCCAAGCAAGTCCACTCACGGTTTGGAACCAGAAACAGATCCAAGGTTGGACTAGTACAGTTGGTTCTCAGGCCCATGTTAATTTTTTTGTTCAAATATTTTTTTTATCAGAAATTAACAACCTAGGGCTGATGATTCACGCACACCATCCAGCACAATGCTTTGTTATATGTATGTATATATAGTGTGTTCATATATATTACAAACTAGTTTGGTTTTGGGTCATTACATTTTGGCAGCTTAGTTTAAAATTCAACCCAAGAACCAAACTCAAAAGATCAATTCCTTGATTCTTGGAAAAAAACCAAAAAGAGACCAAACCGTACCAACCAACATTCATGAACAAATTAAACTAATAATGTTTCATATTGAAAAGATAAACACTTAAAGCATGCAACCTCAACAAAGATAATTTACTCCGGCCGACTTTAATTAAGAATCCATGTTTAACTTCTACAATTTTTAAGAATGAACTAATTTCATCACAACCAATTGTTTTATACAAAATTAGTTATCTGTTGTGAGTATGTTGATTATGTTTTGAATAGGAAAGTTTATATAGTCCCCAAAGCGGAATAGTGGACTTTTAATTTGGGACGGGGGGAGTAATTTTTATTTCACCCTCTTAACAAAGAAGAAAAGCTATTGCTTACCCAGATGGTATGTCTTTGTCGCTGGCAAGACCAAAGATGCATTTTCTGCAAGAGCAAGACCAGCTCTCAAGATGGGAACAATCTGCAAAACTAATCAAATATTATATAAGTTGGTTCTAAGAGAAAAGCCTAGTCCACTAGGGAAATCTAATACTCCCTCCATCACACTACAACTCAATTAGGATTAAAAATAGTCTTTTAAAATCTTATGCTATTCAAAACTCAATAAACTTTGAAAGATTTTATAAATTAATAGATTTTGATGGATTTGAGAGTATTTTTATAAATAACAAATCCACCAACAAATCTTCTCTTCAAGTTGAAGATTTCACATGGATTTTTGTTCCATCTTTCTCCCAAACTATAGCTATTATTTCTTCTTCGTCTCTATAATCTTATTAAATCCTTCCGCTCCATTTTCTCTATCTAAAACCTCTTCTTTATTTAAACTCCTCCACTCAATTCATTATATCTAAAACCTCTTTTTCTTTATATACTGCTACTTTCAAAGTTTTAAAAATCCAATTAATCATCATCTTCCGAAATTATAGAGATGTCACCCCCTTGATTTTTTTTCTTCCCTTTTTATGATTTTTTCTAAATAGAAGATGAAAATCGAATAAAAAGGGCAAAAAAAATCCAACCTGTTGGCTTCTTGAATCAATGAATTTATTAAAATCTATACAAATAGTAAAATGTCTACGACTTAAAATATGTTAGACTCTGTATGAATTTATTAAAATCTATTAGACTATATAGATTTAAAAGAATCTAGGAATTAAAAAGAATCCACGGATTTTAAAAAATCTATAGAAATCTTTTAAAACCTGAATTTAATACACCATCCTAAGAGTTCACTATTCCTGTTTAGGATGTCCCAAAATAAGAATCAACTTTCCCTGTCAGAACAAAATCAACGAAGCAAAACTCAATGAAGAAAACAAGTATTGTTCTAAACCATTAATAGTGATGTAATTAGTACATTTCTAAAAAACGTGAAAGTTAACCTGTACTCTTAATTAATGATGGAGGGAGTATGATATAAAGATGTTATAAGTTTCTATCACGAACTTGGTCGCATTTTTAAATAAGTTCACTAGGAAGGCCTGGGGAGAAAATCAATTGTATTATGGGGAACTTTCTACAGTATATAAAAAGCGAAAATAGAAATAATACAAGACACACTAGACAGTGCACCATCTTCTCAAAGAGAAGACATCAAAACTACTCTCTCTGTGATAGTCCCAGTTTCTATTTTGGGATGTCTAAAATTAATAATCACATTTTATTTTTGGGACATAATCAATGTAACAAATCTCACCAAAGAAAATAAATTGTATTCTTGACCATTGATTAGGTTGAAATACATTTTTCCTTACAAAGTATCAAAGCCAAAGTGGGACTCTTAATTTGATACAGAGAGAGGGAGTAATAAAGTACTCACCGCCACAGGTTCCCTTGGATCAATAAACTCTACAGAGGCAACACCCATTGGTGACTGGATCTCCCCAGAGATAGTAGGCTGCAAAAATAAACAATGCAAAGTTCAACATATTAGTAAGAATTTTAAAAAGAAAATATCAAGTTTCTCAAATCCAAAATATAAAGAAGGTCTGCTGATATGCAACATCATGGCGATATTGGTTTTCCTTACTAATGAATTTCATTATATTTGTGTAGTTTTCCACAAGATCCATCTGATATGCAATTTTCAGCACTATCTTTCACCCACATTTTTGTTAAAATCATAATAAATAAATAAATGATAATAACAATGTTAGAAACCATCTCTCCCAAAAGCTTAAGTTGTTAGCTATGATGCACGGACACTCTCTCGGAGGGCGCATATCCTGTCCAACACGTGTCGGACACGTTGACACGCGAGGGACACGCGTGTCAAAGAGTGTCCCATTGTTTAATAAAAAAAATTTACACCTACACGCTGGGGACACGTAAAAAGGGGTGAATATAAAAAAAAACTAAAAATATGGGGTGAAAATAATAATAATAATACAATTTGAAAATAAAACAAACGTAACAAATATCATTTCTCTCTTTAACCCGTAAAACCTAGCCCCATTTCCCAGCCACCATCGAAAGAAAACCCTAGCCCCAGCCATCGACGACTGCTCAGCCCCAACGCGAGGCCTACACAATAGGAGATAGTAAGTATTGGGATATTGCCGGTGATGCTTTTGACACACTTGAAGATGTTGGAGAACTTCAAATGGCATCTCTCTCTCTTGATGAGCCGGAGTTGGAGTCAGTGCTATTTGGGGATGAAGTTCAAAATGTTGAGGCAGTTAATGTTGAGTTGAATGAGTTATTGTTATTTTTATATTCACCTTTTGGCTTTTATTATTCTATGGAACAACTTAATTTATGTAATTATGTATGTTTTTCTATGCTTTAATTATGGAACAATCTTTTTAATGCTTTAATTATGAAACAATGTAGTGATCATGTTTTGAATATTTGCCATTTGGGCTATTAATGCAATCTATTTTCATTTGATTGAATTCGTAAATATTTATAATGTTTATTGCATATATATATAATTAATTAATTAAGAACGTGTCCCCCCTACGTGTCGTATCCTACATTTTGGAAAAATTGCATGTCGCGTGTCGCGTGCCATGTTGAAACGAGTATCGCGTGTCGTGTCGAAATGTGTATCATGTGTCGCGTCCGTGCTTCATAGACTGTTAGATAGTGGGCCAACAATGTCAATGTTCTAAAAATCGCTAGGCGCTCCTAGGTCGGCGAGGGGGGGCCTAGCGCCTAGGGGATTAATCGAAGATTAATCGGTTAAACGATTTTTTATTAAAAATATTATTTTAAATAACATAATACTAATAAAATATAATATACCTTTCAAATTAGCATCTCCATCTCAATGTTTTAAAACCAAAAGTTATGATAAGTACAAAATAAATAGTACAATTAAATTTCTACATAAATAAGAATAAGTGAATAACATATAACAATACTAAGTTACTAAATATTAAATAATAAATACTAACAGTATTAAATAATATAAGTTATATAAAAATATAATATTAAATACTAATAGTATTAAATAATATAAGTTATATAATATAATAATATTATTTATATTACTAGTTTAAAAATAAAATAAAATAAATAAAAATAAAAAATCTACAGAAAAAGTAAAAATATGAAAAAGCAAATTAATAATAGTAACCATCGTCCCTTTTAACCTTTTCTTTTCTTTTCTATTTTTTTTTTTACTTTTTATTATAAGTGTTGTCACAAAGCCCTAACCCACTCCCGTCCCTTTCTACGTCTACGCCGCTCAATGCTCTCGCTCCATCCCTCATCACTCCGGTCGTCACTCTCACTCATTCCTCCGGTCGTCACTCTCCCTCATCCCTCCGGTATGTACTCTCCTTCATCCCTCCGGTCGTTACTCTCCCTCATCCCTCCGCCGGTCGTCACTCTCCCTCATCCCTTCGGTATGTACTCTCCTTCATCCTTCCGGTCGTCACTCTCCCTCCATCTCTCCGGTCGTCATTGTCCCTCCATCTCCCTCTACTCTGGTCGTCTCTCTCCCTCCAAGAAATTCTGATCGTCTCTCCAACACCCAAAAATCGGCGCCTAGCCCAAAAATCGGCGCCTAATCGACGCCTAATCACCCTAGCGCCTAAACACAAATGATTAGCCCTAGGCCGGGCGGGGGAGCACCGATTTCCGACTAGTCGCCGCCTAGACGGCGCCTAGGCGCGATTTTTAGAACACTGAACAATGTATATCGTGCTCTTTAACACTCCCCCTCACGTGCGACCCCCACTCGCACCTGGAGACACAAACCAAATCAAAGGTGCACTTTGTGCACAAACAACAACGTGCATACTGCACAAACACAAAGGGGGGAACAAATGCAAGCGGCAGGATTCGAACCAAAAACTGCATATCATGCAGGGGCCAACAATGTATATCATGCTCTTTAACAAACAATAAAAAAATAATCATAAAAAAATATAAACTTACTAGCCAATCCCTTGATGCTTCGTACAAAAGCAACCTCCCCAACTCAGCCATAGCATTCCCTACAAGGTAGTCATTAGAAATAATATCAATATCTGCAGGAAAGGTGATGAAAGGGAAATAATAGCCTATAATGCAGCCAGACAACGTGGCAACCACATAAGAAAGAGATCAAAGAATGAAATCCAAGTCTACCAAGACTGGTGTGGGTGTGGGTGTGGGTGTGTGGAGGGGGAGAGAATAAAAACATATCCCACCCCTTCCCTCCCTTATATGGGGGACTATCCAAACATTTTACAAATCAAGCTCTGGATACATGGGATCCTAAATCTCTCTGCAAAGCCCAATCTTTACATTTTCCTTTAGAATGCAATCAAACCCCTAAAGTTTATCCCCAAAATCAAGTAAACAGGATTGGAAATCCTTACATAAATTTGAAGAAAAATGTAAGCTAACAGTTGGAGCACTTTCCCAAAATTTAATTCTTAATTCAATTTATCCCAAATTTGAGCAAATCTTATAGGAATGGCGGGATGATCTAGTTCAGTTTTTAATCAACATGTATCCCAATATATAAATGGAAGAGGGCGGCCAGCAAACAAAAATCTGAAGCCGGTTCAATGTAATTCATGGTACATTTCGGAAACCAATGCTGAGCTTTGGAATTGGAATTGGAGATGCTCAAAATTGTGGAGGCTAATTTTGCTCCAATTCCAATTCCAAAGCTCAGAATTGGATTCCCAAACACACCATCAATGAATTTACAAATGGTGGAAGGTGAAAGACATGTTCGCACAAAATGTAATACATTCGATTAAATTCACAACCTTGCCCGAAAAAAATTAAATTAAATTCACAACATATACAAATGAATCAATTAAAACTACAAGCTAAAGACAACATATACTAATGAATCAACTAAAACTGCAAGTTGGATACAGAGACAGAACAATTTGTGAAGTGTGAAGAATAATCATACGTGGCAACCCAAGCAAAACACTTACTAAAAATGGGACTAGGAGTTTGCTCATTTCTGAGAACCGAAACCCAGTGCTTTATCAAAGGATGCGGAGGAACAAACACCTGACCAAAAACAAAGACCCCCAATTAAATCAAATTACCAACTAGTTAACCAAACTAATCCTCTCTTTAGTCAATAATTCAAGAGGGACATGTATATCTTACACA
Organism: Lonicera japonica; assembly: GCA_021464415.1. Lineage (NCBI taxonomy): Eukaryota > Viridiplantae > Streptophyta > Magnoliopsida > Dipsacales > Caprifoliaceae > Lonicera > Lonicera japonica. The sequence continues at coordinate 72,132,261 of CM038465.1, forward strand.
AAAGACTAGCACATCTAATGCGACCACATGTACTGGTTCCAATGTGGGGCCCATATCAAAATCTAAAATAACCAATGAGTAATCGTCAAATTGATATATCACTTTTTTGTGTGAGATAAATATGCAACGCTGTGTTTGAAAGAAAGCATGGAATTTGGGTGAAAAATGTTTAAATTCTAGGCAAAAGCATTTAAAAGTGTTCGATTGCTTTATTTTCTAGGTGGAAAACATATATTTTTTCCTTGCAATGATGACATATTTTCCAACTTCTGCGTTTCGATTTTTTGGTTTTGAGTCATTTTCCACCTTACCTAAACTTTATTTTCTTTGGGGCAGGCTAACAAAATAAGTTCTTACTTTCATGCATCATCCACTTGTACCATTAAACTAGGTGGAATTAGAATTGCCAAAAAAAATAAGGCAACCAAGCGCCAACAAAAGATGCAAAAGTACACATTTTTCCACTTTCCGAGTTTTCCATGGAAAACTTTGTCAATCAAACACACACCAAGTAGCATAGAAGGACTCGTATTTCCTTTAATTTCCTTCTACCACAGTTTCTCAGCAACCAAACAGAGAGTACTGAAGACAAAAGATAAGATTTTACCAGCATTCTATCTTGAGAGGTGGGATTCTTCTCCGCCGTCGCCATTGCGGAGACTCTGCGACGGCAACTATTGAGGTACGAAATCTACGTATAAAGCGGGACGTTTTAAAGTGAGAATGTTAGGGTTTTGGGGATTGTACTTTTACATGTATGTGTATATATATATATATAGAGAGAGAGAGAGAGAGTGTGTGCTACCTTTTGGGAATGTGATGATGATGATGAGGAGGAGGAGGAGGAGGAAAGAAGAAGATTGGGTGCGATGAGGTGTAGTTGTCGGTAATTTGAAGCCGAGAAAATCGGCGGATCGGAAGGGTACCGATGGAAGAATGGGGAATTAATAGAGCATGCCATTTTTTATTGCATGAGCAACAATATAAAAGAGCACAAATTTGAAAGAGAGACACAAGGAAAGATTGAAAAGCCAGGGGTTTCGTAACCAAAAAAAAAAAAAAGTTAGGGTTTTAGCTGATTGGGTCCTGAATTGGGTTTTATTCGGGGAAGGGAAAGTGAAATACTTACCTGGAAATTCTATTTACAACATTTTTCAAACTACTACAAAACTAAAATGGTAAATACCATTGATGGCGTCAAATTCTATCAATGGCCACTAAACTTTATTTAGTTCTAATCGAATCATTAAATTTTTAAAAAGTGTCGCCGGTGGCCACTCTGTCAAATATCTCCGTTAGCTTTTTATGAAAACTATCTCATGTGATATGAAAGGGGCATTTTAGTCTTTTCCTTTTATTTTTTCTTTTCCTCCTCTTTTTTTCAAACCCAGTAACTAACTAGGTGGAGCACCATGGCCACCACCATAGACAAGAGAAAAGAACCACATATGTCTACAAAATTTGGAATGGAGTGTGAAGAAAGCATATAGACCAACTGGACCAACAACATTAATTTACATTTTTACAATAGCATATAGACCTCGCCTAAGCTCAGATTAATCCATTTGAGCTTGAGCTCACCCCTTCCGAGTTTCGCTCACTCGTCGCAACCTCCATCTTCGACATCTCCTCCCGTCGTAGCTTACCTTTAATTCGAAGAAGAAGAAGAAAGGGGAACAAATTTGGAGGAAGAAGAATAAGAAGAAGAAATTCGAAGAAATTCGAAGAAGGAGGAGAAGGAAGAAGAAGAAAAAGAAGAAAAGGGAAGAAATTCGGAGGAGAAGAAGAAGAAGAAAAGGAAAAGGGAAATATATTTTTCTGACATTATCTTTGATCAATCGAGTATATATATGTATGTGTATTATACGCAAATTGATTATTGATAAGAGATTTACCCCATTGGACCTACATGCGAGCACGGGAGAGAGGCATAGAGAGAGGGGAAAAGGGAAGAAATTCGGAGGAAGAATAAAGGGGAAGAAGAAGGAGGAAAGAATAAAAGAAAAGAAAAAGAAAATAGACTAAAATGCCCCTTTCATATCACATGATAATCACATGAGATAGTTTCCATAAAAAACGAACGGAGATATTTGACGGAATAATCACATGCAGCACTTTTTAAAAGTTTAATAATCCGATTAGAACTAAATAAAGTTCAGTGACCATTGATAGTACTTACTCAAACTAAAATACAATTATTCTACTATGCACTCTTAAGCTTTTTTTTTCTCCCCTCTCACTCAAACCCATATACAAAGTAAAGAATAAAACCCCAAATCAAATTTTATGTACATTTTAGAGTAAAAATATCCATTTTTTATATGTTTTACATTATTCAAAAACCGAAAGTAGAAGAAGGGTATGATTTTATGAATGTGTGATCATTTTTCTTCACTCAACTACACAATATTAATTAAATTATGAGCTATTTATTTTTGTACAATGCTAATAGGGTATTGAAAAATTTGCTCAGGCCCAACTCTGTCCATGAAATAAAAATAATAACATATAAATAAAACATAGTATCAAGTGTAAAATTTAATTAATAATTACAAAAATTTGTCGCCTTGAATATTTTTTAGAGTATAGGTGGCCAAGCAGACTCTTAATTAGATATATAAGATAGTGATATATTGTTACTAAGTTTTTAGAATTGGTAGATTAATTTAAATTTGATTTATTATAATATTAAAAGCAATCAAGCAAAATTGAGTTTAATATACATACCTTCACAGTGAACTTTGTAACGAAATTCTAATTCAAGTTAAAAGTTTTGTAATTTTTATATGATCTATTAAATAACCTCCTTGGGGAGTTTGTTATGAAGTTATATAATTCTAAATTGTTTAATTATTTTATCCAATAAAGTAGAATTTGAATTTATTTGGAAAAATGATACTAATGTAAAAATATACAGAGTTAAACACTTATACTATTTTATTTAATGCAAATCTAGTTTAAAATTTTTATTTAATTATTTTAGTTAAATAAAATAATTGTTTGAATTTATTTGAAATATAAACACTAATATAAAAATATATGGAGTTATACTATTTTATTTAATGTAAATTTTAAAATCTTTTATTATTTGTCGACACAAAAAAAGGGGGAAAACCAATTAGGGTGTTTTTGTCGCATGTGATTAGAGGTAGGATTGGATCAATTAATTATATCCAGTGTTTATTATCAGAAATGATAGGATTAGTGTATCATATCATATGTTTGGTGCAAGAGTCGATAGAATATCTTTATTTTATACCGTGTTTGGTGCAATGCGGAATAAGATTGCACTCGGGATTAATTATCATTTTATCCTATTAGAACTAAAAAAAATTATACCAACCCCCAAGTTACCGGATAACAAAATGAATATAAAAATATATTTTTTATTAATTTATTTTTATTTTGATATTTTTCTTTACGCCTTTAGATAATTAAATTATTTAATAAAAAAATTTGACTACCCAAAATTACAATAACTCAACTAATAAAATTCATTTCTCATATAATATAGTATTTTTTTTCTTTTATTAAATGAAGGTACTTATAAGAAACTTTAGTTTTACAAAAAAGTAAAATTTACATTAGAATTTGAAACTGTACCTAATGCCTAATTCGTAAATATTGTATATAATGTATAACATTTTTTATGAAGCTTATTTATTAATTGGATAATCGCATTAGCAAAAAAAAGGCAAAATTTGTAGACAAGAATTAAAATTGCATGTATTTTTAAAGTAAATGACTTGTAATTCAGGATTCCATTAAGGGCTCGTTTGGTTGGAGTTTTAGGAATGGAATTGGCATTCTAGATGCCAGGAAACCTTTATTCCTGGCATCCTTTATTGGATTCCATTAATGCTCGTTTGGTTGGAGTTTTAGGAATGAACTTGGCAAATTATTTTTTGTAATTTTCTGGATTTTTTTTTCATTTACTGGGAAATTTTTTTTTTTTTCATTTTCAGGGGAAAAATAATTTTTTTCATTTTTTGGGAAAAAAATCTTTTTTTTTCATTTTCTGGAAAAAAAAATTTCACTTTCTGGGGAAAAAATAAATTTTTTAATTTTCTGGGAAAAACATATTTTTTTTCATTTTCTGGGAAAAAATAATTTTTTTCACTTTCTGGGGAAAAAATAATATTTTTAATTTTCTGGGAAATTTGTTTTTTTTTCATTTTATGGGAAAAAATATTTTTTTTCATTTTCTGGAAAAAATTAATTTTTTTCACTTTCTGGGGGAAAAATAATATTTTTAATTTTCTGGGATTTTTTTTTTTCATTTTCTGGAAAAAAAAACAGTTTTTGGACAAAAAAAAGGATTCCTCAAATTTGGAATCCAAGATTCCTCCCAATTTATAAGGGAATAGATTTTGGCAAAATGAGGGAATTTAGGATTCCTAGGAATCCTAAATTCCTAGCTAAAACTCCAACTAAACAAAATAATCCTTATGGAATGGAATTTAGGATTCCAGGAATCCTGAAAAACTCCAACCAAACGAGCCCTAAATGCAAAGTTTATTAAATTTTTATCCGACTAGTTCTTATCATGTCCGATCTAGCTTAATCCTTATCCGATTGATTCATTTTCTATTTTATCCCACATAATTTTTATACGGCTAATTCTGACTCTTATCCTATCCGATCCTAACTTCTTATCCAGCGCGCTAAACGTATCTTTAAGTTATTCGTATTTATATATATAATATAAATATGTATATACTTAGGGGTGTTCACGGGTCGGTCAACCGACTCGTTGACCGACTTTTTGGACCGAATCGACTACTTCAGTCCTTTATTTTTTTGGACCGAACCGGACCGAAAATGTATATAAGGCCGGACCGAACCGAAGCAGTGTTTATTGGGTCGGTTTCGGTCGGTACATCGGTCTGGGCCTGATATATGGGCATGTTACAAAATAAAGTTAGGCCTAAAATAATAAAAGATGTCTTAACAAAAAAATGGCTAACTTTTGCAAAAAAAAAATTAATACACAACAACAAAAATACACAGCCTATTACACAGCCTTACAAATATAAATAATATTAGCAAATATACATATTTTTTAAAAATATACAAATACTCCGTTCAGTTCGGTTCGGTTCGGTTCGGTTCGATTTTATAGGGTTTTTTAACCTATAAGACCGAGGACCAAAAAATAGTAGACCGAACCAACTCACAATATATATAGAAAAACAAAAAAAGCCTACGGTCTGGTCCGATTCGATTTTTACACATCGCTATATATACTCACTATAATACAAAATAAATGATTCATATGTCCATTATCCACAAAAAAATTGAAAGAAATTTTCACATAAATATAAATTGTCCCCGCACCTTTTAGAACACACTGCTTATAATACTTAAACGAGTGGGGAAACGAATTATGGTCCCCACCTCACAGAGAATCCAGTTAGCCGTAAAATCGTATATATATATATTAATCATGTTCTTTTTAATCTCACTTTTCTTTTTAAAGTGTCTCGAATGAATAATTTTATTTTAATTTTAAGACATAACAATATTTTTATAATTATACAATAAAAATTAAGTCATATTTTTTTATCGTGGATTAAGTTACAATTAATTTTAAAAGAGAATATTAAAGTTAACGATTATTAACTTTGAAAGGAAAGAACATAAAAATTGGTGTATATTGATCGGTGGATGCAGTAAAAGTATAGGGTTTATCATAATTATTTTATTATTATTTTATTATATTCACCAATCAAATATAAGGGCTATCATGAACCTCTTTAAAAGATGGTCAACAAAGTTTTACTCATGTTTGAAAAGAAAGATATAATTAATGATTTTAAAATGGAAAGAGCTTAGTATTGTAATCCTCGAAAAAAGGGACCGAACTTAGTATTTGGTACATACAATATGTATTTTTCAAAGATGAGGGGAGTCCCTTAGGGGACATCTTATAAAAAAGAGAAGAGGGGAAGAAAGATTGAAACATTGAAATAAGGATATATAACCCATATGGTCAAAGGCATGTCTTGTTTACTACTGAATTTTTGTAAGGGGTTGATTAATTTAATAGGAGATTTCGTATTTGAATTTCTCAATTCTTTTGAGCCAACAAGATAGTCAATTCTGCAATCGGTATGAATTATGCATCCAATATAATCTAAGCGACAACTTAAGGGAAGACAACAAAAATGAAATGAAATAGGGATCAATTAAAAAATATAAAAGACAAAATAAATTAAGGATGGCGATGCATGGTTCAAACCCCGTTTGTGTCAGTTTGACAAAGCAGGATTCAAACTCAGTTAGCAGTTTTAATGGGATAATTGATTAATTCCACATGAGTTGATGATGCAGGTATGGCGAATCCCGAACGATAGCAAATATTCAAAAAAGAGCTCAATATTGGTAGGATGGTGATGCAGTTAGGGTGAAACCATAGAAAAAGCCAATTTTTGGATAACTACTCGATAGTAGCGGAGATACAACTTCAAACTCCGTTAAGACTTTCAAATATCTTTGAAAAATGGTTTGATTGGTATCCCATTTATAAAGTCCATTACAATTTTTTAATAATATTTCCATCATAATACTTGAATACAATTTTTATTTTTTTATTTAAAATAATTAAAATAAGAAAAACGTGCTTTTGATACCCCTCACGACCTCACCTAATCGTCACTCCTAAACCGCCTGAATAAGTTTAAAGATAGTTCACATAGACCTGGCCCCTATATTTTGGCAGAATTTCATCCATTTCCTCCACATTTTCCAAAATGTTTTAGGCCTCTCCCGTGTTTTAATAATTTTCACAATCATTTGTTACTCAAACAAAATATTTATTCAATCTTCCAATGACTAGTTAATAAATTTATTTCATTATTCAATATTATGGTGTTTCATCATGTGCGGTAAAGTAGGCTTAGTAGTAAGCACCCCCCTGATCCTATGGGATATTCAGGTTCAAATCACACTTGTGGCAATTTGCAGCATTCCTTCCCCATAGGATAGATTAGTGCATCAAATTTATGTGTTAATAAAAAAAAGAAAAAAAAGTGTTTCATCCTTACAACTTATTTGGTATGTATACTTATTTCCAATGCATATGTTTTTAGTTAATTTTGTTAATATGGAACAGCATTATAGTTGCTTTATCATAAAAAAAAAAGGTAAATGAAGCAATCACCCTCCCACGCCAAGGTGAATCATTTCTATTTTATTAGATTTACTTTTTAATATTAGGTATAATTTTATTTCTTGGTTGCTTGCATAATATTAGTTGTATTTCTTGATTAGTTGTATAATATTAGTTCTATTCTGAATTAGTTGTATAATATTAAGTGTATTTCTTGATTAATTGTATAATATTAGTTGGTTTAGGTTTAAATCGTTAATTTTAATTTTAATTTGTCATTTTACCCTAGATAGGAAGAAAGTTAATTAATTATTTTTTGTATTATACTGGAAACATTGTTAATTAATTTATGAACACCCCAATCTACGACTCCTGTGTGAATCTGGTTTTTTAGACAAAACAAGCATTATGCATTGAGTTTTAAATCAACATGCATATAGAAGACTATTAGGAAATACCTGACTTCGGCTTGAGGATTCAACATCCCCAAACCCATTGAGAATCTACCATGACTGATGTTGCCACTTCACTTACTAGGACGGAGCAGCGCCTCGTTAGAAACCAAGAGTTACAATTATTTCTTAAAACCAAATTCTATAGTAAAATTGTGTTTTTTTCGGTCTTCCGGGAAAATTTCTAAGCGCCAGCCGCAACACCCTACCGCGCGATTGGCTGCTAGCAGCAGGCCCTGCGGCTACCCCATTTTGAAGAGTTTTTTGGCAAAAAATTCTCTATAAATAGAACCCTTGGGGTCTCAATTTTGGACATTAACACTCAAGTGAGTTTTGGAAAGGAGAAACTCTATCGAGATCATTAGATTCTCTTTTAGAGAGAAAAGTCAGAGAAAGAAAATTATAGAAAGAAAGCTTTAGAGAAAGAAAGAAGCAAGCAAGCAGTCTCCATTCTTCTTCAAGCGCATCAGTTACGTCTTTCTACAACTCTTATAGTTTTAATTATCAATTTAAATATAAGTTTTAATCTTGAAAATTAGATAACTTGCAAAGAAGTTCACTACTTTCAAAACAAGTCATTTCTAAATTTTACAAGAAAACTAAAACCCATTTTGACACGTTTTCAAAACAAAATAAAATATGAAAACAGTTTTCAAACAAATGGAACTACGAAACTCTGATTTCATTCTATGAATGAATACATAGGCGCTCATAAAGCTCGAGTTTGATTTCAAAATAATGTTTTAAACTGAATTTATTCGGAAAAGAAGTCTTTAAAAGCAATTCAAACTATTTATAAGATATCTAAACTATGAATTAAATGCATGATCCATTAAGAGACCGAATGAGCGAATTAGGTGCCTAACACCTTCCTAATTTGTAACGTAGTTCCCGAACCCTATCAAAACAAATTATCAATAAATCTCTGGTTTCAAACGTATGAAAGATAGTTCTATTTCGGATTGTCTTTCATACAATCTTTTGTTTATTTTCTTGTAAAACAAACTAGCGACTCTAAAAACACATTTTTCCTCAAAACGAAACAAAAAAAAACAATAAGAAACCAAAAAAGAAGGGTCGAAAGAGGCCCGGATTCTCACATAATTAATGATTGTTTAGTGACATACATTGAATAAAATATTTTCAATAATATTAAAAATGAGGACATGTTACAATATTTTCAAAATATAAAACTCCTTAAATTTTATTGTAATTTATAGACATTAAGTATTTGAGACTTTTAGACTCCGTTTGATTACAAAGTGAAAAAAGAAAATAAATTTAGTTAGTGTTGGTGAAAAGATGTAAAATAAGTAAGTGATAAGGGTGATATCCTCTTGATTTTTAAGTTTTTCCATGAAGATATTTTCTTTACTTAGTAGTGTGGGAAAATTTTCCACAAAAAATATAGAAGGATTGATGATATTTGATGGTCGGATTTCAACCCTAGAGGAGGGTGAATAGGGTTTAAAAACTTTAATGCGGAATTAAAATTTTTTCTAACAATGTTTAAGTAAAACAAATTTATTAAACCAATATATCAAGGAATGCAAGCACATAAACAATTAAACAAGCAATCCCAAGAGTAATCAATTAAGCAATAACAAAACAATCAATAATAAAGAGATTGAGTAAGAAAGATTTAACCGATTGAAGTCCAAGACTTTTTGTCCACATGGTTTTGGTTTACCAAACCATAATCCGCGCTCGGTTAGTTACCCGAGAATTTTCACTAAAATCAACCTCCTTCCGGGTGAAGATCAAGCATCTACAAGTGTTGTCTCACACACTCTACAAGTATTGTTATACCACAATACTCTAACAAAATACCCTCTTTCTAACCTTGTGAAATTTACCTTTCACAAAAACTAAACAATAATTTACCTTCTTGTTTTTCCTATGAGATTTACCTCTCACAATAAATTCTAATTGTTTGATGATTCACACCAATTTACAATAACTCTATAAAGTGTATAAAGAATACAATTTAAAGCTCACACTAGAGTTATTCTTTTTGATCAAGATGATATGACTCAATAAGAATGATTGATCAAAAATAATTTCTTGAATCTTTTAATGATGAAGATATATGAGGAATAGAGTATATTAATGATTCAAAGTGATCAAAACGTGTCTTAGATAGTGTATATATAGTTCCAAAAGTGATATAACCGTTTGTGAGGTTTGGTAGAAGTTTGGTACCAAAAATGGTAAAAAATCAGAAATTCAACGGCTATATTCTGGGCCATCAGTCGACTGAGTAAAGCTCCTTAGTCGATTGAGTGAGCCTTAGTCGACTGAGCAAAGCTCCTTAGTCGACTGATGGACCTGACTGTCCAACGGGCCAAAAGGCCAAAAATGCCAATTTTTTGCACTTTTGCATTTAAGCTCCGAAATCAATTCTAATACTTTGGGTACCTTAAAAATAAGTTTCTAAGACACTTATTTGCGGAAAAACTCAAAATATGATCATTTGAATTTAATATGAACCGGTTTTTATAATAATGATGTTTTGAAAGAAATTTTAATTCAAACTGATTTTGATCAATCTAAGAATGTTATTTCAATATGTATGAGCTATATAAATAATCAAATAAGAAACTTTACATTAATCCTAAGCAAACACTCAATTACCGAATAGGTGAGTATTCGAATGCTTTGATTTGTTTTTTCAAATTGATTATTCACTTGAAGCTTTTTCCTTGAAGCTTTGGCATATGATCCTTGATCTTTTGTGCTTCATGAAATGCATTGCTAGCATGTGTGTGATAATAATGATCTATTGCTAGTCCAATGCTTTGTTGACTTGATCGGATATTGATTGAATGATCATTGTCAGACTTCCTTTGAGCAATCATGCTATTCTTGATTTTCCAAATAAGAAAGCTACAATCTTAAATCAAGAACATGTTAAATTACACATGATTGATTTATTGTTATTATCAAAATAAGATTAAGACCTTTAGGTCAACAATATCTACTCATAAAATGAATAACATCTTTCACCTTATTTTTTATCTATTCAAACATACAAACTAAATTTATTTTCCTTCTCCATCTTTGCAATCAAACGAAGCCTTAATTTTATATGTCAAATGTTATTATTAATGTTATAATGCTTGCAATTAAATTTTGGGAAAATGACCAATAAGTACATCCTTTAGCTCACCTATACCCATTAACTCTTAACAGGCTAAAATTTGACCACTACTACAAGAGATTGCCCATTCTTTTTCTTATTAATACAATTTTAAAATACCATTTCAATTTTACCCTCATACTTAAACATAGGTAAAAATGATCTTAATTTGAATTGCCATTCTTGTTCAGCACGATTGAGAAATTTTCGAACTGCAGCGGATTTTAAAATATGAACAAGATAGAGGGTGTCGTTCACGATCATCTCCATTGATTTTCATAAATTTTCATTATTCACAAACTTTCATTCTTCATTTCCAATCTCCATCGCCGTGGTCGATGCCAATGTTCCTTGCGCTGGCACTACTGATAGAGAATAGAGAGTAAGTGGAGGAGAGATAGATATATAAAGTGGAGATTTGGTAATGGAAAATAAGAGGGGATGTTTTAGAGAGATAAAGTGGATATGAGATAGATGATGTCTAGAGCATCATCTTTATTACGAACATTTAGATTTGTGAGACGAATGATAATCGAGTTTCATCTTTATCTCGATTTGATTTTTTATATCATTTTTTTCATTGTTTTTGCGTTTTATTGTAATTCGGATTATTGCTCCCAGTAATCCAACAACATAGCGAATATGAAGAAGAATGTATGTTATACTTTTATTTTTTTTGACATTGTTTTTGCATTTTATTGTAATTCGAATTACTGCCCCAAGTAATCCAATAATAGAGCAAATATGAAAAAAAAAATTATGTTCTACTTTTATTTTTTTTGACATTGAGTAGGTTGACATTGGTAGTTTTACAAAATATTGGACGGTAATCAATATTACTACCCCCTGATAATCAGGATTATTGCCCCCAGTAATCCCAACAATAGAGTGAATATGAAGAAGCATATAAATTCAACTGTTGTTTTTTTTGGCATTTGAGTATGTGTACATGGGTAGTTTTACGAATTACAAGGAAGTAATTCCTAGTAATCTAACAACATAGTGAAGATGAAGAATAATGTATATTTTACTGTTATTTTTTGACATTGAATAGGTCTACATTGGTAGTTTTTTGAATTACTAGGGGGCAGTAATCTCAGTAATCCAATAAAATAGTGAAAATGAAGAAGAACGGATGTTTTACTGTTATTTTTTTGACATTAAGTGGGTTTACATTGGTAGTTTTGTAAATTACTTAGCAGTAATTTCCAGTAATCCAGCAACAAAGTGAAGATAAAGAAGAATTTATGTTTTACTGTTATTTTTTTAGGCATTGAATATGTTTATATTAGTAGTTTTATGAATTATTGGGCAGTAATCCGAATTACTGCCCCAAGTAATTCAACAACAGAGAGAAGATGAAGAAGAATGAATATCCTACTTTTATTTTTTTTGGCATTGAGTAGATTTACATTGGTAGTTTTGCGAATTATTGAGTGGTAATCAGGATTACTTCCTCCAGTTATCCAACAACAAAGTGAAGATGAAGAAGAATATAAGTTATATTGTTATTTTTTTTGGCATTTGAGTATGTGTACATAGGTAGTTTTGCGAATTGCTGGGCAGTAATTCATAGTAATCCAACAACAGAGTGAATGTAAAGAAAAATGGATATTCTACTAATATTTTTTTGGACATTGAATAGGTTTACATCGGTAGTTTTACGAATTACTGAGGCAGTAATCCGGATTACTGCCCCCAATAATCCAACGACATAGTGAAGATGTAGAAGAATGGATGTTCTACTATTATTTTTTTAGGCATTGAATAAGTTTACATTGGTAGTTTTACGAATTACTAGACTGTAATCCGAATTACTGCCCCAAGTAATTCAACAACAAAGTGAAGATAAAGAAGAATAGATGTTCTACTTTTATTTTTATTTTTGGCATTAAGGAGGTTTACATTGGTACTTTTGCGAATTATTTGACAGTAATAAGGATTACTGCCCTCTGTAATCCAACAACAGAGTAAAAATGAAGAAAAATAGATGTTATACTGTTATATTTTTCAGCATCGAGTAAGTGTACATCGGTAAGTTTGCGAATTACTGGGCGATAATTCCCAATAATTCAACAACAAAATGAAGATGAAAAAGAATTGATGTTCTACTATTTTTTTTGGGCATTGAATATGTTTACATTGGTAGTTTTACGAATTACTGGGGGCAGTAATCCATATTACTTCCCCTAGTAATCCAACAACAGAGTGAAGATGAACAAGAATGGATGTTCTATTGTTATTTTTTTGGGCATTGAGTAAGTTTACATTGATAGTTTTGCGAATTACTCAATGGTAATCTTAATGCCCCTAGTAATCCAACAACAGAGTGAAAATAAAGAAGAATGGATGTTCTATTGTTGTTGTTTCTTGCATTGAGTAAGTTTACATTAGTAGTTTTGCGAATGATTGTGCGATAATTTTCAGTAATCCAAATACAGAGTGAAGATGAAGAAAAATCGGGCTGCACCTTTATCTCGGTTTGATTCGTTGCTTTGGTGATTTTCGATTTGGATCTTCGCATTTTTCGTAATTTTCGAATCTTCTAACTTCAATTCTGATCATCACGAGTTTATTTTGTGTCATGTATGATAATCGAACTTTATCTTCATCTCAGTTTAATTTTCACAAACTTTCATTCTTAATCTCTAGGGCCGGCTTGTGGGAAAATGAGGTCCTAAGCGAAATTTAATATTCACGAAAATTGGGGGCCCGTATCATTGTCTTCTTTTTCAACAAAACAATCTTAAAATCATAATATTTATATATTTGAAACAAAAAACTCCAAAAACTAGAACCAATCAATTACCAAATTAAAAAAATTATAAATAAATAATAATAATAATGAAGACAACAATTAACATAATATTGATAGATAAATCTTCGAGTTTGTAACAAAAATATACAAAACCATCAAAGTACTATCTAATAACCTATTATTCGTACAATAAATACACTTAATATTGTACGACTAATCAAGAATAAAACTAATATTTAACAACTAAAGTGTAAAAAACTAAATCTAACAATATAAAATTAGGGCTAAATAATCATATATTCTAAAGTGTAATTTTATATACTTTAATACTTGTGCTAGTCTTCAAGAAATATCATAAATTATTAAGTCAATATTATCTTAAATAATCATAAATCAAGAAATATGGAATAAAATCAATAAAAATTCAACAAATCAATATCATGCTAATTGCTAAATAATCAATAATCAAAAAATATGGAAGCAATGGAAAAGAGAAAACGAAAAATCAAGAAATTGGGGCTTAAGAATCTTAACCTTGGTTGGTGAGTTGATGCCCTTTCGGAGGCTTGGAGCTCGCAGGCTTCCAATGGAGCTAAGGAGGAGGGGAAAAACGGAGCTGATGAGGTGGAGAGGAGCTGGGGTGGAGTTGGAGAGGAGAGAGAGAGAGAGAGAGAAAAAAAAAGGGAAAAACGGAAAAAAAAAAAAAAAAAAGGAGAGAAAGAGGAGAAAGGCGCAGCAATGGAAAAGAGAAAGGAAAATGAGGGGAAGCCGTAAGTGAAGAGGAAAAAAAAGAGAAACAACTCTGAAAATTTTAAGTTTTAAGTGATAAAAATTAAGTGGCCACTTAATTTTTTAGGTTACTGAACAACTTCTTGTACCACTTAAATCTGAAAATTTTAAGTTTTCAATTTTAAGTGGTAAATTAAGTAGCAAGTGAACAACACCTCAATATCTCTCTCCTCAATTTAATTTATCCTATTTTTCAAAATGCCCCTCAACTTTGCTTCCTTACAATTAGATACCTGAATTTTTTTATTTTTTTTTTGGTGCCCTCTCTCCATGTGGGGCCCTAGGCATTTGCCTTGGTTGCCTCCCCATGGAGCCGGCTCTGTTCATCTCCATTCTCTATTACCGTGGTTGAGCCGCTACTCCGACGCTACTAGTGGAGGAATGAGAGAGTAAGTGAAGGAGAGAAAGATAAAGTGAAAATCTTGTAACGGGGAGAGATCGAAAGTTTTAGAGAGAGAAAGCGGATCTACGAGAAAAAGTGGAGATCTAATAATGGGAGGGAGAAAGTAGTTTTTGCTAGGAGTTCAAAATATGAGTTAGTGGTCATTTTTTGGTTTGGTGGGAATTTATGGACAATATTTATCTTTAAGTGTACTTATAGATCAATACTCCTTAAATTTTATAACTTAAAATATATTTTTATATATTTTAAAATTCCACTACACCAATTCGCCAAATTTGTAACACACAACTTTTTTGCTTTGTAACGGACTTAATCCATTAAATAGCATTAACATGTTTAGTCCATTACAAATGTGAAATATCCGTTACTTATATATCAAATATTATTATGTATCCCATTTAATTAAATAACAAATAGGGAAAAAAGGGATTTAACGGATAATCCGTTACCCAGGTTATTTTTATTTGCCGCTGTTTTTTTCATTATGCCCCGCTTAAAGGAAAAAAGAAAAAAAAAATCCACAAAATACTCTCTCACAAAACACCCTTCTTACACTAGCCGTAATTTCTCACAGCCATTCTTCCATTCCTCCGCTCATCACCATCGTTCCTCACAGCCGCACATCTCACAGTCCACTCATAGTCGTTCCTCCATTCCTCAGCTCATCACCATCGTTCCTCATAGCCGCACATCTCACAGTCCACTCATAGTCGTTCCTCCATTCTTCTGCTCATCATAATCACCCCTTATGCCACCGCTTCTCCTCTCGCTGTTCCTCAACAGGTCTCTCTCTTTCTAGATATATATGTATATATATATCTGCATACACACATAAATATTTTGTGCATTTTCTCATTTTCGGTTTTTTACTCCATTCTCTGTTATTGATTTTTAGATATATTGAATCTAAGTTAATTTAATGGACTGGTTTTCGGAATTGAATCTAGGTTATTTTTATTGTTTTTGCGTCTCCTTCTTCTTGTCATTTATTTTTGTTAGATTTGTACTACCTTAGTTGAAGACTAGTAATGGCATAAAGGTGTTTGTTTATGGACAATATTTATCTTTAAGTGTACTTATAGATCAATACTCCTTAAATTTTATAACTTAAAATATATTTTTATATATTTTAAAATTCGTCGCTGTTAACTAAAGTCCTTGATCTACCACTAATTGTTGACCAAGGTGCAAATGACATTATGTCATCAAAATATGTCCCCAAAAATTATATCAGCAAAGAAGCTTCTAAAAGATCATGCCTGGCTTTCTCCTTTGCACTATCGAGTAGTATCTGCTTAAGAGCATCTTCAACAATGCTCTTTATTTTAGAGAGCATAATCTCTAAAATAGAGAGTAATTTTTGAAATAGATAACTCAACTTAATGACCAACTCCAACAACACTCTTTACTTGTAATAGTTTACTAATTTTTTATCTTTTTATCTTTTTCAATAAAATTTTTTAGAAGAGCAAAATTAAATGAGAAAAAATAAGAACCACAAATATATTATTAATTTATTAAGTAGAGAGTCAAAGAGGCTAGCTAAATTTGGAGAGCCAAATGAAGCTCTCTATTTTTATTAGCTATTATGACTAATCTATTGGAGCATTAATTTAACCATTTCACTCTTTATAATAGAGAGTATGAGGACAATAGAGAGTTTATTGGAGATGCTCTAACATGCCCTCTAGAATTGGTTCGCTACTAATTTTCTGAAAAAAAAAAGAGTAATATTAAAGGCGAGTAACTTGTTGATCTATACAAATACAAATGCAAATAATTGCTAATAAAAAACCAAAAATTATTGCTTCGTTGCAACATCCCTCGCCCAAATTTAGTATCCACAATACCAAAAATTTATTACAACATTGTATATATATATAGTGGATACTAAATTACGTGAATCAATTAACCAACACTTTAGAACGATATATCAAGATCCTTATATTTATTATACCAATTATTTCCTAATTTGTATTTGCGTTCATCTTTACTAGATTTATTGAGCAACATCAATTTTTTCTAAAAAATTATGATTTAAAAAAAAAAATTTGCTTACAAAACTTTCATTGCAATTTACAAGTTTCACTGCGAACTTGAAATGAAATATACAAATTTAAATGCAGATTGCAAGAAAAAATTATGTAAAAGATTTAAAAAATCCAGTACACGTCAAACATTAGAAGTTGAATATAAGTTTGCAAAAAATATTGCATTGAAATTTAAACGTTTAACTACAAAGTTTGCAACAAAATTTGTTGTCATAATCATAAGATTTCATTGCATATTTAGAAAATTAATATATATATATTATCACTAAAGAAGCAAGAATTTTTTGAAAATTTGAATAATTTAGATTTTTTTTAGTTAAAAACGTTCAATGGATTATTTGTATAGATGTTCAAAAAAAATAATTGTGTGTAGTATTTCATCGAAGTTTTTTTTTTGCTTTATTTAAATAAGATCGACTAACGAACGTTACCCTATTAGATTTTTGACTTTCAAAACTAAAAATAATGCTAAAGGGTTTTCGTTCATAACAATATTAAGTTGGAAAGAAATATTTTTTGGTTAAAAAAGGTTGTATGATATCATTCTCATCTAAACATGCTTACTAAGAATTATTACAGAATGACCCAACTGCATGATAAGAATATATTTTTTTCTTTTCAACTTTTATGGTAATTTTATTTTCAGTAAATATCATTGTAGAAGTTAATAGAAAAGGGCATAATGGTCATTTTGTCATAAAAAAGAGGTCTTTTGACATTTTGGAAAAACCCAAACATGGAATATATGTTTAGCTTTTTATCAAAAGACAGGAGGTTGAAATGGAATTTACCCATAATTAATAAATTGCCCTTGCTTTTTTTTATTTAATAGTGTTGCGTAGTATGCTAGAGTAAATTAACTACAAATTGCTTAAGTCAACAATGTAGAACAAGTCATGGCTAAATGTGACTTGACAAGTCGTCTCCAGGTTAGAGCTAACAAATTCATCTCTCATGCATTTCGCCCATCCTTTCATATATATATATTTGTAGAAACGCAAACACAATTAACAAATTAAAATGGCTTTAATGCCAATTAATGATAACATAGAGCACTTCCTCCATCCAAATCATGCATTTACTATCACAAATTGATACTAACTTAACACAAGGTTTATATGTGATGAGTGCAAGAATCTGGGAATAGCTCGGTAAGTGATATCAATGCAGAAATGGGTGTGATTTCTGAAAGAGATATGTCCTAGGACTATTCATATATTATGATTTGTACTTGGATATCTTATGTTTATTGTCATAAATAAAGTTTATTTTATTTTACTTTATATTCTCTTGTAAATAATATTTATTAATACTAGTTCATCAAGTACGTGACTAGATTGTGGGATGCTAGTATTGTTATAATAATATTGTTTAGATGTCCCTGATCATGTGTCAATAACCTAGGATCACATTGATACAATGATTAGAGTATGAGTCAGCTGATGGCTATGTTCCACAAGTCATGGATATGGAGACATCAAGCTGAACATACTGATACTTGTTAGGGAACAAAGTATCGGACCGACCCGCTTTGGGGACACTGCGAGGAGTGTTACATAATGTCATCAGTGATGTTCCCCATTTGTGATATCGTATTATCCTCAGACCTGAGATCGCCATGGTTACCAACATAGGGATTAGCATGTCAGGCATTATCAAACGTTGCTCTTGATCAAGTAATTATAAAGATGATGACCGAGCATACTATGAACTATGTAGAGGTATGTGGTTGATCAAGATGGGATTTGTCACTCTCATATATTGAGAGAGATATCGTAGGGCCCCTTGATAAGTGTAATTAAGATTTGCATGGCCATGCACAAATGAGATGTCATTTGTTTTAGATTAATTAGACTTAGAGATCAAGAAATAAAGATTGAACTATACAAGAATGACACTTGCCTAGTCTTGTGTTCAATCTAGATATCGATTGACAAAAGGAGTTAATATGTGAAATATCAATTTAAGGTTGTGTCGTTTTTGACCTTTATACCCTTTGGATAGTAGTAATGTTTTACTAGAGACCGCTTACTATTCGTATAATAAAACGGGCTTTTAATTATACTGCCAAAGAGTGTAAAACCTACAGGGTCGCACACCAAAACGAGTTGGATCAAAACGAATTAAAACGGGCCAAGTTGGACTTGGGCCCAGTTCGTTTGTTACTTAGGGTTCTCACTAGGGTTCCCTTATAAAAGGGAACCTTTATTCATCTTGGCCGTCAAGGAAACTCAGAGAGGCTAGAGAGTCGAAATAATTGAGAGAACCCTAGAAGGCGCTAGTACACCAAGCAAGGATCTCACCTCGTTCGTGTGTGCATACCGTAGAGGCGTCGTAATTTCTACGCTAAGGACGACAACAACAGAAGGATCCGATCCATCATGTTCGTTTTAGTAACATCAAATCACATATAAGGTATGTCATCTGTCGATTTTATTGAACAGCATAGATCTTAGGGTTTATAGATTAGTGCGTAAATTTGTGTATGTGATGCATAATTACTGCCCTAATTACTAACAATTTCACTATGCATAGCTATTGCGCCACTGCCCCCACACTCTCATTCTTCGAGCATGAGCACGCACACCCGCTAGCTCTTTTGGATCCTTTGCCCCAAGTTGAGGTCTGGTGCAAAATTTGCAACGACCGTCTGCTAGGGTTGTTTTATGAATGCTTAGATGATTGCTATTTTTAACGCTCACCCAATCTATACGTACCCTACAATATGTAAGATCCGTGTTGCACCCCCAGCATTCTCTGATGCTTCAGCCGCCATATCTATGCCTATATTTTGCCATGCTAGTCAAGAGTCGTGTACTTCTTGGTACTACAAGCTAAGTGTAGAACTTGTGACATCTATTTTCATCCACAATGTTTTCTGCCTCAACTTGAAGATGCCACGGCTAATTCTGGTTCTTCTACATGGAATGAACTCGGGAATTACGAGGTTCTATAGGTACTGTAGTTTCGGCACTTAAGAAGGATTTAGTACGACTGGCCACCAGTATTATATATCTTTGATTGTGTAAACGCGTCAATAATTAAGGATGCTGTGATCTAAGTGACCAAGGAATTTATCTTCAACGCAATAAAGCACCTTATTTCTTCTGTTCTTGTTGGTTTGATTGCTTTGGTTTTGTTTTCGTATCAATTTTCCTTATCTTGTACTAGTTATTTGTTTTGGCTTTTGTTTCGTATTGCTATTTTGTTTTTGTTTTTGCTTTTGTTTGAGTTTAATTTGCGTTAACGGTCACACGCATATTCACGAGATGTGGAGCGACCAATGATCTTAATTAGCTCTAATGGAGTTTCATCTTTGCTATTTGTGCTTTGCTTTAGGCACTTGAGTGCTATGGTTTTGTTTTCGTATAGGTTTTCTTTCTTTTGCATTCATTTCGCTTCGTTTTGTGTTAGGGTTGTATTTTACTTTCGACTGTCTTTGTTTCATTTCGCTTCGTTTTGTATTAGGGTTGTATTTTACTTTCGACTGTCTTTGTTTATTATATTTAGAATAAATAAAACTTACTCGATTTCCATCTCTTCGAGAACTACATGGTATTTGTATTGTCCATTGGATTGCTGTTTGTGCGAAGGAGGGCGTTCCTCCCCTTTCTTGGAAATTCAATCTCCATCCGCCGAAAATCCAAGACAACTAAATTGTTGATTTATGAGGATTCCGTTTGATAATATTTTTTGTGTAAAGCAAGAAAAGTGAGTGATGTAATGAGAATGGAATAAAATTCTTTGATTGGTGAAATACTTTTCCATGAAAAAGAGTTTTTTACATTTTAACTCTGAAGCTTGACCCTTTCTTCACTTTTATCCATAAAATTCATTTTGTTTCACACCCTTATGTAAGGTTTGCTTATAATATTTTTACTTTAGTACAAAATCTAACGTGCCATTTGTTTTTTGGACGGAAGAAAAGCACAGGACCAAGAATATCTCACAAAATTACTCATCGTATCTTCTAACATCTCGTAAAAAGTAATTATTTTTTTAATCTTTTTCCAACTTCGTCATCAAGCTGACCCTTATAAAAAATAATAAATAGTTGCCATAAATAACAAAACTCAAAAATTATTAGTTGGTAGATAGTTATGATATATTGAGAATCATCTTAATTAGATTTTTCTTGTAAGTCAATTCTTTTCACAACATTTATACATAATAAAAAAAAGAGAGAAAAAAAGAAGAAGAAGAAGAAGAAGAAGAAGAAGAAGAAGAAGAAACATATAATACATCACTTTACAACACAAGGAACTAGCCACAATACTCCATTCTGAAATTTGAACTAAGAGTCCCATATTCTATATTTTATAGGATGTCTTGAATTAACATAGTCTAATTTTATTCCGTTTAAAACATGAATGCATCAATTCTCATGTTACTAAACAAATTCTTAAGTGTACATGTCAAACTGGACTACTGGACTACTTAAAGGAGGAATTGTTTTTTCAGCAAAAGAGAGTTTACTCTCAGAATCTTTTAGTAATGCTGTGAGAGAAAATCCTATAGTAATTGTGTTTTTCTTAGCAAATTCTAAGAGCATTACATAATGCTGTGAGAGAAAATTACGGTCTTTGAATTTGTTAACTAGGCTTTCGCTCATAAAACTTAACCAAAAAAAAGGTAATTAATTAACGGGGCAATTAAAAAAAAGGGCTTATTAGAGAAAGATTTTCACACTAAAGTCAAGGAATAATTGTTTTTTAAATAAAGGGCCTATTTTTTATTTTACTGATAATATGACATGTATCTTTTTTTTTTCATTATAAAATGACATCTCAACCCTTAAAATAAATTAAAAAATACCAATATGCATTAACATATGGATTGCAATATGAACTTTGCAGTCTATATTTCACTGCAATATGAACTTTGCACTCCATATTTCACTGCAATATGAACTTTGCAGCCCATATTTCACTGCAATGTGAACTTTGCAGTCGATATTTTTAGTGCAAAGTTCATATCGCAGTCCATATTTTACTGCAATGTGAACTTTGCAGTCCATATTTTTATTGCAAAGTTCATATTGCAGTTCATATTTCACTGCAATATGAACTTTGCAGTTCATATTTTACTGCAATATTAACTTTGCAGTCCATATTTTTTGTGCAAATTTCATAAAAAGGGGTAATTTAGGTAATACATAACATGTTTTTATTAATTAAATGATATTTAAATTTATTCAAATACATTCATTTAAAATATAAAACAAAATATGCCTCTTACACTAATTACCAATTAAAAATAGGCCCTTCATTCAAAAAAATATTATTCATTGAATTTTTGATAAAAATCAATATATAATAAGCCCTTCTACCTAATTTCTAGTTAATTAACACATACCAGGTCAGTCCAAGAAACAAGTGAGTAAGGAGGCCGTCATAGCCCCTAGTTTTTAAACACTTTTTAAATGGGCCCTAATTTTTTAATTTGTATATAGTGTATTTTGTCAATCTGCTTCGTAGGGAAAAAAAATCCATACATTATATTTCATAATACATCTAAACGAAGTGTCCAATGTGTAGATGTTTTTACATATTTTATGCATTCAACTTTTATTGGTTTCTGACTTATAATTATAGTAATTTTTTTCAATACAAACTATGATTTTATAATCAGCACAATAAAAATTGGACATACAAAAACAGTGAACAGAACATAGTACTTTTTCTTGGCCAAAGGAGAAAAAAGTAATTTGTCTACCAGAAGAAGAAGAAGAAGAAGAAGGTGTTAATTGTAAGTTGCAACGAAAGATTTCTACACACATTCTAAGAAAAAGAGGGTAATAAATAATAATGATATATTTCTGACTCAGAAAAGAGAACAGTGGCGAAACTCGAATTTAAACGCTGTGCGTAAACGTTCAATCCTAATTGAATTTTTCATGGGATGAGCTAGGATTGAAAAGCATATACCAATATAACTAATGGTTGACTCGGCACCGGTGGGGTGTATGGAAGAATCATCTGACTAATGGGTTGTGGCTAACTACTTTTTGTTGAGTTTTTCTTTTTCTTTTTCTTTTTTTTCACTGTTAATGACCAATTTACATTTTAAAACGAATTATCTTAACGTTACAACTAGTGAGACATAAAGATTTGGCGGATCGTTTGTTTACCAAGCTTCGATTTTCCACATGACATCCTTTTTTGGAGGACCAAGCACTAACGGTTTTTATATTATATATCAAATTTGATTATTTTCATAAGACTTCTAAAATATTATTATTATTTTGCAAAAAGATTCGATTGAAATTCCCTGTGACACATTGGATTAATAGTATGAAACTATATATAAAATAAAATAAAACAAAACGAAAATCAATAAATAAATTAAACAGCACATGGAATATCATTACAGAACTTCAAATCTGAATCTTCACCGGATATCACCTCCCGCCGAAAGTCAACTAACCAAACAGAAAACTATCAAAGTCGTTCCCCGAAAAATTCCAGATATAACAACTCAATTTCCCTGGTGTTTGAAATTCTTTCGTCATTTTCTAAGAAACAAACACCAATCTCTCTCCTCACTCTTGTTTAATTGCTCGCTCGCTCGCTCGCTCCTTCTAGTAAACCAATCTAGAGAGAGAGAGAGAGATAGTATGGCTCCGGTGCCACAGACAAACACAATATCCCACTTTACACATCCAGGCCACCGTTTATCTCCGGTCAACATCGCCGAAGAGTACCGTTGCGACGGTTGCAAGACTAACGGAACGGGGGCCAGGTTTAGGTGTGGACCGTGCGATTTCGATCTACACGAGTATTGCGCCGCGTGTCCCTCGACACTCTCCTCTTTCATGCACCCGCACCCACTGAATCTTGTCCAACGGAAGCCCCAATCAACCCGGCGGATTGAGCGCGTGTGTGACGTGTGCGGCGATGGCGTCGAGGGACTCTTCTACCGGTACCCATTGCAATTAAACATGAAATAATTCTATGCTTGTATTAATTTTATTTTAAAATTTAGACACAAACACAATACAATTTTAAGTTAATAACTTTAAACACCAAAGTGAATTCTCGAGTTAATTTCATTTCGTTTCCTGACTTATTTTTCATTTCAAAAATTCACGTACCCCTATTATAGGTGCAAGGATTGCGAGTTTGATGTCCACCCACTCTGCACCCAGTTGCCTCCGAGCCTCCGCCACCCGCTCCACCTCCCCCACCCCTTGATTTTCCGGCAGTGGGGCTCAGGTTGGTGTGCTGTATGCCGTGGTGTGTGTAGTTCGTGGCGGTATAGGTGCGAGGGTTGCGGATTCGACATTCATTTAGGGTGTATTTTGGTTTATTGTGATTTGCTAAATAAGCCGACAACCCCATCATTTAATTCTCCTCCGCAACAGTTGCCGCAGCAGGTGGGTGGTTACGGTTATGCTCAGCTGGCACAGCCACCAGCAGCGTACGCCGGTGGTTGGGGTCAATCACACGTGCCACCTGCTTACGGTAGATATGGGTATGGGATGCCTTCTGGATCGCATAGTAACTACCAAGTTAATGGAAGCGGTGAAATAAATGCAAGGGAAGGTAATAATAAGACATCAATGTATTCCCTTGTGGGGAAGTTAGCACTAGGAGTTCTCAGTAATGTAGATTTATCTTCTTTCATGTAATCCATAAATGATGGAAACAAATTATTTTCTTATTGATTTTATAAAGAAACGAGATGCATTAATGATGTGACGTCTCAAATCTTGTTAGAGCATCTCTATCGGATAGGGTAAATAGATAAATTTACCCTATCCCTCTCTACAGTGGAAGAATTTGGATGGACAAATTTTGGCTCGTAGGGTAGAGAACGACTAAATTTACTATTCTTTTAAATTTTATCCTATACGAATATGAATTGATCGTATAAGGCATACGAATGTGGCAGATTCGTATCAAACTAAAAAAAAGAACCATACGAATTTAGCTCATTCGTATGGGAATTTCTTGATTATATGTATATTTCTTTTTTGTTTTCTAAACCCATACGAATTTGGCTCATTCGTATGGGAATTGGATGATTATATTATCTATTTTTTTTAAGTTATATGTGTGAGATAACTAACAAAACTTAAAAAAAAAAATTACAAATTAACCCATACGAATTTGGCACATTTGTATGGTTGAAAAAGTGCCAATTTTTTTTTTAGTTAGAAACCTTGAAAAAATATGCCAAAACAATTCATACAATTGTTCTTCAATCGTATGGCATTATTTTTTATTTTTTTTAAACTGACATTCGTATGAGTAAAAAAATTACCATTTCCGCTGTGTGCATGTTTTAAAATTTAGAAAGTAATAGCTAAATTTACCCTAAATTTTAAAGTATCCGGTGTGGATGCTCTTATGAGGCTTAACTAAACCTCCCAGTTCCAGTTTATCACAAATGATGTCATTCACAACGGTGGAATATGCGTAAAGTTTGTCAATAAAAACACTTATCAACTAATTACTCATTTTATAAATGGTATGAGAAAACAGAAAATAAATATAAGGAAATGTATCTTAGAATTTTACAAAAATTCGTCACAGTTTTCTTTGTTTTACTAATAACCAAAACTTTTTTTAAGCAATATTCATCAAATTGATTTTCAAATAAATTCAATTATAAAAATCCATCTAGGCCTCAATCATGGTTTCAATAAATTTGTTAATTAAATTATACAACTTGATTGATCCTCCGAATACAATTTGGATATAAAGTTCAAAGTAAATTCTTTAGAACTTTATACAACTCAATTACGATTACAAGGTACATAGGTCATCAGAGGCATTTACAAATAACACGGGCCATCCCTGTGAATGTAACCTGCAAAACTGGTTTAAAAAATGGAAGTGAGCTAAATACGGACTGAGTGGGAACTATAGAATTTTGTTTATTATAATGCACATTGAAATACACATGCAACGTGCAATATTGAAAGTAATCATAACTATATTTATGTAAATAAACCATTTCATGTATCGTTTTCATATATGTAATACTCAATCAAAATTATTGTGAAAACAATAATATATGCAATGCATGCCAAGTGTTGCCCCAATTCGTAATTAGTATAAAATAAGTATTGCTAAGATCTGACTGAAATAGTAACAATAAGAAATATAATTCAACCATAGCAAACGTGTAATATAGCAGGCACTACTTATACTACCGTATGATACTTGACGCTCTGTCCATACACCAAAACATGTGTAACTAGTAGCTCATACCTGTCTCGGTTACATTTCGTCCCCAGAAACATTTATGTAACAAGTAGATCGGGCATATCCTAACTACGTTCCTCTAAGGAATATAATGAGGCTATCATAGCCATGTCCCCAAGGACATATCATGATAATAATAATCTCACATTTAGGTTTTTATTCAACTGTGCACAGCGATCGCGATCTATAACCCTCAAGGCCTGGGTATTTCTGTCCCCAAAGCTGTATATATATAAATGTATGTCAATATCACATATAAGCATCAACGTATCCTGTCCAATCGGCATAACTCCTAGGAGCATATAATCGGTATATAACTTAAAATTGTATATACATATCCCTCCAAGGGCATACAAATCTTATCAAATGCCAATCTAGAAGTTACTATATCAAATTCACATATTAAACTCACAATATGTACAATTTATAGTTACTAGGTATTGCCCGTGTCGTCCGGCACAGTGAAATAAAAAATATTAAATATAAATAAAAATTCAATGTTCGAATTGTACATGTTAATTTTACTAAATTTACATAATAAACTATATATTAATTGTGGGTATTTTTGCCAAATCTTGAATCGTAAATGAAAATGTATATTAATTTGAGTATAAAATGATAAATAACGTTACAGGAGGTTAACAAAACTCACATACATAAAGGGGGAATAAAAACTGAACAAAATAATATTATACAGGGATATCAAAAAAGTATAAAACTCACATGCATGCATGAAAACTTTTTTATTCATATTCCTATTGACTATAAAATAGATATTCAACACACATAAAGGAAAAAATTCAAAAGCATATGTACGTACTATTCTTAACCTAGGCTGCCACTAAAATAAATAATTATCGGATCCTCAACTAAATATATATATCATAAAATAAAGTTGGGTCTCCAACTAAATGAGTTAATAATTGCTAATAAAAAATGAGCACCCATATATACATTATTCAAATGAGTTATATAAACCCATATATATACCTTCTTAAAAAAAATTATAAAAAATTACATTTTTCAAAAGAGTAAACAACAAAAAGAGTAGAAAATCTCAAGTATTTTGATTGGTGTTTAGCCATGAAAATCTTAAGAAAGAGATAATATGTATATAAAAAAAGAGAGAAATAGTGTTCTTGTATTCATAAAAAATTTGTGAGGGAAAAAAGTGAGAAAATTTTGAAACTTGAATCTCAAATTGTATATTTTTATTATTATATTAAGGTGAAAAAAGACAATAAAAAAGTATTATGTAATTGGGTAATTTGATATCTTAAAAACACATCTAAAGGGTTTACATTTCTGTATGGTTTGCAAACAAATTTTGACCATTAGTTAATAATAACAAAATAAAGAAAAAAAAATACATCTTATAATATAGATAAAAAATTGCAGCTAGAAAAAATGAAATTGTTTTAAGAATAATGTGAAAATTTTATAATAAGAGTAAGAAAAGTGGATTATAATAGTTTTCTATAATTTTTGTCTTATATGTAACTTTATATTTACAATTTTAAATATACAAACTTTTAATGTATTTTGAATTTCATAAAAATAGATAGAGAAAAAATATAAGAGATTAAAATTGGTGGAATAAAAGAGATAAAAAATTGTTGATTTTCTTGATTTGATGGGTTGAAAACACATCTAATGATCCAAATTTTTTTATTCTTTTTGCAAATTAATGTGGACCATTGATTAGATAATTTGGTGATGTGATGGTTCTTTCCCTTAGAACATAGATATCTGTAATAATAGTGAAATTTAATAACATATTAGAAATTAGTAAGCTATCCCTTAGCATATCAAAGTCACCATTGATACATATGTATAATACATTGTGTAAATCTTGTAATAAACAAACCCACAATTAGTCATTTATTTAATAAATTACAAGGTTAAGCTGTATACGTGTTCATATTTGTGGGTTTTAGTCCAATCTTCATTTTTATCAACATGCAATAAGGGATAGTAGTGCAATCATCAAATTAACATTATAATAAGAGGAAATCAAAAAAAATATTCAAGATCAACCGACCCAAACCCCATGCATGTGTACAATTAATAATGAAATGCAAACCCCCCTAATTTTGTATTATAAATTAACATGCAACACATAATAGTTTAAATACTAGTGTTCTTACCTCAAATAAAGCTTTATAACAAGGATCAAGTGTTGGAATGAAGATTTAGTGGCTGGACAACTTTGTTCTTCAAGCTTCCATAGCTCTAATAGTGGAATTTAAAGTTAATGATGAAGAATGAGAAAAAGAGCATGATGGATTCTTGAATGAATATGTTAATCCCCCTTTAAACCCATCAAAGATCACTTTCTATAAGTTTTGAGGTGATGCATGGTGGTTTTGGTAGAAATTGTGGAGTACAAATGGTCAAAATAACACAAAAGAGCCTATTTATACCTCTCAGTTACAGGGTACAACAGCAGGCTGTTTGTGTGAACAACCCGCTGTTATGGGCCAGTGCTCACAACCTTATTTAAGCAACTTCAACAATAGGCTGTTTAAGATAATAACATATTGTTGACTTTGAATGATGTGTTTGACCTTGAAGACATGATAACTTGGACTTAGTCAAAACATAAAAGTTATAGATAACTAAAATACCTTTTTGATGAAGTAAATGGAGGTCCAATTGGATATCGGATGAAACAGTTATGATGAAAATTGCGACATTCAATATTTTTTAAAAATAAAAAATATTTATATTTTTTTATAATTATATTTGTATAATTATATAGGCGTGTCTTTGTATCAGATAACCACTAGGAGGATTTAATATAAATGCATGGGGAAAGCTTACTCATTAGGTTAGCTTTGTTTTTATTTTTAGATATGTGTGGTAGAACATAAGATATGCACATTGTTAGTTAGTATGACTAGGCTTGATATATTTTCTTTCAATATGTGTACACATGGACTAGTTTGGAATTGGAAGAAGCTAGTAATTTATTTGCCACTTGTCACGTGTAAGTTTGCATTGGGTCCCACTTCTCTTATAATTAGTACTACAAGATTCTTTAGCATGTGATGGGAGAAAAAGGAACGAAGCACATTTAAATTCGAGAGAGCACAAAGACACGGGTTTGAATACGCAGTGATTTTGATGGTGATATTTTATGGTGCTATTTTTGAGGTAAGGAGCTGTACTTAACACGCATTTAAATTTCTAGAGTATTCATTTATTGTTCCGTATGTTGTACTTCCTTTTGAATTCATTACGTTGATTGAATTCGTTATATTTATTTTGTCTAATTAATTGGTGCTATTTATTGATGATGGCTAAATTACAGTGGAACTAATTGGTGCATAGTTAAGTTTACTTGCCAATCAGTCCAAATAAGCCAGTTGTGTAAGACTTGGAGATAAGCTTCGCGTGGTGAGGTGGGTGAGGCGGATAGTTTTTAACATATTACTGAGAGGGACCCGTGTATGAAGCCGGTTAATGATTTGTTGAATTTTTGGTATTGTTGCATTACCGAGGTTGTTATGAATATTTTATTATTGATAAAATATTATGTTGAGATATTTTCACATATGTATGTTATGTACTTTCCCTTTCATTTTTATATCGCAGGTGTCTCGAGATGGAGTCGGTTTTTGACTAACAAGTTGAGTACAATCCAGTTTACTATTTTTGTTGATTCGAGGAGAGAGATATTTGTGTATTTTTAATTACGGAGAGTGGAGATATTGTGATATCCCGTATTTTTTCAAAAATTACTTTGATATATAAATAAAGTTTGATTTTATTTTTATTGCGTTTTGGACCAAGTCGGGTGGGTCGTTAAAAAAATATTACAGCTGTGTCAGAATTCAA
Organism: Lonicera japonica; assembly: GCA_021464415.1. Taxonomy (NCBI): domain Eukaryota; kingdom Viridiplantae; phylum Streptophyta; class Magnoliopsida; order Dipsacales; family Caprifoliaceae; genus Lonicera; species Lonicera japonica. Next base: position 72,162,016 of record CM038465.1, read on the forward strand.
AGAACCTACGATTGGCCGGGCTCGATTTATGTTAATTCTTCTGAACTCAATCCAACACATTGAAAATGTTCGGGGATATACTAAAGGTGTATAAAGAGGTGTAAATGACAAAGTAATAGACTACAATACATTTGTTAAGTTTTTGAATTGAAGAATGAGATTTTGAACCCCGAAAGCTCCAATTCTTGCCATCAATGTGCCGAATTTGGCTACAGCTAGCCAAAGTACTTTTCGAGCCTAGAAGCAAATGTAATATGACTAACGCGAAATGCGAGAAGTGTTAAACTCCTCAAAATGTGCGCCAAATAAAAAAATTGCAGCCCAACGCAATAATTTGCCATAAGCGCAATTAAGGAGCGTGATTAGCAAATGATTAATAAACGGGGTATTACAAATGAGTTGTACGTTTAAAAACGTACAACTCATTAAAATATTTGATATAAATATCTGCTTGATAAAACACATAAATGTAATACATGATTTATTTTGTAATCCAATTTCTTTTATTTCCTAATTTATTTTGTTTCTTAATTAAATTACATGTCCAGAGATTCAAAGTTTTCATAAATTGGTTAACAATGTTACATCCACATAGGAGGTCCCAAGTTGAAATTAATCTTTTTGTATATCTGTTTGTGTTCCGCTTTCTTCCGGTTGAATTTACCAATCTATTTATACAACAAAAAAACATTAGATATTTCCTTGATGAAGGGGTGCGCAAGAAGGGGTCTCTTTTTTGGCGTGGGAGTTGGTGGGGTCGGTCGCTTATTTTGAAAGGTATTCGTTGGAGAGTCGGTAACGGTGACAATATCTTGGCTTTCCGAGATCGGTGGGTTCCTAGGCCGTGGTCCTTTAAACCTTGGTCCCCGGGGGGAGCGAATATGGATGCGAAGCTCAGTGAGTTAATCCTCCTATCGAGTTCATGGAATGAGGTTAAGGTTAGGGAATGGTTCCTTGAGGGCGAGGCGCAAGATATCCTTAGAATTCCGGTGGGGTCGAGAGCCAGGGAAGACATCCTGGTCTGGTATTTCTATTCGTCTGGGGAATACTCAGTCCGTAGTGGTTACCGGGCTGCTCGGCTGGTGGGTAATTTGGTCTCGTCGTCATCTCTCTTCTTGGGTGTATGGTGGAAAGCTCTTTGGAATCTTAGACTCCCGAATAAGATCCGTGTGTTTCTATGGCGAGCTTCGTCAAATTTATTGCCTACTTGTATGACTCTCTTTGAGAAGATAGTGATTTCGAGTACTCTGTATCCCTGCTGTAAGTCAAAGCGTGAAACAGTTTACCACGCGTTGTGGTCGTGCCCGAGCGTGCAAGAAATCTGGAATGCTTTATGCCTTGCCAGTCTTACACATAATTCTCCCAGGTGGGGAGATTTTGGTAACCTTTGTGCTTCTTTAGTTCTGTCGGGTGAGAGCTGGAACTCGGTTATGTTTGCCACGCTTGCTTGGTATATTTGGTTTGACAGAAATGAACGAGTACAAGGGAAGGAAGGGCGGTCCGGGACAGCTCTTGTTGTAGCCACAGAAGCGTATGTTGGTGCGATTTTAGCAGCTTTCAGAAATACAAATCCTCCCCCTATTTTGGTGGCAGCGGTGTGGGGTAAGCCAAAGGAGGGCGAGTTTAAATTAAATGTTGATGCATCGGTTAATCCCGTGTCAGGGAGAACTGGACTGGGCATTATTTGTAGGAATTCCACGGGAGTTGTGGTTGGAGCTCGAGCTATTCCTATCTGTTCAGCAATGGATGTAGAGGCGGCCGAGGCTTTGGCGGTGCTCGAAGGCTTGAGGTTTGCAAATTCGTTGGGTTTGCAAGCGATTGAGATTAACAGTGATGCCCTTCGCGTTGTTAAGATGCTGCTCAATAAGTCCCCCCCCCCCCCCCCCCCAGGGCGGATTCTGGTGTTTTTATTTTAGATTCACTAGATCTTGCTAAATCGTTTTCCCAAGTTTCGTTTGTTCATGTTTTGAGGTCCGCGAATGAGGCGGCCAATTCATTAGCGGCCTTTGCCGTTCGGTCTGAGTCTTTGTGCACTTGGGGGTCTGATGTCCCAAGCTGGCTTCAAACTTTTGTGATACGGGATTTAATCTAATTTCTTGCTGTTTGCTTTCAAAAAAAAAACATTAGATATTTAAAATTATTTATCATGCCAATCTTTCACTTTTATAAATGAATGTAAATATATCAACTAGCTTTTAAAATAATTTGAAAGGTGTATATATTGAGAAATGGTGATAAGAAACTACACGGTAACTTTTACCAATCAATTACTTCTTAAATTGATGTAAAATTCCTCAAAATCAGTTCAAGCATGCATCTCTATTGTCCTCGGCAATCTTTAAAGATTTAATTTTACTCTGAATTCGTCACAACATGGTTTTGTCCCATTCCTTGGTAAACCATGCTTGACATATTAACAATATTTCTATTTTTGGAAATTGATTGAATTAATTAATCTATATATGGTGAAACCTTTTCTAAATAAAAATTAGGCTTTTGCCTCTCTATGACGATACAAACATTAGAAATATCCATAGCTTTCAAATTACTATGCATAATTGACCCCCAATGCCCCTAATAACATGATCCAACAAGATGTTTGCACGGAAACTCCCTTTATTTTAAATGATAGTCTCACTTTGACTTTGATATTTTGAAATAAAATGTCAATTTAATTATAATCAATAGTGAATAATACATCTTATTTTAATTATAAGATTTTATATATTGAGTATGTCTCAAAAAAGAAATAGTACTATCTATTCAAGACTTTCGGAAAAGGAAAAAAAACATTATATTCTAATTAAATATGAGATTTTGTATTTGATTATGTGTGAAAAAAGAAATAAAACTATCTATTTGATACAGTTGAAAAAAAAAGTGTAATCATTAATTTAATACGGATTTGAAATAAACTCATTTCATAAAACTGGCTTATAAAAATCAAAATTAAAGCGCACGACAAGAGCGTAACTTATGACACATAAATGGGGACTAAGGCCTTATTTAGTAGGGACACTTTATACATACTAGCCTTCATGGTACACTTTACACGTGTGTGCAAATTGTTAGATAAAAATATTAAATTTTTGCATATGACTAATGAAATTATTATTAAATTTTTGATAGACGAATACTCTTTTATATAAATGACAAGTAATAAGATATTGAAAAATAAATAGTCATACATAAAAGAATTTGGAAGTTATATACTACTCCGATCGGGATTTATGCTTGTGTGCTTTGTATATATTGATTGAAATAAGGGTACCTTGAATAATTTTTATGAGAAAGAATTAGTATTTTAGGGTTCGTTTGATAGCAACATGGAAAATGAAAATAAAAACAACTAATTTGAGTGTGAAGATGGAAAATAAGTTTAAGAATATAGTGAGATACTCTACATCTTATATTCATTTTTGTGAGTATATGTCCTCTATCATCTTTTAATATTTTGTGAAAAAAATTTCTCCACCATCACTCAAAAAAAATTTTGTCATGAAAAAAAATAAAATGCAAGAGTTAATCTCACTACATCCTTCAACTTATTTTTCATCTTCTCACTTAAATTAGTTATTTTTTTTTTCATTTTTTATGTTGCTATCAAACGGAGTCTTAATTTTTAACCATTAACTACGCGGTTGTATTTGATTTGTTGCGACCGGGTGAAAGGAGAGAGAATTTTGTAATGAGAAATTGAGAAGTGGGAGGAGAGAGAGAAACGTTTGCAGTGAGAGGAGATAGAGAGAGAGAAACGGTCTAATTAGAGGAGAGAGAGGATAAGTAGACACGTGTCAATGCGTCTATGGTTATTATTATTAGATGTTAAATTAGATTAGATAAAGACCCACTCTCCATCTTGTTTAAGTTGATGAAAGATTTGTAAATATTGTTTTTTCTTTTATTTTGGGTTCCTATCCTTACCAGTTCCACAAGTTCAAGAAAAATAAATTCTCCTGTTTGATTGTGAGTCTCTCTCTCTCTCTCTCTCTCTCTCATTTTCTGTAAATTAATTTATGGGATTACTGGCAAGAGGCTGGGGAGGAGCCAAAATGCGATTCAGGGGACCAAATTATTAGCACATTTTTATTTTTTTGTTATACCCCGCTCTTTTGTTGTGTTTGGGAAAAATCAGATTTATGATATTGAGAAGAAAAAACAGATTTATTTCTCTCCAGAAAATAAACAACAAGAATTACAACAAGAATTCTTTACAAAAATACTTCTCACAAAAAAAAAACTCTCTTGGAGTCTATCTATCTCTCTATCTCTGATCCTTCTTATTGTGTCTTGTGTGTTTAACAAATGGAATGGGCAGGGGTATTTATAGCAAGCTTCCTAATGCCATTCCTTCTCCACCATTGACAAAGTTGCCTACTTTGCCAATTTTTTCCACCAAGTTAGGTAGTGGCCAAAGAAGACTAGGGAGCTTCTAGATTGAGCTTCTAGATGAAGCTGGACTTTTCTTTCAATTCTCCCCCTCCAGTTGCATTTAGAAGCATATGTCATCTGCAATCCATCCCAATTATGTCTCTGCATAATTCTTGCTTTTCTCGAGGAACCGCTTTTGTTAACATATCTGCTGGATTGTCCTTTGTGTGTATCTTCACAAGTCTCAGTAGCTGTCTGTCCATAACTTCCCGTATCCAATGATACCGAGTGTCGATGTGCTTTGTACGGGAATGATACATTGAGTTCTTGCTCAAGTCCAGAGCACTCTGACTGTCACAATGTATCTTGTATTCCTTCTGTTTGATTTCCAGTTCTTCTAGAAACCGCTTTAGCCACAGCATTTCTTTACCGGCTTCAGTTATTGCAATGTACTCAGCTTCTGTTGTAGATAAAGCAACGCACTTCTGCAATCTTGACTGCCATGACACAACTCCCCCTGCATAAGTGTAAAGGAATCCCGATGTAGATTTTCTACCATCAAGATCTCCAGCCATATCTGAATCTGTATAGCTTTCTAAGACTGGGTCACCTCCCCCATAGCACAAACACATTTTTGATGTACCCTTGAGGTACCTGAGAATCCACTTGACAGCCTCCCAATGTTCTTTCCCTGGATTGGAAAGGAATCTGCTCACCACTCCTACTGCGTGGGCGATATCTGGCCTGGTACAGACCATAGCATACATCAAGCTTCCTACCGCTGAGGAATATGGTATTTTTGACATCTCCTCTATCTCTTTCTTGGATGAGGGGCATAATCTTCTACTCAGCTTGAAATGATTTCCCAATGGAATGCTAACTGGTTTGGCTTTGTCCATGTTGAACCTTTCAAGCACTCGTTCAATATACTTCTCCTGAGATAGCCATAACCTTCGATTCTTCCTATCTCGAATTATATGCATCCCCAATATCTGTTGAGCTGGTCCCAAGTCTTTCATATCAAAGTACTTGGAGAGCTCCTTCTTCAGCTGGCTTATTTTCGTTGCATCCTGTCCAACGATCAACATGTCATCTACATATAGCAGCAGTGTAACGAAACTTCCATCTCGAAATCTATGGATGTAAACACACTGATCTGCGTTGGTTCTCTTATAGCCTTGACTCCTCATGAATGAGTCAAACTTCTTGTACCACTGCCTGGGTGCTTGCTTGAGACCGTACAGACTCTTCTTCACACTTGTTGTGTTTGGGAAAAATCAGATTTATGATATTGAGAAGAAAAAACAGATTTATTTCTCTCCAGAAAATAAACAACAAGAATTACAACAAGAATTCTTTACAAAAAATACTTCTCACAAAAAAAAAACTCTCTTGGAGTCTATCTATCTCTCTATCTCTGATCCTTCTTATTGTGTCTTGTGTGTTTAACAAATGGAATGGGCAGGGGTATTTATAGCAAGCTTCCTAATGCCATTCCTTCTCCACCATTGACAAAGTTGCCAACTTTGCCAATTTTTTCCACCAAGTTAGGTAGTGGCCAAAGAAGACTAGGGAGCTTCTAGATTGAGCTTCTAGATGAAGCTGGACTTTTCTTTCATCTTTTTCTGAAATTCCAGAGGGGGCAGTACGATTACATTAAGAATATTTAAGATTGATATTTTATTAATTTTTGACCAAAATGCAGTTGAAGTTTCTCGATAAAAATTTGAATGCGAGTGCACTATGAGCAACACGTAAACATTTTAACACTTAATCGTGATTATAAGTGGTAATTTTTCTACGCTTTATAGAATAAAATAATGGTAAACATACAATCGGAACATATGTGCATGCATTTGAACAAATTTAGTTGTAAATTTATTCATAATTATATTCATGTAGAAAAAACTAGAACCAAGTTAGTTCAAATTAAAAAAAAAAAGGAAGGGGAAGAAAATTTAATTAAATTCTAATAATAAAATCAAGAGAAAATTTAGGAAAAGGAGAGAGAGAGGTGTGTATATGAGAGAGTTTCAAAGATATCTTGATATGTAATTTCATTCATGTATTGGTGTAATTAGATTTTTTTTCTTTTAAAAAAATATTAAATTTCACAGCATTTTGCTCTGCCAACGTTTTTGTAATTGTTAGCAACTTTTTGTCCTCGTAATAAGGAAAGTTCGTATTTTTTTTCATCTGAAATAAGTGATCAATTTCTCCTTAATTTTTCTTTTCACCACATGTTTCACTGCTGGTTCTCAACCATGCACTCTATAACCGTAGCATTTTAAAATATGTTCCTTGGTACTCATTTGTACCTGAATTCATACTCATTTTCTTTTCTTCTTATTCACACATAAATTGACTTTCTATAATTTTCAACGCGCTTTAACTATCAAGTCTCGTTTGGTTCACGGAAAGGAAATTAGTTCCCCTATCTTTTCCATAGAGGTGGAAAAGTAAATTTTCTGTCAAATTTCTTTTCTTGTATTTGGTAAATCATGAAAAGTATTTAGGTAATAGTATTATTGTCTAAAATTTGTGTAATAAATGCTTGAAAATCACATGGGAAAATCAATCCCATGTGTTTTGGGAGGAATGATTTTACCCCCTACTTTCCCCTCTCTCGGGAAAGTGTTTCTGGAATTTGTGCTTACCAAACAAAGGAAAGGAACAACTTTCCTTTCCCGAGTACTAAAATCCGTGAATCAAACGAGGTCTCAGAGCAACTCTGATCCTTGCCCGTTCGTTAAGTTAATTGTATGTGAACAAGAAATAGAAAGAGAAAGAAAAACTTAACTAGCAATATTTCATTTACGATAGTTAATTTATGTGATCAAATTGGACCCGAACATTTGGTATAATGACAATATTGGTACATGCAGACAATTACACACATGTGATTGAGTTTGCGCCTGCTAGCTCCTTCCCTTCCTTTTAAATTGATGCATACATGATTGGTTGTACAAATTTTCTAATTTATAATTATTTTATTATAAATTGATAAATTGTATTTTTTTTAAACAAAAATTTGTGCAGTGTAATTTCTTCGCATAAACTTATATGATAGTTATAAGTTATATAATTTCAATCATTTATACACGTTTTTACTTAATGTCTTAATAATTAAATTAAATTTATAACTTTATATATCAGTTTATTTTTATAACAAAATACTAAAATTAAATAATTTTAAATGGTAAAATTCATGAATTAGAGGTTCACCTCAAATGTTGCAATATGCAACTCTTCTATTTAATAATTTTTTTTTCACCCATCATTGCAGCAACAAACTTTAATTTGATCAAATACAACCAAAGCATTAAAAGCCAACGAACTTGTGTCATGTTAGAATACTCTAAAGCAAGAGGACGTAATTTAGCATGAATGTTAAATTGTGAAATTATCATTCATAATTTAAACCCATTTTTTTAAACTAGAAAAGCATATGTGATCACCACTTTTTATCAAATGTTACAAGATTCTATCTTCAATGATTATATATATATATATTTGGTTGTATATATTTTTGTGTGTAAAATCTTATGTGTAAAGGACTTTTACACATAAATTATACATATATACATTTTGTGCTACAATGGTTCTCATGTATAATATTTAAATGGACCAATGAAAATCATATAAATTGAATGTATCATTACATGTAATGGTCAATAGTTTTGTATAAAAGTTTTTTATACATAATTTTATAATTACAATGGATCTTATTTTGTAACTCTTGATAAGTAAATTTCAAATATATAAATTATATTAAAAACTAATTTACATATTTTTAGTTATATCATTTTAAAGTTTTTATAAAAAATTAAGGAGAGAGAAAGATGACGTGGATGTGTAAATTGAGTTTTTATTTTACACAAATCTTAGGTGTCAAAATTTCCTGCTAGAGACTATTTTTTTACAAAATGTGTACGGTTGGAGATGTTCTAAATACATAAGGAGGATGACGGTAACCCTATTTTAAAAGGGGTGGTGTTGTTTACACTTCCAAAATTTGTCATAAACACCTCATTCCAAAATTTAACTAAAAACAGACTTTAACGCTACCTTATTTGTCACAAGCAACCCCCAATTGTCTGATGTTAGGTGAGTGCTTAGCAACACACTTTTCTTATGTAAGCCGAGTTTATGTAAGTGGATTCACCTCTCATTAGGCGGGCCTTATTTGAAAAATACTTCAATAATTCATTGCCTAATATTAGACAAGTTATTACAAACAAACTCTCTCTAAGTAAGACGAGTGTGTGCATCTGCACTCAACTCTAATTAAATGAGTTTTAGGAGGGTGTTAGTGATTAAAAATTTACATTTGAGAGATGTTTGTGAGAAATGGTGGGTGTAAATAACACCGCCCTTTAAAAGAAAGAAGGTCAACAAATTTAAAATAAATTATCATACATGTAGATTATGTTTTAAAAAAATTCATAATCTAAAAACTATTAGATATAATACTAAAGAGCAATATTACACGTATTTTTACTGGTATGTATTATATAAATTGTACTTTCACAAAATATAATAAAAACACAACTCATAGAATATACTTGATAAAAATAAATAGTAAGAACTGTAAATAAAAAAACATTTTTCAATACCAAAAACCAAGTATATAAATTGAGCCTAAAAAAAAAGAACCGGGAAGAAAATTAGAAAATGGCTATTAATCAAATCAATGCGTAGTCGTGAGTATCATTCATTTTTAGTGGCATACATTACGTAAATTATATTTTTATAAAATATAATAAAAATACAACTTATTTAATACATTAAATAAAAATATGTGGTAAAATTCATATATTATATGTGTTTTTTTTGGTAGATCCGCAAAACTACTTCCCAGTCGTACACGTGGCAGCACAGCACAAGGTCTCCCGTCGTCGAGCGTGCTGACGTAAACATCATCGTCCTGGTATATCTATAAATAGAACAAAAAGATACTCTCTTTCAATCGCAGGCAGGGCTCTCAGTTTTCACCAGAACCTGAAAAAAAAAAAAAAAGATAAGTGCATTTTGAGCCCATTGTCCGAGTCGTCCAAGTGATTAACTAGTTCTCTATTAAAACTATCGACAACACCATGGATCCTACTCGAGCATTCACGAAGAACGTCAAACGTGTCGTCTTCAAGGTATATGTTTTGCTTCAATTTATTTGTGTTGTTTCTTCAAATTTAACTCCTTTTTTTTTTTTTTTGTTTTTTCAAAAATAAAATAATTAGGTATGAACTATGAAGCAATCACATTGTTAGTGAATCGATATGAATGTGTGTTATTTTATAATTGAGTACATTTGTATTGTATATACTGTACTCTCTGTTACAACAATGGCTGTTTTTTCAAATTTAGGGTTTATTTAGGGAGTGATTCATATCCAACAATGTTGGATTTGGACATAAATGATTTACTTATTCACGTGTATGATTTATTATTACTCTCTCCACCTTAAATATTCGATTAATAATCTCACTTTCTTTCTTTCTTTTTTTTTTTTTTTTGATTTCCAATGCTATAGAAATTGAAAAGAAATCATAAAAATTAATTTTCAACTTATCTATATCTTTTCGATTACAGATTCCAGCACAGACGTGTGGTCAAATAAATCAAAATCCTTCGTCACTTTCTCTTTCGTAGTCCTAGATTACAGTACAGATTTGTGGATTTTTTTTTGACGTAATTAATGTATAAATCTAACTATAAAATATATACTCTAATATTGATTAGGTAGGTTTATATTCGTGTTTTTAGGGCAAAATGGGGCTATCTTTTGTAAATTTTTTGAGGGAGTATTATTTCCTTAATTATGGAGTAATGGCAGTCAAGTATAATGTTATTGAAAATTGGGAATTTGTTGTTTGTTTATTATTACTTTTTGCTCTTCTCTGGTCCCACGTCAATTAGAGTCTTAAATTTCTCTATTGGAGGTCCGAAAATTAGATATATATAGGTCCGTTTTCTTCCTGGTACAAACCAGTCCTTACTGGTTTTTTTACGACAGTTTTTCGTCATAAAATATATTTGGGGTGTTTTTATCACACCTGAAATTTTCTCTATATATATATATATGTGTAACTTTTGTGGACTTGTAAAACAAGGGAGCTTTTTTTCTTTTGGTTAATATCTTGAAACTTTTAGCAATTAACTTTGAATACTTTGTAGTTCTAGTAGTCTCAGCTATTAATATATATTTTGTTTTGGTTTCTCATGCCATTTACTGGGACAGATGATTATATACTAATCGTGATTTGATCTTGAGATACCTGAATTAGCTTAGCCGAATGCAAGGAACCCTACATATTTTGAAGGCTAAAAATAAAGGGTTTTGAGATCAAATATATGAATGCTATCTATTGCACATTGACCTCGTGTTTATCTTTCAACAATAGAATGAACATTTATTTTCGTGAACATACCTTTTTTATATAATTACAAATACCGAAAGCATTGATGGCATACCATGCTTATACTATGAAATCATATTTTATTTATTATATTTTATTCACTGAACTAGCTGTTATTCTATTAATAGTATGGAGGGAGCTCTCCTCTCTATCTCTCTCTAATGTGTTTGTCAATCTTTATCTAAATTCTGAAGGTAGGAACAGCTGTGGTTACACGAGATGATGGAAGGTTGGCAGTTGGAAGACTTGGAGCTATTTTTGAGCAGGTATTTTTGTGCTTTTAATTGTCAAGCATGATATTCATTGTTGTTCCTCTTCCCAATAGCTTAAGCTTTTGGGAGAGATGATTTCTAACATTAATGACCACTTATATAGAACCAAAGAATTTAGAAAAAAATAAATAAAAAAGGAATTCGCATTTTGTCATTGATGTTAAGCATGATATTCATTGCGGTTCCTTCTCCTAACAGCTTAAGCTTTTGGGAGAGATGGTTCTTAACATGGTATCAGAGCTTGGTTCTTTGAGAGGTCCAAGGTTCAAGCCTTGGCACCTCCATCCCCCATCCATTAAACCTACTCTCTACGTGCAAGTATGGGGTTGCACACAGAGAGATGGTTCTTAACAATTGATATAACGAATAGGAGGTAACAAAGAACAGAGGAGAAAGTGGAAAGGGAAAATTGTTCTTAACAATTGATATAACGAATAGGAGGTAACAAAGAACAGAGGAGAAAGTGGAAAGGGAAAATTGTTCTTAACAATTGATATAACGAATAGGAGGTAACAAAGAACAGAGGAGAAAGTGGAAAGGGAAAATGAACAGAAAGCAAAAAAGTTATTGAATACATTCTTGTAACACATGAATTTCTGTGACTTCTAATCTATTATTTAATTATTTAATTCTTTCAGCAGTTGTTCGGTTCAGGCCCTGAACTTCAGGGCCATCAAAAATGAAATGGAAAAAAGATAATTTCACTTTTTTGTTTAAAATTATGAATAAACACGCATGCAGAAAATATAAACGTTAAATTCTAGACAGAAATAGTGATTAAAGTCCAATTCTGAGCAGGTGAAAACAAAATTTACCATCTTACTTTTTGCCTAGGTGAAACTTATTTCATCCTGGAACAAAACGAGGCCTTAGACCACTACCCTGCATACCATATATTGAACTCTTAAGCATGTTCCCTTCGTAATATTTATCTGCTAAGGTCCCCGTGTGGTGAAAATTAAATCAGTGGCGTTATGTATTTAATGATCTTTTTGCAGCTGGAAAAGCTAAACTCCCGAGGCTTTGAAGTAATTTTAGTGACTTCAGGTGCAGTTGGAGCTGGCCGCCAAAGGCTTAAGTACAGGAGATTGGTGAACAGCAGGTTCTCATGGTTTCCTTTTGCTAATAATATATTTTGAGTTACTGATTATGGAATATGTTCCCTTTGTCTCATTTTAAGAGTTGTAATGTGACAATAAAACATTTTGAGAAATATTTTGAACTTTAATAAATATCCCCTATTTATTGAGTCTAAAGATTAGATTACTAGGTTAGTTTTTAGCCATGATAGTTGGTTTTCAGTAAAAGGATAATATTGGTATCTGACATTATATTATAGCCTAGTTTTAGCTGGTCCGGCTCCTCTGGAGTATTTTAAGAGTTGAGTAATAAATCTGGTCTGTTTGTTTAAAATTGGATGGCTTTGATTTTGATTGATAATTTTTGCCTTTGGCATTGACTCATTTAGACTTAAATTACCTGTCAAAATATGAACCATCTAATTTTAAGCTAACCAGCTAAGGGTCCAGATTTATTCAACTCTCTCACTCTAGTGGAACCCTACACATTTTTAGAAATAGGACTCTTAATTTGCGATGTATCAATCTGGGACATCTTATTTGCCGCAGAATGAAGAAGGAATTGGTCTTTGTATGTTTAATTACTGGAACTCAATTGAAAGTAACATAGGCCTTTTTCTTGAATACTTCCTTCACTGGAAATTTATAATGATGATTACACAAATTCTTAAAAGTGATACTTTTCTTGCAGTTTTGCTGATCTCCAAAAACCACAACATGAACTTTGTGGTAAGGCTTGTGCAGCTGTTGGACAAAATGGTCTTATGGCGCTTTATGATACTTTATTCAGCCAGGTACAAATATAAACTATTCCACTTCCATTTAGAACAACAATATGCATTGTAGAACTAAGATGTTTTTTCATAAGGTGGACGAAAAATATAGTATACGCTAATTTTATTTTTTTGGTACGTTAATACTGGAGCAGATATGCATGTATATTTCAGTAAGGGTTACAGAATTTAGGATGTATTAGATCAGTTTATGTGAAAAATAATCAACTATATTGGGATTGCTTTAATTGGAATTTTTTTTGCAAAACAAAAACTTTTGGGGATGGTGGTGTTTTGATTATATGAAAAAGGAGCAAGTATATAATTCCTCTATTTGAATAATTTGGGAAATAGTATAATAATTACTCATTCATTCTAAATCTCTAAAAAGTAATCATTTTATTTTTTAGAAATTATTTCCCCCCAATTACTATGGTGGGTATTTGCCCACCATGTTAAGCATGTAGACCTGCCCCTGACCATGAGAACATATTTGCATTTTGCATTTTGGTTGGTTTCTGAACTGAAATTTTTTGTAGCTGCAACACTTGTTCCAATAGCTAATGCATTTTCTATGAATATATGTATATACATATTTTCATATATATTGTTTTACTTACATAATGCTCTTTGTATACAGCTGGATGTGACGTCTTCACAACTTCTAGTCACAGATAATGATTTCAAGAATGCAGATTTCAGAGTGCAACTTTCTCAAACAGTGAACTCATTGTTGGCTCTGAGGAGTATTCCCATTTTTAATGAAAATGATGCAATTAGTACTAGGAGAGCTCCATATGAGGTACTTGATTTTTCTCTATTGGAATGGTTTTAGTGCTTATTTATTCTTTCGTATCAGTTCACTATAATTTATCAATGGAAAGCACTCATTCATTGTCAATTACCTTGAATTTGACAGCAAAAAAGATACTATATATTAATAATAAAAACATTTATCAATAATTTGATTGTATATTTCTTTTAGTTTGTTGTTTCAAAGCTTAATGTGTCACGCAGTTGCCTTTTCTACTATTGATTAAAGAAACATTTATTTTAATAAAAAAACATTTTTTACTTTGCTATCACGAGGTGTTTGGGAATTTGGATATGGTATTTCTAGTATATCTCAACCATATAATTCAGTACTACCATCACTAAAGATGGAAAAATTGTAATGTTGGTCAATGTGATATTCTGCACCTGTGGGAAAAGAAATTTTCATTAGGCCACCGGCAATTGCTTGAAATATTTGTTTACCTTTTTTCTTCCTCTCAATTTTAGTTCTTTATAAGTACATTGGCTTAGAGGTGGCAAAATGGGCAGGTTGTTATAGGGCGATCCAATCCATCTATCAAAAACCCAACCTGTTAAGCTTATTGGGCAATGTGCTACCCGATAAGAACCCATTGCTATAAGGTTGTTATTGGGTTGCCCAAAAACCCAACATTAAAACCCAAAAAGAATACCATGTTTAAGTTCCTACTTCCTACTTTCATCTTTTTTTTTCTCTAAGAAAAATAAATATTTAATTATGCACTATTCTTTTAGGACTCGTCCGGTATATTTTGGGATAATGACAGCTTGGCAGCTTTACTAGCCACAGAACTAGATGCTGACCTTCTTGTGTTGTTAAGTGATGTGGAAGGCCTTTATACGGGCCCTCCTACCGATCCACGTTCAAAGCTAATTCATACATACATAAAAGAAAAACATGAAGCGTTAATAACATTTGGAGACAAGTCTAGGATGGGAAGAGGGGGAATGGATGCAAAAGTAAAAGCTGCTGTCACTGCTGCTTATGGCGGTACACCTGTAGTCATTGCGAGGTGCAACTCTATCTTCTGGTTATCAAACTTGTCATTCACGTTTATTGGGTCAGTGTTTTTTTTTTTTTTTGAAATCTTGTATCATATATCGTATCGAAAGATACACTTTAATTTTTATTATACCATATAATACGTTATACAGGCCCACCACTCTAAAGAGGATGACCCATTTTAAAGGGTAAATGGATAGAATTTTTTAATAAGAGTTGGTAGATTTGAATAGATGATCTCCATGATGAGTAGTTTTTCTCCATCAATTTTCGTCGAAAATTTCATTTTGGAAGTGATTGTAATGAAAATTTGATATATGTGTTCATTTTCGAGCCGATGAAATATTAGATGATCATCGTCACCGACTTCAAGATTGAATCCATCTTTTGATGAAATCTGAGGGAGATAATATAATTATCACGGAGATTATCTCTACCAAAAATTTCATGAAAAAATTCATCCATCCGCTCCTCAAAATGGATGTTCCTTTTAGTTTTTTTTCCTTAAAGAGTGGACCTTCCTTGTTAGACCGGGCCTGATACTTTATACACATACAAATGTATATGTATATTTGTGGGGTTTTATGTATGTCTTAGGAAAAACTAAAAGACGGTTCATCTACTGATCTGTGTGTAAGATGTTCTTTACTTTTTTCTTGGTTACCCTCTAACTTTATTTCCCTTTTCTTCAGTGGTTTTGCGGCTAACAACATAATAAAAGTACTTAATGGAGAGCGTATTGGCACTCTCTTTCACAAAGACGCGCATTTGTGGGTCCCACTTACTGAAGTTGGCGCTCACGAGTTAGCAATTTCAGCAAGGCAATGTTCCAGACAACTTCAGGTTAATGCCATCATACTCTTGGAAACCATAGGCCTCAGGTTTTTTTTTGTGTACCATTATGACTTCTTTTCTTTTCTTTTTTCCAAAAGAACAACTCATCTCTTGATAACTTTGTGATGTAGAGCCCAGTACAAGCGATCGAAATAAAAGAAATACCTCCCTCAATTTCAAAAAAAAGGAAGATATTGTACAACTAATCCATGAATTTCATATGGACTCGGCATTCTAACTAATACATGATGGCCACATGAGATACATGATATGTTAGTCTTTTATGTCAGATGCATATGCCCTTCTAGTCTTACTGTTATACTTTAATCTTGTATTACCCGTGCCAAACGGCATGGTGCCATAAAAAAATATTTAGATTGGAAAAAAAAATATTCCTCAGTGGCTGAACTACCGCCCAAAATATACATTAAGAAAATTACATATTCAAAAAATCACAAAACAAAATATCAAAGTCATGAATTAAAGATTGTTATCCTCAGGATAGTAATAGGCAAACCCACATAACCATAGATAGAGATGGTTTGGTAAATCCAGACTCAAACTACCTAATGAATATCATATCAACCTGGCTGAGGTGGATTTTACGCTTAAATCCAAACTCGTCTTATCGCCTCATTGGGGTTGGGTTAGGCTCTTTAACCATTTCTAATCATTCAGTGGCATATACAAAAATTTAAACGTGATTTATAAAAATAGTTACTGGTCTTTGTTGTCAACAAAATGGAAAATTATTAGTACAACAATGTTATATATTTTCAAAATTTTAATTATAAGCATGTAATACCATCCTTAGTAACATCCTATAGAAATGTAAAATATTTTTTTAAAACTATTTAAGTTTGTAAAATATTAAGCAAGTTTTTTGTTTTTAAATTTTTTAAACTAACATAAGAATTAGGCCGCAGCTGAGTTTAACAGTAAAACGATCTGAATGTAAGTAAAATGAAGAAAAAGTGGGTTACAATAATTTTTAGTGAATTTTAGTTTTAAACATAACTTCATTGTCATGATATGTCGTATTTTATAGATCTTGGTGAGTGGATTTCAAATATATAACTTTTAGTAAATTCTAATTTTGTATTTAAAGTTAATGCATTTTAAATTTTAAAAAGAAGTTGATGATAGAGGAAGTGAGAGTAGATTGGCGGAATAAAAGAAAGAGAAAAAAATTGTTGACTTCTTTGATTTGATGTTTTAACACATCTAATGGCCCAAAATTTATCTAGTTTATTGTAATAAAATGTGAACGATTGATTTAATAAATTAGTGATATGATGTTTTTGTTCCTTATAATATAGATATATGGGGAAGACGATAGTGAATATACAATCTAGATTTAATGCAATGATTGTTTTTATGTTGTAGACCCTATCTTCAGAAGATAGAAGGAAAATTTTGTTGGATGTTGCTGATGCACTTGAGAAAAATGAAAATTTTATATTGGCTGAAAATGAAGCTGATGTTGATTCTGCACGGGAAGCTGGATATGACGAGTCACTAGTATCTCGTTTAGCCTTGAAACCTGGGAAGGCAAGTAAATGTTTATTATTACTGAAATTTGCACTTGATATATATATATATATATATTGTCTGTCTCTGGTACAGACCTTTTGGTATACGGACCATAGCTATTAGTGATGATTCCTATTGACAATACATTTGGAGAAGCATTTAGCGATGGACAACTGTTGGTGAAAGCCGCACCCCCGTTCAGACGGACTGCATAGGAGACTGGCCATATATATAGTATTTTTTTTTTTTGATAGGGGCCATATATATAGTATTTTGATTTCTATTATTTTTTTTCTTTGTTAGCTCACTAGTTTTTGGGTAGCCATACACATATAGAACCCCTATTCTATTGAGCACTCTGCTCTTAGGGTGTGTTTGATTGGTTTTCATGGAAAAGAATTCAGTTCCTTGGAATTGTTAATATTTCGAAAACAAAAGATTTAGGACAGAGTTGGCTTTTGAATTATATGGAAAAAGGAGAAAACATGGATAAACAGGCTTGTACCATTGAAATTCATTCTACGGATAGGGTGCAATAAAAAACTACTAAAGATGGGAAATATAAAACTTAGAGCATTTTCCATGGCAAAGAAGTAATCAAATGCACCCTTTGTTCTTTGAAAAAAGTTCAGATATCGTCAGATTGATATATATATATATATTCTTGATGGAGTTCACCTTATTTTTCAGATTTCTAGTCTTGCAAAATCTACTCGAGTACTTGCTGACATGGAAGAACCCATTGGTCAAATTTTGAAGCGAACAGAAGTAAGTTTACTTCTCATTCAGCTTTTTCGAGGGAATGGATATGGCTCTTGGGATAACTTTTCTTCTTTCAAGACATTTTATTTAAATTAAATTAATACCAATACCTTTTCACCTATATTAGGCTTGCCGAAGCTATCTGATTTTAAATCAAATCTTCCTTCTAAAAAATTTTATTTTGCACATTTTCATTCAGCTTGCAGACGGACTCATCTTAGAGAAGACTTCATGTCCTTTGGGTGTTCTACTCATTATTTTTGAATCTCGACCCGATGCCTTAGTTCAGGTACTAAATTTACCATTTCCCAGCCCTATTTGGTTTAGTCTGAACTCTGAAATATTTTTCGTTTAGGTGAAAGTGAAATATTTTTCAACTTGCGCATGTTGAAAAATATTCACCCCCAAACCAGACAGGCCCTTAGACATTTTTGAATGTTTTATCAACTTGCTTATAGGATAATTTATCTTTAATTTTTCTAACGGCCTTGATCAGATAGCTTCACTAGCAATTCGAAGTGGGAATGGTCTACTGCTAAAAGGAGGGAAAGAAGCTAAGCGCTCAAATGCAATCTTGTACAAGGTTAGATCTTAAAGCTATCAAGTTTTTGCATTTTCCCTGGACTTAAGAGGGCTTTTGATTGGTTTACATTGAAAAGAATTGAATTCCTTCCAATTGTTGTACGTATGGAAAACCGACACTTGGGTGGGTGGTTCTCCATCAAAAAGAGGAAAATTAGGCTAAATCAAGTAATACCATGGAAAGAAAGTGTAACCAAACACACCCTTAGTAATTTTTCTTTTACTCCCTTGTGTTCTTTTCTAATTTGAATTTTTTATTTTATCACAAAACTTATTTCTTTTACAGGTAATAATCTCTGCCATCCCAGATACCGTTGGAAAAGGACTTATTGGACTACTGACTTCAAGAGAGGAGATTCCTGATTTGCTCAAGGTGGCTTTGTTGATAATTCTTCAAAATATGTTTTATTTATTAATTTCTTTGAATTATTTTTTAATTCCTGATTGTCTTTTATTTCAGCTGGATGATGTTATAGATCTTGTGATTCCTAGAGGCAGCAATAAACTTGTTTCCCAGATAAAGAATTCGACAAAAATACCCGTTCTTGGTCATTCTGGTAAGAGATTTTTTTTACATATTTTATGATTCTTTTTTACATGTAAAAGAAATAGGAAGGAAGAAAAAGAAGAAGAAGAGAGGGAAGAATCAAAGTAGAGCTTCAAAAGTAAAGTTGGAGTTTTTGATTGATGATCAGATGGAATTTGCCATGTTTATGTTGATAAGATGGCTAATATGGAGAAGGCAAAGCAAATTGTCCGGGACGCAAAGTTAGATTATCCTGCTGCCTGTAATGCTATGGTAAATTTAGATGTCTACCATTCCTCGTGATTTTTGTATGCACTTGCTGTGTCGAATGGATACGGACACAGAAAACCTGATACCACAATCTAAAAGGATTACGGCGTAGTAGAGTTCACACTTCCGTTTTCAGATGTTCCAAATTAGGAGTCTAGTTTCATTTTTTTGGGACATAATCAAAGTATTAAATCAATCGATAGCAAACAAGTTTTATTCTTAAAAATTGGTTTTATTGAAATTAGTGCATCCTTAAAATGGCATGAAAGTCAAACACATACTCTTAATTTGGGACAGAGGCGTCTCAAATTGATAGTCCCACTTTCACTTTGGTACTTTTTAATAAAATATTATTAATTACTTTGGCTTCTGAGGTTTGATACATTGATTATGTCTGAAAAAGGAAATGGGGTCTTGAAAAGGAAAGTAAGATTATCAATTTGAGATGAGTATGTGATGTTTTCATAAAAATATAGAGTCATGACTTTAATTAAAAAATTAAGTAGTCAAAAAGGTTAATAGACCTTCTATATGTGCTTCAATAGCTTTATTTCTTTTATATTTTGAACTTAACCGTTTAGCTATTTAAAATTACATTCCTTTTTCTTGAAATAAAATTGAGAAACAAACCTCAATGTATCCATCTTTGAAACTCCATTTATGAACCTTTTGAAGCATCTGTACTATATAGGGATGTGCCCACTAAGTTATGCTTCTACGTATCTTTCACTTTTTTATTTCACATACATTTGTTACAAAGTTATGTGCATCATTTGGGCCATATTAAACTCACTGCAACATTCATTTTCTCTTTCCTAGGAAACACTTCTTGTACACCAGGATTTGACTACTAATGGAGGTCTCCGAGACCTTGTAAGTGAACTCGAAAATGAAGGTATGACTTATTGCATAAATCCTTATCCCTTTACAAAGTTGTCCAAAGTTTTTAATTGCGATTTGCACTTTCTAGTACTAAAATTTTAGGATTTATCTTGGATAGATTACCTAAAAATTTTAATAAAATTTTTACAATTTTGTAATATCAATTATAGTAAATGCGATAACCAGTTCGTGGTACGTACTTGATAGGTCTAAAATACCCTTTCTTGTTTGAGAAAAAGAAAAACTACTTGACACAGGGTTTGAACCCATGAGATTTACAATATATAAACATGCATCTTATCCGTTCAACTAAATTCTATTACATGTATTGAACTATTGATAATTAGTATAGTATTACTAGGTATAATATGCCACACGCATCAAGTGTTCCACGAGTTATATTGTGTATGCATAGCATCATTTTAAACGTTTGTGTTGGTCCCCTAAAACCTCAAGGCTGGCCCTTACTACCATAAGTTTATTTTTTGCAGGCGTTACCCTACATGGTGGACCGAGAGCAAGTTCTTTGTTAAATATTTTAGAGGCGAAAACATTCCATCACGAGTACAGTACGAGGGCGTGTGCAATTGAAATTGTTGATGATGTGAATGCTGCCATTGATCATATACATAAACATGGAAGGCATGTTGGTTTTTTTAATTTTAAAGTTTTCTTTTACGTCGGTCTTGTTTCTGTTTTTAAATTAATTTCACATAATCAATTACATTTTGATTTTGGACTTAATTCTGCAGTTCGCATACTGATTGCATTGTTACAGAAGACTCTGAGGTTGCTGAACACTTCCTACGTATTGTTGACAGGTAAAGCATTTCCTGCCATCCTTGGGCTCCGTGTGTTTACAAAGACATTTATTTGACATACAATAGACATTCCAATGTTGCGATTACTCTGTTGGTTAGAATGGATTGTGATTAGGATGAGTTTCATATGGATCCCACATTCTAACTAATACAAGATGGCAAATATTGTCTCTAGAATTATTGATGGTGGAACTCCTAATTTGGGATGGAGGGAGTATTATAAAGTGGAATGTATTACAGTCACGCGCTTACTTTTCGCTTTGCTAATTTTTACTTTGGGATATACACATGTACAGTGCCGCAGTTTTTCACAACGCGAGCACAAGATTTTGTGATGGAGCGCGGTTTGGACTTGGAGCAGAGGCATGAATGTTTTTCTAGCAATTTTTGCGATTTTTTTTATAGGCTTGATTTCCTGCCTTAATTTTTTATTTGTTTGTTGCGAAGGTTGGGATAAGTACGAGTAGGATTCATGCACGTGGTCCGGTAGGAGTCGAAGGGCTTCTAACAACACGATGGTACTTAAATTTTGTAATATGATTGTTGTCAACATCAACGTTCTTTTAAATTTTTATGTTTAGTTAAATAAGCTTTTGTGAAATGTTGTACAACTTGGTTTCAGAGTTTGAATTTCTTCTGGTAATATCAAAGCAACTCTGGCTCAGACAGAACATAGTACTTCTATGAAAAGTTGTACAACGTGCTTTCATAATTGTACTTTCTTTTGGTAATAGCCATATTTGATTCATTTTTGTTGTGAATTGCAGGATTCTCAGAGGCAATGGTCAAATAGTGGACGGGGATAAAGGAGTCAATTACACCCACAAGAACCTTGCCCTTCACTCATAATTTTGCAGCAGAATATTCATATTCCAACAACCCCTCTAATTTAGAGCCAACTTATTATTTATTTTTGTATTCATATTTACATATATATGCCTTGCTCTGGGTGGTTGTATGCTCATTATTTATTCCTTCTATTTAGGTTCTTAATGTGTGCTCTTAGATTACTCGTTGATAGGGCCCATATTTACAACCAATTTTGATGGTTATACAATAGCATTTTTAGGTCTATTTCTTGTAACTAGCAATAAATTAGTGCATCCAATTGATTCTGACCCATTGTGTAACGAAGTCCTTTTTATTAATGTTTCATTGTTTCTTTTTCGGAAAAAAAGTTGTCTAAGGGTGTGTTTGTTTATTTTAATCTTTGATTGCTGATTGTTGAGTGCTAAATGTTGAATTCAAGCTTGGAAAATGCTGCTTGTTTTTTATTCTGAATGAGATTTTGATTTTTTTGTATAAAACAATGATTTAAATTCAACATTAAGCATTTAGCGGGACTAATGTCTCTTAATGCTGAGTGCTTAATCATTAAAAAAAATAGCCGTTGACCTCTTAATGATTTTAAAAAATAAACATCATATGATATCTTTGAATGTTTAAAACTCTCTTATTAAGCGTTAAGAGGTAAAAACAAGCACCTCGTGACTTGATATTTATGAAGGGAAACCCCTCTTTCTTAAAAGAATTATTAGTTTAAGAGACTAATGTTGTCCATGTCTATTCTACAAGTGCTCCATTAACTAGAAGAACAATGTTTAGCATGATTTCCCTTCATTCCTTATTTGGTACTTCCTTTACCCTAAATAAGAGAGGTATGAACTAATTTTGCTGCTAGCGATAATTCATTTAATTAAAATTAAGGGTTATTTGGCTTTTGGCTCTTATTAATTGTGCCGTAACTAACTTTAGTATCCAAAATTTACACTGTTGTACCTTTGACCCTCATTTCATTTTGGACGATTTCCATCCAAAGATTAGTCAATCCGTTAGCTGACCTTCTCTTCTAGTTAAAAACCCTAAAATGCCCTTTGATTTTTGTCCTTCTAGTCCTCTCCTCCTAGTCCTCTCTCACCATTTGTTCATCATCCCCCACTGTTTCTCTCTTCTTTCTCAATGGCACCTTCGGCATAACTCCGAACAAATTCCGATGAGAGTGCTACAATAGAGAAACACTCTCAATGTTCCATTTTCACGTATTGTTTATTCTTCCTCCCCCATCTTTGTCTTCTATGCGACAATTTCCTTCCAAACAACCTAAACATAATCAATCCACCATCATAAATCTCTCTTTAAATCCAACAACCATGTCCAAAAAAAAAATCTAACAATCACAAGATCGTAACCCTAACCTTAACTCACTAATTACCACCATAACAACAAACCCTAATTCAATAAAACCTTATAAATAAGCTCTCAAGTATTTCACATTATATCGAGCCGAATGAGCCCTTCAAATGCCACCGACAAGCCCATCATGGCCGAATCTTTCAAGCACTAACTATCTCTCTCTCTTAAGGTAAATCCTCCATTGCCCTCTCTTTGGTTGCATTGTGTGTACAAACACACATATATATGTATACATAAGATCAAGTCAAACATTGTCTATTTTTATATGTAGATATAGATAAATGTGTGTGGTGGTGTCAACTGTAGAAAAAGCCAAAGAAACATGGGGAGATAGGTTTTTTTTTTTTAATTATTATTTATTATTATGATTTCATATGCAATTGGGTTTTTTTTGGGTTTTATATACTAAGCTACAAATTCCAAGAACAACTCAATTGGGTTTATTCTGTGTTCGTTGTAGTGACCTTAATTTTAATTTCTCTTTATCAATGAAATAATTAATTGCATCATATAAATTCTTATTTCTTTTGTTAATTTCAAGTGTGGAATTGAAGAAGCTAAAGAATATGTTGAACAAAATCCACTACATCTTTTGATGCCATAACGATCAATGGATGTAAACGTAGTAAACAAGTCTATGGAATTGATCTACCCATAAAAGAACAAGAAAGAAACAGAGGAGGAGAGGGTTTTTTCTTTATCTTTTTTACTTCTCAAATACACCTAGTTTTTTCCACTTCTCTATGCTCCTTTATTTCCTCCCTTGCAAACGTGAGATCTGGCTGGAGTCGGACTCCATAGAATCATTGTTATGATTTTTACGTCCATTTTGATAAATTTTTTGTATGCGATTATCCATTTCAACAATATATACATACATATATATATATAGGGAGCCGCTCATGTGCGAACTCCATTCAATCAATTCGTATGAATTGTGGGCGGGGCCCACTTCTTTTTTAATTTCCTTGACTTTTTAGAGCATCCGCAGCGTAATGAAAATATGTAGGCTAAATTTACTATACATTTTATTAACTTTTAAAGCAGTTCACAGCGAGAAGGGTAAAAAAAACAATAAAAAAAAATTATACGAATGAAGCATTATCGTATCAGTTAAAAAAAAAATTAAAAAAAATTTAAAAAAAAAACACCAAAATTGGCCATACGAATTTGGCACACTCGTATGGTTCATACGATGTTGGCAAATTCGTATGGCAATTTGAGGGTTTTTTTTTTTTTAACTCTTTTGGTTATACACCGTTTGGTCCATATTTTGTCTTAATTATATTTTTACCCCAACAATTCTATAACTCAAATAACCCATGTTTAAAACACAAAACAAATTTATATGATTTGTATTAAACATTAAAGAATTAAACTAAGTTCTAATTTCAATAATACAAAAACAATAATTAGTTTAAAATAGGCACTTTAATAACTTATTTATAATTTCACCCCCTAAAGTTAAAAAGTTAACTTTAACTTTAACTTTAACATCATCCAAAGCTAGCAACAGTAATATGAAAAAAATTAATGGGTCATACGAATGTGTGTCATTCGTATAGGTCATACGAATTTGACACACTCGTATGACTCATACGAGTGACACACATTCGTATGACTAAAAATTAGTGAAATGATAAATTTGGCCACTCGGTACTCTATCTGCCAAAATTTTAACCTACCTTTCTCTCCGGTGTGAACGGGGTAGGGTAAATTTATCAATTTACCCTACCCGATACAGATGCTCTTACAAGAACTAAACCCACAAATCTTCTATTCCTCTTTAAAATAAGCCCTGTTTTCTTGTTCTCTCTCACCTCTCTCTCACAATGTTCTTCATTTCTCAAAGCCACAGCCCAAGATTCACCCCCAAAATTCGTGATTCTCTCTCAAAGCCACAGCCCAAGAATCATGCCCCATTCAATGATTTATCACTCTACGTTGTGTAGGTGACCCAAGAATCATTAACACCTCGTCTTTGATGTCAGCGTAATCTTTAAGAGATCATCGGTTGAAATTTGGCTATTTGTGTAAAAGTAAACTAATTGAAATTTGGGCATTTCTTTAAGAGATCATCAAATTTCAACATCATTTAGAAATAGGTATCTTCGGTTGGATAAATAAAGTTTTCCCTTTGTTAACAGGGACACAACAAGAATGTTCTTATAAATGGAATTCCCAACTTCTTGATTTCAAAGTACACTAGAGTACCCTGTATAAAAGTGTGAGGGCTATTTCATAAATAAGGAAAATACAGTAGGAAAAAACAATCAATCCCTTAATCTAAGCAAATTAACATAATCGTGCACAGAATTTGCAAAGGGAAACTTAAGTCAAAATAAAAGGTACAAATTGAACGGTGGCTTTGAGAGAGAAAGAACAATGTGAGAGAGAGGTGAGAGAGAGAACAAGAACAGGGCTTATTTTAGAGAGGAAGAGAAGATTTGTGGGTTTAGTTTGTGTTAAAAAGTCAAGGAAATTAAAAAAGAAGCGGGCCTGCCCACAATTCGCACGAATTGATTAAATGGAATTAGCATATGAACGGCTCCTATATATATATATATATACACTATATATAAAAGTATTAATAATTTAAATATTTTTTATTTTTTTTGTGAAAACTAATATGGGGCAATTGGGCATAAGGGCTCATTCTAATAATAATATAATTATAAAGGACATTTAAAAATTAGACATGTAAATTAAGGACACTATACAAAAAAGACACTAATACCCCTTCCTTATAACATCTCACGTCAAATTATGACACTAACAGCAACCAGAAGGTGCTAAATGCATTTAGCACCTTCTGGACAGCAATCAAAAGGTGCTAAATGCGCTCCAGAAGGTGCTAAATGCATTTAGCACCTTTTGATTGCTGTCCAGAAGGTGCTAAATGCATTTAGCACCTTCTGGACAGCAATCAAAATGTGCTAAATGCATTTAGTACCACCTGGACAGCAACCAGAAGGTGCTAAATACATTTAGCACCTTCTGGACAGCAATCAAAAGGTGCTAAATACGCTCCAGAATGTGCTAAATGTATTTAGCACCACCTGGACAGCAACTAGAAGGTGCTAAATGCATTTAGCACCACCTGGACAGCAACCAGAAGGTGCTAAATGCATTTAGCACCTTCTGGACAACAATCAAAAGGTGCTAAATACACTCTAGAAGGTGCTAAATGCATTTAGCACCTTCTGGACAGCAACCAGAAGGTGCTAAATGCATTTAGCACCTTCTGGACAGCAACCAAAAGGTGCTAAATGCACTCCAAAAAGAGCTAAATGCATTTAGCACCACCTGGACAGCAACCAGAAGGTGCTAAATGCATTTAGCACCACCTGTACAACCTTCTGGACAGCAACCAGAAGGTGCTAAATGCATTTAGCACCGCTTGAACAACAACCAAAATGTGCTAAAATGATTTTAGCACCATTACAAAACATAGAATAAAAAAATTGATGAGATCAACATTCACTCTATTTATATATATGTATATATATATGGATCGACGTAGGGTTCATAAAAAAAAATTACGATCAGAATTTTTTTTTTCAATATCCCGCTGGGCTGTCGAAATTGGTCGATTTCGATAACAAAACGACCTCTGATCGTCTTAATTTACGCGATGATATAGTAACTTTGTCTTCTGAACAACATATTCGAAAATCAGCTAGATCCAACGGTTCAATCAAAAGTTATATCTGTTTTATGATTACATCTGCAGAAAAAAGAAGAAGAAGAAGAAGATGAGAACGGTGCTCCTATCCTCTCGGCGAAACGATCGGAAAGTCAAGTGGTGGTGGTGGTAGTGGTGGTGGTGGAGGAGGAGGTGAGATGGTTGGTAGGAGCTAAGGTTGGTCTATTGATTTTAGAGAGAGAGAGCAATGTATTTGATTTTAGAGAGAGAGATGAGAGAAGAGAGAAGAAATGAGAACTAGAGAGAGAGATTTGTTATTTTTAACATTAACTTAAACTAATTAGGGGTATATTTGTCCATCAACATTTATCATTTTCCTTAAAATAAATTAATATTATGAAAAGTGTCCTTATTATAAAACCAAATTATGAAATTAGTACTACTTTTCTTTATTAAACATGAGTCCGTCCTTAGAGTTATAAAACATTACGGAGCGAGACTCTATAACCCATTATCTCAACTAATATACCCTTTGATTTTAATATTTACATTAAATAAAATAGTATAACACTATATATTTTTATATTAATATTAGTATTTCAAATAAATTCAAACTCTACTCTATTTTACTAAAATAATTAAACAAAAATTTTAAGCTAGATTTACATTAAATTAAGGGTATTTTTGTTTGCATCCACATAATTATTCAATTGACCCAGCTTTAATTTCATAATTTGAGAGAAAAATATAAAAATAGTTAACCAAACAAGCCTTTAATTAAATCATCCTTATCCTTGTTTAATTCTTCCCCCCTCCTCTCTCTTCCTTGTTTAATTCTTCCCTTCTCTCTCTTCCTTTGAACTCATCTATTATCAGAAGAACTATACGTCGATGGGCCGGGGTTCATCTTTTCTCTTCCTTTAACTTATCTTTCCTTAATTTCACCGATTGCGAATTGTCATTCTATTCCTTTACAGTCTAAGATTTTTCAAATTATCCATTTGTTTCAAGAAGAAAGTAAAAATTATTTGGTCGAATTTGGGATGAGTTTAAGAAGTTTCATCTTTTCCGTTCATGTCGATCACCGGATGGCCCCCTCTTTCAATGACCTCTCTCAACAAGATCTTCCGCAGTGGATTATTAATTTTTTTGATGGAAATTTTTTTATTGCATGGTAAACATGTGGTCGGATTCGGGATTAGTTGGAGTTAGCTGTCACCGGAGAACGATATTGTAGGCGTTCCATTGGAAAAAAATCTTAATATTGTTCAATAAGAATAAAAAATGGTGAATTAAAGGTAATTGAAATTTTTTGGTGGAAATATAAAGAAAGAGAGAGTTGAAAATGGGTTAAAGTTAGGGTCAGTTAAAAATGGAAGGGGGTCATTTTGGTGGTTCTGGTGCAGATGCAGATTGGCAGTGGCGATTTGTGGTAAAAAGCAAGATCAATTCGGAAGAGAGAGAATGTCCATGGAAGAAGAGAGAACCATCATTCCTTGTTTGGCCATTGAAAAATAATTGGGGTGAGTTAACAGAAATTGAGAAAATACAGTGGGGTGAGTTTCAAGTATCCCAAATTGGGGTGAGAAGAATAATTTCGTGGGTGCATTTAAAAACACCCTAAATTAAATAGTATAAGATTATAAGTGTATAACTTCATATATTTTTATATCAGTATTAGTATTCCAGATGAATTTAAACTATACTTTATTTGACTAAAATAATTAAACAAGTTAAAATTTGTGTTAAATTATGCGTTTTGCATAAAACTTTTATATAATTTCATAACAAACTACCCAAAAAGAAAGCTATTTAATATATCGTATTAAAACTTTTAGGCCGGCATAAAAAATCAAATGAATTTTACACTTAATACTATATTTTGCATATTTGTTATTATATTTATTTCATACTAATTTTTCAATTTTTAGTTCTCTATGTTTATTAATAGATTTAATGATATTTGTCAAGCACTAAAACCACGTGCAACACACGTGCACAAAAACTAGTATATATAGATATAGATATGTGTACGTGTCTTATATATAAAAAATCTAATATAAAAAAACTGAAAATTGATTAAATCAAAGGGTACATTGGGGCTTTTGACCAAAAGTTTGGGTCAACAAATGGTTTGATTCTAATTTGGATGGTTTCCAATTAAAATGGGGGCCAAAGGTACAATACACTAAATTTTGATATCAAAGCTAGTTATGACATAATTAATGAGGGCTAAAAGCCAAATAATCCTAAAATTGATTGTCAAAAAGCCAAATCAAATGATCTTCATATTTCTTCAACTCTCCAATAATGGGGCCAATGCGAAAAGAAAACAGTAAGAGAGGAATTCGGAATTAGGCTTTGGTAGAGTAGTGAAAAATTAGATAGATGATGGGCAACTTCTTCACGAACAAGTCCTTGCTAGAAATATCCTTTTTTGGGGGGCTTTATTGATAGAAATAACTTAAGTATTAAAATTTGAGATACATTCTCTCCTGATGCAATAGATTTATTATGGTGGATTGAAGTAGTGAACTGACTATTCTTAGAAGAATACCTAATTTAAGTAGTGTCCCTAAACTCTACGAGTCCTACTTTATGGGGACAACAGCTAAATAACTATAAGAATTAAGTAGTGTCCCTAAACTCTACGAGTCCTATTTTATGGGGACAGCAGCTAAATAACTATAAAGACAAAGTAAACCCATCATCGCATTAAGGATACTGAAAAATTCATCAACACATTTCAACAATAACCCCGGAAAATGATAATATGTGCCTAAAGTTATTATAAACGAAAATAATAAACTTTGTACCATATTTAATGCATGTTGGGACTTTATTCTTTCTAAATATAAGTGTTTAACATGTATCTTTAACGTACACGTTAACATGACCCATTGATCATTAACCCCATAAGTAAAGTGGTCAAGAACTTGTCATCAGAGCCTGTCCCCCTCTCCCTGTCAAACCACGGATTTATCCAGTTATGAATCGTTTATATATTTTTTTTTATTTTTTTTTAAAAAAAACACGTACAAAATGTTGAAAGCATAAACGTCGCAATTATTTAAAATTTTCAAATATCGAGGTGCGGTGATGAAACACAAAATCAAAACGAAACAAAGACAATGGAGTGTACAACAAGAGGAACAAGTACAATCCACGGAGGTTAAAACTAAGAACTTTCAAGAAAAAAAAATGCAATCTGCTCAACTGATCATCTACTTAAATGATCAAACCTCGCCATCCCATAGATCATCAAGCGTCTTGTATTGGCTGAGTTCATTGATAATAAATTGCCCTTTTACTAGTCTCACCTGCACGGTCGGGAAACAAAAATTTGCTTATCTATTGGTAGTCACAAAAGAATATGAAGATAATTTACCCGAAGTTACGCCTTTTGGTTTTGTGGCGAACAAGCATTTTCAAGTAATTGAAATTTAGTTTGTTTTCTTTATTCTGTTCAAAATTTTATTGGAGTAAGTTGTGTATTTACTCATAATTTATACAAACAAAAAAGTTACCTAAAATATCTAGAAAAGAAAAATAAAATAGAAATGCTGAAAAGTACTTCAACACATCCCTTTTTTTTTTTTCTTTCTAGATGAAAAGTACTTGCACAAACCATCTAAACCTTAATGCGTAAATTGCAAGAAACCTATCAAGCACCTATTTACATTCTTTACCAATACTCTCCACAAATAACCTATAAAGTACTTCAGCCGGCCCAATTTGAAAATCCACGTTTGACTTTTACGCGTTTTAATGATACACTAATTTTTCAACATATACAGCTACGAAAAAACCTTATTTAATGTTGCTAGATTTGTACATTGTTATGTCCCAAAAAAGGTAACAGTGCTCTTATTTTGGGACATCTCAAAAAGGAATAATGGAGTCCTAAGTTGGGATGGAGCAAAAGAGTTTTGGGGGGGCGGGGGTTGAGGGTATTTGCAATTTATCCTTCTAAAATGCAAACAAAAGCAGGAAAAAATTAAGAGAAAAAGAAAGCAAGTACAGAGAAATGAATGGAAAAAATTGAAGAGAAACTCGCCTGCTCGATTTCGGAGAACTTAGTGAACAATTCATCAGGTATGGACCAATCAAAGATATCAAAGTTCTCTTTGATCCGCTCTTCGCTTGTGCTCTTTGGAAGTACACTATGGCCCATCTGTAAACCCCACCGTAGAGCTACCTGCGCAGGAGTTTTGCCCACTTTCCCTGCAACCATAGTTACTGTGGGATGTTTAAGGACATTACCATTACTATTTATCCATGGCGTCCCTGGAGAACCCAATGGTGACCATGCCTATAAGACATCAAAGAAATAATCAAACTTCAAGTCAGATTTAGTGAAGTGGTAATTTAATAAACAATCAAGATTTACTAGATCGAAGACTAAGAAGTGAAGCACACTTCTATGATGTCTCTATATTGGATGTGCATCTGACACCGATATTCTTCAAATAGTTTGAGATACTTCTTTTATGTATCCATAATTTTAATGAATAAATTCTTGATTATCCATACTTTGCAGGTACTCTTGAATACGTATGCAATAATACGTTCTTTTTGCATATAATGAGGATAAATTTTAATATTGGATACTCATCTAATGATTTTGAACAAAACATGTAAATGAACGAATATTGCAACGGAGTTGTAACCGTAGAATGCCAAGCAAGTGTAATTCTTAAAACAAAATCAACTTAAATATACATTACAACAGAAGCAGTGCTAAAGAAAGATTACTTCAAACGAGGATATTGTGAGGATCTTATTTACCTAAAAGGTAAATAGTATTTCTGAGTTTTTTATTGCCAGTCATTCACATATTCATTAATTATTGTACAATAGTCACTGTTGCCAAGATTATGGCACATAGTTATTTTCCTGAAATGTTGTTACTGGTTGGCTGAAATACTATACTCCCTTCCAAATCAAGAGTCCAGTTTGACAGATTCAAAAATTTCAACACAATCAATGGTAAAAAACCAAGCCTGGTACTAACGTAATTTGGTTCATTGACTATGTCGCAAGGAAGAAATCCGGGGCATCTCGAAAAAGAATAGTGGACTCTCAATTTGGGATAGAGGGAGTATGTTATATATATATAAGCATATTGTGTCCTACTTCTTTTAAACAAGCTACTAGCTTACACTGCACAATTGATGCATGTGCGACTCTAATATGTCTAATTTGAAGAGAATAATTTATTTTGTAAAAAAAGTGGCTTAGTGGTTAGATGTGTGTTTAACTTATTAGTAGCAAGGGCTCGAAAATTGTTGCAATCATATTTTTTATGAAAAAGAGGATAGAGGGGGTGTAAAATTGGCAATCAGAAGTATGACAGAGCCTCAAAAGTGGCTGAAATGGCTTATGGAATATTTTAGATAGTCACCCTATCCATCGTATTGTCCCGTATCCGTATCAATGCTTCTTACATACAAAGTAGAACTATCTCAACAAAGATCAATAAAAGGTAGCTAGCACAAAGGACCAATAATCAAATTAGCACAAGATTATAACTTACAGAGAGGTGAACTCCTTTAGATTTACAGAATTGACGTAGTTTGGCCTGGTTCCATATTGGATGACACTCCACCTGGTTAACAGAAGGGGGAATACGAGCCACAGCCAACAAATCTGCCAATTTCTTTGAAGAGAAATTGCTAACACCAATAGCTCGAGCTTTACCAGAATCATAAAGGGCTTCCATTGCTTTCCATGTGCTAGGTATATCTGTTGGCATTAAGTTTTCGGGATTCAAGCCAACAGATCCCTTCTTCAGCCGGACAGGCCAATGGATCTAAAACAATTGAGGAGCTTCATTTAGGGTGTGTTGCCTGTTTGGTTCGTTGAAAACCCAATGCAGTGGAAATTGGTTTGATGCAAATTTTTTTTTTTTTCATGCAAATGAAATGTTCTGTATCTGTTTGGTTCATATACCAGAAATGATGGAAATCAATTGCACTGCAATACTTTCTGGTGTGCCATTAATGGTTTGTATCCAAATGTGGAAAGAGTGTAAAAATAAATGTCAGTCCTTCCATTTACAAGGACAATCAAACACAATGTCTTGCATTTTCCGTCAACAAACACAGAGGTGTTGTGTTAAAATAAGAAAATGTTGCTATCACGCTTTTATTTCACTAAAGCTTTTTTAGCCAAATTTGGCTCTAGGGACAATGCAAACGAACTGTTGTTAGAGAGAACTTTCTTTGAGGGCAAATTAATCTACTACAAATAATCAAGTAATGGCAGGAATATATTTTTTGGTAAGGAAATACATACAAGGTACAAATCAAGATAGTCAAGCTGCAAGTCATTCAGAGTTCTCTCAAAAGCAAGTGGTACATCTTCTGGTGCATGCTCAGTATGCCTGTGAAAGTCATTTAAAATTAAAACCGTAAATAAAAAATGTCATATAAACAAGAGTGTGGTATTTCTCCTTTGCTACTTAGCAGAATTTGATTTACATGCTTTTTTCTAAAGATTGGTCATGATTGATTTTTTGGGATTTTAATTTTGTAATACCATAAAACACTTGTATCCATTTTACGCAAAAAAGTGAAATGCTTAGTTAAATGTTTGAATTTTTTTGTTCTCTTATATATTTGTATCTCAGGAACAATAAAGAAATGGTGCTGTATGGCTAAAATGTAATATTGATGTGACGAGAGATGCATGTATATTAACTTTCAATTTAAGATTGAAACCGACCAGAGTTTGGAGGTAATCCACAGTTCCTCCCGCTTTACCACGCCATCTTCAAAGAGCTTCTTGAGAACCAAACCGATCTACATGGCACAGATTTAAAACAAGTGTCATTAAGTCATTGCAAAAGCTTAAGGTTTCAATCCTACACTAAGTGATGATTATATCAAACTAGTGTATTGAACCAAACCTCCTTCTCATTGCCATAAATTTGAGCACAATCAATATGTCGGTACCCAACCTGCAGCGAGGACAAGCAATTGGTTGATACAAATGATTATTATATGAAACTAATGACTTGAAATAATTAGTCTGCAAGGAATGCTCTTCTATTTTCTCACAAACTATCATGTGATGAGGATGACAATATGATTATTCAGGACAGAAGCGACACAATTAATTACTACAGAGCATATTGGGGAAACAAAAATATGTTTAATTTTGTTCTTTATCTTATAAACACACCCTAAATGAAATCCATAAATGAACCAACCAAGGGAGTTGCAATAGTGCAATTATACGGATTGCGATTCAAAGAATTCCAATTCCACTTATCATGTATTCAAAATTTCAAACACACCCTTCTAGTCAATCAACTCCTTTTAGAATAAAAACAATAGTTTTATAAACATCACAAGACCTAATTTGCCGGAAACAACCACGATGAATAAAGATAGAGGGCAATAAATCACAAAAAAAACAAATGCCTTTGGATCAACTCAAATAAAATATATATAGCCAATTCCAAAAAAGTCCCTCTCATAGAAGTTATTTGAAGTTTTGAACTCAGTCCACACCTTAAAAAATTTTATGACATCCAATTTTGATTTGTAACAAAATTATTACACTTGCACAATTCCTGTCATCTCACTGTTACATAAAGTTCATCGCACAACTACGATTAATTCATAGATGATCAAACATTTAAAACATCAGCAATCAACAGTTGAACCACGAAAGTGTACGATCAATTACACATTTTTGCAAACAATTCACAATGATTAACATTACAGTCAGGGGCGGAGGGACGTGAGGACGGGGGCCATGGCCCCACATGGGAATTTTGGACTCTTTGCTAAACATGGAAAGGTCAAGGGGCGGAAGGTGATGTTTGCAGAAGTGTGGGGCGGGATTTGTAATTTGGGAAGAGGACTATTCTTCTGAAGGGAGGGGCGAACAGGGGGTGCGCATGCAACAGGATGTTAAAGTGTAGGGGTGAAATCCGTAATTACTGATTAAGGTTCATTTTGAAGTATAAAAACACATTATTTATTTATGATGGTTGTGTTTTGTTATTTGGCATGTTTGTATTTTGTTATATGGTCTTTATTTGTGGCTTTTTATTTATTTATTTATTTTTATTTACAGCTCTCAATCATCAAATTACTACAATCTCCAGTAAAAGATGATCTTATGAATAATTCTTTTGTTATGTATATATTAAGAAAGATGTTTTTAAAGTTAGTGATAATGAAGATATGATTTAGTATTTTCAAAATACGAAGTTTCGAATGTGAATATTGTAACTAAATATGTGACTTTGATTTTTGACGTATATGATGTTAAATATTTTAATATAATATTTTGATTTTGACCTTATTACAGTATATGCAAAAAATTCTTAAAATTTTTTTGGCCCCTCCTGAATAAAATTCCTGACTCCACCATTGATTACAGTGTCTATTTTGTATATGATAATCATGCTCTCTTATGACAACAATTGTTACACATTTATGCAAACAATTCACAATGATTAACGTTACAAGGGCTATTTTGTATATGATAATCATGCTCTCTTGTAATAACAATTGCTACACATTTTTGCAAACAATTCACAATGATTAACATTACGATGCCAATTTTGTAAATAATAATCACGCTCTGTTACAATAACGATTGTCACTATTACAATAATTGTTACGCAACAGTAATATACTGTAATTGGTTCGGACCTGCGTTTAATTATTTCTTAAAAGCATTGAACTAATCTCTAACAATTTTTTATATTTTTTAACTAGGAACAAAATCTAAATACTTTGTATAAAAGGGACCTTTTTCCAAAATTTCTAAACAAAATAGGAGCTTTGCTTTTTTACTCTTTAGGTTCCGGTCCCTAGGATGGAACGGTCCACAATTTCTTTTTTAAAATAATGCTGTACTTGGTGGTAGTATATATGTATCTCCCTCTCACCCTCTAAGATTCAATTTCATAATATTTGTATCTATATCTATAATAATAAAGTAGAAATGAGAAAAAATATAAGGGATAAAACTTTGTACGGTTAAAATTGAATAGTATAATTTGAATGGTAGATAACGAATTTTAATTCAAGTTTAACTTAAAATAATATAAATATATACTCTCATTATCTCTATTACAAGGTCAAATATCTCCTCTCTCCCTCTCTCTCTCTTACCCTTGCTTCTCCTCTCTTCAACTCATCGGTGAAAAAAGATTAAAAGAACAAACAAACACTGTATTATCGTAGACACGAGTTACTCTAATGTATATACTGTGAGGCAGATACACATAATGATATTATTATATCTACCAAGGACAAGCATCCTTTAAAATTTTAAATTTCCAGCTCAGTACCAGATTGTATTCTATTTTATTTATTTTTTTTATAAAAGATAATAAAACCTAACAGATGCTAATGCTAATAATAATGCTTAACATTGAATCGAAATAGAATTAAAACTGAGAGAGAGAGGACCTTGATAGCAGAGGCCACAGCTTGACCGACGAGACCGGGTTGGGATTGCCATGTGCCCAGCCCTACCGAGGGAATCTTAGCTCCCGTGTTTAACTCGAAGAATCGAATGTCTTTCGCCATTTTTCCTCCACTTCTGTTTTCCCGTATCCAAATTCAGCCAATAAATCTTTTTATATATAGTCTTAAATTGTTCTACTCTACGAGAGACTTCTTTTGAAATAAAGAAGAACAAACGGTACACGTCTCGTGTCTGTTTTTCTCGTAGTTTCTTCGTTTAACTTCTAGTCACAGTCTACCTAATCAATCCTACCCTTGTCAAATTCCAGCGTTTTTTTTTTTTTATTATTATCCTTTTTGAACCAATTTGTTAAATATTTTGCTTTTATTCCTCAAATAGTTCTTACTAAGACCATCTCCATCCCATAGGCTAAATAGCCAAAAAAAGCTAAATTTGGGTTTTGGCTTGTCCCACCGCGCAGTGTAATAGGTAAAAAAAAAGCCAAAAAAGCTAAATCATAGCTAAATATAGAAGTCGACAATTATATATACAGCACGACAGATAATATATCGGGGCAGGGAAGGGAGCCTTCCACGACACATGATGTATCGTGGAAAGCCAATTTTACAATACCACGACACATCATGTGTCGTGGGTGGATTTATCCTCTCTCTCTCTCAAATTCCATTCTTTCCCCAAGCAATCAATTATTCTCTCTCTAACTCACATTATCATCTCCACCTCCACGTTAACAACATCAACACACAAATGGCTGAGAATATCACTTTTGAAGGGGAGGATATGTAATCTGTGTTTTTTTTTTTAAGCAAAAACATTGCCACGACATTTCATATGTCGTGTGAGGTATATTTGGCTTTTACCCGGTGCAATTTCTTCTTTGCTGATAGGCTAAATTTACATTTTTACATTACACTATTACCTTATGCATTGCGGATGGTCTAAAAATTATCCATCCTTTTGCGAACAACATTAATGTCATTATACAAAGTAACCCGTGCCAGTCAGTTATGATATATAATTTTTATTGTGATATTGAATCAAACAAATATGCATAATCGTTTCATTTTGCTAACCATTTTTTCTACAAAAAATAAACAAAAATATTTAATTTATTTTATAAGTTGCACTTAGCTTAGAACATGATTAAAATGAGCGACTTTGGCATTTTTATTTAATTTAATTTAATGTTTAAAGGGTAGATTGACAAATTATGAGTTTGAAAAAACAAAATTAAAAGATTAGCAAGTGTAAAAAGTTTTTATTTTACCTTTTGCATGAATTGAACTTCTTCCTTGTCGAAGATGCTTAGGCCATCTCCAATGGTGTTTCTACCCAAGCAAATTTCTATGATAGAAATGAATAATAGAAAAAATCTTCTCCGATGGGCATTTCTATCTCTATTTCTATCCTAGGTGGAAGTTTATTGGGATTGGGAATTTCTATCACAATTTCTACATGTAGAAATGGTGATAGAAATTCTCTATGTGACATGGCAATTTTTTATTGGTTGTTGTACACCCACTAATTCTCTCTCTTCATTAAATAGGGGACAAAGTAAGGAAGAAATTGAACAATAGAAATCACCATTGGAGAGCATATTTTCTATCCTTCTACACCAATATAAATATATTGCCAATAGATATAGAAATATTATAAAATAATATTGACACATATAATATAAATGCAAAAATAGAAAACACCATTGGAGATGGCCTTATTATCGTCTGTCCATGTCATAGCCACAAGCTATTCGAGTAGTGCCGTAAGTATGATAATTAAATATATGGTATCAAATATACTAATAATTTTGAACATTTCCGGTTGTGCAGAGTTATACACAGTATGATTACCAATTACAGTGTGCTTGACATGAAAGGTAAAAATATCCAACCTTTTTTCTTTTAACATTGAGAACCCAAAAACAAAAGCCTCAACAGAGAACGGGGGAGAAAAAGCTAAAGAGCACTCTGCTGTTAATGCTCAAATATATTCAATCAGAGTAGCAGTTTTTAAAGGAAGAGCATCCTCAAAAACACACAAATTGATAAGGGACTGTGAATATCATTGATGATGCAGTTGAGGGGGGGATAGTTGTGCTTAGCATAGAGACAAGAAGCAGCTTGAATGGCTATATCGCTTCCGCCACCAAGGAAGAGGAAGATTTTAAAAAAGCAGCATATCCATCCATCCCACCTTAGAAGTGGGATAATTTAATGCTTTGCAGAAATTGCAAACAAAAAAACATTAAAGTACTTCCAAGTCCTTTTCTTTGGACAAGATATTAAGTATCACTGCCATACGCCTTCAATTTAAAATGAGAGGAGGATTGAACCAAAGACTAACTAGCGTATCCCATTTATTTTGGTTCTATAATATGCAAATGTATACATATTTAGGAGGAATTAGCAAAAAAAAACCCTGAAGTTTGGGGGTATATGCAACTTAAACCTTAACGTATAAAATGTTGCAACGTTAACCTTAAACATCACAGTTCGAAAACACTAAACGGAGGATGACGTGGCTGTTGACTAGACGTTGTCGTAGTTATGGAATTAGCAAAAAAAACTTTGAAGTTTAGGGTTACATGCAATTTAAACCTTGAAGTATAAAATGTTGCAATGTTAACCCTAAAGTACAATTAGTAAGGCATCGATGTGTAAAACGTTTCAGTTCGTTTTGGAGATTCTATCAGAAATATAACGAGAGAAGGTGGTAGTCTGGTAATGGAAAATACGGTTCTTCTATCCATTGCTATTAACATTATGATTCATCCGTCTGGCACTAATTAGGGAAAAAATCTCACTCCCGATCTACAGTTACCAGCCTTTCGCCGCCGATGGCCACTCAGCCCTTAAGGCAAAACATAACCGCAAACTGGCATCGAAATCAACATATGACTAACAAGAATCATCGAAAAACACAAACACCACAAGTCCACCATCTTATCATTTCTTCAATTCAGTGACAGAGCTTTGCAGCCTTTCCACCACTCTCTCCACTTTCTTTCGCCACTATGACGACTTATAGGGCCACCTCGATTACATTCATATAAACCTTGACCCCAAATTGTCGATTGACCCCCCTGCCTCCTAATTCCGAAGAAGAAAACCTGAGAAATCGTTTCTTCTATTAGAGTTAGAAAAACTTTGCGAAGATCAGTGGGGTCATAACCTCCGTATCTATTTCCTTTCACACATCTCCGAAATCGAAAGGCTCTGTGAAAAAACTCCAAAAGCATTGAAGAGATCTTTGGACCCAGTGAGGCTCATACTTAATTGCTTGGGCCTTTTCTCCTTTCAGGGGATTAAAGCCTACACCAAGGACTTGCCGTCACCTATGATTATGTCTCGAGGGGCCTCAATTTTCGGATTGGAGTGTTTTTTATTAATGGGATGCAACGGTGAGGTTGGGGAGATTAAGAAAGAAAAAGAGTTAGCAGCATTGGTGTGGAGGAATAAGCTTATGGTTGAAGGTGGATTGTGAAGGTATTATTATTATTGACGTCGACGCCTTACTAATTGTATTTTAGGGTTAACATTACAACATTTTACTCTTTAAGGTTTAAATTGCATGTAACCTCAAACTTCAGGGTTTTTTTTTTTTGGCTAATTCCCTAGCCACATAGATACCTAGTTAGTAGCCACGTCATCCTCCGTTTGGTGTTTTCTAACTGTGATGGACGGAAGGGCCACATTGCCTTACTAATTGTACTTTAAGGTTAACATTGCAACATTTTATACTTTAAGGTTTAGGTTGCATGTACCCCCAAACTTCATGATTTTTTTTTGCCAATTCCCCCATATTTAGAGATACACCTCAAATGCCTTCTAAAAACAAACCATCCAAAAACAACCATGGGAACTATAATTCCTGTTAAAATCATCCCATCAATTATTCTTGTACTAATACTCCAAATTTAAGCAACTGGATCAAAGTGTTTCGTTACATTTTTGCATGTGTCTAAAACACATAATAGTAATGAGCGCTCCAAAAAGGAAAATAAATAAAAAGCACATAAAGTGTAGAAATTTTAAATGTTGTGTTACATTTCATCCTCAGCTCAGATCTCACCATCCCAGAGTTCTTCAACTGTTTTGTAGGCACCGTAGGTCTCATGAACAAATGCAGTCCCTTTAACTAGCCTTACCTGCATATGGGAAAGGAGGCGAAAAGAAAATATTTGATCATTGATACACAAATTGAAGCCATTCTTACACAAAGTATAAATGTTAATGTGGTCACAACGAGAGGAATCGTGATCAAATAACCAACTATATACGTCATAAACACAAACTAAGATCCAAGGAGAACTTCACTGCTAGTTCCTTTTTCTTTATTTTCTTTTCAGGACAAACAATAATTGTTTTACGGCTTTTGTCTCTTATTTTTCCTTTTTTGTTATAAGGACAGCAATATGTTGTTCTATGTGTTTAGTCCTTTTTTTAGAAGGTGTGCTTAATCTCTATTGCCTGTACACTCGTCAACAGCGCTGAAAAAGGAACTACAAACATATACTTTTTATGCCTCCACTTATTTTCATTTTTTACCTTTAGATTCTGTGAGTTCTCGCCAGAGCTTTTATTGTAATATCGGGCACAATTGTGTGCATAGAAAGTGCTATGCATGTCAGAGTGGTATTCACACAATTATTGTTGTTGTTCTAGGAAATTAGGTGTACTACTTTGTCCTATATAAATATTGGCATATCTTGGAATAGTAGTACTATATTTTCATTTTAAAAGTTTACTGGATTGGGCATAACATGACGAATGTGTTGTAAACAAGAGTATAGCCTGTCAAATCTGCAATCATGTATCAGCTAGTATATATCAATATTTAAATTCAAAGTGTCCATAAGCGGTAATGACAACAAATTTGGTGTTTTCAACTTTTAACCCTGTGGCTATGACATGAAATTTGGTATTTCCAGTTTTGCTCCCACATTTGTGGGTTTTTTTTTTTTTGGAAAAAAAAAAATTAATTGGACCCCTTGACCTCTTGGTTCGAAAGAGAGATAACTACCATTGAAGTACTTTATACATAAAATATTTTTCATTTTAAGTTAGATATATACATGTATATAAAGAAAGTGTGTGCATGCGTGTGTTTGAATTTCAAGACTTGTATAGACAGAGGACCAATAATTAAAAGAGGACAAAATAACAAAAATTAATTACCTGCTCAATTTCTGAAAACTTGGCAAACAAGTCCTCAGGTATAGACCAGTCGAAAACCTCAAAGTTCTCCTTAATCCTTGACTCAGTTGTGCTCTTAGGGAGTATACTATGACCCATCTGCAAGCCCCAGCGTAGAGCGACTTGGGCCGGAGATTTGCCCAATTTCTCGGCAACCATCTTCAGAATTGGGTTCTTGAGGACTTCACCCTTCATAGACGATGTGCCTGGTGAACCCAATGGTGAATACCCCTGGAACAGAAAAATTAAACGAAGATTATCAAAATCATCACAATAGAGTTTTGAGGACCACATATGAAAATTGAATGTGTTTTCGACGAACTTGGGGCAAGTTTGTTTAGGTATGATAACTTCTAAACAATCATATTTGTTTCACAAGAAGGCAAATCACTAATGTTGAGACTATAAATCCCACATCAAGAAAACAGATCCTCCCAAAGTAATATATAAGAATAAGGAACCATTCCATTCATTGCCAATTGGTTTTGGGTTGAATGATCTAAACTCTAATATGGTATCAGAGGAAAGGCTATTGACCGTGCCAAGGCCCAACGGCCACACGGGCTTAGAGGAGCTACTCCACC
Organism: Lonicera japonica; assembly: GCA_021464415.1. NCBI lineage: Eukaryota > Viridiplantae > Streptophyta > Magnoliopsida > Dipsacales > Caprifoliaceae > Lonicera > Lonicera japonica. Next base: position 72,204,027 of record CM038465.1, read on the forward strand.
CATGGCCAATTGGTTACGCCACATGAGAGTTTTGGGTTGGATGCTCCAAACTCTAATAACTAAGAAGTAATTTTCTAGAAAGAACTGGGCTGAAGGTGGGAGAACGTGTGGGCATATACGGCCTAGTATGTGGTCTACCTTTTTATCTTTTGAGTGTCCCAAATTAAGAATCTATTCCTTTTTAGAATGGTCCCAAATTAAGAGTCCATTTTCTTTTCAAACCAAAATCAGCATACTAGAACTCAAGATAGGAAACAAGTTTTTAAGTTTTGTTCTAAACCATTGATGGTGATAAAATTATTGCATTCTTAAGAAATGTGAAAGTCAATCTTGGACTCTTAATTAGAGATGGAGTAAGTACTGAATAGTATATTACAAGTAATTCAAAAATTATGTTGAAAGAAGAAAGCCATAATAATCTCCTATCAAACATTTCCCAAAATTTTAGCTTTTATGCATTTGAATGAATATTCAAATCAATTAGGTTTCCTGTAAAAGCTCAAATAAGATGTGGAGGCCTAACTTATTGCTTATACCAAAACACAAAATGACAAAAACACTGTCATTTAATTTTTAGGGACAAACAAAAGCTGTGTTAATAGCATTAGGACAATTAGGATAAGTATACTCACTGATAGGTGAACTCCTTTGGAAAGACAAAATGCCTGGAGCTTTGACTGTTGCCATGCAGGATGACACTCAACCTGGTTGACTGCTGGAGGTATACGAGCCACCTCCAACAAATCCCCCAGTTTCTTACAAGAAAAATTGCTAACGCCAATAGCCCGAGCCTTGCCTGAATCATAAAGCGCCTCCATTGCTTTCCATGTAGCCGATATGTTAGGTTGGCTAAGATTCTCAGGTTTAAACCCAATTGACTCCTTTTTCATGCTCACCGGCCAATGGATCTTCATAAAATTAACAGCCCCAGTTAATAACAACAAAATATTAGTGCATGTAAAATTATGGCCCATTGATTTCTCACCTAGGTAAAATCATGGTTTGTAGTTTAGGCCAAAACCAATCCGCAATGACCAAAGTGACTTGGTTTGGGTGCTACCATTCATCAATTTATATAATAAGGGGCAAAAGTTTTTGAATCCTAAAATATATAAGGGATAAAAGATTGTGTGGGGCAAGATGTTTATTTAAAGACAGGAGAACCTTTGGCATGTGTCACGACTAGTACAATAATCATACATGTACCGACTTAAAAGATTAAGTTAAGAGTCCAGATGATGTATCAAAAAGTGCATTGGTCAGTGGTTTAAATGGATCCCACACAACCACCAATGCACTTTTTGACATATCATTTGAGCTCTTAACTTGGTCTTTTGATTTAGTACATGTATCACCACCCACTTACATATTAGTGAAACGAACTATACTCGCCATGAATCGGGCAAGTAGTTTTGTCCCTAATGATGGAAACCTCGGCAATTCGTCAAGTCCTATGAATTTTTTTCCCAGAACATTTATCAAGAAAAATGCTAGATTCACTCAAAATTTGCACAAAAAGTTGTAGTACACAAAAATGAGGTGTCACCTCACGATTAGATGAAGAGTGGGTCCCACATGTAAGTCATGGGAACCATTTACTCTCTTCCTTCAATCATGAAGTGAAAACTCATTTTGTCCAAATTTTTCGGTGAGTAGCATTACTCATTCTTTTATCCTTCTACAAAATGAATCCTTTCATCTAAGAAACAGAAGCAAAAACCTTCCAAGTCCAGAATTAGACAAGTGAACCTTTGTCCTCAGACAGTGTTTTTGACCATGGTGAAAAGTATTTTCACTTATTTCGAACAGTTTTTTTTTATATGCTTTAAATTATGGACAAGTGCGTGCGCTAAAGTTACAGGTTTATACAAAGATATGGAACAAAATGCAATGTGGAATAGGTGAATATGAGTGTAATAAAAATCAAAACTAATGGGAGGTCACTGTAATTATCCCTAAATTAATTGAAACAGAAGGCTCTATTTTGGTATACATACAAGATATAGATCAATGTAGTCAAGCTGCAAGTCTTGCAAAGTTCTATCCAATGCAGCAGGTACATCTTGTGGTGCATGGTCTTTACACCTGCAGATTATTTACCATTTAATACTAAGTAGCATGAACCAATGCAAGTTTGGTTTCCAGTTCGAAATTCATAAAAGTTAATTCTTTTTCTTTTTCTTTTTTTTTGAGATAAGAGTGTTAAAAGAGACCATAGTTTAGAGGTGATCCATAAATCCTCACGCGTCACCACACGATCTTCAAATAGCTTCTTCAGAGCAGAGCCAATCTACATAAGAAGGGAAAAGAGGAAAAAGAAAAGAAAGGGATGGCAACTTAATAAACAAATCTTGTAAAATTTGGAGAGAAGAGGGTGCCAAAAATTTCATTAGATCCTATCATTCAGATTAGATTACAAATTGTTTTAACCTAATTAAATTACCTAAGGTATCAGATTACCAAATTAAATGTGTTTTTAAGTAGCATGATACGCTTTTCTCAATATTTCTACTACTCCCTAAATTAAGAGACTCACCTTGAAAGTCAAACGTTGGCCCCGTTTGGTTGTCATCCAACTTACGAATCGGGATATTCAAAATTTACTTAATTCATGAATTATATTATTGTCGTTTAGCCACAAAAATGAGCTAATATAAAAGCCAGTCTTCAATTCCTAGGACATTAAACAAGGCAATGTAATTTTACAACTGTCAATCTATTGTACAAGTTCATGACGGAAAAATCACACTACAAAAACTTCTATTAAAATGAAAAAAAATTACGTAAATTTGAAATGAACTATTTATAAAGTAGGCAATTTATGCAACTAACAGACACTTAAGAAAAATGCTGAATTCCCATAAACATCCCTACTTAACTAACCCTTAGTTGATAGCCATGGTAGATGCATAGCAATAAAAAGTTAATAATTGTATATCACACTATTTTGTAGCCTTTCTTTAAAAATGGTACTCTTAATTTCATATATACGAAAAAGGAAAGTGGGGATCTTAAGTTGAGGTGGAGTGAATACATATTAGGATAATCCTTTCAAATGAAATCAGTCTTGGCATGGCTTTGTCAACACATAAAAAGTCCTTGCTTGCAATTAGTCAAAACTGCACGGGTTGGGGCCGCAGAAGAGAGGAATTGTTGTAAAATACCTTATTTTAAGGAATTGAAACATTAAATCATGTAATGCTTACCTCCTTCTCATTGCCATAAACCTGAGCACAATCAATATGCCGATATCCGCCCTGCACTAGCACAAAATACAGTGAGTCGACTGCAAGCTAAATTGCACAAATAGGGGTACATAAGTAAAGATAATTAGCAAAGATTCAATATTGCAGTATTTGAAAAAATATTAGAAACAAAATGGTTTAAGTAATTTGTTTTCTTCTTTTGTTTTCGGAAGATTGTATTATCTATCATAATTACAATGGCAGTAACAGTACTCACAAGTTACAGGACCAACGAATAGAAAAATGAAAAACTGTAAGCATTACTCAAATAGTTCTGGCTAGATGCATTTTGCATTCTTCTGAAAATATGTGATGACCAAATGTTTTTAGTAGAGCAAGATTGAGTGTTTAAATGCTCAAAAACAACGCCATATCAAAGGTTTTGTTTAACTGAACTCGTCTTGAATCTGATTATGGTGATTGATCCGCACGATTTTCCTGGATGAGGTTGTCCATCATGCTATACTGATAATTGCTTAAAAATATTATATCAACTATGATGCTTTCATCTATTACCGATCTCATCAATTATACACTCCACTCCAAGTTTGACTTTGGTACATTATAAGAAAATACTAATTTCAACTTAATCAATAGTCAAATTATTCAACTTATTTTATATTGTGAGATTTGTACACTAATTATGCCTAAAAGGGAAACGGGACTGCTGGGGTACGTTCATTTTGTTATCCGAAGCTGAAATCTAAACACTGAAGCTGAAGCATAAAATTTGAATCTGAAAAATATGTTTGTTATTTCTAAACACAACCTCAGAAAATATTAAAAGTATGATAATTGGACAATTCTACCCTTGTTTTAATCATAAGAAGTAAAGTTATACAAGGATATATTAGTAATAACCATGTCTCAGTACTGAAATGATCTGTTTCAACAATGAACATATGCAATAATCCTAGAAGGATATAAAGTTAAAAGCTGACATATATTTAGCGTGGTCCTTTATGCATTGGTTAAAATGTTAGTTATGCAATAACCTGAATGTCATATTTTTGGGTCAGATAAATATGTTGGGTTGGACTCGTACAGATGTTGACACACACCATACATCTATCTAGAATGTAAAAAATATATAAGAGGATAAGGAATTGTGAGTATGTTTCTTTAACCGTCGATAGTGCTTTGGTACACATAGTACAACCTAGCACATATATATATATATATATATATCCATAGAGAGAGAGAGAGATATTAGAACCTTAACGGCAGTGGTGACGGCAGCACCAACGAGGCCAGGTTCAGATTGCCAAGTCCCCAGGCCAACCGAAGGGAATTTGGCTCCGGTGTTCAATTCAAAGAAACGAATGGCTGCTTTCGACATTTTGCAGATTGACCGATTTATCACTGAAACAACATTTATCCACGAATATTTATTATATAGTATCACAGCCGAGACGAATCAAGTGTATATGCAATGACGAATGAAGTATATATGCAATGACGAATGAATAAGATTGAAAAGGCAAAATCAACTACGCAAAAAAAGTTAAAGACTTACCGATTGGAATACTTTATTTTGTTCCCTTTGTAATCAATTTGAACACGGCATCACACACACAGTGAGGTTTAACTTGAAAAATTAGTGATTAATGATGTGATTTTGGGGAAAATTAGAAAGATTCCCGAGTTTGAATCTAGGCCGGCCTTGCTGTTTACTCCTTTACTTTAGTGTTTGTCGTGTTGCTTAATCAATTTTTCAATTTTTTTATTTTTTTATTTTTTTTTAATAGGAAAATGGCTAAAATTTTAGCTGGGCTTGCACTAACTGCAAATCAAGTTAACTTTAGGGAAAATGACCCATAAATTGTTATTCCAAGTATCAAACTTACTTAATTTTAATATAAGTGATGTAGTTTTACATAAAATAAAAATAAAGAAAAAGTCAGACTAAACATTAATTATTTCATATAAGTAGTAGTATCAAAACATTAATTTTAGTGTTATTCATTTGGTTGTATAAATTATTTTATTGTAAATTAATAAGTTATAAAAAAAATTCATTTCAACAAAAAAAAATTTGGTGCAATTTTTTTCACATGAACTTTGTATAGTAGTTATAAGTTGTGTAATTTCAATTATATATCTATATTTTCTTATTTAATATCATAAGTTTTAATTTATTTTTATGACTTTATATACTATTTCATTTTTACACTCAAATTATATAATCAACGAATTAGATCATTTTAAATTATCAATTCGCAAATTTGAGAACAACCAAACAGGCTTTAAATGTCTAGCCCTATTAATTTGTTTGAGTGATCTCATATTAGTTTATACAACATTAACTCTAGTATTTCATACGTAGTAGATAGCAAAACTCTCACTTTTCACTTTAATACATCATGTGTCCTTATTTATTGTACTACTATTATTAATAAATTAAAGTACATGTATTTATTCTCCCCTTTTATGCCAATTATGTATATTCATCAAAATACAATATTCTATTCATTGTCAACTAAAATACAAAAGGTTTTTTCTCTCCCGAAAGGCATTTTAACAATAATCTAACGTGTTTTAATAATTTGTTTATTAAATTATATTATTTCCTAATTTAATCGAACGTAATTATGTGAATGAAAAAATATAAACTACGTATGCTATATACTTATTTTTTATTATTATAAAACACATTCAACTTTTTCGTTGTACCTATTTAATTATTCAAAACGTTATCCTCTTTGTTTTAAAGGGTTATTTTGTATTTAGTCAATTGGTTAGTGAAAAAAAACTCTTAAAAGCTTTCATTAATTTAGTAAAAACATGATCCACTGCATAATGTTCTTGCCTATTGTTTTTTAGGGTTATTTTGTAATTTGCCATTAATTTAGTGGGAAAAAAATATAATATTCAAGTAATGATCTCAAGCATGAAAAGATTGTATTGTCCCATGTTCAAATTTTTTGAGGCCTATTTATAGGCCCATCTCATATGTGGTCTAATTTGTTGGGGCCCATATAATATATATATTTTTTTTTGGAAGATGGCCCATATAATATTTTTGAAGTAAAAATTGTGAGAAAAATTATTTTCAAGTTAACTCTAGATCTCTAGTGAAGCTCATTGGTAGCATCTCATGTCTTTTCGTTGGGTGCCTCTTTGTTTAGATTTCCTTAAAATTAATTATGATATATGGTGCCTTCAGTTCCTCTATTTCCATCGGAGGAGAGTTCAGAGAGCTTATTAACGGGGATGCATTTGTGTTTTCTTGCGTGCGACTGGAATTTGTAGAGTTCTCTCATCTCGAGGAGGCTCTTAGGCCTCATTTGATTCGAGTATTAAAAAGTGGAATGGGATTGTTAATACCATTTTTTTTATAATACCTTATTTGATTCACACAAATGTGCTGGGATTACTAATACCGGTACTAACTTAATACCACTCTTTGTGGTATAATTTAATACCAGGGGGGAGGTGGTATTGTTTATCCAAAATTAAGAAAAAATGAACCATATATTTTCAAAAATGCTATTACTATTATAATATTTTCAAAAATGCCACTACTCTACTACTATATTATTATTATTTTAATTTTTAAATTTTTTTTTTAAAATTTTTAAAAAAAAATCATTTTTTTGTTAGTCCAAAATATAATCCCGTATACGAGTTATATAATAAAACATGGTATTAACATCAGCATATGATATTCCAGTATTAATACTGCATGAATCAAACAAGGTATTGGTATTAAATTAATACCAGGATTAATAGTCCAGTATTATTAATACCGGTATTATTAATCCCAGTGACTCTAATACCTGAATCAAACGAAGCCTTAATGTCTTGCTTTCCTGTACTCCAAGATTGGCTAATTTTGTAGCCCACTGAGTGGCATCTAATATGAAGAATGCTTTCTTATCTAACTCATGAAAAATCTATACTCTTCCCAAATTGTCCGCTCTGTCGAAGAACTTTGAAACTTCTGATGTTGGTTAGACTTTTTTGTTTTATTTGACTTGTTAGTTTGTTTGCCTTTAATCCTTTATTGTTTTGTACTCGGACAAAAAAAAAAAGAGTATAATTTATCATCTAACAACATTTGTACTAATTTGCATTATTTTTCAGAGCCCCAAAAATGCATCATTATTTAAATATTTTTGATATACAATTTGTCAAAAAAAATAACATATGTAAACGCTTACAAACCATTTTATTTTATCTTGTAATTTGAACAAATTAAAGCGTCTACTGTTAGTAAATATCACATTTTTAGTATCCATAGCCATCTTGATTTGTAAGATTAGATTTAAATGCTGGCACTTTGATCACGAAACATAAAAGCTAGCAAACACACATATATGCAACAAGAATATTATTGGCAATTGACGAGAAACATATAGACAAATGATATATCATAATTCTTTTTATGTATGAATCTAACAATTTTATTATCATAGTTTTAATTCGCAGAACCTTACATTCACAATTCAAAACAAAAGAAATAATCATTTGATTCATGATGCAATACTTAATATATTTACTCTACCTAGGTAATTATTATAATATTGATCTCATAATTAATACCATGAAGAGTTGCAAAATGAATGAATATGTCCGCGGCCTGGTGATAGACTAAACTCCAGTGGATGTATTTTGTCTAGCGGCGGAAGAAGTTGACATGGATGTCTTCGGGAAAACACGATCTGATTGAAAAAGTTGTACGTCTGGTGAACGAAACTGATCAGAATTTTCGGGAAGTCTTATGTAAGAAGAAGAGGGAGATTCATTACTACTGAATATTGGACCTAAAAAGCCTTCACCACCATTTTTGTGCTGCATTATGGCTTTGTACACGTATGGAATAAGACCCTCCATTTTAGAGGGGAATGAATCCGAATGAGAGGGGGCCATGTGGGAATTAAAAGGAAGGGGAGGTTGGTGACGTGGCACAATTGGATTGGAGATGAGTTAATTATTTTAGATTTGGGCAAATAAATTGATGAAGAGGGCTTCAATTATTAAAGCAAAAACCACACGAAGACCTTGGAAACAACTGTCGATGAAAGCTCCATCTTAACAAATTAAAGATCATACCCATACCCATCTTCAATGTTACATCTCATCAAATCTCACTATACTATATTTCAAATACATATGTTCCATTATATTAAGTTCCACGAAAATTTGATAAACCCATAACCTATTTAAAAATTTGAAGCTAGCTAATTAATTGTTCAACATTTAGTATATTTATAAAACCACAATCTATTTTAATTTAAGGCCACATATATATATATATATATATATCGTAATTACTATTTTCAATTTTGCCAATATAACCTTTTGTTTCATAAAGTTATTACCGGAATCATAAGTTACCTTTCGGTATCTAATATATCATAAGAACCCATGCATGCCATTTCGAAGCTATATTTTTGTTTTTCAATTTTGACTCTTATATAGCATTTTATTTCACAAAAGATATTACATTATTCTATAAATTAGCAATGGAATTTGAACTCTTGCTAGTAATTGAACTCTTAAATGCTATGATGCTCCGTGATATTTACTTTTGGTTGTGAGTTTGTGATGGAGAAAATACAAGAGAAAGAGAGAGAAAATTAATTATTTTTTTCTCCCCAAATCGTTCTCTCCAAATCGGAGAGAATCAAAGAGAAGATAAATTAAGGATTTTAATGTAAATTTATTATATTTACTATTTTACCATTAAATTACATAACAAAGTCTTAAAAATATCTTTTATTTCCCTTTTTTTTCAACTCACAAATAAGGAGAAGAGCAAGTAGCACACTCTTGTTCTTAAACTTCTAAATGAGGGATAAAAAATAATTATGGTGTTTCTCCCTTTCTCTTTCTTTTGATTAGGGATGGCCAAATAGCTCGACCCAGTGGATTTGTAACCCGCACTAATCCGAATGGGGAGGGTTCATTTTTTTTTCCCAACCAGGTCGGGTTTGGGTTTCCCAAATTAAAACTCACACTGGCCGGTTAGGGTTGGGTCTGAGTTTAGGTAAAATAAAACCATTTGACCTGTCACGAGTATAGTATTTTTTAGCTTTAATATTCTTGTAATACTCTATAATTATACTGGGTCGGGGCTGGTCAGGTTCGGATCTAAGTATAGTAACAAATGGGTTGGGTCGGGTTTTGCCAAACCCAGTCTAAACTTGACCTGTTGCTATCCCTACTTGTGATTAATATTTTCTCTTCTAAATACAACATAAATTATTTGTATTCAAATTGTGCACACACCATATATATGCACAAAAATTTAATGATATATACAGATATACTATTGTTAAAAAGTGGTCGCAGATTGAATTTGTCCATATATAGGGCAAAGAAGTGTTAACTAAAGTTCGTGCTATCACACACTGCAAACATTTATAGTAACCCAAAACTATTGGGATATATATATATATACCCCAAGATTTGGGACAGATGTGCTGTAGGTTGTAAAACAAAATATATTCTGGTGATTCATCATATATTCATTTAATTGTTGTATTGATTGCTGGTGAAAAATTAGACAATTCAAACATAAAACATATATATAGCTTTTGTATTGAAGAAGGAAGTCATAATTATGACAATGAGTTGCCACCGAATTCCTCGTCCTAGCCTCTGTATATATATATAATATAATTATCAAATCAATTCCTATATCTTAGCTATAAATACAATGGCATGAATCTTCTTATAAACACTTCTTAATTTCTTTCACTATCTATATAATTAGTTAATTACTACACCACCATCCGATATACATCATTCAAGTAAAGGCATTTATCATGCCCATTGATGCAAGAGTGCTTATAGAATACTCTCTCTTAAATTATAAAATGAAATAATTTTTATCATGATCAATGATTAATTTATTATAAAATTATTTTTTACTCTAAATTTTGTTAATTGTTATGTTGATTATATTATTAAAAAGATAGTGAACTTTTAATATGTGACATCCCAAAGAAGATCGAGAAATGTATCACAATAAGTTGATACACAAACACACTTGACACTAGTTTGTTGATTAATCTAATTGGAGAAGTGCCCATCGGTTCTCGGAAAGATCTCATGTTCGAATCTTATCATGGGGGGTTTTGGGGGAGGTACTTTAATTATAACTAAAGAGAGAGACTTAGATCTCATTTTTTTTAAAAAAAATAAAAAGGTTTTGATCTTAGCAATATTATTAATTACATTATTTTAATCAAGGACGTAATTAATAGTTATTTTTCCATACAGAAAACTCAAAACATTCGAGTCTGTTTGAAGAAAAAAAATGAAAATTATTATAGAAATGATTATAAGAAGCGTTTCTTTACCCACTATCCATATTTTATTAAGTGAAAATCAAAAGGGTAATGATCTTAAATATAAACAATCAAAACATGATAGAACATTTTAAACGAAATAACTCATTTTTTCTGAGTTTGCATAAAGATCAATAATTTTTCTAGTTATTTTCCAATTTTATTATCAAACATATCTTATATGATTTTTATTTTTGATTGTTTTGGACAGGACTATTTACCATAATGCTATAATAAGCAATAATAACAATAGCAAATTTATTTATTTTTGTCTATATAACAATAACAATTGAGGGAGCATAAAAATAAAGGTACACAATTAGGCCATAAGTGGGCCTCAGAGCCAATTTTTTAGCCGGTCCATATCCAGGAGTTAGGACCTTAACGAAGAAGGCCCAAGCCTAAAGACAGGGAAGAAGCCATGCGCCGGGGACTGGGAGAGAGTGATTTGCCAAGATGGTCCTGGATAGCCGAGATGGTTGCGATGGTTCAATATATTAGTCGAGATAGTTGCGCACGCGTGGATAGCCGAGATGGTTGTGATGGCTCATTATGAATTCTAGAAACCTAGAGAAAGAGAAATTGAGCTGGTAACTTATATTATAATCAAGGGTAAAAAATATTAACCTCTTTAAATTATTATTTTTTTGCACTAAACTCCCCCATCTTCTAAAATTGACACTAAACCCCCCTAAACTATTAGATGTTATCACTTAACTCTCAAAATTACATAAATGCCCTTGTAAATAAATGTATTTTTATAAATTAGGAGGTAAAGTGTCAAGTTGTGATAGTTTAGGGGGTTTAGTGCCAAAAAGTGATAATTTGAGGGGAATTAATGTTTTTTACCTAACTTTGTACAATTGCATATATGTAATTTTGGGGGTTAAGTGTCAACATCTAATAATTTAGGGGGATTTAGTATCACTTTTAGAAGATGAGGGGTTTAGTGCAAAAAAGTGATAGTTTGAGGGGGTTTAGTGTTTTCTACCCTATAAACAATTAGGGTGCATTGCGTTTGATTGTAAGTATGTAATTTACATGGAAAGAAAATAAGTTACAGGCAATTGAATTGCCTAGAATTAAGTTGCATGAAAAATGTCAATTAAATATGTTGACTTGAATGTCACTAATCTTGTTTTGATAATAACAATAAAGTTAATCATGTGTAATTTAACCTAGTTGGTGTTTTAAGTTTTAGCCACAACAAATTGATCATATGTGGACTTAACCGAAAAGCCGGATTCAAGGTCATTCATCTACAAAGTATTGCAATCCATGTCTCTCACCTCACACAACTTCCTTAAGATCTCTTTGAAAAACAATAAAGCCAAGGAAGAAAAGAAACGAAGCAATACAAACAAAGCTCTCGAAGACTCCTTATTGTTTATGTGAGTGAGTGCTTTAGTTTCCTTTGTAAAGGTTTCAATTTGATCATTACAATAGCTCATAGAATATTTCTTTATCACAAGATTGATCAAAACATAGGTTGAATTAAAATCCTTTCAAAAACCCTCTTTTAAAGAAAAATCGTTTTTGAAATAAATTCATATTTAATTTTAATTGATCTCATTTGAAGCTCTAACAAAAATAGGTGTCTTAGGAACCTATATTTTACATTCCCCAAGCATTAAAAGTGGTTTTAGAGCCTAATTACAAAAGTACAAAATTTGGATTTTTGGCCTGATGGACAGAGCCCATCAGTCGACTAAGCAGAGAGGCTCAGTCGACTGAGGCTTGCTCAGTCGACTAAGGAGCACTACTCAGTCGACTGATGGCCCAGAAACTAGCCGTTGGAGTTCTGATTTTTTACCATTTTTGGCACCAAACTCTTACCAAATCCCTCCAAACGGCCATATGATGTCTTAGACTATATATACACCTTCTAAGACTTATTTAAAATCACTTGAATCATTCTTACTCTATTCTCTTCATCTACACTCATTTTCAAAGATTCAAGAACATTGCTTTTGATCAATCATCTTTATTTTGAGCTATATTCTATTGATCAAATTTGATATCTCTTAGTGTGAGCTTAAGTTGTAATCTTCATACACTAGAGCTATTGTACATTGGTGTTAGTCACAAAATCATTTCTTTCAAACATTAAGAGAGGCTTATCTCTTAAGATAGCAAGAGAGTTTTTCTTGTGTGAGTATTGAGAGAATTTCAATACTTGTAAGAGTGTGTGAGAAAGATACACTTGTAGAGGTTTGATCTTCACCCGGAAGGAGATCGGTTTTAGTGGAACTTCTCGGGGAACTAACCGAGCACGGAGTAGGGGCTATCAAGCCGAACCGTGTGGACAAAAAGTCTTTGACTTTGATTGGTTTAATCTTTCTATCTCTTGAACTTTTACTTTGTAGTATTTGCATCTTGTGATTGGATTTATCTTTGTTCATTGTTTGGTTGATTGATATAGACATCAAACATTTTTAAATTGATTTTAAAAATCCCATTAAGTTTTAAAAACCCTATTCACCCCCCTCTAGGATATTTTCCGACCTACAAAATATATTGATTGCCTTAATTTTTTACCCGAAAAATATTAGTTGTATTATGGCATTTTTAATGCAGAAAAAATTATGGGTATTTTTTTTACATAATTTTATAGTCATGATGGATCTTGTTTAATTGATCTTGATTATTAGATTTTAAATATTAAATTTTTATTAAATTTTGTATTTTAAGTTATAGCATTTTTAATGTAGAAAATGGGTAAAATTTTGTCTCGAAAAATGTACAATTGCCTAGAAAATAAATACAAGCCCCCCTCCAAAGAAAATATTTTTCTTGTTTACATAGAAAAGTACATGAACAGTGCCAAAAGATGAAATTTGACTGCCTGAAATTTTTTGGCAATCAAACAACACAAAAGTGGCAACTTGGGTGAAAAAACCATATTTTTCATAAAAAATATGGCCAATCAAACACACCCTTACTTTATTGCTTTGAGCAAATATAACACACATTCAAGATAGATGTACTACCAAATTAGTTGCTAATTTAATCGGAGGAACCACCTTCAAACAATCAATGGCCTCTTATTCTGGTCATTGTTATCCATATTTAGTATATACTTTGCTGAACTCTTACCCAGTAAAGATAAATTTTTAGCAACAACAACAATATGTGATAATATAGGAGAGTTGTTAAGAATTCGATTAGTTGCAAAGGTGAACAATAAGTTAAAAAAAATTAGGAGAGTTAGAAAAATAAATGATTGATTTTGTGAGATGATCATATTTTCCAGTTTTTTTTTTTTTGTAAAAATGTTTCTTACTTACTGCCTAGATAATATATATATTATGAAAATTGAATAAATAGTAAAACATCTCACCAAATTATTATTTTATTTTTCAATTTCTCGTGAAAAATAATTATTCTTTTTTTTAAATATGCACAATCAAATGCCCCTTAGTGTTGTGAAAAACAATATATCCCCCTGCTTTTAAGATAAACCCAAGATCTACCAAAATATAATATATTTAGGATTGCTCAAACCAAAGCATGTAAATTGTTCAGGTTGACATAGCAACATAATAATTCACAATTACTATATAACTACAAGCCTACAATTTTCAACTTTTGCACTATTTATCCTTTTCTTTACATAAAGCTTTACATGCACGTAATTATTCTTTTGGGACCATCGTAAAGTAAAAAAGAATAATAAAATAATAATAATAATAATAACAAAGGAGAAAAAGAAGGAAGTAAAATGCCTCTCTGCCTTACACTTGCAATGGATTTCTTACTAATAAGTACCAAACATAATTCATTGAGTTAGACAAAAATGTGTTTACACAAATAGAATGCAAATCCCCATAAATTTATACCATCAATTCCGACCTATATATAAATAGCAATATTACATAGTTTAAAAGAAGATTTTAAAATGAACAATGTAAAATAACTGTAGAGGTGTTAATTTAACTATTCATCGACCAATTCCCTCTCTTAATTTTAGTACAAATATATGATTCAAATTTAATTGGAATTAACTTTTTAAATATTTTTTAGGCTCATTAGCAATATATATTTCTTATAAGAAAATAACATTTGCACTCGTATTGCATCCTTGTGGAAGGTCTAAGTCACTTTATTTTATTACAAACAAAGAAAATTCCACTCCTAACTCTTGATGAAACTCGAACTCGATATTTCAAATGCCTTTACCATTAGGTTAACCCGTTAGTTTACTCCTTGTATTACACTTAAAATTAGGAAGTTGTGATTCATTAGGTGTACCTCGATACGGCATGTTCACTCGTACTGATAATATAAATCTAAGTGTGTGCTTATTTGACATTATTACATGCCACACAAAGGATTGTACATATGCTTGGCAACTCAAGAAAAGAGCGATACTAATTACATCCACCAAAATACTTTGTAACAATCCCAACTAGTTAAAGAGAGTTCATTTCTAATAACACACACTATATTTTTTTCTTTTCCTCAATAGTTAAAACATTAAACTCAAATCATTAATAATCAATAATTCTAAATCATTTAAACCCAAATCATTAAACCCACTAATTAGAAAATCTTTTATTTATCATCACCCCTCTCTAACACCGCCACCACCACCACTGTCTAATACGTTTAGTTTTCTTCATTTTTAAAAGCGCATGATGACTCTTTTCTTTATCATTATAATCATTATCATTCAGTTTTAGAACAATCAAAGTTGTGAATATACATGTAGTAACAAAAAAAATGGTATATGAAATTTTACTAGGCCCATTCCCGGCGAGGGTATAATGGTTTACTCAGCCCACTCCCACGAGGGTATAATGGTTTTAGAATGATTTTTTTTTACCCAACACTGACTCAGTATATAATAGGTTTACTCACTTGGCATGAGCCGAGTCAGTGTACACATACTCGGTTGACGTGACTTGAGCCACTGTAAAAAAATGTATTTAACTTACTCGGTTGGCATAAGCTGAGTAAATGTACACATATTCAGTTGACAGGGACTGGATTAGTGTAAAAGTTAAAAAAAAAATTGTACACACCGGACATGGGTCGACCTGATGTTTATATGCAGTTTATGTAGAGATCGAAGACAAAAATAGAAGAATTGTATTAATGGCATCAAAACATACAATAAAATTAAATGCATATGATGAGGGTAAAATAGTTATTTCACCCAATGGATTAATCATATGAGGACACGTGGCTACCTCTTATGATGTGTGAACGTATAGTTAGAAGGCCTAGACCTTAAGGGTACGTGTCTAATTGAGCTCGTGGAAATGTTGGAGAAGTGTCTATATACTCTACGTTTGGTGGCATAGACTTTCAGAGCTCGATCTCCTGAGCTTCTTTACTGGGTTAAAGCCAACAGCGCTTAACCACTCTGACATAGTGGTTGGAGAAGGCATGAAAGACTGCCACTAACCATGAAGGAGGCGCATAACCTCCCTTAACTGCATTAAATACATACCAACTGCATTTAATGCTCCAGATTAAGAGGAAGAACATGAGGTTTAAAAGAGCATTCTACAATGATAAGATAGTGGCTATAAGTCAACTAGTTTATATTCGTCAGACGTCTTCTTCTCATGTACATATATAAGGAAGTATTTACTTCCTTCACCAACCAAGCTTCTAGGAGACGCGAAGTAAAAAAATAGAATCAGAGAGAAAAAAAAAAGATAGAGGCTTAAAGTGATTATACAGAGCTCCTAGGCCTAAGGCATTTAGGCTTTGAATAATACATAACCCCTTTAGCTGTTGTATTATAAGAGTAAAGTAGCCAGAGAAACAACATCTGCTTGTAATCGGAACTCATTCATTATAATACGAAATAGGCCCGAGCTTTTCGATCCATTCACAAGACGATGACTAACCCATAAATTCATATAAGGTGAACCTCCTCTATACATTCTTGTCTTGTTCTTTTTGTTTAGTCATTATTAGTGTGCCACGCACCACGATTCCTTTACCCAATCATTTGACTTGTGGTTGAAAATAGACCTATTCTAAGTTTTCACACCAACACATCTATATGCATAATTCGAACTATATGGGCTTGCAAGTTTTTGGGCACCGGCTTCAAGCATCTATATGTATATGTGTATTTATATCCAATCCAATCCAATATAATATACATATATATACAATATAAAAGATCGAGATGATGAAAAGGGATATATATATATATCCAACCTAATATGTATATGTGTGTATATATATAAGCGACACTAATTATATCAATCAAAACACTCTCTAACATTTTATCTCATTTATTTAGTCTTATTGCACTGAGTATGTGCATATGACCTCAGTGCAATAAAGCCAAGCTAGTGTTAGGAATAAAAAAATACACCGTCTTGGTCTTATTGAACCGAGGTAATGTGCCTATACTCAGTGTAATAGGACTGAGTAAACGAGATGAAGTCCTACCGAGTAAAGTTGTGTGTTTAATTAGTTATGTCCCATATATATTTATATGTATGTATAAAATGGAAGAGGCAATGAAGATGGATACATATGTGTATATATATATATATATATATATATAGATTTAAGGGAACATAATGATGGAACTTTAGAGGAGAGATAAGATTTGAGGAGAGAGAAAAGGGAGATGGCAGCGATAGCGGATAAATTGTAATGGAGGTATAAGGTTGATGGAGTGGAGTATTTGTGAGAAAAATGGTAGGAGTATTAGGAAAAGATAGTGATTATGTTGAAAATGATTATGTATTTAATTTGATTATAATAGTAATTTATGTTAATTAAAAATTATGAAGTAGTTTAGTGTTTATGAGAATAAAATTATATTAAATAAGTGTGTAAGATATTGAATATTTGTGAAAAAAAATGGTAGATATAAATAACGTTGTCCTACAAAAATATTGGGTAATTTAAGAGTATCGATATACTCTAAATTTTTCAGGTGAACAGACAATTTAATAAAGGGTGTTCTTAAATGCACTTACAAAATCCGACTTCTCACCCCAGTGTAAGAATACTTTCTCCTCACCCCACCAATTTTCTCAAAAAACATGCAATTCATCTAAGTGGTGAGTGGGTTTATTGAAATTATGTAGGGACAATAAACTTTCATTGTTAAAAGAAAAAATATTAAATAATATTAACTTTTGCATTAAAATAAGACATAATGAATAAAATTTATATCATTCTTAATAAATTTTATTAAAAATTATGTATAAGTAATAGTACATAAGAAAAAAATATAAAATTTCAATTGTAATAAATACATTTTTAGCGATTATATGATATTTCATATAATCTATTACTATTCATTACTCTAAAATGGTTATTATTTATATTTCAAATTTGTCTATAAATTTTATTTTTGTGAGATAAGTAAATATAAGTTATAATTCACTACACTAAAAATATTAAAAGATCACTACAAGATTCAACAACAATAGATAAATATATTTGATTCCACACAAACGTTGGCTAAGCTGATTCTCGCTCCTAGAATTGAATTAACATCAAAGCACGTAAAAATAAAGCAGTCTACGTGCCATTAATAATGAAGGTGTCTCAAAAAAAGGGTGTTCTAAATACCTTAAAACTTAAAAGGTTAATTTATTGGTGTAATTGTTGTGTGCTTGAATTAATTTAACACTCAGCTTAATCACGTAGTAATTTAGTGCATGAAAATTAGCTAAATGAATACAGCCATATACGAGATAGTAGTACTTATGAACTTCAACTATGTCGTTATAAACATAGATAATGAGCTAGCCATAAACCCGTGTGATGCACGAGAGATTAAATATTAATTTTTTTTATTTGTTTAGTAAAATATAGGCAACATAATTAACGAATATAAACTATTTCATTTCCTTCATGAAAATAGTTTCTTTTGAAAAAATTAAGAATACTTATACTTAAACTTCTAGCAATATAAGTTTATCAAAGAGAAAAAGAAACTTGTAACAATATAATATACGTGAATATATATATATATATATATATATATAGACAATACATAATATATGCCAAAGAAAGGTCGATATATTGGCCAATTTTCATAAAAGATGAACCTCATTAAATTCATATTATCCTATGTATTTCATACATAACAATTGTGTCACAAAATTAGCTATCAAGATTTCTATAAAAGAAGAAGAACTATTGAGATAAAAAAAAAAGTAATACTAGCTTATTACTTTCTTAATCTAAAATTACATTTTAAGTAGGAGATTCAAATACAAAACACGCATGTTATAATAGAATAATAAAAATTAGCAAAACCTCAATACTCATGGGGCAATAAGCTAACTTGCTTCTGTTAAATTCACATAAACATATACTAAACATTTCATCAAAATTCAGAAACAGTACATACTCCAAATTATAAGTTATCAAAATCAAAGGCATGCAATTAATTAGATGACTGCGTCTGCTTGTAAAAAATCTCAAACCATGTGATTAAAAAACCAACTTCCATGAAATATTTTTCTGCCATGCATTATGTCCAATAGTAATCGTTGCAAGACTCCCTGAATGAATAGCAAAAGTCAGGTATTTAATACGATTTGAATTCATATCCATTAAAGAAGTATGTATAACCGTTATCTTATTCTTAAGAAAATAGGGGCAGAAGAGAGAGCAGAGTGAAATCAGTAATCGACAACCATCTGTGCTAAACACCTAGCGAAGATGGAAAACAATCAATTAAGGTAAATGTTACAAAAATCAAAGGTTATTATAATTGTGGCATGAAACGGACAGAAATGAAAATCTATGGCTACATTTAAATGTAATTTGGGCTGCAATTAAATGCAATTAATGGGAGAATTGGGGGATGCACATTTGTAATTAAACAATTATATAAATAAATTTAAGTAGACTGCAAATGCAAATAATGAGAAATGGAAACAATTATGTAAATAGTAATAGTTGCCACGTGTCAACACCACAGACAAAGACAGTATTTTACTATATATAATAATAATATTAGATTAGTCAATAACTAGTCATTGTACTAAAAAAAATGGAAAATGAAATTAAGGTAAGGTAAGTAACGGATGCAATAATGATGAGCAATTAAGTAGCAATTAATTAGTCAATAATTAGTTATTATATTAAAAAGGGGGGGGGGGTGGAGGGAGATGCAATAATGATGTACAAATAAGTAGCAATTAATTAGTAATTATATTAATCAATAATTAGTTATTATATTAAAAAAAAGGGGGTGGGGGGAAATGAAATTAAGTTAAAGTAAGTAAGGGATGACTAAAAAAAATAAACACTTAGGTGGTGTTTGGTTAATGTTTCTAGACAAGTTTTTTAGATAAGTTTTTAAAAATTTGGTGTTTGGTTGAATGTTTTGAGTTAGAGTTTTTATATTGAAAAGTGAATTTGGTTTTGTTTGACTTTTTTTCAACCAATGAAAAAAACGTATAATTTTTTTTAAAAAATAGTCATAATGGATCTTATTTTATAGATCTCGATGAGTAGGTTCAAATATATATTTTTTATTATTTTTTGATTTTTGGATTTAAAGTTATGGCGTTTTAAAAAAAAAATTAGAGAGAGAAAGTATAGTGAAATAAATTTTGGGAAGTGTGAAAGTAGAGTTGATTTTGAGTTGAGTTTTTAAAAAACACAATTCAATAATTTCACCAATTTGAGAGGATGCCTAAACAGAATGCGCCTTTAGACATTTAACAAACACATGGAACTCCGAATTCGGTTATGTGGTACAACTGGGACATAATTCCTCCACTGAGATATCACGCGAGCGAAGATTAAAAAGAGTAGGCACACAATTCAATAAACTCTTCCATCGTAAGTTTTTTATTTTCGGAGCAACTGAGAGACCCCATATTGATTTCCAGTTTGTAGCTGGCGGCATTATATATATCGGAGCATTAAGTTGAAGAAGGAGATACCCATTTCGGACTGAATAAACACCTTTCTTTTCATAGGCCCAAGTCCAACTGTCTTGGCAGTCTGAGCGAGATAAAGGAATTGAGTGAATCAGCGTCGAGTCTCGCTCATTAAAATTTGCCATAATAAAGTCCGATTTCCAGCTTTTCGAATCTGCAGAAACAAGGTAATCCACAATAGCTTGCAGTAAATTAGGGACCTGAGCTGATTCAATAAATGGATTCAAATTGTAGGCAACCATGGTTTTGAATAAATTTTTACTTTAGAGCCCGAGCCTACTCTCCAACAAACTCCTTTTGGGATTAGATCCTGAGTGGCAAATAAACTCCTCCAAATATAACTTGGGTTATATCCTATTGTGGCGTTCAGAAAGTCACCATTCCAATAGTAACGAGCTTTAAAATTTTTTGCCACTAACGACGAAGGATAAGTTAATAATCGCCAACTTTGTTTGGCCAATATAGTTATATTAAAGTGATGAAGGTTTCAAAAACCTATCCCACCCCTCTTTTTTCTAACACACATTTTAGTCCACTTTTTCCCATGAATACCAGTCAAATTAGCACTACAATTACCCCACCAGAAACTATTCATCATGTTCTCTAGATCCTCACAAAGGAGATTAGGTAATAAGAACACGCTCATAATATAACTTTGTATTGCTTGAACAACATATTTCAATAAAATTTCTTTGCCTGCCTTTGAGGGAAATTTGTTAC
Organism: Lonicera japonica; assembly: GCA_021464415.1. Lineage (NCBI taxonomy): Eukaryota > Viridiplantae > Streptophyta > Magnoliopsida > Dipsacales > Caprifoliaceae > Lonicera > Lonicera japonica. The sequence goes on from CM038465.1 coordinate 72,225,180, forward strand.
GCCAACTATGAAGGCGTTTCCAAGCCTTTTCTTTTACATACGATGTCCCTCTACCACCCAAAGTAAGAAGAGTAAAAGTGGCGGGCCCCACTTCCACTCCCATCTTCTTTACTTTCAATCCTCTGCAACTTTTCTTTTTGTGCTTCAATAAGTAGCTTTGCTTTAAGACCGGGAGCTCTCGGATCGAATTTTAAGAGGTATAAAATTTTTTATGGTTAGTAATTGGAGATTAATTAAAATATATAAAAGCTAGCTCAAATATTTTGCTGAAATGAATCTTCAAACCAATATATATATATATATATATATATTAGAGTAGCTAGCTAGCTAGGTTTTATATTTTTGGCATTTGCTATGTTAAAATTTTGTACCCGTTTAGTAAGATCAATTTTTTTAGTGGGGAGTAGTATATAACTGTGAAGTAAATAGAGTAATTTTCTTATGGCAAAGTCATAAATGTTTTGAGTACAACTATTATGTATTTATGTGCCCAATCGACAATTGTACTAGCAAGTAGTTGGGAAAAATAGAAAGAATGACAAAACTTCGCATTCAAATTATTAATTATATACCACAATTAATTAGGATACTATTGGACCTCAATTGTTTTCAGTTTTCAATATCATTCCTTGTTGTAACACAATAAAAAACAACGGACGGTTTGTATTTATTTTTCAATTTAATACCTACTTCAACATATATATTTTTTATATTAAGTAAACCCTACTTAATTTTGTCGGCATTAACTTATGAAGATTTAGAAAATGTCAACATAATCTACCAATAAACTGGCCTAATAAACCCTGGAATAATTTTACAAAATTCTATTCTTTTTGAGAGGGATAGGAATTCTTATTGTATGCTTAATTATATGATTGCTATTTTAAAAAGCATCTTTTTTATCAATATTTTATACTAGAATCTTCCATAAGAAATTAGCACAATTAAAGTCTATATAAGCCACCTGTTCTAAGAAAATTGACGAATTAAAGATTTTATCCGGTTGACTTAGTTTATATATTGAATTTAAATCAACATGAGACAAATTATCACAATATATATATACAGTCTCCGATAAACGGATGAATTTTTTCATAAAACTTGGTAAAGATGACTCTATAATGAGTAAATCATTTCCACCAAATTTCATTAAAAAACTTAAACGGGAAGTTGGTTGATTAAAAATCTAAAATTTCAATGTGCAGAAATGTGCATATATATATATATCAATTTTTAAGTTGACCCATTTCTCGATTGAGTTTTTTTTTTAATGAAATATGGTGTAGATGATCTATTCATTTTTAAGTTAACCCACCAAGTTTCGTGAAAAAAATGCATCCGTTTATCCCATCGAAATAGATGGTCCTTAAGTTAATTAACTTGAGGACGGTCCTTATGAGAAGGGCTCTCCCATATACATATAGAGTCCGTTTTTTTGTATGGATTTGGTATTTTTACGATGTTTTTTCATTATAAAAACATTGGGGGAAGTTTTTTAAGATGAAAAAACATTCGGGGATGATTTTTACGACGAAAAACCGTCATAAAAAATCGATTCGTACTTGAAAATTTCTGTACATATATGTGTGTATGTGGGTGGGGGGAGGGGTCCTTTTATAGTTTATTAAATTCAATTATTTAAAATTTTCATTTCATTTTTAAGATGATTGAAATGAAATTGAAGTTTATTTAACTTGGACCAAGATAAATTTACAATATGTCCTAAAAAATTTTATTTACTTAAAAATTTTATTTTACTTTTCAGATCTATAATTTATCAATTCAAAGGATGAATATAATCACATTATATATATATATATACAGAAAGGCTCCAGAAATGATGTTCTTTTTTTAAGTAAATAACGAATATCCTCTTTTGAAGGGGTAAATGATTGAATTTTTTGATGAAATTTGGTGGGATGATCTCCATGATGAGTTGATCAACTCCACCAAATTTCATCAAAAAATTCAACCAGCAAGTGGATGATTTAAAAATTTAAAATTTTAACGGTCGAAATGCGCGCATATATATCAATTTTTAGATCACCCACTTCTTGGTTGAATTTTTTGATGAAATTTGGTGGAGTTGATCTACTACTACTCATCATGGAGATCATCTCCACCAAATTTCATCAAAAAATTCAATCATTTACCCACTCAAAAGACGATTGGCCATTCTTTACTTAAAAGAATGACATCATTTCTAGAGCCTTTCTGTATATCTATATATTAGAAGTGATTTATTTTGAAAATATTAATGCTCCAAATTAAAAGAAATTTTGAAAGAAATTTTAATATAAAATATTTTAATCTTACAGTAATGTAAATTTAACTTGAGCGCGTACGTATATTTATATGTTTGTGTGCGGTATGGGGTTTGTATGTCCATTGAATCCATCTCGTTTCGGTCCTTTTCATTTGTTATCTCCTTTAAAATTAATTTCACATATTATCATTTATTTATTATTAATTTTATTTTTGTGAACCCCACTTTTGTTGGCCGAAGAATGGAACCTTCAAGGAATAGTTCCTTGGATCCCAACAGGAAGAATCCTTTTTGAGTCATCACTTCTTTTATCATGTTATTAATTAGTAATACTAATTCTTTTTCATTAATTTTATCTACTGTGCACATATATTGTAGCAAATTTTTGAAACATTGGACTTTAGACCATTTAAATTATGATTATAACTTTTTTTTAATACAATCGATACGTATGTATATAAACATACATGGTGTTTGACCATACAAAAAAGGAAGAAGAAATATAAGATTCTTGTAAATCAAATTGTAGTAAAGAGATAACCAAAACAATATATAGAGTTTTTTTTATAACTATGCTTTTTTTTTTTTTTAACTTATTTAGCAAAATAGGAAACTTTTGAACTTATTTGTGAAAATGGGGTTGTTTTAAAATCGCTAGTCAAGTTAGCGGTTTTTTGGATAAAAAAATCTTCGCGTTAAAAACGCTACTCAATATTGCGTTTTTTTGTCAAAAATCAATACCCAAGGTTGCATTTTTTAGGCAAAAATCGATACATGCGTTGATGGTTTTAAGCTGACAAAAATTTCCGCTTTAAAAACACTATTCGTTTTCGTGTTTTTTTAGTTAAAATCTCTTTTCATTTTCGCCTTTTTTTAATTTAAATATTTTTATCTTCAACCTCGAAATAAAACACTCAGAAACCTAGCTTCTTTATTATTTCTACCGTTGCTTCTTTATTCTTCTTTTGCCGCTACTGCCGCTGCTACTTCTTTTTCTTCTTCTTCCTCATAGTTTAAATTTTTTTTTAAAAAGCTGAGAAGTTCTATCACCATTCATTCATAATAATTTTTCTCTATTTCAAAAAAAGAAGGTATGTCCATTTATGCTATTTTGATTATTTGTAGATCTATATTTGCATAATAATTATATGAATGAAATAAATGGGATATTATTATAGATTTATGGAGGAAGGGGAGGGACGGAGCAGCGAATGGACGGAAGAACACAGACAATGGTACTTTGCGGTGGTGGTTTGAAAAAAAGGGTAAAAACGTTGAAAGAGAAGTCAATTTTATGGATAAAATCGAGACCACTAACACCGATTTTATCCAAAAAATCGATACTCACTTTCTTGGTTTTAACTAGGGGTGTGCACAGTTCGGTTGACTGAACCGTGCGGGACTGGCGAGAACCGAACAGACTAGTCGGTTTTGCTAAAATGGTCAACCGAATTGAACCGATGAATACTTAAAACCGGTTGGGGTCGGTTCGGTCGGGATCGGTTTTTCGATTTTTTCGGTTTTGGGCTTAGACAATTAGGCATATTTTATATTGTTGGGCCATAACTTAAAAATTATTTTTACATTATTGGGCCATGATTTAAAGTCATTTTTGACAAAAAATTGGGATTTGTTTTAATCAATTTTGACACTTTTCTTCTTATATCATTTTTGACAAATATATATATTTTATACTTTTCATCATCTTTATTCTTTAGCTTTTTTTTAAAAGGAATAAACTTATACATCAAACTAATAAATGAATGACGTGTATTATCGGTTCGGTTCGGTTTTCACCGGTTCTATGACGCCGGTAACCGACAACCGAACTGGCCCTTTTCGATTCTCATTTTTCTCAACCAAACCGGGACCGAAAACCTTAAAAACCGGCTAATTCGGTTCGGTCTGGGTCGGTTCGGATCGGTTTTTCGGGTATTTTGCACACCCCTAGTTTTAACGTACGAATTTTTTTTGTCCTAAAACCGCTACCTTAAGTAGCATTTTTTCACCAAAAATATCTATATTGAGTAGCGATTTTAAAACAACCATATTTTTACAAATAAGTTCAAAACACCCCTATTTTACTAAATAAGTTTTTAAAAAAGCATAGTTATAAAAAAAAAATCCAATATATACATATAACAATATGATTTTGAAAAAAATAAAATAAAAATTCATACATGTGACTCAAACTTTGTTCACCAACGTTATATTATATTAAGCTACACTTCAAACGTGTAGGCTTTGAACTGGATGCAGCAAATTAGGTATCATTATTTATATCTGAAGATTCATTGACCTTGTTCTTCACATAATTAATTTTTCCATAACTCAAAAATATATAAAAAGTCTCAAGTATTTGTTTTATATTAGTTCTTTGTTTTCTTGTATTAATTCATCTGAGAAATTGCTCATATACAAGAGTTGGTAAATAGTGTATATATACAGTTAATTTTGTAGGTGATACTGCAATCGTCGGAGACACTTAAGTTGTTTATTTATTATAGGTTTTAAAATTTATTTATTTATATATTTATTTATCTTTGCACCTTACAGGCCAGTTAACGGTGCAAAGTCAATGAGAATAATCCTAAATTGTTAATTTTGTATTAATTAGATTGGAGTTGAACTAACAATCCGATCGAGTTGAAAATTCCCAAATATATACCCAAGCTACAACAGTGGCGTAGTCAGAAATTCAAAGTCAGGGGTGCGCAATTCGAGCCGATCGGTGATAAGTGGGAGTGGCTAAGTAGTCGCTGAACGAAGTCACCGGTCACATAGTGTGGAGTGAAACGGTCAAACAAAGAGAGAGAGAGAGAGAGAGAGAGAGAGAGAGAAGGGAAAACTGATAAGATAACGAAAAAATAAGGGGGGAGAGTGAGGTCTCGGGATCTCTCTCTTCTTCATTTAAGTGTATTTCAATTCTCAAAATGCCTCTCAACTTTTATTTCTTACAATTACATACCATAAACTATAAATTTGTGTATATAAATATCTATTTTTATTTTTATTTTATTTTTGTAAAAAAATCCCAAAATCGTCGGGGGTGCGCGCGCACCCCCTCGACTCTGTGGCTACGCCACTGAGTTGCATGTACTAAAGCTAGTTGGAAATATATTGTATCGAATTGGGTAAAAAAAGAAAATAAATTTGTTGATGCTCTCATGGTTATCCTTACATTTAATTGTTAGGTGAAATAAAAACTATGAAGCTCACCATAATTATTTTATTGTATCCATCAATCAAATATAAGGGTCACCATGACCCTCTTTAAAGTTGGGTCAACAAAGTCCTATTCAATAAAAAAGCCACTTTTTTTTTTACCAGAGTTAAAAAAAAATTAATTAAATATTGTAAACGTTATTTTTCTGCTCACATTTTAAAAACAGAAAACACTAAAATATCAAATGAAAAAAAAATTAAAAAATAATAATAATAACTAAAACCACGGATAAAATTTCCAAATAAATAAAATTGAAAAATATCGTAGAAAATATAAAAGTACGTATTGTTGTGTACATATATAAATTGCTAAACTAGCACACGTGTAATTAATTGTTCTCAAAGACATATTCAATTTAAATATTTAATCCTATTTTTCACTTGTCGATTGATTGTATATAATATGGACTCTTCTTTCTATTTAATTTTAAATTAAACCAAAAGTCCAACACTTACTGAAAAATATAAAATAAATGATTGATTTGATCGATTCGATTTATAAATGATTGAAAAAAGACGTGAGTGCAAAAAACATATATATATATATAGAAGGTGTCAAAATACATTGAACATTATCATTATATAATAAATTTCATTAGTTTCCCCCAAAAAATGCATTTCATACATTCAATGTATAAATTTTTAATATTTATTTAAGGGTAAAGATATTGGCACTCCAATATCTTTTGAAAAGACTCCTACTTTTTATTAAATCTTTTCCGATTGAATAAAGTATAGGTTACTCATAAAAGACCGAATATAAATTTAATAATGTTTTACTTGATTGTCAAGGATCAAATATATAAATTTATACTCAATTAAATTAAATAAAAGTAAGAATATTACTAAGTGTTATTTAAAATGTCAATATCTTCATCTTTATTTAATAATGTTCAAATTTCACTAAAAATATTTAATTTAATGAGGTAACATTATCTCAAGCTCTACTTGTAAAGTCGAACTTTATTATTTCGGGAAGCCACTGCACACCGCCGGTGCCGCATAAATACACTATAAAATTCTAGTTTAAAACTTAATCAGTTTAAGAATATAATAAAGTCAACTTCTAAAATCTTTAATTATTGCTATAGAAAAATAATAATGAATGGTTAATCAGCTACTCATTTATCTGAGGGCTGAAATACATATTACTTGTTAATATAGTCCACATATCAATAGGTCTTGTATCATCTTGCTCCCTTTTCGCAAAATTTGGTTAGCTTATCAAAACATAATTTATATTAGTTTTAGATTCAAGAATTTTTTTTTGAACAACAAAAATACAAAATTAGGTTCAAGTTTAAATAGTTAAAAGTGTAAATTTATTTTGTCTAGGTTCGAGCCATGTTCTTTATTTTCCTTTCTTAAATCACTTAGAACATTTTTAGTTGTGGTTGGCTAAAATCTAATTAAGCCGGCCAAAAATAGGTTGTTTGGTAACCAAAAAACTCAGTTGATGACGATGAACAATAAAAATAATGAACATAAAGGAGACTAGATTCGTTTTGGGGTAGGTTATTTTGGTGGCTTTGATTCTCAATCTGGTAATACATACGTCCTTCCTTATGTGTGTGTTTTTCATTAGCTCAAAGGTTTAAAGAAAATGAAGAAAATGAATACAACTTTTAAGGTTTTTACTTGGAGAAGGAGGATGTATGTGGGAGTGAGTGCTAAGATGATTAGAATTGAATCTCCCTTAACTGTGGATTTTTCCTTTTTATTTATATGTATATGATAGAATTACATTAGGGTTTGGGATGAATAAAAATTACTACAAAAGGTAAATTCAAGCACTATTCCAAGACTCTAGTTATCCCTAACCCCATTCACATATGAAGAAATAGTTATTTTCATCACTTATCCTCTAGTTCAGCTACTTGTATTCGTTGATCGACTATGGTTGGTCCGGTATAAGTTGATCGATAACTCTTTGTCGGCAAATAATAATAATTAACAGTTGGTCGGCTTGAAGATTCTTTCTCAATAATGGCGGGTTTGTGGGCATTTTATCGTGAGCCGACCAACAAACTGGGTCCCCAAACTTAGCCTTGGTCAGAAGTTCATATCCAATTTTTACCTCCCACACTAGCGGTAATGTAAAACTATATTTTGTGTTAAATATACAACTTTTGTAACACATGGAACTACTGAGTTTGTGTAAAAGTTACAAACTATGCTCTTAGATTAATAAAAATCATTTTTATAAAACAAACAGAAGCATAAGGTTACAAAGCATGCATTTTTTGTTTTACCAACTCAAATTCTGTCCATTTGTAAGCCAAATTAGAAAATAAGGGCTTTTAAATAATTAGGACACTTGTATTGACTTAAATATAAATAAATAGTCCAATGTTGCCTCAAATGTAATACTGATGTCCTTATTTTTCTTTATAAATCTTATATTGTTTTGGGGAGACAGGTTAGCACTAATTTAATTCTCAATAAAAGTTTATTATATTTCTCTAAATCCCTCGAGTTAGCATTATCACTATATTATTAAATCATTGATAGTTTAGACTATAAGATAATACGCCACCATAAGTTTAGTTAATGGGTTTGGTTCAAAAAAAGAAGTCTCAGTTATCTAAAAGGATTGTTAGACACTTTATAGGATACGAATTTAATTCTGTATTCCGAATTGATAATGATCAAAATGAAATCGACACTAAAACCGAATCCTGTGATATCCACAGTCTCCTTAAAACAGTTACGCCGTCCCTCGGTAGTGCTTGGAGGCTGCCGGACGACGTCTGTTTCCCAGGATGAAACGGTACTTCAGTGTTACCTAAGCACCTCGGTACACTGAACGAACTGAAGACGTTAGAATCTTACCACCGGAGAAGGAAACCTACAAGCTAGAACAAAAGCGAAGGAGGTTCAATGGAGAGGAAATTTTTTGAATTGTCGAATTTTGGTTTGTTGTTTTGGAATGAGACAGAATCTCCTTTTTAATTCAATCGGGAATAATGGCCATTAAACAAAATAAAACTGACCATCATTATCACACTAAAAATGGTAATTAATCAACATAAATACAATGAATTCGAAATTCAAATTGGAAAAAATTAATATCTCGAGTGCAAAACTTTTTTGGTCCGGCATTCGTGTCCGCAGGTGCGGGCACACATGAGCCACCATTGTTCTAGGCTTATTTCGGTCCATGATTTGCACCCCCCCCTGCGCCTGTGTGCGCGAGAGAGAGCCTCTTATCTTGCCTCATTCAAAAGGCATTCTCATGAGCTAGTTATAAACCCATAGAATTTTTTCCACTTTTCCTATGTGGGACTTCCCACTTTCATTGCATTTTTCTATTTCAACTTGCTCACTTTGAGTGACAATTACTCATTCACCACTTAACCATTTTGAGCATGTAAATACACGATTTCAATGTACTCACGTAGGAGAACACGAATATATTAAGAACTTTCACATCCGAGTGCAAAGTCTTATTACAATTTTGCCCTCAAAATGGTAGAAAATGTGTTTTCTAATACCCATTTTCTAACAAAAGGATCAAGTATACATGGTTATCAACAAGTTAACACTGCACTGATTATATTTCATACTTCAATATCACATATGGTGGCACTTCAAAAAATTTATTTCTAACACTAAAGGTATGTAGTAACACTTAGTAAATTATGGAGTGTCAATAATTAAATCTTTATATAATTAAAATTGTAAGCACATGCGATATATATATATATATATATATATATATATATATATGTATGTGTGATTAGATAATTAAATTATATATATAGTTTAAAATAAAATATTTAAAAAGAAAATTATAGAATAATTTAATGGCAATAGATGAATCACTCAACTAAAGGTTAAATGATCAATTTAGTGGCTTAATGTATACATGAGGAGCAACACCAACAAAGGGCATCATCACTAGACAAAAGTGGGGAAATTTCTTTTGAAATTAACTATTAGTTCTTTGGAGAAATTTTGAATGAAGAGATTATACATTGTTTAATTAATTAAGATGTGGGAACAGTTGGCTAATTAGTTGGTGAAGGTATAGGAAGTTGTAACAAACACTTTTTGGTTCGTCCCCTCTTGAACAAAAAAGGACATTTTCATGCATTTGACTTGATAATAAACAAATTATGTTAACAAAAAACAATAATAAAATCCAAAGCACACTTTTGGTTGATTTGGCAAAAGTTAGATGTATGCAAACCTTATCTGATGTGCAGATAAATTTATTTGGAATTTGGGCGGCTTGGTAGATGGTGAATTTGTAAACGTATTTTTATATTATATATAATTAAATTATTTTATATGCGTGATACAAGTTTAACTTTCATACATAAGACACATATTAAATTTATAGAAGGAACAAAATTCAAGAATCTAATAAAATATATATGGTATTCACTTAAAAATAAATAACTTTTATATATATATCTCTCAATAGTTAGTCACGTAACAAACTAACAAATATAAGCGAGGGCGGGAAGGGGTAAGATTGAAATCTTATGGTTCTCATGAACAAAAAAAAAAAAAAGGAAAAAAGAAAAAAAAGCGGCCTTCCTATAGGTCCCCCAGAGGCCCACTGTTCCTCGGAATCATTAAATACAGTTGAGACAATTTTGAAATCCGAAAACAAAGCCACGTCACCAGTAGAGCCCAAGCAGTATATATAAACACAACTCAGTAAGCTCTTTGCTTCCGTGCCTCATTGTCTTCTCTACAAAAACCAAATTAAATCACACACAACTCTCTATCTATCTTGTATAAAATCAGTTTTATTTGGAGTTTCAGCTGCAAGAGTGAGTTATGGAGGCGAACGAGTTTGAGCTTTATAAACATCTATCCATCTGAAGAAAAATTCAATTATACCTCCTGCTAAGGTAAAACTTTAGTTAGTATGAATTTCTCTTTTTACATTTGTTTCGTTGCCGCGAAAATGTTAGTATTTACAAAAGTTTGCTATTAGTGATTTTCAATAGCTTTAATTAGGTTTCACATGAGAATAAATTAGATTTGAGATTTCATTTTATCAATTTAGAGGCTCTTGAACCTCTTTGCTTCCATGCCTATTTTTCTGTGCAAAATTGAAATTCACACGTCTTTGTATATATACATACATATACACATAATCGGTATTTATCAGTTTAATTTAGAGTTTCAACTGCAAAATTATGGAGGCCAACGAGTTTGAGATTTATAAACATCTATTGATCTAAGAAAAATACAATTATACCTCTTCCTAAGGTAAAATTGTAATTGTAATTCCTTGTTCTGAATGAATTTCTCTTGCAATTTTCTTGCCACGAAAATGCTAGAACATTGGTTATAAATTAAGAGCTTCAGCGGTAAGGGTGAATTTGGGACTTTGTGAGTAGGCACACAGTCTCAAGTTGGATTCCTGCTGCGTGAAAACTTTCTTGGGCCACTGGGGGTGTCTCTTGGTCGACCAACCAGAGATTCATGAGATTAGTGGGGGTGGAGTCCCGATACCAATGGTTATCCAAAAAAAATTAAGAGAAAAAAAAAAAAACCAAAGTGTTTATAAAAGTCTGCTATTAGTAATTTCATTAGCTTTATTGGGTTTCGTTTTTGGATAAATTAGATTTGAGTTTTCATTTTACGAAATTCAGAGAAAAGTACTTATAGTTTGTTGCAACTTTCTTATAATTGTTTATTTTGTGGTTTCAGGTGTGCTTGTTCAATTTAATTTCGAACTATTGTGAAGTTTTGTGCGTTTGAGGTAATATTGTTGATAGAAACAGTTTATAGAATTGAAGTTCAGCACCGATTTTGATCTGAAGCTTCTCGGGGTTCACGGTGCTCTCTTGAGTTTAAGATCTAAATTTAAGTAATTGTGGGCTGTATTAGTGGAGAATTAATTCCCAAGTTCTCAAGCGTTACTTGTTCCGTGAATTCTTCCCCGATATAATATCTTTAATACTGTATGTTAGGAAAAATATCTAGTACTTGGTTCCTGAGTTACAGAGGAAGTGTATTAGATATGGGTTTTCTTTTATTAATTTCGACTGGTCCACCAATAAAAAGAAGGGCTGGTTTGCGGTTTAAACAGGCGGGAAGAAGTTCATACCGTGGTAGTTAGTGATAATTTTAGTGATAAATAGGTTGAATTATTATTTACTTTACTGGAAACATTTTTACATCCTGAAGTAGTTAAGAAATGGGAACTACTCCACTGAGTCAGTTCCTGCAGAGTCTTTGCTGCAATTCTCGTTGGAATTATGCCGTATTTTGGAAGCTTCATCCCCAGACCCCAATGTAAGTATTAGACTCCATATTTACGTATGCGTTCACTTTTGAATATAAGCAGCACTATTATGCATTAAATTTTGTAATTGTATCTTTGAAAGAGGTTGATATTCTTCTGTGATAATTTAGAAGATAGTGACAATGATCTAGAATATTTGATTGGAAATCTGGTTTATGTTTCTAACCATTGAATTTAGATAGGTGTATTGGTCCTAGTTTGCATGTTTGGATTGGAAAGGAATTGGATAATTGTATCCCAAAAAGTTGGTTTTGGTAAAGGGTCTACTCTTGGAGTCTGTGACTTTTGGGTTTGTGTTTACTGGTTTTTGGTGTCGATGGTATGATCATTGGTTCTTGCTTAAGTAATGATCAGAAGATTTTACAGGTTGAGTTATACAATTTGCATTATTCGTTAATGGTTTTTATGGACAGATGTGTGGATCTATATGGCCCATAGGAGGACAAATATCTTAACTTTTGACATAAAGTTAGGGTCCAAGATCCGATTGAGTTATATACATTAGTTGTTATGAATTTTGTGAACAGATGTAAGGATCTTGATGGTCTATAGGAGGCCAAATCTTGGACTTCTTTTGATATATGCAGCCATGGGGTTCAGCATCGTCTGTGGATTTCATTAGTTGCATAGCTTTTGTTTTTTTTCTCGTATAGTGATGTAGACTATTTTGATGTGGTCTTATCTACTCCCTCTGTCCCTAATTAAGAGTCCATGTTGGACTTTCGCATATTTTAAGAATGCACTAATTTCATCACAATTTATGGTTTAGGACAAAGTTTGTTTCCTATCATGAGTTTTGGTACGTTGACTTTGTTTTGAAAAGGAAGGTAGACTCTTAATTTTAGACATCCCAAAATGGAACACTGGACTCGTAATTTGGGAAGGAGGGGGACTACTATTTTAGTGGCTTATAATGACATGGATTTCCCTGTAGTCCAATAATGGTAGCCTTGGTCAGTAAGCTTTAGAACTAGGTGCTTTATGACCTGTTGAAGAGTATGATATACATTGTTGGCCCACTACTTAAAAGCTTAAGCTTTTGGGTGAGATGGTTACTAACATGGTATCAGAGCTCAGGTTCTGCAAGGTCTCGGGTTCGAATCCTCCCACTTGCATTTGTTTCCCCCTTTGTGTTTGTGCATGAAATGCACATTTGGTTTGGCCGGTTTGGCCTTTGGTTCCGTTTGTCTATCCACGTGCGAGTGGCTCGCACGTGAGGGGGAGTGTTGAAGAGTATGATATACATTGTTGGCCCACTACTTAAAAGCTTAAGCTTTTGGGTGAGATGGTTACTAACATGACCCATTATATGTCATTTCTGCCCGTGGTCCTAAAAATGGGGGTTGTATCATAGGCCATCTAGTGGCATGGACCATCTATTTGTGTTTTCACTCTAGCAACACGGGAAGATTCAAGTGTCCTGTTAACTCACTTGTTCCAGAAGGATCAACTATGAAGATTTATATATAGGAATAATTTCCTGAGAATTCCGTATTGCTTCACTTTAAAGCCAAAATTAGTGTCCCAAATTGACGAGGTTAGGTGCAGTTTGATTTACCATCTAAGTTTGAATTTTAAGGGATTCGGATTTCAGATGTGTTAGTGTGTGTTTGATGGATAGGAAAAAAGTTAGAGGTTAATGGTTTATTTGAGTTTGAATGATTAAGAGGCAGCCCAACCTCTTAATGTTGCCAACCTCGTAGTGTTGTTAATAAGGTCTGAATGGTTGCATAATACATTTTAGTCATACTCCAAAAGATTAACGAGAGCAAAATGGTCCAAGTAATATCTTTAATGCATATTCAAATATTTCATTCAGAAAAAAATAAATAAATTCCAGATTCAGATTTTAGCCTTCAGATCCAACAATCAAACATCAGATTCAGTATTCAGATTCCGACAACTGAATGAACCCCTTAATATGTTCAACTTGGTCAAGATTCATTTAACGGGATGCATCCAATTTAGCAACTTACGTAATGAAAATTATATTTCTTTCTAAAATATGTGATACCTTTTGTGGTGTTGATCACCTATTAATGTGTCAACTCATAGCTGAATTCAACTACTGCCTCAGGCTTTTGACATGGGAAGATGGATACTGTGATACCTCTGAAAGAAGAGAGTCCGTAGAAAGCATATTAGATAATAACTGCTTAAAAGGTTCAGACGAGATGCTTCCATCAAATGGTGAATCAAGTATATATGATGCAAATTTGGGTGGATATCCAATTGAACTAGCAGTTGCTTACATGTCAAGTGCTCAGTATGCTTTGGGAGATGGGTAAAATTCTTGTGCTTGGCCCTTTTTATTTCCTAGTGGGTGCTCATAATGCTTCAATTAAAATGTAATTATAATTTCATAATATGAGTAATTTATGTGTTAATCAGTCTGGTCTTGGTTTAGCGGCTTAGGGGACTGTTTGATTTGGGTTTAAATAAATTTTTACCTAGTTGAAAAGTGAGATGGTGAATTTTTTCCCCAGTTATTTGCCTCTGAAATTTGTTCTCGATTTTTGTTTAAAATTGCATAATTAGAGTGTGCACTTTTTAATTATTTTATACTCAAAATTCTACCGGAAATAGGTGAACATACAGTCAACATTTTAGTTTTTTACCCAGGTCGAAAAGTATTTCAACCATAACCCAATGGATCTTAAAGTGGATTTAATACTTGCAAGACATAAGAGAGGATTATGAAATAATTGTAATCTGACTATAAAGATCTAATATCATGTAGGGTTGTTGGTGAAGTGGCATATACGGGGAACTACAGCTGGGTCTTCTCTGACAATATATCAGGTGGTGAATTTGACTCTAATTTACTTTCTGAGGTGAGTTATACTTAAAATAGTTTATTAAGATTTAACAATTTTCCAAAAATAAAACAACTAAGCCCATAATTGTCCAAGAAATGAATGGAGTGTTTAGCTGATATATAAGTCTTCTCTTCGCAGTGTCCAGATGAATGGCTATTTCAGTTTGCAGCTGGTATCAAGGTAGGTTATCTTTGATTATTCTATTGCACTGGATAACAGTTAATTGAACCACAAAATTTACACTAGGATATATCATGTGTTGATTTCTAAAGTAACGCTCATGCAGACTCTTTTGCTGGTGCCTGTTCCGCATGGAGTTCTACAGTTTGGCTCATTTGAAATGGTATTCATTATAATCTTCATGTATTTGAATTTGATGGAGAGATCCGCATTATATATAAGTATATATATTCGTATCCCTTATTAAGGACACTTCATAAACTCCTTGAAAGCCCGTCTCAGTGAAAATCAATCTCTCTCATTTTTGTTCTCTGATGCTAAGGTTATTTGTGGCTTTATTTCTTTTGAGATCAGGTTGCTGAGGATCCAGCTCTGGTTGCTTATATCAAAGACAAATTCATCACCTATCAAAATTTTGTCTCGTACTGTGTACCTACCACTGAGAACAGGGAATCATCACCGAAGTCTACTTTCATGGAGAACTTAGACGAGGTTTCAGCCCTTACCGTGAATGAAATGAAACCTGGTGATTCAAATGCTGTTAACAGCTTCAAATCAGTACAACACAGATTTTCAACTATGAATCAAAGCACCCCACAGTGCCCAATTCTTTGTTTTGAGAATGATATCAGTGCCCAACTAACAGGTTTTGTTGAAGCACCAGAACTGCCATTTCAGTTGCTAAATTGTAACAATTTAGAGATGATGGAGAGCAGCAGTTTTAAATTCTCTGGAGAAGACTTACTTGCGTTTTCTTACTCGAACGAATATAATTCGGAGGTGTTGGAACAATATTTGGACAGAACAATGAAGTCCTACTCAGTTGAGGATGCTAATTATACAGGCTATACAAATACGACTCATTTCTTCAGCTTTCCTGGAGACTGTGAACTGCACAAAGCACTTGGACCAGCTTTTATGCCACAGACCAATGAATGGAAGCAGTCCGTCTCAAATGGGGATCTCTTGAAAGCTGTAGATGCCAATATATATTGTGTTCCAGATGAAAGTTTGTCTAAAACAGCCAGTAGTGAAAAGTCATCTATGACTTCATCTGGGCAGTTGTTAGCTGCTTCCTCCAAAGGGCAAAAAGGTCAATCTGAAAGAACTTTCATGTTTGGTAAGGGCAGAAATGTGCCTATTAGTACATCTTCACCTTCGGTTTCTTCAAGTGCAATGAATGCACTGATTGTAGAGGATCAAAAGCAAAAGGAAAATGGTTACTCAAACCTTAGGAAGGGATCAAAACTAAGTAATGCCAGCAAAAGAAGGCCTAGAGCTGGTGATAATCAGAGGCCTAGACCAAGGGATAGGCAATTGATCCAGGATCGGGTCAAGGAACTACGGGAACTTGTTCCAAATGGTGCAAAAGTGAGTTTTTTTCCCATTTGTGTTTGTTGCAGTTCTTGTCACATTCCAGTCCAGCCAGGACTAATGACCTCACTATATAGCACATCAGTTCACCCAACCACACCACCATACCGGGGCACAAACAACAGCCTTCCCACAACATAGGGTTGCTATACCCACCCTTCTTAGGGCCCAACGTCAGTCCTGGTTCAACCCTTGATAGCATTCTATCATGTCCTGATCCACCTCAATCCAGCCCAAACTAGTGACCACACATATATAGTACGAGTTCACCCCACCACATACAACAGCTTGCCTACAACACTAGGGTTGTGACATCCACCCTCTTAGTACCCAACATTGGTCCCAGCCCAACCCCTCATACTGTTCTGTCACATCCCAATCCACCCTGGTCCAGCTCGGACAAGTGACCACACCACATACATCAGGTCACCCCACCACATCCCCATATTGGGGCGCATACAACCTTCTGGATCTAACCCCCTTGGGCCCCCAGTGGCAGTCCTGGTCCAACCCCTCTGTCACGTCCCGATTTATTACGCGCCTGATACCATTCTGTCACGTCCTGATCCACCCAAAAAGATATTGTCCATTCTAGGTCTGGGGCCATACGATTTTGCATTTTCCGCGAAAGGCCTCTTACTAAGAAAGACTAATGAGTAGTGACCACACATATATGTATCCTGTCAGCACCTATTGCAGCTACACTATGGCACATACAACATCGCCCCCACAACACTAGGTTTGTAGCAGTTCTCCATCCTTTTTTCTGAATAAATAATAATTTATTTTCCTCTACAGTGTAGCATTGATGGTCTGCTAGACCGAACCGTAAATCACATGCTTTTCTTAAGGAATGTTACTGATCAGGCTGACAAGTTGAGGCAGTCGGGTCATCATGACGTAAGTTGCTGTTCTCTGTGACTTTAAAAAGATTTTTGCCCTTGTGAATTATTCACTTTTTGCAACCCATTATATATTGTACGGCCATATATACATATTTGTTCTCACATTCTATTGGTAATTGTTTTTATTCAATCTCAAATGAGATTAGGAGATGCTCCATCAATCCCAAAATTGAGTCTCACAGTATCCTTTTTGGGAGGTTTCAGTTATAAGTCAACATTCCAAAATCAAAGTACTAAATCTAATGACAACTAAAATTTGAAAATTGGTAATTGACTTATTTCTTAGACATGATAATTGTTAAAACTTGAATATTGGTTCAGTAAAATAATGTCAAAATAAGATATTTTTTTTTTGACCTTATTATATGGGTGCGCATATAAATACACATGCATGTTTAAATACATTTTTAGGATTAAAACCATGGCCCCTTATTATATAGATAACAACTAATTCAACCAACTTAAAACCAGAAAGGACAAATGAAGATAATCTGATATAATTTACAGGTTGCCGGTCCAAATAACATGAAATCACATGAGACCAATGGTGGTCAACAAAGTGGGACAAGCTGGGCTTTTGAATTAGGAAGTGAGCAACAAATATGCCCCATAGTTATTGAGGATCTTGAATGCCCTGGACATATGTTGATAGAGGTATATTTTTGTGGATATATATATATGTGTCTGTATATAGTTGTTATGTAGTACAGACTGGGCTTTTAGCCACCTTTTTTGTTGCCAATATGGCTATACAAGTGGAGATACATTATCGACAGAAAACCTCGCTAAAGGCCTGGTTTGTGTATGGACAAGTCCACATAAGAGACTGGCCATATATGAGTCCATCTCTAAAATGGACCATCCATATTTGACTGAGCTTTGGTGACGGTTTTCTGTTGCCCGTACATTTGGAGAGACATTAACAATAGATAACCGTCATAAAAGCCCAGTCCGTATACCTAAAATTCTTGTGAAGTGAGAAAGAAAAGAAAATGGATCATTACACTTTAAAAAAGTTCAAAGTTTTGAAACTCGGTATCTTATATTTGCACGTGCTTAAATTGCAACAGTTGATGTGCAATGACCATTGGCATTTCTTGGAGATTGCCGATGTGATTCATCGCTTGGAGCTAACCATCTTGAAGGGTGCGATGGAAAGCCATTCAGACAATACATGGGCCCACTTCATTATCGAGGTATTTGATTTGTTTCAAGACCTTTATTACTTTGTGGGTGATTTAGATTTTGCGTAACTTGCTAATTGACGAAATTATACTAAGGTGCCCATTTCTTTTCAAGGACTCGCGTGGATGTTGTTTGGTCACTGCATTTGTTAAGATATCAGAATTAAATAGCTTTTGTGTACAAAGTACGCAAGTCTAATTTTGAAGCACTAGTGATCCCCTATTTTGATTTGTGCACACAGTCGAAGAAACACATACTTTTATATAAATATGTATATCAGAAATTAAGGATTCTAAATTTCCAATGGTACCGTAGTATACCTATCTGTATAGAAGAAATGATAAATAGTGTATACGCAACCTGAAATAGTGTTCCAAATAAGCCCCCGCACTGCCTACCTGGCAAGGTACTGTATTCGTAGCAACTACCAATAAATTTCTAATGGTACCATATACCCATCTATATAGTAGAAATGACAAATAGTGTATAAGCAAGCTGAAATAGCGTCCAAATAAGCCCCAGCACTGCCTCCCTGGCTAGGTACTGTATTCGTAGCAAGTACCAAAGCATCCCGCGTATTAGGTAACACTGGCTTTGTCTCTGCATACACTCAACGTAGGTACCTAAGGCTAATTTAGACTGAATATTTCTAAGACATAATTGTATGAATACAGGCTCCTAGAGGATTCCACCGGTTGGACATATTCTGGCCTCTGATGCGGCTGCTGCCGCAAAATCGAAACCCTATTTCAAGCAAAATTTGAAGTATCTTCATCAATGTTTGATGGAAGGAAAACCTTCTGTGTTGCTTCTGGGTAGCTGGAAAATGTACAATTTGCCTTGCCTGTATTTATTTTGTAGCAATTTTAGTTACTTTTTAGGCACCGATAATTTGTATTCAGATATGTTATTATGTATTAGGTAGTTTGCTAGAATAATTGACATGGCATTGATGTAATGGTTAATGGTGGATGGTCTGATTTTCTAAGCTAGTGGGATGGTTATGGTTTTCAAGATCTTAATGAAATAAAATTATAAAGGAGGTTCTTTATATGTATATGTGTGTACATATATAAATTGTTGGTACCGAAACACATTACCCCTTGAACAAATATTTATTTCCGCTGCTAAACATTACAATCATAATGAAATTTGGGAATTTGAAGTGGACCTAATTAATTATGATAAATGCCTTCAAACAACCAACAAAAGAATATAAGGGTAGCTTAAATTAAAAATACAGAGGACAAAAGTTTCAACCCGATATATGATGGAATCAAAGCTTGTTCATAGATAAACATGGTCTCTAAGATGAAGATGAAACTTTGAAACCATCGGCTGTATGACTAGCATATCGACAACAATAACTTGTTTTATGATAAACAAAGCCGCTGGAAGGCAAACGAAGATGATATATCATTAGAATCTTTTATAACGTAACAATTTAGAATGAGCCCGATGGGTATGGGGGGTGACAGGTAACCCTTATTTATCCATATTGTTAACCCAATAAATAAATAAAATATAGCTTTTGGAAATTAATTGCAAATGCAGTTGAATATTCAGCAGTTGTTTCAGTAACTCCTTAACTCCTTTCATTAGAGCTTGATGCAGCATCATTTCTTTATATTTTAAAGCAACAAAATTTAGATTTTAAGAAAAATAATGATACCCAAAATTCCCAAATATTGAAATTTAAAATCAAAATATATAATACACAACAATTTCTGAAAGAATTTTTTAGATTAAAGATGGATAAGGATGACGTTTCTCCTAAAGAGAACAAAGCCAGCCCCTCAATCAACGGTGTATCAAAGATTTCTGTGAGGAGTTCGCTGAAGGGATAAGTCAAAACAATAAAATTTCATCCTAGAAAAATTTAACACTACTAAAATTAAACATTTAAACCTTAAAAATAATTTAATCATAATCAATAGTTAAAGTTATAATACATTAATTTTTAAAATACATTTACCACTTGAACTTTACGATATTCATAAATATTTGGCATTTCTATAAGTAATTAACTAAGGTCATATTCAATGGTCATTTTTATCCGTACAAATTTCCATGATAGAAAAGAAGAATAGAAAAAATATGCTCTAATGAGGCTTTTCTATGACCATTTCTATGTGAGGTGAAAGTTGAGTTACATGGGGAATTTCTATCACCATTTTTATATGTTGAAATGGTGATATAAATTTTCAATGTGACATGGTACATTTTCATTGGATATAAGAAATCCACTAATTCTCTCTCATTCTTAAATAAAAGGTGGTGATAAATGCACCCTTTTTGTTGTCACTAATACCCTTTATATCTTACGGCCATCACTTTTAAAAAAATTATCGCAAACACCCCACTCCATCACCATCTAATTTAATAACCATAATTATGTTAATACTCTCTCGTCATTGAGAGAGTATATTCATTGGTACTCACTCGACATTTATCATCTCAAACTTTATCAATAACTTAAGATATGACTCATTTTTTTAGATATGCTCGTTCAATTTACGTTAAATAAATTTGTTAATACTCTTATGTCATTGGAATAGTATATTCATTGGTACTCGCTCGATATTGAGCATCTGAAACTTCAACAATAACTTAAGTTACGGCCCATTTTTTGAAATATACTCATCCAATTTATGGTGATTAAATATGGTAAAATTCTCCTGTCATTAAGAGAGTATCTTCATTGTTACTCACTCGACATTGAGTATCTGAAATTTAAACAGATTCGTGGGTATGACTTTTATTCATTTTTATTAGAAGAGATCAATATATATATGCATTTTTTCGTTTATTTTTTTCTTTTGTTTTAGAATATGTGTGTATGTATATATTTACGTTTTGAATATATATATACATATGGGCGTGTTTTCAATAGTTACATTCTCTCTCTACCCACAGATAGATACTGACAATAATTAATATACATTGGTGAGGTGGTAAATCCCTTAACCAGTTATAACAGGTTAAGGTGACCGGTTATATATATATATATATATATTTTAATTAAATTTTAAAATTCTTTAAAGATTCTATTTTCCAAACAGACTTAAAATAACCCAATTTCGGATTAGGATAAATGTTTATGGGTGTTTTTATCATTTCAGTTTTATAGTTAATTAAAGGTAATTTTATTTCTATCCATAACTTTTATCAGTTTATCCCAATTTTAAAAATTAATTAACTTTATCCACGTTAGACATTAAGTTTATCTACATGATGGGATAAACTTAAAAAAAAATATTTATCAATATAATAATAATTTTAATTTTGATCATTTATTTTTGGTATATCTACATATTCATTAAGTATAACCATTTCATTTCCTATTTTCTTTTTTAAACTTTGTCATATGTGTTATCATCATTACCCTCTCCTATACATTCTATAGTGGCAGTAAAATGTTTCATATGGAGCTATCTATATAAACTTGAAATTTTGAAATTGAAACCAATAAATACTTGTAATGTTTTGAACTTAAAAGTAAAATGTAAACTAAAACTACAAGTTAAAATTACCCCTCTCTATTCATGACTTTCATCATGAAGTGTGTAAGAAAAAATTTCACTCTAAATTCAAAAAAATAAGATTCCATAGGTCATAAACTATCAATATAAGAATTTTAACTTTATTACGATTTTTTTTTTGTTTTACAACTATATATAATTGTTTGTTTTTTTTTTAAAAAAGAAGTCTAAACAAAATTCAACCATAAATACTTATTAATTAAGAGATGTTCTTTATTATTTAAAAAAAAAATTATTTACTGTATTTTTTCAAAAAATATTATCGCACAAGATCTTTTGCCCCATTTCTTATACAATAAAATGTTAAAATGTATAATGCTTACTTATTTTTTTTATTTAATTCTTTTGAGGTTTGGATCAAATAAAAGTTATTTTTTTAAAGTTTTGCTTTCCATTGTGCTAGAAAAAAGTTTAATTATCGCCTTATGAATCCGTGAATTGACTTTATGCGAGTACGTGTTTTTAAATTGTATTATGAGGGAAAAAAATAAACGATAAATGAAAGTGCATGTAATTAGTGGTATTTGAATCATGTTAGGAAATTTAAAGAAAGTTGTAAAATAAAGTATGCGTACAACTCTTAATAATTTGATTAGATAGGAAGTATGCGTACAACTTTCTAAATATGTCTTGTGTAGTATTAAATAATTAATTATTTAGTTCAATAATCAATGTCTTGTGTTTGGCAAATAAATTTTGAAATAATCATATTTTATAAGGGTAAGGATAAAGATATTTTGGATTGGAATTACAAAATCATGAAATTAATCTCTGATTTTAGATTCCTTAAAATTAAATGAAAAAAAAATAACATGTCATCATGTAACAATAAGTTACCCATTTAACCTTGCATTTAATGTTTTGTATTGAAAGAGAAGGTAACCATTAAAACCACATCCATATACATATATATGTGTATGTATATATGTATGTTTTGAAGAAGAAGAAGAAGAACGAGGAGGAGAAGGAAGAGGAGAAGAGGGTGGTGAAAGATTGTAATATTTTTTTGTTGTGATTAATAATTAATTAATTAAGTTAATTAATAGTTAACCTTTGGATAAAAAAGTAAAATGAGAGGGTGGTGGAAATAAAGTTTATTTTAATATTAATAAATTTTTTAGGGGGTTTTACTGACAAGAAAAGGAGGTACATTTATTACCACCCTAAATAAATGTCAAGCAAGAAAGAAATGAAAAACGATTGAAGATCAACTTTTTTATACTTTTTTACCCATATAAAAAACTTGACCCCTAGATATAAAAGTATTGTAAAATAACATTAACACATATGATAGAGATAAAAAAATAAAAATTATCATTGAAAATAGCCTAATATTTAATATTTGGGCTATGTTGGGCTAGGCTAACTTTATATTAATATTCTAACGAGTATTAAGAAAAAATAAAATTAGAGTGGACTATAGAGTATAGTTTACCTCAATCTCCCTAAATCCGCCTTACCTTCAATGAAAAATTCTACGAACTTTAAAAGAGATACAATACAATTCCGTATCGTAGCCATTCTAGAAACCCCATCAAGAGAAAATGACAGGGAAAATATATGTAAAACCAGATTATTTTTTTCAACTAGATATCATGCGTTGGTGAAAAAAGAAAAGAAAACTAGATATCATGTTAGTTGAATTGGGTGGCGGACAGAGCAGAGGTAGAGGTAGGGGTAGAAGTAGTGGAATTCAAACCTTGATGTCACCAAGAAGAATACAACCTTACGACAAATACTAATGGACAGTTGTTGAAATCCTTTCACATTTATTAAGGATACGTTGCTTAAGAAAATTTGATTCTCTTTTTGAGGATACGCATGGGGTGGGGACCGATATCTATAAACTAAAAAAAAAAAATATGCAACAATAAATCACCACCCCTAAGAATAAACAAATCATTTTGCGCCAAACTTATAACAGAAATAAACCATCAAAAAGGATAACTCAAAAATACCCTTAAAAAAATTGATAAACAATCATACTACGGTTGTACAAAGTTGAATGTCAATGCTCTGACTATTTTTAGCCGTTGATCATTATCATAACGGCTAGATCTGGATCAACCAAATGCGCCATTATTACTGACCAAATAAAAGTAAACTGGAAATATAATTTTCTGTATTATATAAACCCCCACCTCAAATGAAGCTATACATTATCAATCTCCTTTTTGTTTGCATTACATACCACTTTAGTGAGAGAAAAATATTTGGTGCTGAAATTAAAATTAAATGGAACATAACGAGCTTAGCTGCAGAGATCAGAGGTGGTCTCTTAAGGGTACAACTGCTCTCGTCACCGGTGGTACTAAAGGAATTGGGTTAGTGATATATATATATTTATACTTATTTTGCCAATGAGAGAATCTCATTGTTAAATAGAATCTGGGGACAATTTTTTTTTTTATCGTTGAAGTTGGTTTGCAAGAAAATTGGCTCGCCTTAGAGCTGTTTTAGCGACAAAATTATTGTTAAAAGTCTGTTCAAAAGAAGATTAATTTATATAATCTGTCTTAGAGTTGATGAGTATATTTTTATATAGAAACATTCGATTTACACTAGTGTAAAATTAGTTCATTTTCTTGCAACCCGATAATATGTACTTTTTTAAGTTCATAATTTATGATCCGAGTCAACAGTTAAGATAAGATATATACATAATTAGTATGCCCGGTCCTATATATACATATATAAAAAATTAAGCTTTATATGATACAATAATTTGTGGGATGAATTTATTAGATATGCAATAGTGGAGGAATTGGCTGGATTTGGTGCATCAGTATATACATGTTCAAGAAACCAAGAAGAGCTTAATGAGAAATTAAAAGAATGGGAAAAGAAGGGATTCAAGGTAGGTGGTTCTCTTTGTGACCTGTCTTCAAGGGAACAAAGAGAGAAGCTGATGAAGGATGTTACTTCTGTCTTTGATGGAAAGC
This sequence comes from Lonicera japonica, assembly GCA_021464415.1. Lineage (NCBI taxonomy): Eukaryota > Viridiplantae > Streptophyta > Magnoliopsida > Dipsacales > Caprifoliaceae > Lonicera > Lonicera japonica. Next base: position 72,249,889 of record CM038465.1, read on the forward strand.
TCAATATTTTCGTAAGTTCAATTATATATTCCGGCCATCACAAATCAAAATATTTATATTATTACATATTTTCTTAAAATTTAACTTAGGCTCTTTTTTTCTTTTTGAAAAAAAAATATAGATAAATAATGCGGCATCAGTTCAAATGAAACGAGTAACCGAAGCTACTGTCGAGGATTACTCCTCTGTATTTGCAACCAACTTCGAGGGTCCGTATCATCTGTGCCAACTTGCGCATCCCCTCCTGAAAGAATCCAGGGCAGGCAGCATTGTCTTTGTTTCTTCGTTGGCTGGTGTAACCGCGCTACCTGCACTTTCAATTTATGGGGCTTCTAAAGGTAATTTTTCATAAAGTGATAATTTAGATAAATTTTCTTAAAATACTGTGAAATTTTACGGCCCTTGTTAACTTTTTCTTTCAGCTGCAATCAATCAACTTACAAAGAATTTGGCATGCGAATGGGCATGCGATAATATTCGGACCAATGCTGTGGCACCTTGGGCTGTACATACCTCGGTTTCAAATCCTGTAAGTCTAATTTCAAAGAAAATGGGCAACATGAAATCACGTACAACACGTACTCCTCGCATTTTTATTTATTTAATAAATTATATTTATACTTACAAATTTTATTTTATTTTCTCCAGACAACTGATATGTCAATTCGAACTATAATGGGACAAGCATTGGCTCGAACTCCTCTCCGCCCAATAGCACAACCTAATGAGATATCGTCGTTGGTAGCCTTTCTTTGCCTTCCAGCAGCTTCTTTCATCACAGGACAAGTTATTGTTGTTGATGCTGGTTATACCGCTGGTGGTTTCAAGCTCACTTCTTAATTTGGCATAATTCCACCAATTTCAGACTCAGCATTGTTCATATTTTACTATATCCGAATAAACATAAGAGTTTGAAGTGCCAGGACTTAATTGTGTTATGTAGTTCATTTTAGCTTAATCTTTCAATTGTCTTGTATGTTTTGTTTGACAATTATATATATATATATATATTACTGCATGTACTAAAAAAATTTAATTTTCTTTTTACTTTTTTTTATTAGAGTAAAGAATTAATACGCGTGTTAAATTGACGAGTACATTTTCAAATTTTTGTCTAGTAAAATTTTGTATATGCATAACAGACAGACTGTAGAAGAAATTGAATAGAGAGAAAGTTACTCAATTCCGGTCTCTTGATGGGCGTTCTGACGCTCCGCTTGGCCTCGTTCAGGTGCTAGAGGCTGATCGAAGTTTGTCCGATATAGGCTAGTTGTTTTTGGGATGCATTGCTTTCCATTTGACTTTTTTTTTTCTCAGTCGTTCTTTTTAATGTAGTCCAAAAAAAAAATAAAAAATTCAAATGTGGATGAAGGAATATGTGCATTTCTGGTGGACCACGTACTCTTATTCTTTTTCTTTTTTTTCAACCAATCTTATGCTTTTTGTCTAGTTAATTTGTTTGTTTTGATTTTTCTTCGGTCGTACATTGTAGAAGACCATAAAATGAGGATAATGACTGATATCATTCAATATGAATAAATTTATAATTATATGTTTAGGGTGCGTTTGATACATCGGATAAAAAGGTTGAATTGGATAAAATAAGGATTGAATATGACAGGATATGATAAAGATCAGTTGGATAATCCTTATTCCAGTCTTGCATTTGACATAGTCCCGGATTAAATGACTGGATATGATATTATAATCCAATCTAGTATTTGAAATGTGTCGGACAAGATTATTATTTTATCATTTTTACTGATATATTCTTATTGTACATTTAACAAGATAAATTATACTCTAACAATTTCACTAAATTCAAGAAAAAAAATTACAATTATTAGAACATATGCTTACAGTTTGTCCTGACCGTCAAAAGTAAAATTTTGTAACGCGATTCTTGAAGTGGTGGGAAATTATATATAAAAACATAGCCACTTTTTCTTCCAAGGTAACATCTCTATTTTCTTTCACCCTACCAATTGTATGAAGTAGTTCGCATGTAATGCCAAAAGTGCATTTATCCATTCTAAGTTGCTCTATACATGTAACGTCACTCCCACATATATATCAAACGGTCAATACTTTGTATATGTGTCTCATTCCTAACGAAGCTTTTGTTCTTCAAAATATATTTTTGATACTACCTAGATGCACTACAGTAAATAATCATGAACAACATAGACCCCACAATAGCCATATTTACCCATTGTTGGAACATTGCATGCATAATCATATCATCTTCATCAAAATCCATATCTAAGAAAGTGAAAATACAAGGCAAGATCTATAATTAACATTCCTTAGATTAGTTGAGCACTATGTAGTAAATTCTAAAGCATAATTATCATGGTGGTTATAGGTCTTGACTAAAGCAATTTGCTTTATCTATATTACCTAAAGTTAGTTAGTATGCTATTGAAGTGTTAAAAAAAATAATAAGCTAAAGAAAATGATTCTATCTAATATAGATATATAGGGACACTGTATATAAAATTTAATTCCTTAGCAATTGGATTTAACAAACCACAACTAGTTAGCATGAGGTTTTGAAAAAAAAAGAGAGCATGAGAATTCACCCAAAAAGCTACAAACAGCATTAAATATATTTGAAGGTTTAGTTGTAGAGCCAATTTGTTGAATTTTTAAGTTTCAAATCAATGATGACTTTGAATTAACAAATTCCATAGTACAATGTTTTCAATAGAATACAATGCTTACCCTAGGCTTCAGCACATATGCCAAACCACACTTCCTTGTGCCTTTTGAGAAAAATGATAATGAGAAAGTTTTAAAAATAAATAAATAAAAGATCAATAATAACATAAGATTAAAACAAATTTATCTTCTTTGCGGACCATTGAAGCTCGTATTTGGGGGGGGGGGGGGGGGCTAATGTTATAGTCGGAAGAATAGTTCAAACCTCCCTTTCTACAAGACCAAACTAGATATACTACCATGTCACTAGACCAAAACTCACTAACTGGAATGGTTCCAAACTGTTCCTGGCCGAATTTAGAACGGTTTTAAACTAAAATGAAAACTGGCGAACCAATTACCTAGGAACGGTTGCTAATTAGTTCTATTTTAATTTGGTCAAAGGGTTCCCATAGCTCCCAAAATTGGCACGTATGTGGAACTGTCAAAAACTGAACCATAGTGGACACGTGTCGCATTTCCACTTGTTCACGTTTTGTGTTTAGTTTGTCCATGTGTCATAATACTATTCGTCCACGCGTCATAATATTATTCCCTCATGTTAAGAATCTATCTGTCCATATGTCTTCATATTATTTATCCAAGTGTCAGAGAGTGATGACTACAAATTATGTTTGACATATTTCTGGAACTGTTCTTATCCGTGCCAACATTTATCGGGTTTAGTGCTAGAAATTAAGTTATAACATTTTAGCTTTTGTTTTAGGATCCTGCTCTGACTTTTGGTGTAAACATAATATTTTAGTCAAACTTGAAAAAAGTTAAAAAAAAAATTAAATATAACGTTGGTACGGTTTAGAAACTATAAATCAAAGGACCATATACGGAACGTTTTCATACCATTCTAAATGCGTGTCAATAGTTGACCACGTATGGAAGGTTAATAACAGTTCCATATTTACGTGCCTGTTAGCGAAATTTGGTGCAGTGTGTCGATAAAGAACCAATGAAAAAAGAATGCACATAATCAACACACACAAACGCGAACACACACACACACACACAGATATATATATATATATAAATAAATGAAAAAAGGATAGGTGTCTTACCGGGCAATGGAATAATGAAGCAATGGCAACAATCTTCAAAAATTGTATGAGGCAACTTTTTGGTGGCTGTGGGAATGAATTAGTGTAGAATTTTTATAATTTTTTAGGATAAAAATGTCTTTTTTAACTTAATCGTTTATCCCCAAAGAACCGGATAACACAATCTCACCATTGTGTTATCCGGTTCTTTGGGGGATATTAGACCAAGTCCGGATTAACAATATCCTAACGTATTCCATCCGGTAAAGCACCAAACAAAGGATAAGATTATTTAATTATATCGATTCTCTTAATCCATCCAATCAAACACTCCCTTAAAATATAAATAAACAAAATAACTAATAATTAAAGAATAACTACAATTAATACGCACTCATGCATGCACTAAGTTCATATAAAATATGATAAATTCCGGCAGACATATACTTGATTAAATTGATTAATTCGATCAAATTAAGCCAAAAAACTATAATTCTTTGACAACATTTTTGTGTAATCAAAAGTTATCCGGAAAGATGATAAAGCAATTAAGCAAGCACATATGATTTTATCTTATGAATATATATTTATTGAAGGAGATGGAATTGAAGTTGATAATTAATATGCGAAGAACCTATAAGGAAAATACATGTGACATTAATTTGACAGCCCAATTATTATAATTAAATTAAGAAGAAGGTAATTTAAAACCACCGGCAGTATAACCAGCATCAACAACAATAATTTGGCCAGTAATAAATGAAGCTGCTGGAAGACAAAGGTAGGCTGCCAGTGAAGATATCTCTTCAGGTTCTGCAATTGGCCGCAGAGGTGTTCGACCAAGTGATTGCATCATTACACTTCCAACCGCATCGTCAATATCCTTTTCAATAATTAATTAAAATAATTAATTAGCTACCTAGCTAGCCCATCTACATTATATATTATTATCATCTCCTAAAATAATTAAGGATTTTTAATTTCAAAGATAAATGAGTTCCTGGTTATTATAAATAAGCGGGCCGGCCTTGCTTTGTCTTTATTATTGGCCGGAAGATGTCATTTTCATATAATATATATATATATATATATGATGGATTAATTAAATGATTATTTTAATCTTTGATTCAATATTTTGTATAAAATAATGCATTTGTCTCTAATAATTTGGAACGCGAATTTTCCTATGTTCCCATTTTGCATAATATTTGACCATGAATTTGGTTTTGTTGGTAACTAGGCCTACCCTAAATTTCAGCGTGTACTAGGTGGCCCTGAATATATATTTGACATTTTTTTATTATTTTGTCAAAATAATTATTTTTCTGTTAGAATATAGTATTATTTTAAAAAATTATATTATATGCTTTTAATGTTATATATTTTTCTAGCAATAAGTATAACTATTTTAACAAGGATACTAATTTTTTTTTTATACAAAATGATGTTTTTTAGTATATATGAAGTAAGTGAAAAGAGTTAAAAGAAGGAAATATTACAGGTCTTGAAGCAGTGGTCCTGACAGCCCAAGGGGCAACAGCATTGACGCGAATATTGTCCGCAGCCCATTCACATGCTAAATTCTTGGTAACTTGATTGATTGCAGCTAAAACAAAAAATGGCGACAGTCATTGTGCAATTCAAACAACGGACGTTAATTATCTACTTTGATTTAAACATTATCTACTGTATCATAGATTTTTAAACCTTACCTTTAGTAGCTCCGTAGACCGGAAGTGCCGGTAGGGCTATAACACCGGCCATAGATGAAATGAAGACGATACTGCCTGATCCAGATTCTTTCAATAGTGGGTATGCGAGTTGGCACAAATGATAAGGGGACTCAAAGTTGGTCGAGAAAATACTCGAGCAATCATCTCCAGCGTGAGCAATTGCGCGTTTCATTAGAGTTCTTGCAGCATTATTTATCTGTGAACACCACCATACCTTATTAGTCTTCTACTATATAAGGCCGGACGACATTTTGACTGGCTTTAAAGCTCCAAACCTTTTTCTTTCTTTTTTCTCAAATATGCCCCCAAAATATTTATTCACTCAAAATATTTGCAAATATGCATAAATAATTAACTAGACGTACATAAAAGTTGTGGAATGACCATCGCTGAATCAACCTTCTATATATCATTCGTTACATGCATCGTACTTAACTAGAAAAAAAAATATATATATATATATATAATAGTATGAATGATTTGGAGATTTAAATTCTTATAGGCAAAACTTACAAGAATGTTGAGCTTTCCATCAAAGACAGAGGCAACAGTCTTCATCAACTCTTCTCTTTGTTCCTTAGATGTTGTGTCACATAGTGAACCTGTTACTTTATAACCCTTTCCTTCCCACTCTTTTAGCCTTTCATTCAATTCTTCCTGGTTCCTTGAACAAGTATGTATAGCTGCACCAAATCCAGCTAATTCCTCCACTATGGAGTATCTAAAAATTCAACCAAACAACTCATAAGAACAAATAATCAATTATCCATTCAAGATACACACACATATATATGAGATCAGCTGCCAATCTGCTATGCAGACTCTTACTATACGGACAAGACTTTTAGCGATGGTTCTCATTGCCAATAAAAACTACGCATCTGCGACAAAAAACTGTCGCTAAAATCATAATCTGTGAGCGGACAATCCGCTCTAGAAATAGACTTACTGGAAATGAATATTTCATATTTATGTATCACTAACCCAATTCCTCTTGTGCCACCGGTGACGAGGGCCGTAGTACCCTGAAGAGACCACCTCTTGTCTCTGTTAATAAGCTCTGTATTTGCCATGAATAATTTTTCTTCAACTTATTTTCTCTTACAATTAAGGCTTTTTATAGTTAAAGAAAAGAAATTTCTTGGGTAATTTATAGATGCTAGGCATTTGGTCAATGCAGGCCCTATATGTTTATTGGTCAAGCGTAATATCCAATTTTTCTCTACGGCTTTTGATCATTTGCCTTAATTTGTCTACTAGCTACTTTGATGACACATCCCAATTATAGTTTAATTATAACAGGTTTTTAGTCACAATCAATATATGCATAGTTTATTCACAAAACCCACAAAGGGGTTGATTTTACTTTGATGTCATCTTTCCACCCAATCTTGTTCACCATAATAAATTAAAAATGAGAGGAATATAATAATATACTACTGCTCCAAATTAATCTTCGTGTTTGAATTTCATGTTTTCTTAATTAAGACTAGACAATTTGTAAAACTGGTAGTCGCCCAATTGGCTAAAGTTTTATTGTAATTAAATTGTATGAGGACGGCGATTTGAATCCACCACACTTCCATCTCTCCCTTCCGAACAAACAGTTATATCCATCGTTTGTGTTAATAAAAATTGAAGATCAAAGAAGATCGATCAGTAAAAGTTATTCACTATATATATTTCATGCATTGATTATGTTTTAAAAAAAAGTGAACTCTCAATTTAAAATGTCTCAAAATTAGATAATGAACTTTCTTGAGATTGAGAGAGTTATGTATGTGATAAGTAAAGGCAAAAAAATAATTCATCTTACAGCCATAACTTTTTTATATTAAAGAAATGACATATACATACGCGTCGATCTTGTACACACGTAGCCTTAAAAATTTTGAAGTCGCACCTTCTGCGCTCACTCTTCGACATTTATATTTACATTCACTCAACGAATTGATTACTTCAGTTGATTCGGATTTTGAAATGATTTATTTTCTACTTGATGCATCTTTATTACTCGGAAAATTATTAAAGAAAAATCATGGATACAACTAAGAGAACATATTAAAGAAGACTCTTTGCCATATATCTTTTACAAGAAATACTACTGAACTCCTCAAAGATGTATTACAAATTCCATCAAACATACAACAAAGATATATAGACATTTACATCGATTAACACCACCAAAGCAAACGAATAATAATTAATATTTGACTTCTTATATAATCAAAGCTTATCACTACACCAAAATTCGTCAACTAATTAACATGCTGATTTAGTTGTGCTTTCAGCCATGTCAAAACGGTGCTGATCTTCATTTCCTTTTTCACCCCTTTTTCCAAATCTCCCACCCACTTGAAATGCGAGTTAAATCATTTCAAAAATTCTACTCATAATTTATGTGGGAGCATAAAATTGCTACCACCATTTGGGCCAAACTTTTCAGGAATAGTCCAATGTTTGCCTTTTCAGGACCAACCCAGTGTTTGTAGAGTAAGTCACCGAAAGCAAAGAGTATTGGATGCGCAACCGAGCAAAGTCTTCCGGCCGAGTAAAGCGGCAAAAGTTAAGGATGAAGGGATGCCGATATGGGGGTTCCACCCAATACAAAGAAGACGCCTGTACTGAGCCGATATGGGCACTCAGACGAATGTTAGCTTGACACCTATAAAGTGCAAAAGTTAGTTATGGATAAGATATACCTTTTACACATAAATGGCAAGTTTGATAAATAAGTTATACCCTTTATGGTCATTTTACTGCTAATGAACACTTGTGCCTTACTTTTATATGTATAAAGAGGATGACTCACCTAGAAAGGAATGAAACTTTTGTATCATTGAACTATACATATCCACTGTCTTCATCTGAATTAAGCCATTAGAGCTTAGTAGAAAACACCACCACACACTAAGGGAGGAAGTACTGCCGGATTGGGAGTAACAATCACCGAAGGAACTTACCCCACAAACCAAAAAAAAAACCTTTCTCTCACCACTGTTAATTTACTGTTCATCATCACCACCTTTGCTAAATTTGGTTGCTAACCTCAACGATTTGGGCCCGTTCCCTCTCTATCAGGCTTGGTTAGATTTCTACCACCCACAATTTCCTAAACGTTTAGAAAAAAAAGTAAGATACAATTCAATTTTATTTTAAAAAATGTAACGAAATATATTAATTTTTTCAATTTTTCTGAAAGTATAATGGAAATGAAAATTATGACTAAATACCCATATCTCATTTTTCCTGTAAATAATACCATTTTGACTTTTTAAAAATTTATATTATAATATATATTTTTAAATTTATTAAATTCATTTTGTAAAACCTAAATGTTGTATAGTTGAACCTTCTAGTAATTAGTATTCAATAACTTAATGGCTCTTACATTAAATATTTTTTAAGGAACAAAGATTGTAATTAATATTTTTTTATTATTATTACTTTTATTTTCGAATCCTTTTGTTTAATTGTTAATATATGAAAAATATCTTTTTTTTTTCTTTATAATCGAGTTCCTTAATAATCCCTAAGTATTATACCAAAATTAAATTTAAAACTAGTCGTACTAAAATTAAATGATGGTGTGCATCTTAAATAAACAAATGGTTTTTTGGTGATTAAGAATGACTCTCGAAATGGCTTAGAATTGTACACAATTGCTATAACTTAATTGGGTCTAGTTGTAATCCATCGTATTGCTATTGGGGGGGGGGGGGGGGGGTAGGAAGACTTGTTTTAAAGGGAGGAAATTGTTAATCGAAACACTATCATGTATGCTGATGCTTAAAAATGGATGAGCTCCACACTGGTATGGAGGGAATGAATAGGCATCAAAGAACACATACAATCATGAATAGTAAAGAGAGATGTGTATAAAATATACAGAATCTAAAATAAACAAGTATTTACGTGTGGTTCGCATCGGAGAGAGAACTACGTCCACACATGGAAATATTTGGTTAAACTATATTATAATAAATGGATACATGGTGGCCATTGTTGGCATGTACATATGATTTTTCCTCTTTGCAATTATTAGTCTCAAGGAAGAAGAAAGCTTTCTTTCTCTACAGTAATATTTTTTTAGGTTAAGGATTGCTCTCTTACAAATGAGGCCGGCCCCTCTATTTACATAAAACATAGAGGGGACAACAGTACAAGAGTGAGCGGAGGGAATTTTGTACAACAGTGAGTGGCGGAATGGTAAGCAGAGTATATACCCTTTGGGCCAATAAGACGCTTTCTTCGTATGAGGTCGTTACGCCACGTAGGAGAGATGAGACGTGCGCTGGTATGTGTTGATGATATGTTCTTCGCAGTACGAAAGATACCATTAACCTTTTATAATCTTATGTCTTTGTGGGCCAATGTGATTTAATTCGCTCTTTGACTAAGCCAAGCTGGTCTTTAGGCCAAAGTAAGCACTTAGGCCTGGCTGAGTTAGGCCAGAGTGATCACTTAAAGTTGACTCATTTAAGACAGAGTAATCACTTAGGCCTGGATGAGTTAGGCCAAATTGATCACTTAGGCCTGACTCATTTAGGCCAGAATGATCACGTAGGCCTGAATGAGTTAGGCCAGAGTGATTACTTAAGTCTTGCTCATTTAAGTCAGAGTGAACTCGACACATCTTTAAGTTATGCCATTTGACTCCAGCCCAATACTTCACTCTCGGTGTTCGTCTTTGCTACGTTGGTTATCTTATTAGGCTCGCTCAATCAATCAATCAATTGTTGCCACACTTTAATATACCATTCCGACGTGTCAAAGTGATGAAAAAGCCTCACATTAATGTATTTTATCTAAAAGTAGAATTTCACGTGTTAATTTAGTAAACTATTATTGTTATATATACTTATGATCCGTTTGGTTGCCCTTGTCAAATTAGACAGTTTACGATTTTTACATTTAATTGTGTTTAGTTGTGAAAATTTAATATAATAACTTAATTTCATTCATCAAAATATATATAATTGATTTCAAGTAAAAAATTAGAGATTACCCAATTTTAGAACTAGGGAATTCACTCCAACCTTATAATTGTAAAATAACTAGTGTTTATACTTAATATTGAAGTCTCTAGACAAAATTTATAAAAGGATTTTTGATATGGGGTTTTGAACCGCAAGGGGGAAGGGATAGGGGTGTCGTAGTTATATAACTTGAGATCTTGCCCATATAAAGGTAAAATATTATTACTGTATTAGCTTATTGGATCTTAAAATTAATACGTTCTTAAAAAATATATAAAACCTCTTTGTAATGATATTCTATAAAACCTCCATTTATTTAGTTATAAAAAAAAGTCAGTTTTAACATATTTTAGTGGTTAAACACTCTACTTAAACAAAAACAAAAACTAAAATATGCTAGTAAGTATTTCTCTCTCAATTTAAAACATATTACTACAGCCAAACTCGAAATTGCACCATTTACTATATATATATATATATATATATATATGCATGTGCCTAAATTTCACTTGCCTAGTTTTGACACGCTTTGATGAATTACAGTTATAAGATATCAATGTTCTAAAAAGCGTTGGGCGAATCTAGGGCTGCCATAGAGCACCAATGCGAAAAAATATATATATTTATTAATTTAATTAATTTGATACGTTTTACAACAGTGCCAAAAACGTTTCAAAAGCTGCCAAAGTCGATTCAAATTGGCCTACGAGATTGAAACGTGTTTGAAAACTACAGTGCCACGTGTCTCAAAATTAGCATGGTTTGTTGCCGTACAATATGCGTGCCAACTACTGTGAGTTCGGCACCCTTTCACCAAAATATTACGCACTTGAGGCTCGGTTTAAAACCGTGCCAAATAATTTGATAGGCCGTATTCAGCACAGCTTATCAGCGTGCCAGATTCGGTTAGGCATGGCAAAGAATGTTGCTAGTTAGCGAATTTTGACATAGTTATATATTTGCAAAGAAAGTGCAAGTAAATTATGCGAACGTACGAGGAAAAAAAATTCAAGAAGAAAAGGCAATTAACAAGAAAAATCTAGAGTCGGTGAGATCAAGGAACAAGTTTGAAATGAAACTACCAGTTGAATAACCAGCATCAAAATCAATTACTTGCCCTGTAATGAATGAAGCTGCCATGTTCTAAGCTTTTAGACTTTTATTTTCTTGGGTAAAATTTCGTTTTGTAGATAAGAAGCGCGATATCTAGAAAGTCCGGAAAATTTCGTTTTAACTTTCAAGTAAGTGGGAATTGGAAATTTATTTCATTCTTTCATTATCCATATATTCTTTAGGGTCCGTTTGAGAATAACATGAAAAAGTAAAAAAGAAATAGTTGATTTTTGTAAGAAATTAAAAAATAAGTTGAAGCGTGGTGATACGTCTTTTTACTTTTTATCTTTTTTTATAGAAAAAATTGCTTTGAAGTTGGGGAAGAAAATTTTTTCACAAAAAAATAATGAAGACTTTTACTCATAACAATGAGCATGAGATGTAGAACATTTCATCACATTTTTTAACTTATTTTTTTTACTTTTTATACAATTCAAGTGTTTTTTTTAATTATTTTTTATATTATTATCAAATGAAACACTAATATTTTTTTTAGATAGAATTAAATATTTCTTTTCAATTTTCAAACCCACTATTAGAGTCAATAATAGCTCATCTCAGCAAAAAGCCCACAAAGAGAGTCTGAATTCAGACATTTACACTCTTTCGCTCATCTAAGTTTTACCGACAATTTATATTCAACTCGAAATTAATTGTAAAAACATGGAGCCCGTTGATCAATTGGACTCTGAATACCAAATTAGACTACAAAATTGGGCCCAGGGTCTCTATTAGATTTCTCTTTTCTTGGACATAGGATCTATTTTGGTTGAAGTAGAAAGTACTAAATGGATCCTATGAGGTTTGACAAATAACTAATTAGGTTTCTGTGAGGAAATCATTTATTTAACGGGAGAGTCTGTATTTGAATTTCTCTAAGAAAGTTATTTAAAAAAAAGAAAAATATTGGATAATTAATAAAAATATTTTTAAAAAATGATATTGTTTGTCCAAATAGAAATATTTTAAATTCAAATAAGAGAACTGAAAATTGAGCTCTCCATTGAGTGGCTCAGCAAGCTAGGACTTCTATTTTTCATTAAAAACAACGGTAATAATATTCTCGCTAACAAATTATTTGAGGAAGTTGAACCCAACTTGAAACGATTAAAATTTCATACTGTATATATATAAATTAAAATCCACCAAACACACATTGCATGATCTTTCAGATCGAGCTTATATATAGCTTACAAGACACCTTGGTAAAAGAGACAACAATTTGCACGTAAAATTCAAATTTATGATATCAAGAAGGGAGTTTGAAACCACCCGCGGTATAACCTGCATCAACAACAATAACTTGTCCTGTAATAAATGAAGCTGCTGGTAAGCAAAGAAATGCCACCAATGATGATATCTCGTCAGGTTCTCCCAAAGGGCGTAGAGGTGTTCGATCTGCTAATTCTTGTAATGCAATTCCAAGCGATTCCTCGATTATTAGCTGAAAAACAAAAACTTAAATGGCTGGTAATTGGTTTATGTAAAAGGAAAAACAAAACTTGTGTTCGAGATAATACTGCTAATTAATTTTGCTATTTTACCATGTAAAAGAAGAGTTATTCCTTTAGAAATGACAGTACTACTAAATTTGCAGTCTTTAGTTTGTTTTTCCTTTTACAAAAAATATATATATCGAACTTAGACGCTTTAAAAACAAATTTCTAGCTCTATCTATGCACATTACCATCATTTATTGTTCGAGATAAGAGATGGAAGAGAGTAAACATACATTTCTTGAAATCGTGGTCTTGACACCCCAAGGTGCAACAGTGTTGGTGCGAATATTGTCGCTTGCCCACTCACATGCCAAGTTTTTCGTAAGTTGATTAATCGCACCTGATAAAAAAATAAAAAATAAATTAAATTCCGTGGAGCTAATTAACTTCAAAGTAACCATGAACTGCCACCCGCCGTGGTTTCAATATATATACAACCATGTTGTCTCTTTCAATTGATTACTTTTAACAATATTTTTTTTTTGTCACAACTGAAAAAAGAAAAGAAGAAGATCCTAATTGATAGACTAGCGACAATATGTTATGTCTCTAGTTTGTTCCAAAATCGCCAAAGGGCTTTTGGTAGATCTCTTTAAATAGAGATTTTAACCCACGACTTTAAACTTATACATATTATAATTTGGTATCATATCAGATGCATTGCATGTGTCACCAATTCTACTATTATTATATTAAATACATCTTCATGCTTTTATGAATTGTAAATTATCAAAATACCGTTCTTGATTTAAAAATTAAAATATTATTCAAACTCACGACTTAAGTTATAAAAAATACATATATTCAACACTTCGACTAAATATTACACTTGCTCGATCGGGACTATATATTCCATGATTCTAGTATGTATATATGTACATATATATGTATACATGTACGTACCTTTAGATGCTGCATAGACAGAAAGGGCAGGTAAACCAACAACACCACCAACAGAAGAAATGAAGACAATACTTGAATTGCCAGATGCTTTCAAAAGAGGGTGCGCTAACAGAGTCAAATGGTGAGGGGACTCAACATTTGTACCCATTATGTATGAGTAATCCTCAGCAGTGTGCTCTATTGCCCTTTTAATTAGTGTTGTTCCTGCATTATTTATCTGTGCATGCCATGTACAAATCAATTACCAACCACATTATTTCTTCATTTCAAATCTTAATTTGTTCTATTATATTAATGATGGTTACGATCATAAAATTAAATGAATTGTTAAGAAAAATCTACTAAATATAGTTGAGCTTCTTGGTGTATATATATATAGAGTTACAGGCTACATATATACGAAAGTGCATATAATTAATGGCCTTAATTAAAAAAATTATTAAATTTGGGAACCCAAAAGGCCAAATTGGCTGCTTCTCTGACCTATATATATATACATATCCTGTAAGCAGGTCCTAATAATGTCAAAAGCATGCATGTCAATAAACGCTAAAAATATACTTCTGTGGGTGTAAATTGAAGTGGAGACTGGCCGGAGAGTCAAAGTACGAATAAATCGTGTCAAACAATCAAATTAATCTGTATAATTTTTTTTTATACAAATTGATGTGGTGACTTCTGACCAACATAAACTATTTAAATGCAATGATGCTAGATGTTGTGCAGCCAGTCAATACCAGCTTCTGATTTTTTATTTTTTTTAACGACTTTAAAAATGTAATTTATACAATTAAATTTTTTTTGGAACGGTGGGCTAATATGAAGATTGTTTAGGCTGCAAGACTAAAGTAGAATTAAATTTTTACATATTATACAATTAAAAAAAATAAAAAGAAATTAGGCTGAGCTATAGCCTCGGTCGGCCCCGCGCGAGCAAGATCTGCCTTTGTTGATGCTAAGCTGTAAGCGCACAATTCTATCACATTCTTAATCAGTATTTATCACCCTTCGACGTTTCCTTTTTATGATACTATTATTTTACAATTTTGTTCTAAAATCAGTAGCTTTCTTTGAATAATTTTTAATTAATGATAGATATATAAAACTTTTAATATATGAGTCAGTCTCTTTCATTACTCATTGTATTCCACGCTGAAGCGACAAAAGAATCGCCTACAAGAAGAAACGATTCCTCAGAGCAGAGAATTTTCCAAGAAAATGATGATGTCATTTCATTTAATTTTCTGAATTTAATAGTTCATGTTTAACAATTAAAATATTTTAGGAAAATATTAATATAAAACTTCTGATATTTCTTTTTTAATGAGATATCTAGCAGAGGAAAATTCTTAGAATTAAAGATATGTCGTTAATTTTCTGAAAGCTTTTCAATCACTTTGATGAACCAATAGGGAAATATATCACTGAAACGAGGGTGACAATATATTAAACATGCACCAAATATTGCAAACAAAGAGAAAACTCGATCTTATTTCACGTAATAAATGGTTAATTAACAAAATAAATTTATTTAACTGAGAGTTATTTTGATTTTAAATATTCTGATCTTAATTTACGACATTAATTTTAAATTTAAAAAGGTGCGCCAGGCTTAATTTGCGACTGAAAAAAAGAATGAAAACTGAAAGTCGATCATGGGAGGCTCTTCTGAAAAATTCAAAATCAAACAAATAAAACACTGAATTTTTTGGAAGCCGTGCAAAAAAATGATCAAACTCGGTTAGAGATCGAGAGAAAGATAAAAGTATAAACCTCACTTCAATAATACCATACAGAATTTTTAAGAGTTATAATCAGAGTGTATATAGTTAAGAGGACCAGGGAGTGCGACTATTGCTAATCCGCAAATATTATATTCTACACAAAATGACTAATTTATCAACATGCATCGTAATTATAACATTACTATCTTATTATTTATTTCTCTTCTTGCACATACTCAGCAAAATTACCTTTCCCCCCCCAAGAATATATATATAATTGATAAAAGCACTTTAATTTAAACATTCATGGACAATTAATATTACAAAATTGGGAGGGAAACGAAAAGGAGTGAAAAATATAATTCCACGTACAAAGAATCATATCAGTGGTAATTAATCAAAGTAACTTACAAGGATATTGAGTTTGCCATTAAAAGCAGTGGACACTGCCTTCATTAATTCCTCTCTTTGTTCTCTAACAATTAAGTCACAAACTGAACCACTTACTTCGTATCCCTTCTCTTCCCACTCTTTTAACCTCTCATTCAACTCGTCTTGGTTCCTTGAACATGTATGAATTGTTGCACCGAACCCTGCTAATTCCTCCACTATTGCATACCTAAAAATTCATTTATATATGTATACATATATAAACAATTTTAAGCATCATATACATACGCACGCGAGTTGTTACATATGTTTACTTTTATTTTAAAATCTATAGGCCCGGGAAAAATTAAATATGATATATAAGGTTCCGTTTAATTGTAAGATGGGAAAAGAAAATAAATTGAATTAGTTTTGGTGAAAATATGAAAAATAAGTTGAGTGATAGGTGTGATATCCTCTTGATTTTTAAGTTTTTTCACGAAGAAATTTTCTTTGCTTGGCGGTGAGGATAAATTTTCCACCAAAAATATAGGACATGATATCTACTTTTAAAATGAGCAACATCTTTCACTTTATTTTCTATCTTTTCATACAAATTAACTAAATTTATTTTCTTTTTCCATATTTGCAATCAAACAGAGCTTAAGTCTGAAAATTTTATTTTTTTCCAGAAATATTTGAGCCGAAGTTGTATATTATTACACATCGGGCGACTTATTTAGTGTTAATATACTAAATTAATGATAACTAATTATACTATTGTGAGTCATTATATTTTGTTAATACATGCATTAAGTCATAAACTAATAAAGTGAGAAAGTTGTATTAACTCTCATATAAAGATAATAAACAAAACTCTCCCTTCCCACGTACCCCACCCCCGGCCACACACATTTTATATAAAACTAACTAAAATTTTATAGCATCACTTTTTCCCTAAATTTTGCATTTTTTTTGGAAAAATACATACTCCAAATAATGAACGATCGAGAACATAATTATTATCTAGTAATTTGCAATATTTGGTTCCTCAATTATATTGTAAAAGGAACTATATTCTTGATTTGAGACGTTGTGATATATATACTTCTTGAGATTGAAGGGGTATAAAATTTTGAATAAATTTCACAAATCCGAAACAAATATTAGACGGTATTATTGAAATATATAGAGATATGTATGTATGAGATTTATATATATATATAGAGAGAGAGAGAGAGACGTATCAAAAAATTTATATGGAGAGAGAGAGTAACTACCCACCCAATGCCTCTTGTACCGCCGGTGACAAGGGCGGTCATCCCTTTGAGAGACCACCTCTGGTATCTTGAACTAGCCTCTGCAACACTTCCCATGTTTAATTTCTATAAACTTAATTAGTCTTTAATTTCCTTTTTCTCTCTATTATCTCTTTTAATTAAGCCCGTGCTACACTTACATATATACACTTACTAAGCTAACACTAACACATATAGAACGAAATAATTTAATTAAGTGCTGGCCCCACTATATATATTGGAAGATCCGGTGGTAGACGTTAACTTTTCAGCCCCTTGGATTTTTGAAGCGGCACAATAATCTAGAGTTATGCTACACTCATAATAAATATGTATAAAAAATGTGTATGAGATGAAATGTTATTTTATTATTAAAAAAAGTACAGTTCTACTATAACTTTTCATCAAATTCTGACGTAACAAATCATCATTATATATAATTTTTTATACATTCTTGGAGTGAGTATATAATTATTCTTGAAAGAAAACGTACATCTGTCAAAATAACCAGTAGATTAATTAGTGGTTGCAGAATCTATATGTTTAGATTTAACGCATATTTGTATAAGCTGAAATATATAGTTTTGACTGTATATAACACTGTCTAATTAACATTTGACATTCCATCTTCTGAAACCAACACTTTTGATGTTATTTGACGTACAATAATTTCTATATGTCTATTATGGATCTGCACCCCCTGGGATCGATAAACTTTTTGGATCTTATTAACCAAAGAGATACGACTTTGCACTATAGTTAGCTCAGCACCAATCAAGAATCCCCAAGGAATTCCAAGAATTCTTGTTATACATTCGTTCCAACCCTCAACCCTCTGTTCGAGATTCATCGATATTGAATCAATCGAACGAACTTCGAACACCTGTTCTACTTTTGGAAGACCCTGCGTTATATCACCAGATCTCGATTTTTCTTATTTAAATTAGACAATGTGCTGCTGTGTATGTGATTGATGTGTGGATGTTTAACCTGAAGTTGTGAGTTTGAGGAGTGTAGCAACCGTTGTGTTAGAGTCCCACATCGGGATTTAGTGTGTGTGTGCATACACATATATTGGGTTCAAACTCCTTCATAAGTTACCGGCTTTTGAAGGTTGTTGTGCTCGGTCAATGTGTGGGTGTGTGTGTTAAATCAAAAAAAAACACTAACATTACTATTTAAACTAGTTTTATTGATATTGTTCTTTCATTATCTTTTGGAAATATTTTGTTGGTCATATTTAAATTAATAAATTAAATAATAAAAACACGGTTTTTATTTAGTAATTAATTTAATGTATT
Source organism: Lonicera japonica (assembly GCA_021464415.1). Lineage (NCBI taxonomy): Eukaryota > Viridiplantae > Streptophyta > Magnoliopsida > Dipsacales > Caprifoliaceae > Lonicera > Lonicera japonica. Next base: position 72,268,560 of record CM038465.1, read on the forward strand.
CATTAATGAATTAATATAGATTAATAATATATGCAAGCTATGTTTATATATATATATATCAAGGGTTATAAAAAAATTAAACCCTCGAGGTCGAGGGGTTTAACTCGTACCATTAATTCAAGTAAGCTTTGTATGCCTATACGGCCGCTTTGTCCTCATTTTGGTGGGTATAATAATTGTATGATCGAGCATCTTAGTTCATTCCGACCTGCAATTTAACTTTCACTCTTTGTTTGATTGTTTTCATTTTTATTCTTTTGTTTAGAAGAATCAGTAAAGTTCATTTTTCTGTTAAAAGAAGGGAGCTAAATCAATATACAATGATGAGGAAAATAAAAAGGATTGCTCAGAGGCATGCTAATTCATCCGCAAATGCGAAGATCATGAAGACCCAAGTTATCACAATAAGAGCAGCTGCGCATGCATTCGTTACAAAATCCGCACCGGATGGGAATTGAACCTGGGTCTGTACCTCTACCACTAGACCACTGGTGCTATGGGTTATATAACAACGCTAAACATATATAGACTAGGAAGAAAAGTCATACACTTTGGCGAAGCAAATGTTTAATGAATATGAATTTAAGTTGTTAGGCTAGCTTGTCTTTTTAAGTTGCCATTAATGCTATTGTTAGTTAATAAATTAAAATACCTTCATTCTTTTGAAAAACTTGGTACATTTATTTTATTAGTTGGTACATCTATTTCATTAATTAGGTAGGCATAATTATAAATGATATATGAGTAGATAGGCATAAACACAATGCTATATCTTTGTGCCACACTTATGCCTGTGCAACATTATATATGATATATTTTTTAATTTCTTTTCAAAAGCAACCAGTTTGGTTGAGTGGTTCAAGTGCATGCCTTCATGATGGAGGGTTGATTGTCATGCAAGTATTTATTTTCATCGCAATGAAAGTAATAATTTTGTAAATTTAGATGTATATATAAAATAACTGCCATCACTTTTTTGTACTTTATATAATAGAAAATAGAAGATATAATATATTGTATTTTCAAAATACTTTAGATTATCTTCGAGTAAAATACATATTTAGGCAAATTCACTTCAAACCCGACCCATTACGGCTGTTAAGGCCTATATATATTCTATCTACTTTTTAGTTTAATTTTAGTTAGTAAATAAATAAAACACCTTCTTCATAATGTATAAAGTGTTTGATATTTTACCAACATAGCACGCCGAGTAAGTGGGCCTATGAGATGGGTCCAACAAAGTCGTAAAATATCTTTAGGCCTCTTTAGTTGGTTCAATCTTGTTAAAAATCTTGTTAAAGAAAGAAAGAAAGAAAGAAAGAAAGAAAGAAGAAGATAATATTAAAAAGTAATTTTAATTGTTCGAAATTAAAATCTCGAATAGATTTTCGGGCCTAACAGGCTATATTTGGGCTTATCCAACCCAATTATATTGTTAATCTTGCGGACAACTTTGAGCTGCAATATTAATGTTGAATATAATTCGTTGATTAAATAATTCACGGGAGTCGAGATATATTCATTTTTAAGTTTCTAATTTTCATTTTAAATGATTTTCTTTCCCATTGACTCATGTAACCAAAGCTTATGCAGACTTAATGCTAACAGACATTATGAAATTTCTTTATTTTTATATTCTTCATGTGAATTGTAGGAATTTTTAATATTATATAGCTTTTTCGTCACGTCAAATTTTTATTTTATTTTATTTTTTGATACGTACAAAGAGATGGATCTAGTTTACTTTTAGGCAGACTGAAACAGGGCTTCGAGTACATAGAATTTCCTGATTTTCACCACGAACGTACAATTAAAATTTGATAATCTCATTTATAACAATCAAATCAGAGAACTTATTTGCCTTGAAAGAGACTTATCAGTGCAGAGATATGGACTGGGTCTTCCTCGATTAATTTATTTTAAACTTGTTTTTATGTTAATTGCTTTTATGTCAAAAAAGCACACATAAAAATTTCAAATTTTGAATCAGCCACTATTCCTAGGTCGGGGAATCAATTACAGCGCCTACTTTAGTTTAATTTGCAATTAGATGTAATTGATCCCAATCTTGGGGGTCGTCTGTCTTAGATCAATTTTTTTTTCTCGTAGTCTGAGTTTGATTTGCTTGAATGCGGCTTCCTTTTTGGCTTTCAAAACAAAGTAACTATTTATCAAGTTCAAAGCTGGTGACCATACGTAAAAGTGAGTTTTGAATCTACTTGCATTGATTTTGGGTAGTTAGTTCTATTATCAAATTAATAAAAAAAAATTCTTTCTAGGTAAAAATAATATTCTACAATCATTTTCATTTTCTTTTTAAATTTTCATTAATGTTACATAGGATTGCTTAGATCTCGGATCTTAACTAACATTAGCATGACTACTTTGTTTCCTTCTGTTGAAATCAATCTGTTTAGTACTCATTTTCATACGAGGTGCAAGAGTTGCATGCACGACGAGAAAAGGTGATATATTTTCCAAAAGAAATATTAGATGTAATTATTATAACAACGTTGTTTAACGAATTAAATTAAATGATAGTTGTTAGATAATAATCAAAGGACTATATCGATCACATTAATAACTATTTTGTAATTATTTACTTTGCTTATTGCATGGATGAGGCATCTAGTAACGCTCCCGTCTTAATTATTGGGATTATGCCCGCAATTAAGGCTTGGAGTATTGTTAACACACTTTAGACTATCTAAAATGGGTTTAAGATAAAGTAATAAATCATGGTAAAACATTTAACACATATCAATCGACCATTTGTTACTCATATAGATGATAATAAGATGAAATAGATCGAAGCATAACACATATGTATACATAGCCAAAAAGATACACAATGTTATAACAACATGTGTCCGAGCATGTACAGTAACTTAAGCTAGTCATGGTTTGCCATATGAACACATGCATAACAAAAATAAGTCCGTATCAGAGCCATCACTTCATTTCTGAACTTGTCGACTCGTTAACCTCATTCGTCTCTTGTGTACCTGAATTTGTTTAATAAAAATGAAGTGAGCTCACAGCTCAGTAGGGAGAAATAATAGAGAATAATACATTTTAAAACATAATTAACAGTTCATCAACAAATCATAATTTAACTAATAATTCAATTTCAAGCCATCATAGTATAAAGCAATGCATGCGTGTACATATACAGGTTACCTCCCTTGTGTCAACCGTTGTACTGTGTTACCAAAAGATACCAAAGCTCAACTGGATCATAATGATAGTATTAAAAATAGGCTCGACTATCTAAGAGAATAAAGTGAACATGATAATAATATGGCTTCTTCCGCCTCAGGGAAGATCATCAACACATAATAATAGAATTAGACCACATGTCCATCAATATCACATCCACACAATCGTCAGTGCCTTGCCATTGTCTATATTTTCAAGCTATTCATCGCTGGCTCTAGACAGTTGTCGGTTTGTTACTCTCTGGAGGTTTAGGGATTTTCAACCCAATGGCACTAAGCCCGACTTTTTTTCATACCGACAACTACTAACCAATACCCATTTATTTCACCGTCGAAAGGGTATAATAGAACAATAACCAAGTTTATTTTAAAGATCATATCATATCCAAGAATACTACAACGAGCATAGAAAGCTCTCAACATCATAGATAAGAAATATAAGCTTTTCAAGAGATCAATATCCATGCCCTTCGCCAAAGGCATACTCCGAGCTTGCCATGATATCACCAAGATGTCGGGTTGATACAATAATAATGCATAACACATTTTATGCTTTAAATGTAAACTAGAAACAACATATGTCATATAAACAACATATGCCGCTTACAAAAACAAGTCACTAATATATTTTTATCAAACCATTACATATACACTCGAGGAACATCCCGTATGAACCAAACAGTACGTTAAGTATCGAGTTTAAACGACATATCTTGCTTAACTTCATGAATTCTTAGTTTAAACATTCGTAGATAATCTATAACAATAGACATGGTTTTCATCTTAAGCGTATATTAATATTTTACTCAACAATAAGTAATTTGTCATTATTTACGTAGTTCAAATATATAATCTTAACATATATAAACGAACTTATTGAGTTTTAAGACCAAGAAAACCCCAACCTGGAATTAATAAGCTGAAAAGAAGAAAGAAAGACAATAGCCGAAATCCTGTTCAACAAAATCCCAAAATTTCTAAGCTTCCACGATCCTCATGCCGCGTTTATTAACTTTTCTTAAAGCCGAATCAAATTGCGGAGGCTTAATTTAGGTGAAATTCTAGAGAAAGAGAGTAGAGGAACTTTGCTCTCCATTTTGGGTGAAAAAAATGATGAAATTATGAGAAAGAAGGTTCTAAAACTCTTTTAAAAAAATTTCAATTAATCTTGCAACAAGCACCTATCAAGCCGGATAATAGGCGCCTATTCCGTGCCGAAAATTTTCTGCTTTAGAACCACTTCAAATAGTCGCCTGTTTCCTGTAACAAGCACCTGTTGTCTCCAAAACTGCAGAACTTAAATTTTATACACTAAAATCATTTATAAACAACTTACACATAAGATATGCTTACTAAAACATAATTTACATTAATTTAAAGACAAGGTGTTACACGTCCCAACGCTAGCTTCATAAATTTAATGCTTGATAATACTAACCCTGTAATCACATAATTTCATTGTTACAAATTCTGCAAAACTGTAAACTTCTAGATTGTCACATAAAACTTGAGAAAATGAGAGCTCACACATTAACATATATGCATGAATGATACAAATCAATGAAGAGTTATCCGGTAATGATCAAGACTTATCGATCGGTGTGTTTAAATTAAAACTCAAATATGAATGAAACAATTAATGACAAATTATAAGACTGGAATATTGGACCAGACGAGACAAGACCAGACACGTCCGGATCCATTGCTATAGTGTTCAACATCACATTGAAATTTTTATTTTACAAGCAATATATAATACTTAAAAAGCTGATAAACGTAACAGAGCATGAAACCAGGATTAATAATTTCTCTTCCCTTTCCTTCAAGTTATTTCTCTTATTTATATCAATCAACCTCCACCAGCAAAGGGCACCCTCTCCATGCTTTTATATATATATATAGATATACATAATATGTACATATGTCTCACACGCGCAATTATGTAGAAAAATAATGTTTAAGATACGAATGTGTACACAAAATAGCGTGTATTTGGTTAGATAGTGCGGCCCAAATGTAAGTTGTGATCAAGTCTTAACAAATGGAAGTGTTTCATTAATCAAGTGTTTGACACGGTATTTTGAATAGAAATTTTGTGTCATTGTCATTTATTTTTCTCTATAGTATGAAATCAAGAAGAGGGCAAAATGTTGCACCTGTAACTGAGGATTGTCGAACTTGAAGTTGAAACCCCTTGGATTGGATTTTGTGTCTTAATCTTTTACTTTTATTTTTTTGAAAGTACTATACGAAGACATTAAGAAGAGGGAAAAATGCTATAGCAACAACGTAACTGATGACAGTCAAGCTTGATACCTTCATTTGCGAATTTCAGTGTCCCTATCCTTTTGATCATAAAATAACATAGATTGATTGAGATGTTTAACCAAATTCTTCGGCTACTTTGTGGGATGAAGGGGTTTGTCGGTCAAATCGGATTATTTTGAAATTCCAAGAGGGTCAAACGGTTGATTCCAAGTCTTCTTGCTAAAGACATTCATTAAAAAACAGATTTGATTTTTCGAAATTAAAGCAATGTTTTGAGGTTAGTCACGTACCTTACGCAACTACTGAATTTCAATAGAATTATTGATACACGTGTAAAGTCAATAATGGACTGATCTTTACATTATTCAATTCAATTTAATTTAATTTAATACAAGGGAAAACTTCATGCATTTACCAATTTAATTAACACTAGCGCTAGTAATTGAGTTTTTGTAAAATAAATACAAATATATATATATATATATTTTAATACAATTCAAGAGATATATTTTCCAATTTCTACTAGGAAAGAAAAAGGGGGCCGGAAGCCTCGATTGCACTACAGTCGATAATCAAATCCGTGTGCTTGTGATGACAAGTACTTAAGTAAAAAAATGCTATTAATTACATGATAAATGCTAATAATTTTTTTAAGTTAAAAAAAAAAAGAAAAAAAGAAGAAGAAACAGTTCGTGTGTGAACACAGATAAATGTTATTACACGATAGTTGAGTGAATTACTCCCTATCATTTTCCAATCAACCAGTGTCATGTCACAACTAATAATTCCTCTATTTCCTAAGATTTAAAACTCGTTCAAGAGTCCTTTTCTGTTCCTAATTGTCACTAAATTAATATTTCTCTAAGATAAGTACCTTTTCTTTAATATTGTACAAAGAGACAAGAACTAGAAGGAGGGGCCTCACCTTTTTACTATATTCAAACAAGTTGAGCATGAAGACATGGACGTTAAGTAGAAATCTCTTTCAATGAAACAATCTTCTCAATTCATTTATAATTTAAAGGACAAATCTTGGCCTTTGAAGTATCACAGACAATAATACATTAAGAATTTATTTTTTTTAAAAAAAAGGTTTATTTGTGTCTTTTCCTTTTTGTCTCAACTTCTTAAAATTAATGCTATTCCTTTTTTTATGTATAAGTTGTCCCCAAAATCTTAGGTAGGAAAGTCTCAACTTCAAATATCTAATTTCCACATGTATTAATTTCAGTGACTCACTTTGCATAATATAATGTATAATAATAATAATAATAATAATAATAATAATAATAATAATAATTTATTTGCGTTAGAATATGGATGTTAACATATATAATTGATACCTTATTCTCTGCACCTTTTAATTCTCTCTACCTTCTTTATTTTTATCTTACCTTATTAGATCATTATTACTTTATTTCTCTTGTGTATAATGTCTATATAAATGCCTTCTCATTGTAGTAAAGATAACTATAACTATCAATCTAATATCATATTATGAAATTTTACATGGTATTAGAGGCAGGGGCAAAGCCAGGTGGGGACCAGGAGGGGCCATGGCCCCACCTGGCTTTTTGGAAATTTTTTACAAAGTATAAGGGTGTTTTGGGCAATAATGTAAAAATTAGGGAGAATTTGTGTAATTAGAGAAGTTTAAGCGAATGAAAGAACGAGGGGCTGTCGTGTGATTAGATGTATAACTCCAGGGGCTGGGTTATGCAATTCTGTATAGGTTAGTTTTTAAAGAATGCCCCTTTTTTGCTTTCAAGCGCAGCAGCTCCTCTCTTCTTCTTCTTCTTCTTCTTCTTCTTCTTCTTCTTCTTCTTCTTTTTCTTACAAGTGCAATACTCTTCGTTTCTTCCAGTTTTCTTTGTGGACTTTGCCTTTTTCCATTTTCATTTTTCATTTGTTTCGGTCCCTTTCCGCATCCCGCTTCATTCTTCTTCTTTTGTAGGTCTTGGCATTTTAGATCAGATTTTATTTTTTTTATAATCTTATACATATATTTTTTTTTATATTTTGAATATTAAGATTTAGGTGTTTTAATGTTGATTTGCTTCTTAGATTGTTAATATATTTGATTGTTGGTTATTAATTTATTAATGTTGATTTGCTTCTTGTTTGTTGGTGTATATGCAAAAAATTTTTGTTGTGTTAATAGTTTGGCACTCCCTGAACCAAAATCCTGACTCCGCCACTGATTAGAGGGATAAGATTCTCTCAACCTTCCTTGTGATATATATTGTCGTCCGTCGGGAAACAAACCATCTTATATCAAAACAACTTTTGCATAAATTAAATAAACCGCTGCCAAAATTATCATCTCATGCCATTCTCCTTACATCGCCAGTGCCGGGGACAAAAAAGTGGAGAAAGAAAAGAAATAGAAAAAAAGGACAATGCAGAAACAAAAAAGAAAAAAAAAGAGCAGGAAGAAGAAATGAGAACAAGAAATTGTTCACGAAGAACAAGAGAAAAGAAGCCGAAAGGTTCAAAGCACAAACGGGCGTTCGTGCTAGACCTCTAATCGGCCTTCATGTCGAACCTCGAGTCGGCCTTCCAGCAGGACCACAAATTGCCGGGTCTTGCCCTGGACTCCATATTTAAACTCCTCCATCTTATATGTTGCTTTGTGATGATTCTTTTTTCCGATGTGGGATTTGTAGTCTCAACATGCGCCCTCACGTGTAGGGTAATTTTAAGCCTAACACGTGGACCATTTATGTTGGGTGACGCGGAGTATGTGAAGCCTAACACGTGAACCATTTATGTTGGGTGACGCGTAGTATGTGTGGCCGTTGGGCCTTTGATTTGTGTGTATAACCTTGCTCTGATACCATATTAGAGTTTGGAGCATCCAACTCAAAACCAATTGGTAATGAGTAGAGTAGTCCCTCCATCTTATATGTTGCTTTGTGATGATTCTTTTTCCCGATGTGGGATTTGTAGTCTCAACAATCTAGAGTCCGACAAATCTCAAATTAATTTTCGGGCCGGACCACAAATTCAAACCAGCCATCTAGAGTCGGACTACAAATTTAGACTGGCCATCCATTGATGGACCACCAATTCAGACCGACAAAATGAACACAATTTGAATGCCAGCTATAGTCAGTAAGGCGTGTTGTTGTACACGTGTTCAGTTGACCAATATTAAGACGATTTTCAAATTCAAGTTGGCATCCATTTATTACCTTGAGTTTGAGAGAAAAAGTGCGGGGGGGAGGGGGTTAGAGTATGGATGTTAACGTACATAATTGAAACCTTATTCTATACACCTTTTTAATTCTCCCCACCTTCCTTATTTCCCTCTTACCTTATTAAATTGTTGTTACTTTATTTATTTCTTGTATAATGCTTATATAAAGGCCTTCTCATTATAATAAAGATAATTATAACTATCAATCTAATTAATATCATATTATGAAATTCTATAATTTAACTAATTTTTAATTAATTAATATTAACTTGAACTCAAAAAGTATTCACCTATTGTTTTTATACAAGAAGAATTAATAGTTGAAGACCGCCAAATTAATGGTTAAAGCTTTGCCTGAGTTGTCTAAACACCTTAATTAGGAAATCAATGTCATATATATAATTATGTTTCTGGGATTGATGTTGAATTGTTCCGCATAGTTCACTCTTATTGTGGATCACTCTTATACATAATTAATGAACATCGAAATATATTAAATATGATATCCGCATTACCTCTTAAATTTAATTACATACTGAAGTAGACTTACAAAAAACCCAATATTTAATATTGACGTGACATATAGAAATATATAAAATCACCCATTAAATATAGGATATTTTTAAATGCACTCATAAAATTCGTCTTTTCACGCCACCAAAAGTCAAATTTATTTCAATCTTAACCTAAAAAATAGCGTAAAACATATTCTACTCACCCCGATTTCTATACATTAAAAAAACGCCGCTAATTTATCTTCTCACTACTTAAATTTTTAAAAATTAATTACAAAAAATAAAAAAGCTAAGAGGGACATTGTAATTAAATATCTTAATTCTACTTAAATTTTTAAATTTTTATGATTCATTACTGTTTTCTAAAAATAAAAAAGGCAATTTATCTGTGATGGGACATTGTAATTAAATATCTTCAAGACGAATTATGATTTGACTACTTAAAATTAGCTTGTTACTTAAGTGGTAAATTATTATGTCTAAAAAAAATAGATTTTGAAAAAGGCCATTGGTACAAAAGCAAAGACGAAGATTATTAATTTGGTGAATAATTAAGGACGTGTAGGATAAAGTCTTAATAATTGACAATCAACTTTAATATGTATCAATGATCACCGTCGGGCCATTGGCCACAAAGAGAATAATTAAATTCTCTTCAATGAGAGATGCTTTCAAATCTAATCTAATATAGAAGAGCAGACTATATATATATACACACTTGACTTGTTGCTCTATATATAAAATATTAAGAGGGTGGTTAATTAAAGTACTGTTTATTCAATCAATTTTACGTAACGGAAGCTACACGTTTGTTAATAATAACCTATCGATATTAACATGCATTTCTTTTAAAATAAAAAGAAAAAAGAACTTCATAAGATATTTGGTTCTCAAAGTTAAAAACCAGTGTAACTCCAAAACTTGAAATGAAAAATACTAACGTTTATCTTCCAAAGAGCTTTAAATTATGATAAGTGTAGGTTAAGGAGTTCCATGGTTTTTGAATCCTGAAAATATATAAAAACGATTCAAAAAAAGCAAAAAAAACATGGGTGAGATTAAAAATACTTTTTAAATGTTTGATTGTGCATTTGTCATATGTTACGACCTAGCCCATATAATAAGGGATAATGATTTTTGAATTTTGAAAATGTATAAGAGAGAAATAATTTTGTGGGCAAAATTTAAGATACTTTTAAATGAATGATAGTAATTTTGTCACGATCTTAAAAACCATACGCCTGACAAAGCCTAATGACCATCATGATTAAGTAATGTTGGATAATATTTATTTTATATTATAAAGTCAAGCCTCAACAAACTTTTGTAATTTCCTTTTTACCCCTACGATCTCTTTTTTCATTAAAAATATGCTTTTAAGGTGTTTGAACTTTAGACATTTGATAAAATAATCAATAACTTAACCACTATTCTACTATAACATCTTTGTTTTATATTTTAATTTGAATTAAATATATTTGAATAGCACATACATTACATATATAAGTAGTCTACTGTAAAAAAAAATTGTAGATAATTTTTTATTTTTTTTGGATACAAGCCATGCACGAAATTGTTATAATGAATTCCAACCTTTGGATCACTCTCCACATGCAAGGGCTTAATAGTTAAATTATTTATTCTCTTAAAGATAATATAACAATCTCTTTTGGGGCCCTATGGAAAGGAAAATTGTAGGCCCCATCTTCCATCGACTACATATTGACAAATTTAAACTAGTTCGTGTTACTTTTAGGCTTTTAGCTAATACGAATATGAAGCACATAAATATGATACAACCTAATTAATAGAAATAATTATAAATTTTTTATCCTAATAAACATGTCCTAGTATGAGTAGAATTGAAAATTTTCTCTCGTTTAGACACAATTAATACGAAATTAAAATTATATTGTGCTAATTTATTTATTTTTTTGAAAATATAGACACTAATATGACACAACATCATATCAAAATCTCTAAACATGAAATAATACAAAACGAATTTTCATATTAATTTTTTGTCAATTTCGTATCATTTTGTGATGTGTTTTAGTGGTGTTTTTAAAATTTCCACTTCTATACGGTAGAAACATCACATCAATTAAATTCATATATGGGTGCTATATGCATATCACTACATATTACTTCCAGCTACATGGTGACAACTTTTAGTATATAGAATTAGACTAATTAATAAATAGGACTTTAATTATTTTTCCTAGGTGTACTTCTTGCTGGAATAATATGCCCATTTGGGAAAGTTCGGGTTTGGCTAGGATCATTTATCGCTATAAAACATTTACTTGTCGAGAAGAGTTGATATTATTAATTGGGTCGTGTCAACATGTACTCTAGCCTTCTAGGTGTATATATGTTATGTGTCAATACATAGAAAGAATTAGATTTTAATATATATTAAATTATAACAGTTCATCATACAAGATATTTTTTTTAATCGTAATATGTTAACATATGCCCTTATGGGTTATGGCACATGTTAACATTTTTCTTATTAATTTGTAACATTGTGTGGGTTTGGAGACTCGGTCCAATATTATTATTTAATATACAACACAACTGTAGCCATTTGGTATGTCAAAACTCAAAAAATGTAATACAACTTTTTTCTCTTGTTCAAAAGAAGGTGTGATTTTCCTGAAGGTAACATACTATACAACTCTTTATTATTCTTTAAAAATATATATAATACAATTTGTTTTAGAGAAAAATACCCATGTTAAAGGAAAATATGTGAAGGGGTAGGTCAATATATATCAGGTGCTAATTTGTTTTTTCAAGAAAAATATATTTACTATTTCTATTCAAAATGAGTATTTTAGTAAAAGTACAATTATATAATGTATTTTGATATTCGATTTGTACACAAATTTTGGTATATATAATATTGTTTGATCACCACAAAGTAGTTTTTAAAGAAGGGTTAAGAAAAAATTCTCCGGGCAAAATGGTTAAATAAAGGGAATTATTCGTGTATTTTTATCAATTCAGTTTTGGTTTCTTTATACGTGCTCCTCACATATCACCATAATTAATGGACCAAAAATAAATAATATCACCTTCATGAAAATGGCATGTTTATTTAGCCAGTCTAGACTAGACTAGACTAGATCTTCGTTTCACGTGAGAAAACCCTTGTTTTCTTGTAAACATAAACATATATATATATATATATATATATATATATCTCTTTGTGCCAGAATGAATTAAAGGGAAATTATATATTATTATTTTTAATCCCAAAGACTCAAATGTGGCATTAATGTAATTTACTGATATTAATACCCGCAGTGGTATTTTTCTTTTTAATTTTTTTCTTTTGAACTTACAATCACGTACAGGAATTGAATCCTTAATCTCGATCTACTCACCCTTCTTAGATGTTGCATGATGTGATAAACATTTATCGTCGTGTTAGAAGATCGAGAACTGGCGACCATAGTCGTGCCATATTTAGTTAATTAATTATTATTTTTTTGACATGGACAACTTCAACTACTCTAGAAGAGACCCGGCCAGATCTATATATTTAATTTCAGATTTTGAAATTAAGATTAAAAATGATCCTTCTTTGGGATATAAGATTATATGTTCTTTAAAGACAAGATGAAATTTCTGGAGTAGAGCCACTTAATTAATTTGGTGCAAAATCTGAACCCATTGATCAATTATGAACATGATGAATAAACTTTCCCAAGGTTAAAGTGTCTAATTAATTTAGGGTTTTATATTTTATTCTTGTTCAATTGAATCTATATTATTCTATACTTCAAGTATGTTGAGATTATAAATCATATATTGCAAATATAAAGCTATGTAATAGAGTATATATAATATATAAGAACTTGGATTACTCAAACTGTTCGCAATTGATTTTGGGTTTGATTCTCCTACTATCCAAAATTACTATCATATATATCATAGCAGACTATTTAACTTCAAATGCATATCAAGACCAATCATCACAAGGTTTTTTACATCACCCAATACAATTCGTCCACGGATAACACCAGAGAAACTAGTTATTTAGTGCAGGGGAGTCGTACAAATAATATTATATATTTTATGTTCTAGTTGAAGGTATATATAACTTAGCTAGCAAGACAATTCCCCCAATCAAAGAATCTTGAAAGCTCTCCGATCTGAAAAATGGAACAAAAATTGAGTTCATCTTCATTTTGTAAGTACTACACTATATACAGGTCACTCCAGCAAGACTCCAATATATATATATGCTTCTACCAATCTTTGCTCCAAGTTAAAAGACTGACTGCAAGAGTATATATATATTTATGTGAAAATGTGAAAACATATAAAACTCCACACTGGTAACATGTAAGAGGAAATGGTGGCATTTCAATTCAGATAATCTAAGTTTGTTTCTAAGCAAACTCAAAGTACAAGACATACTCACTAGGTCCCACTTCTCATTTTTTTTATTCATTTTGTTGTATTTTTTCCATTTCCAAAAAAAAATAGAAAAAAAAAAAATAAGGTACCCATTACAATGACTGTGATGAAGGCCAACAAAAAATAGTATACCTAGACTGAAAAAGGCCAAAAACTAAGTGTGCCCACCACTTCACCTTCTACAAACCCCTATCTTAGCAAAAGAAATCAGCATCTCTCTCTTCCGCGCATAGGTGCTCTCGATCTTATACCTTTCAAATTACTCCAAGTAAAGATTATAAGTTTTCATCGCCATTTATACACATAAAAATTCTTTTTCTCTTCTATCTTTCAATCATCCACAAAAGAATTTGAAGAGTTTGATATTTCATCTCGATGGAAGAGGAGCGATATTGGATGTGGCCTAAGCCAAAAAGTAGTTCGCTTAGCTCTCAAATTGTGGCATCGACAAGCCCTTTGTATGGACCCTCATGGGAAGAACAAGCGTTTGCAAAAGATGCATCTGGACCCCTTGGAGGGTGTATATGGCCTCCAAGATCCTATTCTTGTAGTTTTTGTAGAAGAGAGTTCAGGTCAGCACAAGCCCTAGGTGGTCACATGAATGTCCATAGGAGGGATAGGGCTAGGCTTAAGCAATCTCCTTGTCCAAACAACGAAATACTTCATCACAATAGTGATAATCATATTACAAGTCCCTCTAATTCATCTCAAGTTTGTACCTTTGTTTATAACCCTAATTCGGATCTTGATCGAGGGTTTCTTGCATCACCCTCCTCACCTTCTAGGGTTTTAGTGAAACCTAGTCAATTGAATTGTGATGAAAAGGCTTTTCTCCCCCTTTTCTCTACCCCTATTGTCGAAGAAAACAACAAGAGGGGCGCGTTTGGTAATAGAAATTATCATTTCTTGGATTTGAAGAAGGAAGAGAAGAATTCAAAAATTCTCGAGCATAGTAGTACTAAAGCAAGTAAGGGGGATGATAATTATATCAAAGCCGATATGTCGATGAGTTTGGATTTGTTTGTTTGTCGGCCAGATAAAAAAGAAGACGCTATGAGTTGTAAGAGAAGAAGAACTGATTCAACGTCGTCTTTCTTCCCAAAACAAAACTCAAAGGTGATAGAAATTGGCTCTAATTCAATTGAGGGTTTAGATCTTGAATTAAGGCTTGGTGAAAGGCCTAAGGTGAAGTAAAAATTTGCAAACCCTCTCCATGTACTTATATGACATACCACTTCTTGTTTGTTGATTATGTTATTACGTTTTGGTTTATCTCTTTCCTTTTGTTTCCAATTGATCAGCAATGGTTAAGGCCTCTTTTGCCATTTGTACGATCACTTACATATTGGAAATCATAGAAATTAAACTGTGAAATTTTTCTCTTATATATTAGAAAAAATATATATATACTTCTATGGATAATTAGATCTTGGCTAGATTTTTATCTTGTTAATTACATAATAAATCCATCATTTTCATCGTTCTTGCTATATATATACACGTAAAATTATTTTTCCTGTTAACATTTTACTGTTCTATGAATATATAAATTGGGAGTTTAATTTTATTGCCATACAAGTGCGATGAGTACAGGCTTAGGATTAGGGTTTTGTTAGAATATTCCAATTATCCTGCTAGCAGGTATTCGACATTTGTCCAAAAAATTGTGAGAGAAATAGCTTATATATATATGTATATAAGAACAAATGTAAATTGTAACACACACATATACATACATGCATATAGAGTACTCTAATTTTAACTTCAGTTTATAGGTAGACTAAGTTCTCCAGTACGTTCTGTGTTTCTTCAGATTATCATGATATAAATAAAGAGATTAATATATATTACTGTCCTTCATTTATCATTATATTTTGTATTAAAGATCAGTCACATGCATCTTACAACGCATCTAGAATTTAGGTTTAGAAAGTGCATGTTCTCATATTAATTTGTTCCAGCCGTAATATATAATAACTAGCGTACTGCGTATAAGAAACAATACAAACGTATACAAGGATCGGAAAACAACTTGATATACTAAATAATGTCTAGGGTTATATGAGTACATTTCTCATACAAGGTTTGGAACCTTTAGCAACAATTTTCCAACGCAAAAATATTAGGCAGATTTTTTTAGCAACAAAAGCCCATTGCTAAGGTTTAGTCCGAATGGACTGGCCGTATAAATTTTTTTCTATATATATATATGACACCCATTAATTAAATTGATGAAAATAAAACTGTAGGAAAACTGAGTATTTTGTCAATTGGTCATTTCCCTTACACTCTCGGCATATATGTCCCATTGGGGTAGCAACGGATGCTAGCAAGCGACACATTTTGGGTGTTAGTCCCACATCAGCCGGGTGAGATCCGCCGATGTGCTGCCATATATATATTTGTGGTCACTTCTTTATATAAGTAAGACGTCTTTTGGAAATAAAAGTAAGACTGTGAATTTGGGCCCAAGCAGACAATGTAATATGTCTTTCTGGGCTAGATCGAGGCATGACAATACAACATGTTTCCGAGTTGAACTTTGGTCAATGTTCTCATAATGTAACGTAACTATGAGTCATCAGGTACAAGCAAATTAAACGATATGTCTGAGTACATGCATATGGGATATATATTACGAGTTGTATATAAATTAGAACCAATTAAGCTTAGCACACGAATACATTTGTTCCTCAATTAATGTTAAAAACTTTATATTAATATAGTGTACATAATATTTATCGGCGATTTAACAGAGTCATATTACGTAATGTGATAAGCATATATACATGTGAAGACTGACTATAAACTGAATGGAACAATACAAATGAGAGCTAGAGCTTTTTTCCCCATTCGATCAGTACCTCACTGACATTCTATCGGTACAAAAAAACTAAACACACACTCATACATACATACAAATGGTTAGGTTTTCAAGGTCACATAAAGTCACATAAATCAAAACATGGATTCCCTTTTTCTCATTTACTATATATTATCACTTAAATTAAAACTCCCTCTATATATTTATATTTCCTTCGCATACTTCCATATACTCCTCATCTCTTCTTTCACTTTTCTTTATCTCAATCACTCCAAAGTTGCCACCAACTATATGGAATCAAATCAATTAATTATAAAATAAAAATAATTTATCCTTTTTTAATCACAAGAGAATATAATTGCATCATCGTACGTAGGCGCTAACTACGTTTCTTTTGTTTCTTCTGCTGTTATGTATAATTAATAATTGAGGTTTTTATTATTTTTACTTTGTTGGCATTTTAACAAATACAGAATGGAATTTGGAGAATAAAGAATAAAGAACAATGAATAAAGATTGAGACGTACCCTTTAAACCCTAGCTACATTAGTGTAGAGTTATGTATTGAAAGGTGCGCACATGCATTCTGGGGTTGATTTGCAGTTTTTTTCTTTTTAGGGAAACTTGATTGAATATTACTTTTATTGACTTAACTATTCAAGGGAATTTAATAAACATATTCCAAGTAAAGCTATTATTGAGGACAACACGCATTAATAAGAGGTGTTTTTTTTTTTTTTTCAAAAAGTGGGTAGTTAGGGGTCCATTATAATTAATTAATGCAGTTTGTAAAGGTAGGTAGACTCACTAATTTATTCAACCAAATTTTTAGCAAAACGTTGTTACGCTGCAAGTACGTTTCGTTAATATCAATTAAAGCATATCTCTCCATTTGATCCGTAAAAATTGGTGATTGCAAGATCATTTCACTTTAATTAACATATGCGTTATGAGAACACATTGAAATTCCATATAAGTAAATGTACGTGTAAAGGTTCCTATTAGTAGATCCATGAAACAGAGCATATGATACATAACTTTATTCTTCTTATTAATCGATTTAATGTGCGTACATGTCTTTTAAATATTCGTTATAACATCTTCTTCTTTTTTTCTGAGCAATGTTACTGTTACAACTTAATGTAACTGTATATTACAATCGGTGTACTTCCTAAGAAATTTTTTGTTGTAACAATTTTTATTTAAAATCTCCATCTATTGTTATGTAATTATATAAGATGGACAAATGTTGTAGAATAATAACAACCCTATGATATTTTTGTACATAGCAAGTGTTTACTTGCCTTCAAAAGAATCTTCCAAGGTACAACATTTAATTAAAGCACCCCGGTTAGAATATTTCGCTGCAGGAAGGCTAGAAAAATATATAATATTAGTAATTTTTGTTACGGTGCTAGTGAGAAAAGGTTGAATTAATATATAGACAATAAATATGATTGAATGTATGGATGGAAAGTGACGACATATATATATATATATAGTTTGCTTTGGTTTTAACAAAGTTTCTACATCTATGTAAGATGGATTTAATATGATTGGGGGTTAGGGTTTTGTCTTGTTTAGGGTAGTTGATGAGTTGTATTTAATTTTTCTGATCAAAATCCAGAGCAAGTCTGAGTGAAGCTTGAGACTTGGACACAGAAATTGCACATGGGATGTGGGGTGGAGAACGCAAAACAGATGTGATTATCTCTCTGTGTATGTAGGGAACATTTACTATATATATATATATATATATTAAATTTAAACACTGAATTATTTGATAAAGTAAACGGATAAATTTTTTAAAAAACTTTGGTCATGCAAGAAAATTTTTATGATTAGTAAATCATCTATATTAAATTTTATTAAAAAATTTAATCGGGAAGTGAGTTAACTAAAAGATTGAAATATATGTGTATTTTTTGTCCTTAAAATTTTAGATGATTAGTTAACTCACTTCCTGAATGAATTTTTAATAAAATTTAATAGGGATGATCTACTAATCATAAAGATCACTTTTAGTAAATTTCATTAAAAAAAATCCATTTACCCCCTCAAGTGACTTAGTCCATAAACTTAGTATGTGAGTTTGGTATGAATCAAAAATATTCCACGTGTATGGATATATATTTCTTTTTATGCCTTAAATTAAGAGACTTATTTTAATATTAACTGAAAGTACTAATTTCGATCTGTTTAATCAATGATCAAAAATGCAATTTAATTTATATCGTAAAATTTGGTACATTCATAGAATATGTTCAGAAAAAAAATATTGAATTATTAATTTAAAACTGAAAGAGTATTACATTGCTTATTTGTTTATTTTTTAGCCCGCGAGAATTAAATAAAATAGAATTTAGTATTAAAGGAATAAGGTAATTATTCCTAGCTAGGCTGGGTTTCTCTGTTTAGAGCATTTTGTAATTCCAATATATATATATATATATATTAAAGTATTATTAATCTTTGTTTTGGTGTACGTACTAAAGTTAATTATTTTTAATTGTTTGACAACTAAGAATTTTTATTTATTTATTTATTTGCATGGGAGAGAGTTCCAATCTGTTCAGACTTGAGATGTGATTCTCTAACAGGATCTCACAAGCTACAAATATGAAATATCTTTGTATTTGAGTACTCAAATTATAAATCTCTGTGTACATATATATAATTAATAAAAAAATGTACGTGTGTGTATGAGGTGAGAAGAGAAAGGAGATATTAGGAGTGAAAATGAATATTCGAGTTATAAACTCATAAAAAATAATAATTAATTGGATATTTTAAAGAGATAATTTAATTAGATAGTTGATTTTTATAAAAAATAAAAAAAAATTAATATATATATATACGGTCCGGATCTAGTAATAACTATTCAGATGTATATGGATTGACTATTTAGCGACGAGTTATTGTCATGAAAACATTAAGAAACATTTTCAGTGACTAAAATTCGCTGCTACAAGTTCAATATATATATACGAACGGTCCACACCAAATTTTTCTCATATATATATATATACTAGTAATGCCTGTGCTTACGGCACGAAAAAGAATATTTAATTTTTGTTTGTAGATAATTATGTAACTGTTAGAATATACTTTCCATATTATATTAATTGTGTTCCCATTGTAATTAGAATATACTTTCCATATTGTATTAATTGTGTTTCCATTGTAATTTCCTAAATTATATCCTAGATTAGGGTTTTGTCTCTAGTATATATATTCCCTCTATTGTACATTCATAAAATTAAGAAAGCAATACAATTATTTTACTCTTCTTCAATTTCTCTTTTACCTTCTATTTCGTAACATGGTATCAGAGCGATTGATCCTCCTCTAGAACCAATATTCATCCCATCTTCAACCAAACCCATATCAATAAACCCTAGCATCACAAATCCAAGCAACCTAATACCACTCATCCATCCTCCTACTGTCGCTCCACTGTCAATCACACACAGAACCTAAACCACCCAAAACTATACACCAGTACCTTCGTCTCTTCAATACGAAGAGAACCCCGTCAAAATCACCCCCATCGGAGGTCTCACGCGCCCACACGCGCTGCCTCTTCATCCCTTGGTTCCGCCCATGTGCCCACGCGCCGACTGCTGTACTCGCTGAAACCCTAACCGGTTTTCTCTGCCGGTTCTGCTAAACCAGTCCTCTTTCCTTGCACCGGTTCACTTACTTCTAAACCGGTTCTTTTCACCCTAAAACCCGTTCTCTACCAAATCAATCGTTCCAGATCCGTTTCTGGCCTCAGATCTCTCAGAATCCGAGTACTTTTTGCAGTTGCTGTGTTAACTACCTAAAACCTTCAATGGAAAAACACGAATTTTCATGCCCAATCTCTATTATTCTCAATGGAACTAATTATGTTCAGTGGTCCCAAGCCATGACCAGTTGTCAAATTCCCACCAGAACCTGAACCAGAAGCCACACCATCACCACCTCAACCTCTTAGTCTAACATCTCCTGAACCATCATCACCTGACGTCATTTCTTCCAACGAGCTTCAACATATAGCACCTCCCAATGATGATGTCTCGCCTGCTGATCCTGTCATACCTCAACCACAATGATAGTCCACTCGGGTAAGAGAGCTCCCTCATCACCTTCGTGATTACCATTGTTATTCTACTATGATATCTCACTATGAACCTTCATCATATAAGGAAGCTAGTACTAATCCACTTTGGTAGCAAGCTATGACAGAAGAATTACAAGCCTTAGATAAGGCGCATACCTGGGATCTTGTAAATCTTCCTCTTGAAAAATCTATAGTTGGGTGTAAATGGGTGTATAAAATCAAGACACGATCTGACGATTCGATTGACCGATACAAAGCTCGTCTCGTAGCCAAGGGGTTTAATCAGGAGTATGGTATAGATTATGAAGAAACTTTTGCTCCTGCGACTTGGATGACGTCTGTTCGTAGTCTTATTGCTATTGCTGCCGTTCGCAAATGGGATCTTTTTCAGATGGATGTCAAAAATGTCTTTCTTAATGGGGATCTCACAGAAGAAGTATATATGAAACCCCCCCCCCCCCCGGTTATTCACACCAGTCCACTCAGGTCTGCAAACTTCGTCGTGCCCTATATGGACTCAAGCAAGCTCCTCGAACTTGGTTTGCAAAATTTAGCTCTACCATCACAAAGCTTGGTTATTCCTCCAGTTCGTCAGACTCGGGCCTCTTTATTCGAAAGAAAGATTCTGGGACTATTCTTCTTCTCCTCTATGTGGATGATATGATAATTACTGGGGATGATATTTCTGGTATCTCAGATCTCAAACAATCTCTCAGTCAGTTTTTTGAAATGAAGGATCTTGGTCGTCTCAACTACTTCTTAGGATTGGAAGTCCTTTCTGATTCAATATGTTATTATTTATCTCAGGTGAAATACATGTCTGACGTTCTGGCTCGTGCTGGTCTCACTGACTGTAAAACTGCATCTACTCCATTGGACACCACTGTTAGACTTACTCCATTTGATGGTACTCATCTCTCTAATGGTACTTTATACCGACAGTTAGTTGGCAGTCTAGTTTATTTTACTGTTACTCGACCGGATATTGCTTATGCTGTCCATGTTGTCAGTCAGTTTATGGCTGCTCCTCACTCCACTCATTTTGATGCTGTTATTCGGATTCTTCGTTATCTCAAAGGGACAGTTTTTCATGGGCTTCACTACTCCTCGAAGTCATCTCTTGTATTAAGGGCTTACTCTGATGTAGACTGGGCCGGTGATCCTACGGATCGTCGGTATATTACTGATTATTGTTTCTTCCTAGGAGACTCCCTTCTTACTTGGCGTAGTAAGAAACAATCTGTAGTTTCTCGATCAAGCACTGAAGCTGAATACCGTGCTCTTGCTGATACTTCACAAGAACTAATATGGCTTCGACGCCTCCTCGATCAATTAGGTGCTCCTCAAGACTCTGCCACTACACTTTATTGTGACAACCGCAGTGCCATTCAAATCAGTCACAATGATGTCTTTCATGAACGAACTAAACACATTGAGATTGATTGTCACTTTATTCGTCAGCATATTCGCAATCTATACATTCGTCTAATGCCCGTATCTTCAGATGACCAGCCTGCAAATCTCTTCATTACAGCTCATCAGCCTAGCCGTTTCCAAACGTTGATTTCCATACTCCAGCTGGTCTCTCACTTACCACCTTTAGTTTGAGGGGGGTGTTAAAATATACTTTCCATATTATATTAATTGTGTTCCCATTGTAATTAGAATATAATTTCCATATTGTATTAATTGTGTTCCCATTATAATTTCCTAAATTATATCCTAGATTATAGTTTTGTCTCTAGTATATATATTCCCTCTATTGTACATTCATAAAATGAAGAAAGCAATACAATTATTTTACTCTTCTTCAATTTCTCTTTTACCTTCTATTTCTTAACAGTAACAACAGGAAAGGGACAGGCTTAAGGTATGTTTGGCTAAACTGAAACTCGATTCATTTGAAAACGTGACCAACACAACCATGACTTTGAGATGAAAGACGGCTAACTTTGAAAATCTAAAACTTCAGTATTTATTATATGACTGAGCCCACTAGACCTTGACACACACTAATATATTGTAATTATATAGTATTTGAAGAGTATTTAAAGAAAAACAATTACATATACACATTTGGTTTGGGTTCATCGAGCAAAATTTACATAAACTCAAACTCAATCAAATCAAAGTCATATTTGTATCCCATATACCAACCACAATTTAAAAACAAATATCCATTAGTGTTTGATCAAAAAATCGCAATTTCAAAATAGTTTTAATGTCTACGTACCAAACCAAATGATATGGTTCATATTTTTTATTTGGGTTTTCATTAGTTTGCCCCTCAATAATATCTATAATTTGAATTACCTCCGCTTAACTAATCCTTTGAGTTACCAACCCACCCACCCGCGCCAACCCTCCACGGTTCGTTTAACGAATAACTCATATGATTAGTAAAATAAAGTTATCTAAAATCATGGGTATTATGGAGGGAATAATTCAAAAAGACCATCATAATACATTAGGAACAGTTTATTGCAAAGTCCTTGTGTTTTTGCAAAAGTATTAATTTATTTTAAAATATATCATTCATAGAGTATCATAAACTATAAATACAAACACCTATTAAAATTTATTTGCCTTTTTGTTTGTATATCATTTCAAATCATGAAATTTCATTCATTATAACATTGTATTCAAATAATAATTTGTTCTTTAAAAAAAATACAGGCTCATGCGTTTTTCTAATAAACTAAATTTTTTTTACATATATATTATTTATTTAAATGAAAAGGCTCCTTTATGTTTTGAAAAATAAATTTAAGAGAAATCTAATTACACTGATCAATCAGATTAAATAACTTACTCAATATGGCCTTACAAGTATTAAAAATATTATTAAAAAAGAAAAACCACCACCCGTTTATACCATGTATTATGGTGGTTGTAAAATTGTATTAAAAAACAAAAATTTTATTATTTAATCATCACTTGTATAAAAAAAATCAAGAAAAGAAAATCTCCACCCCTCTTTTTTATGCCTTGTTAAGGACTTTTCCATAGATATCTCTTTGTTGTTTTTATCAAGTCTTTTTTGTAAAAGAAGAAAAAATAATTTATCATCATTTTTTGACTAATAATTAGCAAAATAAAGGGTAACTCAAAATTATTTTCTAACTTTCAATAAAATTAATTTAGACAGAGCTATAAAAATATGATAGTATGTCTAAATAATCGAACAATTTACAGTAGATATTTTAGTTATTTTATAAAGTGAAAATAAATTTACCAAAAATTATTCAAAAATATTATGACTTAATATATTGACAAATAATATAATGGGGTTACATGACATAATAAAATTACTATACCATATGAAACACATTTTAAAAAATACTCAACAAAATTTAGAGGCTTATGTTCATAAATTTTTAATAATTATTATTATTATGTCAAAACAAAAAAAAATCAAAAGAAAATATGGATGATGTTGGGTATATATTTTTAGTTGGCTTTATTCCGATGTCAAAAGCATTTTTTCGTTCTCATTGTTTGAATCGAATTGAGGATTTGAAGATACGACAATTAACGAAAACTTGCCAAATTTATCGGATTCATCGCACTTAATTCGGGATTTAAGGTTAATTGGTTATATAGTTTTATTCAAAATATAAGTGGTGATTGAGCTTAAAATTTAAAATTAAAAAGCTTTTGAATCAAATTTATTTTTTAAATTATTTTTATCTAGTTTTGCTAAAATCTGAAAAGCTCCGACGACACAAATTTTTTAGAAAACTTATTTTTTTCATATTTAATATGTTCTATAAATTTTTTTATAAAATTTAAACCGAGTTAGTGTCCAAACGAATTTAATACAATAAAATAAAAAGGATTTATTTATAAAAAAGAAGGAAAAGTAAAGTTTGAAAAAGTCAAATCCATCTTTTCCTAAATCATTCGCAGCCTTTATGTTAATGGGCCAAGCCCACATTCTACCTAAGCCACGTGTAAATGTAATTAAAAGCAGCGCATCATTGTTTTGAAGGTGGACCCGTACACCTTTTGATAATGTGTACCGACCACGACACTTATTTTGGCCCAAAGAATTATTTTTCAAGTTTTCTTACTGGTAGACAAATTTTTTTTTTTTTTTTTGTAACAGCCCGACGTATAAAATTTTGAGCACGTATTTTTATCGCAATTTTTTTAATATTTTTAACATATTTCAAAAAGAACTTTAACTCAATAAGCAATTCCTCTTATCAAATTTCAAATTATTTTTGATAAACAACCTACAATCTAGCAATACGATACCTATAATCTAGCTTTCTTTAAATGATCCAAGTTCAAGTTTTACCAATTGCAATTGTAACAGTCCTCTCTAACCTGTTAATTTAATAGTATTGAGTTTTTATTATTATTATTAAGGAAAATATAATGCTCATTGAATTTATATAATATAATATAATATAATATGATATTTTATTTTTTATTTTACTAAATGGATAGATAATTATAAGGGTTATTTGGTTTTTGGCCCTCATTATTTAAGCCATAACTAACTTTCGTACACAAAGTTTACTGTATTGTACCTTTGGTCCCCATTTCGGACGGTTTTCGTCCACTGACAAACTCCTCCGTCTGTTGACCCAAAACAATTTTGAAACTTCCCAAACTGCCCCTCATTTTACCCATTTCTCAGTTATACCTTTAGTCCCAAAAGAAACCCCGTCATTATCATAAAACACTACCAACTGAGCCCGCCAAAATTACGACGCACCATTGAAGAAAAAGAGGACGATTTTGGCTCTAAA
The DNA here is from genome assembly GCA_021464415.1 of Lonicera japonica. Taxonomy (NCBI): domain Eukaryota; kingdom Viridiplantae; phylum Streptophyta; class Magnoliopsida; order Dipsacales; family Caprifoliaceae; genus Lonicera; species Lonicera japonica. The sequence continues at coordinate 72,293,883 of CM038465.1, forward strand.
AATTGAAGAAAACGACATACTGAAGAGGAAAAATACGAAGATTAGACAAGGTATGTGTGTATTTGAGTAAATCTCGTATTTTTCCTCTTCAGTATGTAATATAATCATGTAATAAAGTGTGAATGGATAATAAATGATTTATTTAACTAAATCAACTATAAATAAATATTTGATTTGTTAAATATATCGCATATGATAAGATTTTTGTAAAGATAATTTACATTTTAGCAAGGAGTTAGAAATATATAAAATTTTAATTTTATAAATAAAATTTTAATTTAATGTATATAGTTACATTAAGAATTTTGATAGGTTTGAAATACTATCATATTTATTTGTGAATTAAATAGCAAATGATAAAATTTTTGTAAAGAGAATTTACATTTATTTGATATATATAATTGACTTAGAGTAATAAATGTTCGTAGGGAGCTGAAAATATATAAAATTCTAATTTTATAAATAAATATATTTTTTGAGAAAAAATTAAAATTTTAAAATAAATATTTAATTTAATGGATATAGTTACAATAAGAATTTTGGTAGGTTTTAAAGACTATCTTACTTATTGATGAATTAAACAAAAACCCATTATTATCATTTATATTAAAAATATGCCATGGCGACATTGGTCTTTAATGGCTATAGAGATACAATTAAAATTTTCATAGATTTTAAACTCTTTAATATTGATTAGCTAATTATCTAAATACCTATTATTATCATTAATATTACTAATATGCCACCATAATCCTGAGACGTTGGATTAAAAGATAAATTCCCGCATTAAATCTAAGCACCAGTTGAGAACATGATTTATTAACAGATTTATGTGCTGAATTTTTTAATTACTTTTTCAATTAAAAAAATTATTTAAATATTCTCATTTAACTACATAATATCGAAAACTTCCATCCATACGAGACTTAAACTAAAAGGTACGTTTGGCGTGCCGGATAAAGAGGTAAGATATAATAGGATAAATGTCTAATAGGATAAGAGTCAGATATGAATTATGTGTGATAAAATAGGAAAGAAATCAATCGGATAAAGATTAAATGGGATCGGATAGGATAAGGATTAAACGGGATCGAACAGAATAAGGACTACACGGATAAAGATTTAATAAACTTTGTATTTGATAGAGTTCCGGATTACAACTCCAATTATTATATAATACAACTTGCTTTTTTAAAAAAAATATATGCAATTTTAATTGTTGTTCACAATTTTTTTTAACTAATGTGATTCTCCTATTTATAAATAAGTTTTGTAAAAAAACTATTTCTTACAAATACTTTCATTTAATAAAAATACCATATTATACAAGAAAATAATTTTATCAATCGAGTTATTGTGATTTTGGGGGTTGAAAATTTTCATTAATAAATTTGATTATCTAAAAGGCGTAAAGAAAAAGATTAAAATAAAAAAAATTAATTAAAAATTAATTTTGATATTCATTTTGTTATCCAGCAACTATGGGGGTGGTATTTTTTTATCCGGTTCTAAATAGATAAAATGATAATTAATCATGGGAAAAAAAATTTGATGGGGGCAAAATTGGATGGGGTCATGGGGTTCTAATAAAAAAATGACACGTGTTCATTTTTATCTATTTAAATCAAATGAAAAAATGAAAAAGAAATTAATTTTAGATGAGAGTGGACATGTGTTGTTTTATCATTGGAGACCCCATGACCCCATCCAATTTTGACCCCATAAAAAATGGACTCATTAATCATGAGTGCAATCCAGTCCCGTATTAAACCAAACGCATGATAAGATTAAAATATTCTATCTACTTTTGCGCCAAACATATGATATTATTTATTTATCCTATCATTTTCCACAAAAATACCAGATATGATTAATTAATGCAATCATACTCTTAATTCCGCGCAACAAATACACCCCATAGAAGTCTAGAACTTCCATAAATTTAAATAAACGTTTTTACCATTAGATTTATACAGTCGCTCATCTATCTAAATGACATGATCGATCACATGACTAAGGATCACTCTGAAGGTTTAGCAGGATCAATCCTGGATAGTTGTGTAGAAGGCATGATCCATCACACTATAGCATGATCGATTACTCTACGCAAATTTTGGAGATTCCTAGAGTAAGAAATTCGGGCAAAGGCACCATCGGTTGATCTGATCAGGGCCGGCTTGAGGGAAAGTGATGCCCCAAGCAAAATTTAATATTTACGAAAATTGGGGCCCTGTATGAATAATTGTAATAGGTACACTATTTGTGACCGAGAAATTTCGGTCCAATGATAATAGATACGGTACTTATGAATAAGAAATCATATACACTGAACATGAGGGACCGCACATTTAAAAAAGAAGAGACCAAAAGCTTCTTTTTTAAAAAAAAAAAAACAGATCCAAAAAATTTCAAAAATATAAACCGGATTCTAATTTATTTTTCATTTAATATTTGATCAGGGGTCCCTTATCACAATCTTTTCCCCTAGCTAGGGCACCAACATCTCTTGGGCAACCCTGAATTATGTATACATTAAGCATTTGATGATTTAGTCCAATTAATGGTAAACTTGTTTTATTTTAAATGTGTACACACTTCCACAGGTAAAGTCTAAATAGCTAAATCTAATAATCTAAAATGAGGGCTAAATAATCATAAATCAAGATTCAAGAAATATCATAAATAATAAATTCTAAATAATCATAAAATCAATATCATGCTAAATGTAGATATTGGCAAAACTAGTATATAATTTAATTAAACTAAAGTTTAAACTAGATTTAGCAAAAATAAATCAACAAATCAATATCATACTAAATAATTATAAATCAAGAAATATGGAATAAAATCAATAAAAAATCAAATGCGACATTGAAGATCATTCACATCCATATCCACATTCACATTATCTTCATTTGAAAGTGAAGGAGTAGGTTTTTTTTTAACATACCTATCCATGGAACCGGTAATATATTGTATAACCAACTCTTTTCTTTTTTAAATTTTTATCTTTTTGCTTCCCGAATCTTGTATCCGCTTGCCCGACATTGTAAAACTAATTAAAGAAAAAATTTACAATCACCATCAATGACAATAAATACACCTAATATTATACAAAAAATATCATAAATAATAAATTCTAAATAATCATAAATCCTAAATAATTATAAAATCAATATCATGCTAAATGTACCTATTGGCAAAACTAGTATAGAACTTGATTAAACTAAAGTCTAAACTAGATTTAGCAAAAATAAACCAACAAATCAATATCATGCTTAATAATTATAAATCAAGAAATATGGAATAAAATCAAAAAATAATCAAATAATCAACAAATCAATATCATATTAATTGCTAAATAATTAAAAATCAAGAAATATGAAAGAAATAGAAAAGAGAAAATGAAAAATGAAAAATTAAAAAATTAGGGCTTAAGAATCTTAACCTTGGTTGATAAAATTGGTGCCCTTGGTGAACTTTTGAAGGCTTAATCACGTGGATAGTGGGTGTGGGTAGAGCCGTGTTTGATGCTTTGGAGGTGAAGATGAGAAAGAAGGAGCGGTGAGATTTGGTGCCTTGGTGGGAACAAAAGGAGAGAAATAACAGAGAGCCAGCGAAAAGGAAAATGAAGAAAAGGGGAAATGTCTTCAAAGCTTGTTCTCCGCCTCTTTTTGACATAGTTTTTTTTTTCAAACTGCCCCCTCAACTTTAATTCTTTACAATTCGCTACCTAAACTTTTTTTTTTTTTTTGGGTGCCCCTCCCCATATGGGGCCCTAGGAAAATGCATTGGTTGCATGCCATCATAGCCGGGTCTGGATCTGATCATGGGTCCATTAAGTACATAAGTGGCATCAACTCGTTCTCTTGCATATTGATAAGTTCTAAATAAAACAAATATTTTTTATTTTTAATTAACAAAATTCCAACTACACCAATATGAGATTACAAGTACAATATTTTATTATAACCCTTTTTTTTACTCTTTCAAATTCATCATTTTTAACGCAATTAATAGATTAGATATTTTAATGCTCTTATCAAGCATACAAAATTATAAATCAATTAAATATTTATAACCATTCTATCACCATACTCATTTTTTTTATTATTATTTTGTTTTAGTTTTAGTTTTAATCGTAATTATAATAAGTAACCTATGGATCTTTGATTAGTTTATTTTTTTAGCGTGCATTTTTTATATGTGATAATTATCTAATATAACAATTAGATTGACGAATTTTAATTTCAAGAAAAACTTCAAATTAAATATACACACACATATATATATATATATATTTAATTTTACACCTTGAACCTTAAAAAGATAAAGATAAATAAGGAAGTATAGTAATGTTATTGCGAAAGTCTTGAGGCGTTTTCTCTTAGCAATTTTGCGGCCCAATAAAGAACCAAATCTAAAAAGTAGGCTTAATCGGGGATCTATGTTAAATAGAGGAAAAGTTGCATTTTTTTGGCCCAAATTGAAAGGAATAGTCCCGAACAGGCCTCTCTCTGAAGTAAAAAGCCCCACTATTCCTTCTTTATTTATTTTATTTGATATTTTAAGTTAAGAGACTAGTATTATTTCGGAATTTTTTTGGGGGGTACATATTCCAAATGTCACTATAAAAATGAAAATAATATGCTATGCTCTCAACCACCATTGATTGGTTATATTTAATGCATTCATATGATTAAAAAAGAGTAAAAGTGATATATACTTTTAAATTTAATATCACGAGATTTGTTACATTGATGATTATTTTAAAAAATAGTTGAAAAAATAATTAAATTATATAAAAAGGTGAAAAAAATAGTGAGTGATTTAATGAGATATTCTCTATTTCTTCTTTTTTTCAAAGATTTTTTTTCCCACAAAAAAATTGATTCCCTTGAAAATCGAAATCAAAATAAAAATCTCATAATTATATATTCATAGTTGAATTTGAGTCTTATTAATTAATTAATTATACTCCAATATGGATATTCGAGTGCTAGATATTATTTTTATCAATGAAAACATTTTCTTGTTTACCAATTAATGCATTATCCCACATTATCTAAGTGACTACTTAATATTGAGGCAATTATTAACTGTTTTTGTTTTTAAAAATTATTATTAATAACAATAAGTTTGAAAAGAAAATAAATGAAAATGCTAACAAATAAAGTAAATTTTGCTATGAATAGCGTAAATAAAAAACATTATTTTTAGGTTTTTTTTTTATGAAAAAAATAAACAGATAAAGACGGAGGCGGAGTGATATTATTACAATTACAATCGGAAAAAAGGAAAATAAGAATGCCAGTGAGAGTGGTGGATACTCCGGCGCCTTCTCAACCTTCAGGTTTCACCCAACATTTCTTAACCCTAAAATAAAATACTCTCTCAATTATTATTTGTTCTTCATCTATCTCAATCTATATAGATTTTTAATTTTCTTCGAATTTGTATCTTCCTTTTCTTTAGGGTTTAGATTCTTCATTTCATTTTTTCCTATAATCTGTCATTAGGTGCAAGATTCTTAAGTTTCCCCTAAATTTAACTTCTGAAAAAGTATTATCTGTGATTACTCGTTCATGCCGGAGATAATCGTACCTTCTGTAATTCATTGTTTCTTTGTGGATTTAGTTTTATCACATTACATTAAATTATATTCGTTGTTTTATGCCTATTGAACACTGAATGAATCATTCAAGCAATGCCAAAAATTATAAAAAGCCCCTTGTTTCAGACCATTTTCTAGACCTACAAAACCAAATAGAATTGGCATGACTCGCCCAATGTCCGGCCAAGATGACCAAAATCTCTTTAACTCACTGACTAAATTCTCTCAGGTGTTCTCGAACTAGAGATTATTAGAGTTAAGAGTGAATTACCTAGTTCTAGAATTAGGCGATTTTAGTTTAAGATGACTTAATTTGAGTTTTCATGAATCAACTTGAATTATTGTATTTACTGTTGTTCAGTTTTCTAAACCAATTGCTTAGTTGTAGATTGTCTAATTCACAATTTGAGGGATAACCAAATGGGCCCCGAATGAATGCATCAGTTAAATATCTAGCTAAAGCCACGTCGTTGAAGCATGATGGCAATCATTTTGAACTCCTAGTCTCCTATTGTATTTTCATAACTTTGAAGGGATTGGTCTATTTTGATGTGTTTAAGCTAATTATTAGCATTGGAATATGTTGAACCAAGAACTCATGTAGCTTCAATATTGATATTTTCCATTGTGAAGGTGTGAATCCTGGGAACACTTCACCCGCACCTTGTAGTCTTCTAAGTGTTGGGCAGGTAAATAATATGCACTTGTTTCCCATTTTTTTGCATCTGTGCTTCCTTTTTTTAGTAGACCATTCATTATATTTCGTGGATTCAATTAGATAATTTTTAGTAGAGAGATTGAAACATTATAAGGTTAAGTGGATTTTAAAAGATAGTACTTAAGCGACCTTTTGCATATGTGTGTGCGTGTTTCAATATGTGGGTGCTGGCCATTATACTTTTAAAATTTCTTGTAAGCAACGAATAAATTGTTGTGCAATAGTATATTCATTGAGTTATAAGAAGATATCCAAAATACATAACAATTACAGTAATTAATAACCAAAATAGTTAATGTACCACAGATCCATGTAACACTTAAGGTTACATTGATCTATCTATAGGCATTTGCTTTGGATTGTATGAGACCTTCCGTAAAGACATGTCAAAAAAAGGGTGAGATTTGTAAGGGAAGACAGAGTAGAGGTGTCATTTTACCTAACTGCATAATAATACTCTTTCAGGCATATTCTGGAACTCAGAATGTTTCTGGTCCGCAAAAGGATGAAGCGTGGAGAGTAAATGTAAGAATCCAAGGTTGTGACCTAGATCACGGATATCTATGCGGCACTATGGAAGCTCTTAATGTTCCTATGGCAGATACCCCAGTAAGCAGTTTATGTGTTAATAGAAATTAATTATGGCTTGTGTGTTATATGTATATACCAGTCCTGCTCTAGAGAGGACAGCCATCCATTTCGAGACAAAATTGGATGAATTTTTTTATTTTTTTTCCCATGAACAGCCATATTATTATCCATATAAGTCTAAGTCTAAACACCTCATATTCAAATGTTCTCAGTTACGTCAAAATGAGCTTATCCTTGGTGTATCATGTATCTCAGGTGGTTACCTTCTGGGAAGGGGAAATTGTGGATACCAAGAATTATACTTTCTTCACTGGGAAATGGAAAGCATCGTATGTTTTTGTTCCCTTACCTTTTTGCTTATCATGCCTGACTAATAGAGGCATAATTTTCTATGTATATATATAGAACCAGGCTCTAGAAAGGGCTTCAGCTCTTTAGTTAAATGAGCAGACTTCCCTTTCGAAGGGACAAAAATGGTTGAACTTTTTGATGAAATTTGGTGGAGATAACAATAAAATTTCATTAAAAATGCAATGGGGGAGTGGGTGAGATGACCACCTAAAATTTCAACAGCCAAAAAATACACATATATCAATTTAACCTTTTTTTTTTGGGGGAGTGGGGGGTTGTGTTTCTCAGGTTGGGGGAAGGGTAGACCCAGCCCGCCCATGCATCTTTCAGAATTAGCATTAAAAGTTTGAGTTTTGTACAGATAAATAGGTTCCGTCCAGACACTATCAAATTCCATAGTTTGCCACTGGTGACTTTGTGATTTTCATGCTGTATTAATTGGGAGTGGGAATCCTTTTCCACAGAAAATCACTTTGGAAAATTGTAACAGGTCAGAAGTGGACATAGAGCACTGGACCAAGTTCCCGTCTTTCTCTCCCCTTCTTGTAAGGACTCAAATCCTTTTCCAATCACTTTGTGTTGTTTTCTATTGCATTTGTGTGAAAATCTTTTCAGCCCACAATACTAAAAGGAAAATCAAACTTTATTTCTTGTAAGGGTACAAGAGTTCAAACATTTCCCAGTTCAAAAATTAAATAGTGGTTAACGGGTGTATCAAAAATTGGTAGCTTTATTTAACTTCGCTTTGCCATATTTATGCTATCATGATTGTTTTACACATTTTAGGGCCAAGTGGAGGTTGATGGTGGGAAATCTTTGGACCTGAGTAACTATCCATACATATTTATGGTAATATTCCTTATTTATGTTCATTTGTTGTTTAAGCAATTAACTTTTTCATAGTAAAAAAGGTTATAATTTCTTTTATCCCATTTGATGCACAGAGGTGGAAAGAGCAATACTTTGTAAATGTTGGAACCGACTGTGGGTTGACTATAGCTGGGTTTTACTATGTTTGCTTCTCTTGTAGTGATGGCTCCATCAATGGCTTTTATTATGATCCTAATAGCAGGTAACCTTCTTTTTTATTCCTGAACGGGCTCCTCTAGAGTGATTTGAAGAAATCTGGACCAGTTGTTTAAAAGTAGATGGCTCAGATTTGGGCAGCAGTTTCATTAAAAGGAGTGCTCTCAAAAATTACTTGATAAATCAGAGCAATCTTTTCTTCTAAAAACCAATGGTCCATATTACTATCCCACTCTAGTGAGTGATTTGACCCTAATTAAGTGAGGATTAACATAACTCTCATGTTTGATTGGCTGAAAAGAATGAAAAAATAAGGACCTACAACATTAAAACATCTTATTGATTGAAGAAATAAAAATAAATGAAATGTAGTTGTTGCGGCTTCCTTATTTTTTTAATGTTTTGGCCAATCAGATTAAATGGTTGTATTAATATTATCTTTATGTACTTGTTTGGTTCAAGATTTTATTATTTCCAGGAATTCTAAAATGATAAAGTCGCGTAAAATGTCTTGTATTTCATATGAAGAGTTTGCATCACATAGATGCTAGAGCATAAGACATTTTCTCTGTGAAATTACCAATTTTGAATTTCAATGTAAGCACAAAATTTCGAACCAAACTAGTCTTGATCTGCTCCTTATACTGTGAGTCTCGCCGATTCATTTTGCTATGTTTGGATGGTGAAAAAATGTGAGTGAAAGGGGAGGAAAAAAATACTGAAAGGCCAGTAAATTGATGTTTCTTAACTCTCGCATTTCCCTATGTATTTTCCGAGATCCAAACATAGCATCAATATTTAATTATTTATCTTTCTACCCTTGATACAAGTTGGTTTGAATATATATATATATAACTTGAACAAACATTGCAGCCCATTTCAGAAGCTTGAGCTGAAATCGACTAACGAGGGAAGATCGGGTTTCAGTTTTTCGTCATATGAATTGCAATGAAATTGAACATTTGCAGTTTTTCTCCCAATACACGTGAATGAGCATGCTATCGTGACTTCACGCATACAAGGTGCTCTTTCAATTCAGTAGTCATGGCCCTGCTATTAGTGCTTGTCTCGATCCGGCTTCCTTTTTGTTGGAATGAGAAAATATCAGTAATTTCACATATAAAGTTTTCAGCTTTGACAGAGGAATTGGAACTCTGTAATTATTTATGAGGTTTTATGTATGAATATATGCATTAAGATATCCGTAAAATATAAAAATTTGAACCAAACAATCCCCAAGGTTGATGTGATCTTCGTATTTTGTATGACTATTTTGAAGAGACACGAGGACAAGGGCTTCATATATGTGTGTGTATATATATATATGATGATATGCATTGGTGATGAGATGTGCTTTCACTTGAGACAATGAGATTCTGTAGTGACCTTGAAAGTGTATATTTAATTGACTTTGTTTTTTTCTTGTGAATTTTTGTACATGATATTGTGTCATGTACCATATGTACATATATCAAAGTGGCATACTCATAAAATATGGATTAATGCAGTTTGTCACATCAGCTCTATGGAGAATTACTGTGTGTCGTCATTTTTTATACTAATTCTAGCACAAATATACGAAGCCAACTGTACCATAATAGTCACAGTGCTATTGATGGCTGGTAGTCTTTACTGGCCTAGTGCTACGGGGCTCGTCATCTTTGCCCAATGCATGGGTTTTAAGTTCTTTTAAGGTGCCTAGAGGTTCCAAACTTAAACATGGCTTGTACAGTAATGAGAGTAATTATTTTGTTGCGCCTACGGACTGTGGACTGTGCTTCTCAGTGAGTTCAACGTAAAATGATTTATAGTTCATGTTAAATGTGCCGTCAATGTCTTTCACATGTCTAGTAGCAAAATAGACGGATAGCATTCTGGGTTGAAATTAATGAGTCAAATGTACAAATAACATTGCTATATTCCAAATATACATGTATATATATATGTATATATTAATTATAAATGAGCAATGGTTCTATTCAATTAACTTTCACATATTATGCGTTTTGGTGGGATAACAACACAAAAATGAAAAAAGATAATAATTAAGCACTGAGATTTTCAGAGAGGAATGTCGAGGCCTTTTCCAATATCCACCCCAAGCACTTGAAGAATTCCCTTGTTTATAATCTGGAAAAGTGCAAAATGAAAAGACAGAAAAGCCCCTCAAAATAAGATCAAAATTAAAGAAAAATGGAAAAGGGTAAAAGAAAGAAGTGAAGAAACAAACAAACCAGTTCAACAATGAAAGTTCCAATAAGACCAATCATACAAGCTCTGGAGTTCCATACTTCAGCAGTCTTTGTGAACCCAGCAAATGGTGCTTTAAATTGTGGCTCCACCTTCGGAAGTTCCACCTGCATACGTACTTATATTATTTTCCCATTCAATACCATCCCACCCATATACCTATATATATATATATATGCGATCCACATTTTTAATGACAATTTTCCATAATGTAGTGTATACATCCCAATTCATTGGCCATGGAAAACTGTCTCTCTCTCTCTCTCTATAAATATATATCCATAGATGTGTGTGTATAGCCACAATGGCTTTCAGCTGCTTTTTAAGCCCGTTGGCATATTATTGATTTTCAATTTTACTCCTGCAGTCTTCCCCCCCTTTTTTTCCCACAAAAGCACCCCTGAAATCTTCTTTTTTCATAAGAGTAAGTTCACAACAATAATTGAACCCTTGCTACTGAGAATGTTAAACATATGTCTAACTAACAGGCCATTTATCGTTTTGATTATTTCTACCAATCTAAAATACAAGAGTAGCACATGTGTATACATATATATTATTCATATATAAACGTTTGGGTATATCTATCTATATACACGATATAATTAAAGATGGAAAAAAAAAGAAAAGAAAGACCCGTACACAGAAAGAAAGACCCAGTACACAAAAGAGGAAGAGGGTAATAAGAAGACATGCATACCCCAGCAGGAACCTTTGCAGCTTGAACCCTGAAAGAGATGGGCTTCTTCTTATTGCTACTTTGTTTCGGGTTAGATAAAAGTGAGAGATTTTGATTCTGTGAATGAATTGGTAGTAGAGGTCTGTTTGGGAGAAAAGGAAGTGAAATGGCTGCAGATGAAGAAGAAGTTGCCATTGTTTTTGGGTCCTTTCGCAACCGTCAGGCGAATTGATTTCGTTTGCCCACCTTATCAGCTATCTACTACGCCTTCCCAATTGTGGATTGTGTAGTTATCTCTGGGTCCCACTATATTGGTGGTGGTCATTAGTCCTCGTCCGAAATGGCTTATTACACATTCTTCGCCCATTTTTTTTTTTTATAGATTTACCACACAGAGTGTTTGATTTAGCTTTTACGTATTTTAACTAATTTTTTATTATAGTGTGTAGTTGTTGTTGGTCAAGTATTATTATAACAAACGCCGAAAATTATTATGGGCAACGCCAAAATCAATCTTAAAAATACCTAGTCAATCTTAAAATTGTTCCGGTGATAACTTTATAACACTAGGTCAAGAAACTTGGTTTTTACCGTATTCTTCTTCATCCATTTCTCTTAAACGCCAATTAATTTTCATTCACATTCTTCATTTGTAAATGAAAATTAATTGGTGTTTAAGAAAAGTGGATGAATTTTATTTTAGTTTATTTTTTCTATGGAACTAATCTATATAATTGCGTACATTCGTGGAACTAGAAGGATTAATTACGCAAAGATGTTTGTTAAAAAAAAATATTAGTTAATATGCTCAAAAATTAATTAATAATGAAATTTTTTTTATGTAAGTAAGTTGTACAAAAATGTACCTGGTAATCAACTACAGGAAGAGAAAAAACAAAAGGGACAATTTAAAAAAAGGTCTTATTAGAGAAAGATTTTCACACTAAAGCCAAGGAATATTTTTTTTGTAAATAAAGGGCCTATTTTTTATTTTATTGATAATATGACATGTGTATTTTTTTTTATTGTAAAATGACATCACAACCCTTAAAATAAACTAAAAAATACCAATATGCATTAAAATATGGACTGCAATATGAACTTTGCAGTCTATATGTCACTGCAATATGAAGTTTGCGGTCTATATTTTACTGCAATATGAACTTTGCAGTCCATATTTTTGGTGCAAAGCTCATATTGCAGTCCATATTTTATTGCAATGTGAACTTTGCAGTCCATATTTCTAGTGCAAAATTCATATTGCAATCCATATTTTACTGCAATATGAACTTTGCAATCCATATTTTTTGTGCACATTTCATAGAGATGGGGTAATTTAGGTAATATATAACATATTTTTATTAATTAAATGATATTTAAATTTATTCAAATACGTTCATTTAAAATATAAAACAAAATAGGCCTCTTACACTAATTACCAATTAAAAATAGGCCCTTCATTTAAAAAAAAATTCACCTCTATCTAATTTCTACCTAATTTCTAAAAAACAAAAAAAGAGTTTCCATAATTCGATCTAAGCGTGAGTACAGAAACTCACCTCTATCTTTACTATAAAAACGATTTTTCTCCCTTTCACAAAATCAACCCACTTATTTACTTAATATCATTTACTTAATTTGATTTTGCAAAATCAAATGGAGATGATTTTGTTTTATTAATTTTTTTGCCTAATTTATCTTGACCTTCTAGAATTTACATTTTGGTGCTTCTTTAGATTAAAAAAAAAGGCTGTTCTTAATTTATCCACAAAATTATTCTTTTCACCCCATTTTAAGTACATTAAAATAATCCCATCAAATCTTACAAAATCTTGTAAACTCGCCCCAACTATTTTTCAATTGCTGAAAAAAATAAAACATTCTCTCTCCCCTATTAACATTTTCTCTCCTCTTTTCCCATCAATCTCCTCTGCCACCGATCACCACTCCACCCATCTCCGACCACCGCATTTGACTTCCCCCTGTCAATGGTGGCCATAAAAAGTAAGAATTTTGGCTCAGGTAATCATCTTAAATTAGATGGTGTACTCCCTTAACTTCCTCCAATTAACTTCCATCTATTTTCAACTGTTTTTTTCACTTTATATATATACACAAATTCGCTCACTCTCTTTACAATAAAAAAGAATTAAGGTAAAGAAAGACAAAATTAAAGGTCACATGCTGTGTTTTTTCTCTATAAACTACTATCATCCGTGATCAATTCATATAAGACCCCTCACTTATCATCTTCTTTTTATGCCATTTATGGCATTTTTTCTACAAATGGATTTATACTCATAAGGCTTTGTATATATTATAGGGATAATTTACTCAAAGATCACCTAAATATGAATAATCATTTCATCTATATTAAAGATAGAAAATTAGGTTAGAGACATAACCACTTTAATTTATTTCTATTTATATCTAGTGTAATTTTTTGGGTTTTTTTGTTTTGATTTTAAGCCGCCATTAACGAAGCGGGAGTGAAATGCATGCGGTAGACATGCAGCGGCGGTGGACAGTCTGAGGGAGTGTACTGGGAGTGGAGTGTGGCACGGAGATGCAGTGGCATTCGACTGTCGATGGGGGGAGACTAGAAGATAATGCCAATGTGAAGAAATTGGAGGGAAAATGTAAGGGGAGAAAAATAAAAGAGAATGCAATAGGAGAAATAAAATTAAGTCCTGTTTGGTCTGAGAGTTTGAATTTTCTTATAAAATCTAATTATATAGAGAGAAAATGGTTCTAAGTATTTCTTCCATAATTATATTCAAGCTAAGGATATTTTATTATTCCAAACTAAATAAAGGACTTTCTCTATAATTTGTTTTAATTACAAGGATAATTTTCAAATCTTTGTTCACTAAAATAATGCACCCATTTTTTTTAAAAAAATTATCAATTATACCCTTATTACAATTTTTTATTTCTTTATTACCTTTAGTGATTGTTAAGCCTCAGCTCATTAATTACCTCTGCGACCACCGCCCACCGGAGTTCCAACAGTTACTCTGGAGCTTTGGCGAGAATTTATATATAGTGCAAAAACAAATTTGCACTCAAATTTACGTCTTTAATTGCTTGCATATTTAGTACAAAAATGAATTTGTATAGAAATTTATATCTTAATTTGCCAACAAATTTGGTGCAAAAACATATTTGCACTAAAATTTATAACATTTAGCTGTTTGCAAATTTAGTGCCAAAATGATTTTGTACAAAAAATTATATCTTAATTAGCCTACGGATTTGGTGCAAAAACATATTTGCACTAAAATTTATAACATTAGTTGTTTACAAATTTAGTGCAAAAACAATTTTGCACATAAATTATATCATGTGTTACTTGAGAATTTAGTACAAAAACTGAATTGTACTAAAAATATATCATGAGTTGTTTGAGGAATTAGAGCAAAAATAGATTTACACTAAAATATGTATAATTTGTTGCTTGTAAATTTAGTGCAAAAATATATTTTTACTAAAATATATATCATTAGTCTCAACCGATTTTGTGCAACAACATATTTGCAGTACTTATGCTGGAGTTTCGGTGAAGTCATAACACTCCAATAATGGTTGGTGGAGCTCTGGAGGAGGATAATAGTGGTGGTGGTCAATGGTGACTAATTTACTTTTAAGAAAAAAAAAGAATGAAGAGTATTTTAGGTAAAGAAAAATAAGTGTCTTTATTTTGGAATGAAAATGCACGGTGTCATTCATGTGAATATAGTTATGGATGAAACCATTTTAACCCGTTGTCTTGTATGTACATAGATAGATAGATAGTAAAATATTGTCTTTTGACACGTATTGTTATAATTATTGTTCCTCATTAATTGCTCCATAATTCTAAATTGTAAATGCCTTATATTTATAAGATTTGATGTAATTGTTTCAGATTCCGACTAAAATTTGTTGCTCATTATTGTAACTGTCATATATTTTTCTTTCAATAATTTTATTTCCTTATGCAATCCTTTCTATCTATAATAAACCTATCTCTCCCTCATTTTCTCCTCTCAATATCCATTGGTTCTTCCTTTCCAAATCTTTCTCCTACGGGGTTACACAATCTCCTATAAATTAACCAAAAAGATAAATATATATATATTTTTAATATGATGTTGGGTTTAAAAATGTATTTACACAAAATATGGATTTGAAAAAATTATTTCACATGTAAAATGCTCTCTTTGAAGTAGAGTTTGACATGTGTCTTTTAATTAATGTGTAATAAAATTGTTTATTACTTTTTATATGGGTTGAAATGCTTTATTCTGTCTTTTAACCATGACTATGTATTATTCATCTTTCTTAAAATAATTCTTTGAACTTCCTAGTAATTATTAATAATTATTTCATTTAGCCTATTTGTAATGTGTATGCCTTCTCTCCTTCTAGCTTTT
The DNA here is from genome assembly GCA_021464415.1 of Lonicera japonica. Classification (NCBI taxonomy): domain Eukaryota; kingdom Viridiplantae; phylum Streptophyta; class Magnoliopsida; order Dipsacales; family Caprifoliaceae; genus Lonicera; species Lonicera japonica. The sequence goes on from CM038465.1 coordinate 72,309,527, forward strand.
AATATATTGGAGTTGTAGTTGTCTTGCAATTAAACATATTACGCCTATATATTAATAGGTGCATCATTTTGCCTTTCAGTTTTTCACATCTCTTTAATCGGTGAAAAGTTTATTTATATTTATCAATGACTCAATGGTCACTCCGCTACTATTTAACGCCTCAGCTCCCTTCCACTACATATAATTAAATACTAATTGTTAAATTCACCATTAAATATAATTAAAGTGGTTCTTTTAGTTGCTTATGTTTCAGATTTGATATGTATATATATATATGTATGTATTTATACGTGAAGTCTTATACTTTTGTTTATCTTTACCCCCATCATATCACAATAGTTCTCTCACTATATTATCTGTTTGTAGGTAGAGGCAAATCCAGAATTATTTTAAGAAGTGGGTCAAAACTTAGTAAATGAGTGAACTTATATTAACTTTTTTATATTTTTTACAAGTATTAGTTGGTTTTTCAAAAAAAAAATTTGTGCTGAAACCCGCCCTGTCTCCTCTGGTTCCGCCCCCTACCTGTAGGCACAATGTTGCTACCTTCTTTACGTGGCACAAAAGTTATCTTTTTGTCTTTTGTTTAGTTCATTTTTAATGAATTGTTTAATTTTTTTTTCTTTTTTTTTTCGTTTTTTTTATGCTACTTTTTTATGTCCTGTTTTAATTTTTTTCAGGCACCAAAGCCTAAGGTAAATCTTTATATGAAGATTTAATTGTTTAGTCTGCACTTCTATTTGCTATTTCGTTATTTCATATCCCAATTACATGTTAACTTTTGTAATACAATTTCAATTATTTGATTTGAATTTTATTTTTCTCTACCTTAAAATTTTCATTAGAGATATTTTTAATAAAAAGTTTATTATTAGAGGTTTTATTCTAAAACATTGGTTATTTAAAATAAAAAACTAGCAAATTAAGTGTGTTTATATTACGGTTATATTTATGTATTATATTAGAGTATTACATATTCTTGAGCATCGTGGTGGGCTTAAGACTAGTAATTTTAAAATAGGTGGGGTAAAGAGAATAATTTTGTGGGTTCATTTAATAATCAAAAAAAAAAAAAAATTAGGGTTGGTTCATATTTTTGAACACTTAATTTTAGGATTCGACCTACTCATTGGCGAATCCACTTGGCGCTCAGGGAGGCACGTGCTCCCACTCAAATATTTTTGAATATATACATATCATATATGGAATTAGATAAATATTTTGTACATGTATGAAAAGCATAATAGAACTTGTAGCATGAATGGTAGTATGCAGTGTTTAATGTGTATGAGTTCTTAGTTAGAGACCCCTCTTTCTTTTACTCGAGGAGGTGCTCTTGGCCCAGTGAATATCGCCTATTCCGGTGTTTATCAGTGGTGGTATACAATAGGTTTACGCACTAATGAAGATCTTTATACTGGCGCCCTTTTTCTATTATTTCTTTCTGCCATATCCTTAATAGCAGGTTGGTTACACCTACAACCGAAATGGAAACCAAGCGTTTCATGGTTCAAAAATGCGGAATCTCGTCTCAATCATCATTTGTCAGGACTCTTCGGCGTAAGTTCCTTGGCCAATTTCTTCTTCATGACTTAACAAACCAATTTTTATTACTGCGAATATATTAGTTAAATCTTATTTAGCAATTTACATTATCATATATAAACAAATGTGTCCTCACTCTAACACTTCAATGTGACCTTTAATGATATTTTTCTTGTATTTTTAAGAATACTTTATTTTCATTTGTGATGATTTTCTACTTAATAAGATATTTAGATTTTCATATATTTATGTTGAGTTTCTCTTCTTTTTTTTTAAAAAATCACAAATGCTCCCACCAATAATTCTTAGATCCGCCACTGGATTTACTAACATTTTTTAAAAACATGCATTTCCTTCTAAAAAATATAAAAAAATTAGGATGGCAGCTTCACTACAACAAAAACATCTTTTTGTCACATATCTATGATGGATTTTGTTACGGTCAATGATCGTGACAATGGTTTGCCACGATATTTACTATTTTGTCACGGTCTTTGACCGTGACTAATATTCCCACGGTCGTTAACCATAGAAAAGTGCAAAATTAATTTTCCTTAATTAATAGTACTACATCGTTTTGTTTTTGTTCAAGGTTTCTAACATAAAACCTTTGCCACACTCTTTACACTCCCTACACTTTCACGCTTTACTCTATTATTCTTCTTCTTCTCTCTCTCACGTCACTGCCAGTTCAGAACTACCATGAACCGCCACCACAAACCCTAGCTGCCTTCTCTCTTAAAGGTAATTTTTCCCTCTGTCTGTCATCTTTTTTTTTGCAGATCCGTTTGCCCCCTTCTTCTCCTTATTTTTTGATTTGTAGACATTGTAGATATGTTTTTATATGCTTATTTTATTCAATTTTTTGTAAATTCGTATATCCCTTTGCATGCCCCATTTATGTTAAATTTGTTGATTCGTACCTTGCTTCCATTTTTCCTTGTTTTGTCCATCCTAGTAGTTATTGATCAGGAGGAGGGGAACACTCTTTTTTATTGTTATTTTCTTCTTTTTTATTTTTTTATTGTTTTTCAGATTTGATGCGCATGTGGAATAACTTATAAATTATATCTCCATTAAACCACGATGTGCACTGATGTTTGAATTATTATGGCATCCATATGTATAGTTAATGTATTCTTAATGACAAAAGGGGTTCATTAGCAAGTTTAATATGCTTTCTAGAAACAGAAGAACTTATCAATAGTTTATAGCACGAAGACTGAACTGTAGCAAAACCTTAGGTTCCCACAAAAAATGAGTTTACCAGGTGATTCTATCTTATGAGTATCATTGTGCTTATAAAAAGATATTGTTGCAAAGCTTGTAGATTTTTTGGTGGCTCCTCATGCTATAATTACTGAATTACTTGTTGAAAAAGAGCAGGTTTAGTTTCCTTAATTGCAAAAGTATTTTTCAAATGTGATATTTAAGTTTGGAATTTACTATCTCAATTTGGCATTTTGATGTTAATTACTATAAGTTTTATCAGTCAAGCAAAGGCAAAAAGTGTAAGGGGGTCAGCAAAGAAAATGCATCAACGTTTGGGGGTACATCATTAAAACTCTCAGCTAAGGTATAATAATTTTATCATTTTCTTCCTAGAATAATATTAACACCATTTTAACTAGGTAAGTTGAAGTCAGTTTTTCCCTTAGAAAGAATCAGGTTATAGTCTTATTTGGCCATCTTCGTTGTGTTGCCATGTACTATATGTTTTTTGATACAGTGTCACCTTTTGTTGTTTACTTTAGTTTGTTGGAATTTTCAAAAAAATTAAAAATTGAAGTCACTAAGCTTTATGAGCTGATCCTTAATTTTACTAGCCCCACTTTATGGTGCATCTGTGATAGTTTAAATTTAATGCATTTCTCTATCTCCCAATATATTCTCAGCAAGAAAATATTTTAGTGGGTAAATTATGCAACTCTAATATTATCAAAATGTTAATGATTGCCAGTGGCTTCTTCATGTATGGATATTGTTATATTCATTTGTACAGTAGTTGATTTCCCCGGTGATCAATTGTTTAAGGAATTCTTAAAAGTATTGAAGCTTAGTGGTATAATCCTACTTCACTAGACTTTGAAGTCAGCTTCAGGGCAAACAGTAATGTAAAGATAATGCAGTTTATTATTTAGTGGAATTGTACGAGGTAATTTAAAGATTATGCAGTTTCTTATTTAGTGGAATTGTACGAAGTAATCTAAAGATTATGCAGTTTCTTATTTAATGGAATTTGTACGAGGTAATGTAATGATTATGAGTTTCTTATTTAGTGGAATTGCAGCAATGTAAAGATTATGCAGTTTGTTATTTAAATATTCATTTTTAAATTAATATGTTTATTATGTTCCTATCTATTTTCCTTGATGAAATAAGATAATTATTAAAAGTAATTGAGACATATATGGCTAAACTAAACATCATATATAGAGTTGTGGCCATTTTTCACAAGCGGTTAATTTATATAAACACACATAAAGATATGGAGACTAATATTATGGAGACAACTATGTACATATATGATTAAGATATATATATATATATATATATATATATATATGGGTATCTTACAAGGTAAACGCTTATTTATAATAGCGTTTTCTTAATATTTAAATAACAAAGAACATTGAAAGCAAAAGTGTACCATAAACCAAATTTTATCTATAGTTAGTAAAATAATTATTTATTAACTTATGCTTGGTGCTCCATTTGATTGCAAATCATGTAATTTTTTTATTTTTTTTGTCTTGCTTCATTCTTTTATCCTTTTTTTCTTTTTAGGTTTGCTACCATCCTCAAATATTATTGAAGATCTGAAAGAGAATTTAGTAATTGTTATAAAGAGGATTCTTTAATTTGTTGTGCTTTTATGGGAACCTTAAAAGTAGGGAGCATACTCTAATTGATAGTTCGAGTATACTAATTATAGATGCACAATCCAGCAGTACAAGTGAAATAGTTGTCATTAAATTCAATCTCACCAGCCAAATTATATAAAACGAAACTGCTTTATTCATTTGGTCTTGTCCTATTTGAAAACAATGGTGGGGTTGACATATGAAGATTGGAGACAAGTTGAGACCGCAAAAAAAGGAAGACTTGTGGAAACAACTTAGTAAGTATTTCGTTATTGATCCTAAGTAGAAATATAATGTTATGAAAGAGATGGGTGGTCAACTGAAACATTTGAGGAAAATGTTGAGATCCAAATACTTTAATGGCCTAGATATTAGCGGAATAATGGCATTGAAAGACAAGGCTCCTAATAAAGAGATAATTCGCATTCCTGAATATAATACTTTTGTTGAACGCGAAGTAACAGAGGCTAAATTGTCACAAAGGGAGAAAAATAATGCAAACATGTGTTTAAAGATTGATGTTCATTATCTTGGTAGAACATCATATGCTGAGAAGACTAGGGAGATGGTACGTATGTAGGTTATTTTTAGTATGAGCACATGTCATTCAAACTTTTATTTAATTTTACTTTTGGCACCATTTACAGAAAATCAAGGATCCTGAGAGGCAATTACCTGAACGGATTGAAGTATATATTTAAGCACGAAAACAACCTAAAACTGGAAAAATTTACCTCAACATTGTTGAAGAAATTGTAAGTAGATTTTTAATATAATTCGAGTTGTTAATGTCACTTATAAGTCGAATATATACATATAAAATTATTAATTAACATATTTTGTAGCAAAAACTGAATAAGTTTAGAAGCAGCCAAGATTCGGTAAGCTATACATCTTTAAATAATGATACCTTAACACAAGCTTTTGGCAAGGACAAGAAGGGACGGAGTCGTGGTGTAGGTCCAATGTCAAAAACCAAAGTGAAAGCTATCACTCTTATTCGGCCAGAAATGCAAAACATGGAGCAGAATGTGATGAATAAAATTTCAAAAAAAAATCGAAGAGGTGAACTCAAATATGCAACTTATCTTAAAAGTAGTTTCTTCAATGAGTCAAGTGTTTTCGCCTCCACAATTTTCTCCAAGTTGTACACCTTCAACAAGGCCTTTACAAATTTCAAGTCCCTCATTCTACAATTACGTACGTAACTCAAAATCCAACATCTTCAACTCTTTAACTTGTCAAATAAAAAAATCTTAATAACAAGAGGATAATTGCAGAGGGTTTTATATAATCGGTGGAAACGGGAACGGTTGTCCACCATCGTCGGATACTCAAATTTGAAAGAAAAGTGAACGTCGTCCGTATTTTGGGGGATGATAGTGAATTTTTGTATCTTGATGTACAAGAATGTGCTACTACTGTCTGAGAAGTTTTAGGTGGTTTTGTGGTGTGGCCAATATATTTTATTAAGTTATAATTCTAATTATTATGGTTTGAATATGTTAAACTTGTAATTTATCGTTTGGACATTAATCATTTGAACATATTTTGCCCTAGTTGGTTATGTGTTCTTTAGCCAACTTTTTTTAAAAAGATAATCAATAATGTTTCCACACTTTCCCATAGTGGAACTTGAACCCATCGTGTTCTTTAGCCAACTTTATGTAGTGATATGTACAATTAGGTTTTATTATATGTATTTTTCTTTTAATGTTAGTAGATATTAGTATTATTAAAATGTGATATACTATTTTATATTTATTTTTGTTAACCTAAAAGTCATTAATCTTATTTTGATAATAATATTAATAATAATAATAATAATAACGTTAATCATGTGTAATTTAACTAAGTTAATGTTTTAAGTTATAGCCACAAAAATTGATCACACGTGGACTTAACCGAAAAGCCGGAACTAAGATTATTCACCTACAAAGATCTCTCTTATCAATGTCTCTCACCTCACACAACTACTTGATCAATGCACTATCACAATGGCATTTCTATGAAGATCAATTACCTAAGGAAGAAAATAAACAAAGATACAAACAAAGCCCTCAAAGACTAGTTATTTTATATTTGAGTGAGTGCTTATATCTTCTATGTAAATGTTCTTGTTTGATTCCCAATTTAGCTCATACACCTTGTTTTTACACAATTAGATTAATAAAATCAAAGTTTTCTTCAAGATCTTTTCAAAACACCCTTTTGGAAAAAATCGGTTTTGGATTTAATTCATATTAAATTCTAAATGACCTTATTTGGAGCTCTAACAAAAATAGGTGTCTTAGGAACCTATATTTGACCTTCCCCAAGCATTAAAATTGATTTTAGAGTTAATTTGCAAAAGTGTAAAAATTGCATTTTTGGCCTGCCAGACAGTGCTCATCAGTCGACTGATGGCCACTCAGTCAAATGATGAGTCTTGCTCAGTTGACTGATGGTCCAAAAACTAGCCGTTGGATTTTTGATTTTTTTACCCTTTTTGGCACCAAACTTCTACCAACTCCCTCTAAACGGACATATGTTGTCCTAGACTATATATACACTATCTAAGACATATTTAAATACTCTTGAATCATTCCAACACTATTCACTTCATCTATATTCAATATTCAAAGATTCAAGAACATTGCTTTTGATTAATCATCATTATTTTGAGTTATAAATTGTTGATCAAACTTGATACCCTCTAATGTGAGCTTAATTTGTATTCTTCATACACTTAGTGTTATTGTACTTTGGTGTGTATCACCAAAAAATTTATTCTTCAAAATTCAAGAGAGGTTTATCTCTTAGATAAGTAAGAAGTTGTTCTTGTGGTGAGTGTTGTGAGATAGCAACATTTGTTGAGTCTAATCACTTGTAAGGTTTGGTCTTCACCCGGAAGAAGATCGGTATTAGTGAAAATTTTCGGAAAACTAACCGAGCGCAGAAGTAGGGGCTAACAAGCCAAACCGTGTGGACAAAAAATCTTCGACTTCTATCGGTTCAATCTTTCTATCTCTAGCTCTATTATTGATTGCTATATTTTATTTGAGATTGTTATTACATTAATGTTTTGTTTGATTGCTTGATATAAACTTTAATTATTTTTAAAACGATTTTTAAAATCCGGTTTAGTTTTAAAAACCCTATTCACCCCCCTCTAGGGTATTTTTCGACCCACAATTTTTAAACAGGAAAAAAAATATGGATTTCAAATTTTTTAAAATTTAATTTAATAATTGTCACAGTCATCAACCGTGACAAATAACTATGATAAAAGTGAGCAATAAATGTTCATACTTGATATCGGACTTTACTATTTACATCTGTGACAAACGAGTTTGTCCCGGTGCTAGTTACCACAGTCAATGATCGTGACAAAAGGCCTTTGTCACGGTCAATTACCGTGACAAATTCTTGTTTTTGGTGTTGTGGTAATCCCTTTTTTTTCACAAGTAATGTATGTTTGATTTCTCAATCACATGTACAATATTTGTGACCGAAATTACATACATGTAACCATTTATTGGTCATAAGTATTGTACATATATGACTGGTATGATATCTGTGACCGAGATTACAGTACATGTTACTTCTCATCGACCACGAGTACCGTACATATATGACCGAGAAATCACATATATTCAATTATTGAATATGGTACCTATTTTTGAACATTTTTAGGATGTAATTTACTAATTTTTTTATAAAGGATGCAGTCCCTTTTTAAAAAGAAAAAAAAAATAGAAAGTGATCCCTGTGTTTTTTTATGACAAGTAATGTATTTGTGATTTCTTAGTCACATGTACAGTATATGTGACCAAGTTACTGTATTTGTGACCATTTCTCGATCATAGTTATCGTACATATATAACTGAGAAATCACAAATACTTAATTATTACATATATTATATTAGCCATCACCAAAGGCATATACCAAAAAACATGGACTGTATCTTTTAAAAATATTAAAAAAAAAGTTAGTGGACTAACTAATATTTTTTAAAAATAAGGCCCGGATAGTAAAAGCTCCCTTTAGAGCATTTCCAAGATAAAGAGCAAACTTTTTCCTTTAAAATTCTAGTAGGTGGACCGATGTGTAGGGATAAAAATAAAACCCAACCTGACCCAACCATGATGGAATGGGTTTGGGGCGGGTTTTTTTAAGCTTAATCAAATCAAGTTTGGTCTTTTTTTAAAAAACCCGGACCAGGTTTAGGGCAGGTTAGGGTTCTGCTTTCTAAAAACCTGACCCGACCTAACCCGCATACATATAAATATATTAATATAAAAATTAAAATTATACACACACACACCCATATATATATATATAATATTTATAAGAAAAAAACCCTAGACTTTGTCTTAGATCCACAGTCCCACTCTCTCATTTCTCACTCACTCACCTCTCCCATCCAAATCTTAAATCTCTCTCACACATTTTCCACCCAAATCCTCTCCCACACACGTTGTCGGCTACTCCTCCTCCATTTCCTCCTCCTCTCCCATAGACCCATACACGCTGCTCCTTCTCCACCTCCTCTCTTCTCCCACAGACCTACACACACTACTCATCCATCTCCACCTCCTCTCCCACAAGCCCACACACACTACTCCTCATCCACGTCCCACGTCGGCTTCTCCTCCACCTTGACCTTCCACGCTACCATGTTGCCTTCTTCTCCTCTACTACTGACCCAAAGGCCTCCTAATTCGGGGTGGGGCGGGGCAAGGTGGGTTTCCAAGACACTTTTGGTATTGGCCAAACCTACCCCATAGCTTGTCCGTTGCCATCACAGGCTATGTGGCAATTTGAATAGTGCTTTTTGCCATGTATAAATTTGAACTCCAAGGGACTATTCAAACTTCTATATTTTATTATTTTAATTTGAAAAATTTGAAAGAGAAGATTTTAATACATGTATATAATATTATTGTTTACATTTTCCAAAAAGTTGAAAAGCCGATCACTTTTCATATTTGAATTACTAAAATTTGTTCTTCAAATTATACAGTAATTTTGAAGAGCCTCTTGGAGTAAAAAAAAGGTGATGTAACTTTACAAAAAAAAATTGTACATTCCTTTGAAAATTCTCTTGTTGATGCTCTTAGTTACTATAAGATAGTTGTTATTGCCAACTCTTAACAACAAAAAAACTTAATTAAGTATTTTAATTTGTAGTTCTTGGAATCCTTAACCGATCCATTAATTGATATATTTAGTGTTTTATACGTAAATGCTTTTACCGTATTAATTAATATCAGCAAGCCTCCAAGCTAGGAATTTGAAACAAATTAAACTTTCAATATGAAACAGATCATATATATATATATATATATATAATTAAAGTGATTACATAAATTAGATCTAGTAAAATCTACATGCACGTTTTTCTCTATCAAAATATGCAATGCAAATTTGAATTGCGGATGCGGTGTGAGTTTTCTTGTAATCTCATCACGAATATCTCCTTATGATTGAAAAAAAGTTATAATTTTAGTTGCAATGAGGCAAAATTAACTCACCCTGGGAATATAATTTGCCAAGATTCTTACTCGTGCCTTAACGTCATATTGGTGACATTCTTATCCTCTTCGGGTGTGAAAAATATATTGCAAATTAACCAGATGATCGATGGTCCAACAATTAACAAAACTCCTGTAAATAATATAAAAATAAATGCATATGTTAAGCAAGCCTTCTAGTACGTCCAGTCACTAGCTTGTTATACACACCCACACCCATACATAGATGTATATATATATATATATTAAACATCTCGTGATTACAGTTGTTCATTAATAGTGGGATTACAGTTGATCATTAATAGTGTGATTACAGTTGTTCATTAATAGTGGGATTACAGTTGATCATTAATATATAGTGGCTTGAATTAAATTTTTATCAATGCAAATTGAAAAAATTAATTTCATTCATGTGGATCATGAATTTAACGTTTTAAAATTAACTTCGACGTACGTGATATATGCGGCCTACAAACGTCATAAAGTCTAAAGGTTGCACAAATTAAAGAGAGTACAAACACTTAAAGCTTTATATCCAATTATAGTTTGTGTGTACGTAACAAACAAACAAACAAATTAAACCAACCTTAAAACAAAAGAACAGCAAAACATAACCAACATATATCGTTATATATGATGTACGTTTTCTTCAAAATTTCCATGTCATCGATCGATCATATATTATTCTTGTTCAATTATCTTCCTCTTTTTATTTGCTTTGATGTTCAAACATGGTACCCTGAAGAGAGAGAGGTCAACTTGGCTATCACATATATAAACTCTCTCCATGGTCAACACCGTTACTGGACTTGATGGGTAGTTGTACATACAAGCTGTTGAGTTGTTCATCCTTTCCTCCAGCATCTTGTGGCATTGTTTCATATTTTCCTATCAATTAGATAATCAAACACACTAATTATTTATTTATTTATTTATTCTTACTATAAATTAATATAATATAACACATTAGCTATATAATTAATGAAACTATATACATCTTTGAAATGGTAAAAGAGTAATTATACGCTGCATGACCTTGTAAATTGACCCTCGAAATTGTCTTTCGTAGCCAATGCAATATTCTATACAATGCATATCACGAGGGTTAGCTTTGAGGGACACGAACAATACGTTGGAACCCTCATAACGAATGCATTTTATACATACATACATACATACATACATACATACATACATATATATATATATATATCATGTGGGTCAGCTCTGAGACACAATACTTTCGACTGTCATTGTGTCATGTCTACATTGTACTATCGATCAAAGTTAACCCAAGTCAATAATGTTTATGCGCCACATATATAAGCGCAAGCTACTGCATGGGCATGTCCCGTGCAATATGCATGCAAGGGTGGTACCTTCCATATATATGCAACATAATTGTTGTCAGGAGCGGAGCCATGGGCCCCACCTAGGCTTTTTGAAAATTTTAAGAGAGTTCAAGGGTTTATGTGTGGGAAGGGAAAGTTGAGGGGCTATTGTGCAATCTTGGGCAAGGGTGGTTGTCTGTGATTAAGGTTACAAGTTTAGGGTCAGGGGTTGCAATATAAGCTGAGCAAGCGATGTTTGGTGAGGTGCCTGTGTATTTTTTGTGCAGGGGGCTCCGTGCAAATTTTTTTTTTTTTTGATAACCATGGGTATCGGGCCCCACCCCCCACTAATCCCACGAAGCCCTGGTTGCTCGACCGAGAGACGCCCCCAGTAGCCCAAGAAAGGTTTCACGCAGTGGGAATTGAACGTGAGACCGTGCGCCTACCCACACAGTCCTAAGTTCGGCTCCGTGCAATTAGCGCTATAAGTTGAAGGTGTAAGTTTGTAATATATACCAAGTTTTCACTTTCTTTCCTTTCTTCTTTAGGCAGCCATTCTTCACTACCGTTTATTTTTTTTTTTTTCTGAAACACAACCTCCATTTTTTTTTTTGGATTATATATCAAAAGATATTTCAAAATATATAATTAATTTTAGTATATCATTTTTAACTTTTCCAAAATATCGAAACAGAATGGAGAAGTATTTTAGTAAAAAATTAGTCTGTAAACATAATTATTGAGTTTGATTTGGCTTAAATTTTTTTTGGCCCCCTTGAAAATTATTCCTGGCTCCGCCACTGATCGTTGTTTCAGGTGTACCATACCATAGATCAGTCGTTGGATATGAATTGAAGTGTACGTATATATATAATTAGGTAAGAGGATATATACCTTTTGATCAATAGGAATGAGAGTAGAAAAATGGGAGAGATGAACATGAGGCGTCGATGGAAATAACTCTTCAAGAACACATTTTAGGGCAGAGACAGCAATCACAGATGGCCTGAATGCTAGGAATTCACTATCTGAGTTGTTTATACAAACAAATGCAAGTTAATTAGTGTCAATATCCAGTGCTCATAAAGTGCTAGTATATATGTCTATGATTTGTGAGCCACTTATCTGAAAGCACACATGTTAAAAAATTCGTTCGGGTATATTGAAATAATAGATCATAAAATAACTATACATGTGTAAAGAAATTCTTATATTGAATGGGTACAAAAATGCAAAACAAATTTGCAACCTATTAAAACGATAGCCATTTTAACACATTTGAATTGGTACAAATCCTATGTACAAAATTCAATGCATCAATATGATAGCATAGTTAACTTAAACCAAAAAAATAAAAAAATGTTAGGCTAGCTTATTAAAAATTTATACAGTTTTTTTTTTTTTTTTTTTTTTTTTTTTTTTTTTTTTTTTTTTTTTTGAGGAGGCATCCTGCGTGCTATGTAATTGATGAGGCACGCATTTTCAATATTTTATCTTGTATGATTTATTAATATGTTTAGCACTATGTACTCATATATGCACATTAGAAGGAATTAATGTATTTGTTATTTTACCTATAAGGGTACGGATGAGTAGGTCGTTAAGTCGGTCCATTAACTGGTCAACAAGAAGAGGTTCGGCCAATAAATCAATAATATTCCACGTCATCAATTCCACGTAAGAAAATGGTATAGTACAGATTAACCGCCAGTCCAAGGCCTTCAGCACAGTCAACTCCATCCGTTCGATCAGTCCTGATTCGAATGTATGGTCCAGACCCTGCATCTGCAATCACCATATTTAAAATTATCCGTTTTCAAGTCTATATTTAATTTAATTAATAAAACAATTATGACTGATAAATATTATATTATTTATTATAATAAATGCATGGTCACCTGAATGTCATGCAATGGAGGAGGGGCCGTTTCACCGAACTTGGAAGCAATGGATAAACATGCCACTGAAACTAATTCAATCACCCAACATTTCCATCCCTACAAATTCAACTATATTATGTATGTGTGTGTGTATATATATACATACGGGAATACTTAAGAGTATTAATTTCTCCATGTAGTTATCCAATTTATGCTAAAGATATCATATAAGTATAGTACTATATATGTTTACCAAAACAATTACAGCTTTGCCAAAATAAAGACAATTGCCATATTTTAATTTGGAGCCTTTGGGACTATCTAAAAGAGAATCCATGACTTCTTGGTCAGGAGTATCCGAACTGCTCGTTTGCTAGTCAAGAATTCTTGTTTAGGCAGTTCAAGAATTTTTATTTAGGTAGTTCAAGAATTCTTAGTTAGACGGTTCATACCATCTATACTTTTAGTATCTTTTTTTATCAAAAAAAAAAAAGGAAGTATTAACCTTGTCCATCTTTAAAAAAAATAAAAATCAGCACGCTCCTCAGTAATTATATGTAGTGATGTGAAACCATGCATTTCTACAGTTGTACTTACATTGAACTGATTGGCGGAAAGAAAACGATCAAAGTAATTTGCAGCATTGGAAACGGTTCCACAGCAAAGATTCAACCGGCTTCGAGACTAATCAAAATAAGAAAGGGAAAGAGAATTATAATAAATATTAATAGATCGATAATTGTGAACATAAAATATATTTAGAATAGATTGAATTAACTTACTTGAATGAGCCAATGAAAAGCTTTGGATCTAGCAATATTAATGGAACCGTTGGATTTTAGACGGTCCACGTACCCCGATTCATGCATGCAACTCGTCTCCTTTTTTACCAGCATTCGAAAAGCTTCTTCACAATCTTCCTTAGTTGTATAAAACCAAGTATTACTACTTGTAGTTGCAGTAATGTAGCTCTCTCCAAGACGGTGCCGTTTAGGACTCATAAGCCACACCTCATTGCAAAGAAGATTCTCCATTAATTAAAATACTAATTCTTAATTTTTGCTTCACAAAAAGACACAGTACAACAAAATAAAATAAAATAAGGTACGCTTCTCAATTCTTTATATAGAGGAAGAAAGTAATTCTACACTCATTCATGCATGGTTATATATATATATATAATACATAGCTATAGGGAGAGTCGGAGAGAGGGGGTTAGTGGAATTAGTTGGTAGGGTAAAGAGAGCAGAAAAATGGTTGAGATTTTTGCGGAGTTGATATGAAAAAGAGGACACGACCCTCATGAAAAGGGTAAATGCATGTATTTTTATTTTATTATTTATTTCTCTATTTCTAATTTATTTTTTTGACTGCAGTAACCAATTGCGTGAGTGCACGAGGGTAGATAGCAACTGTTTCCTCGTTTTCATTTATTGCTACACCCGCGTTTGTGGATGAATAGTAGCCATAGGATTGCAATTCCATAAATTTCTTATTACAATATTATTATTTAATAAACAAATATAAGTTTAATTTTACATATCCTACGGCTTCAAATTAAAGTTCTCTAATTTTTTTAGTATCTCGTAGCAGAAGTTCAATTATTGCACAACAAAATTAATTTACCAAATTTCAATAAATCATCAAATTGTCTTAAGAAAATAATATTTGAAATGAGGAATCTAGTTGTACAAAAAAAAAAAAAAAAAAAAAGAAACAAGTGAGTATCCTAATAACTAAGCTAGCCCTATTGGTTGAAGGATACGTTTGATTATTTAAAATGATCTATTACCATACACAAATGTGGTTATATATATATATATAAATTATTTTACTTGAGATGAAATCTACTCTATCAGGCCTCAGTTCTACCCCATGGGCACAGTCATATCTTCTTTGTTTATTATATCTAGATTATAATGTATATAAACTATTTATAATAAGAAATTTATAAATAAATGTATTAACGAACACGTGAAAGTGTCTTAAATATGCGTCTCCTTTTGAACGACTTGACTCCTCTGCATTAAGTATTCATTTGGTCTAATTTTATCCAATAAAATCTAATTAAAGAGTTAAACAAATATTTTTTTCCATAAAATTTAGTGAGGTTAATCTCTATAACGAGTAGATTTACACACAATTTCATCAAGAAATTTAAATATAAAATATTTGTAATAAAAATTTGATATATACATATGTTATATTTCGATCATTAAAATTTGGGTCATGTGTAGTTTGACATCCAAAGTTTATATTGAAACAGACTTTGATTCCAAACATTTAAAAAAATTGTGCTTTGGCACCTATTTTTCACAGCACCGTCAACTACCTTCTCTGACCGTTAGGTCAACCAAAAAAGCAAAGCAAAATACCCCTTGCTACTCTCAAAAACAATAAGAGTGCGTTTGATTGCAAGTATGGAATTTGTATGAAAATAAAATAAGTTTCAGGTAATTGAATTGCCTAGAATTAAGTTGCATGGAAAATGCAATTAAATGTGTTTGATTGCCTTAATTTTCTACCTGGAAAATATTGATTGTATTATGACATTTTTAATGTAGAAAAAATTATGGATATTTCTTTTTACATAATTCTATAGTTATGATGGATCTTGTTTAATTGATCTTGATTAGTAGATTTTAAATATTAAATTTTTATTAAATTTTGAATTTTGTATTTTAAGTTATAGCATTTTTAATATAGAAAATGGGTAAAATTTTGTCTTGGAAAATGTGCAATTGCCTAAAATTGAAAAAAAGCCCCCCCCCCCCCCCCCCCCCCCCCCCCCCCCCCGCCTCCCAAAAAAAAAAAAAAAATGTTTTCCTTGTTTTGTTGGAAAATGTGAGTAAAAGTGGCAAACTATCTTCCCTAGAATAAAAAGTCAATCAAACACTTTAAGTTATCAAATCAAGTGAAAAATGGGTATTTTTCATAGAAAAAAAAGCCAATCAAACACACCCTAAGTTTTACTCCTTCACATGTATCCATTTAAACATACATATTTTTCTTAAAAATTATAAGTATATATTACTTTATTAAACTATTCATTCTAGAACAAATAAAAAATTAGTTTAAAATTTTTCACGTGAAACATGAAAATATGGTCTAAGTAAAAGAGTTATTTCAAACCGGTTTATTTTTTTAAAAATCATTTAGCATTTCAAATTGAACTTTTATATATATAATTTATTTATTTTATCTTAGTGGTCCATCTTTTTTATAAGCAAAATATTTCAAAATAATTTTGGCCTTAGGTATTTTTATTATTATTATTTACGGGTTAAATGTAAATTTTTAGTAGTGTAAAAATTTAAAATTAACGAATTGGAACAAAAAAAAATATATTTCGTTGTTGCCCCTTAATTTCAAAAAAAATAATTTATGCAAGGCATTGCAACATATAAAATGGATAACATTTTTTTTAAAAAAAAAATACAAAATTGTGTTTAACATATAAATTAAAACAAGTCTCGTGCAAAAATTGAAATTGACCGGATAACAAATTAGTTTTGCACTTAGTTCTCATATGCGATCCACTTAAAAAAAATTAGTATTTTCGAAAATATCTTTAAATTATTTTGGCCTCTTTTTTGATTTCTAAGACTCACTATTATATCTCAGTGCGGGATGTGTGCAAGGGAGATATGAGAAGGCATGTTGGAGGCATTTTAGGTATTTGCTTCTTTTTTTTTTTTTGGTTGACCCAACTGTCAAAGACAGGTAAATTGACAGAGTTGTTAAAAATAGAGGAAAACTAGAATTAGCTCCCTCGTATATGATATCATCTTTCTATAGTATTAAAGATAGTCAACTTCGACATAAATTTTAGCAAATTAGGATTTGCCCCAAATTTTAGGAGTCTCTTTACTCAAACCCATTATATTTAAAAAATTAGTGAATGGTCCAATTTTAGGATTTAACGCAATTATTTTTATTTTAGCCAAAATTTAGAAATAATTTTCTTTTCCAATATTCTAGCTTTTTTAAGATTAATATGATTAAATTATTCTTATTAAATGATAAGGTTTTTATTTTCTTTATTTTTAGACAATATATAATACAATTAATAATAGATATTTGTTACCTCTATAGTATTTATCATTACTTTTAACTAGAAATTAGGTAGAAGGACTTATTATACATTGATTTTTACCAAAAATCCAATGAATAATATTTTTTTGAATGAAGGGCCTATTTTTAATTAGTAATTAGTGTAAAGGGCTTATTTTGTTTTATATTTTAAATGAATGTATTTGAATAAATTTAAATATCATTTAATTAATAAAAACATGTTATATATTACCTAAATTACCCCCTCTTGATGAAATTTGCACAAAAAATATGAATATTGCAGTGAAATATGAACTGCAATATGAACTTTGCACTAGAAATATGGACTGCAAAGTTCACATTGCAGTAAAATATGGACTGCAATATGAACTTTGCACCAAAAATATGGAGTGCAAAGTTCATATTGCAGTAAAATATGGACTGCAAAGTTCATATTGCAGTAAAATATGGACTGCAAAGTTCATATTGCAGTGAAATATAAACTGTAAAGTTCATATTGCAATCCATATTTTAATGCATATTGGTATTTTTTTAGTTTATTTTAAGGGTTGGGATGTCATTTTATAATGAAAAAAAAAAGACACATGTCATATTATCAATAAAATAAAAAATAGGCCCTTTATTTAAAAAAAAAATTATTCCTTGGCTTTAGTGTGAAAATCTTTCTCTAATAAGCCCTTTTTTTTAATTGCCCCAAAACTTTTAATACAATTAAAAATAGATATTTATGACAAATACATATATATCTCTACCAAGATTCCTTTTCAAATTAATTAAATAATACATAATACAAATGAATTAAAGTGTTCATTTTTCTCTATAGACTGTTATTCGTTTATGGACTTTGCTAACATGAAAGACGCTGTAAGTTTTTTAAAGTTACAGACAATTTCTAACCAGAAATCTGAGAAAGATACCCATTCTTAGTCAAACTCTATATTTAATTTTGAAAAAAAATCTACTATCATTAAATTCATAATTACAAAATTAAGGATATTATTTTTGTCTTTTACACAAATTCATTCATCTGATTTTTGCATCATTATTAAATTGAATTCTCCATTACCAATTAAACATAGGATATGCTCAAGTATATGATATATATATTTTTTAGATTTATAAAGAGACTTTAAAGTTATTAAACTATTAAAAGAGGTTAAGTGAGTCTAATGCTAAAATTGAGATACTCAGTTTGAGACGTCCAAAAATATTGGACTTTAACATTCAACCATGTGACATTTGTATTAATGATAAATTAGATTTTTTCATTACCAATTAGAAACATTATATGCTCAAGTATATAATGTATTTTTTATATTTATAAAAAGGGCTTTAATATTATTAAAACTATTGAAATAGGCTAATTGAATTGTTAAAATTGTAACTTGTTTTCTTATAAAGTTTGGTGTAGTGATTATATACAAATAAAAATAAAATACTTATAATTTCAAACATTAAAAAAAATATTGGATTCTTAATTTAAAATATTTTAAAAAAAATACTTGATCAATATGTTATTAATATTTTTTTTGTCAAAATTACTAATTTAATTGATTAATGAAATAATAAGAAATAACTACTTAAAATATATGGAATTTACTATTTTACATGGGTTAAAAATATTATTAACGATAAAGATAGAATAAAATTTAGTAATATTTATCCTTAACTAAATATTACTAAATTTAAACTTACGGTCTTTTAGATAATCATTTTCCTTTTAAAAATTGATAATTAAGGAGATAAAAAAAAGAAGGTAAATGATTACGTGAAAGATTGTAAGTTTTACTTACAGTCAAATATTAGCCACATATTTAGTTAAGGATAAATATTACTAAATTTTAATCCGTCTTTATCATTATTAATATTTTAACTCAAGTAAAATAGTAAATTCCATATATTTTAAGTAATTATTTCTTATTCTTTTATTAATCAATTAAATTATTAATTTTGACCAAAAAAAATTAAATTAAACATAACATATTGATCAAATATATTTTTAAAATATTTCAAATTAAGAATCCAGTGTTTTTTAAATGTCTAAAATTATAAGTATTTTATTTTTTTATTTGTAAATAATCATTGCACCAAACTTTATAGAGAAACAAGTTATAGTTTTAGCAATTCAATTAGCCTCTTTTAATGGTTTTAAAGCCTTTTTTTATAAATATAAAAAATATATATTATACACTTGAGCATATCCTATTTCTATTTGATAATGAAAAAATATAATTTAACATTGATACAAATGTCACATGGTTAAATATAAAAGTCCAATTTTTTTGGATGTCTCAAATTGGGTATCTCAATTTTAACGTAAAATTCACTTAAGCTCTTCTAATACTTTAATAGTTTTAAAGTCTCTTTATAAATCTAAAAAAATATATTATATGCTTGAGTATATCATATTTCTAATTGGTAATGGAGAATTCAATTTATCAATGATACAAATGTCAGATGGATGGATTTGTGTAAAGGACAAAAAATAGTCTTAATTTTGTAATTATGAATTTAATGATAGTAGATTTTTTTTTCAAAACTAAACAGAGAGTTTGAATAAGAATGGATATCCTTTTCAGATTTGTGGTTTAAAGTTGTTTGTAAGTTTAAAAAACTTACAACGTCTTTCATACTAGTAAAGTCCTTCGTTTATTTATGGGCGATTTGAAGATTGACTCCCTAATTTTTGTGGAGCATACCCTCTATTATCAAGAGGAACATTGCATTAAAAAAATATCTTTATGATATCAATCAACAACGTTAAAGCCGAGTATTCGTGGTCAAATATGGTATATACAAAAATTTCATTGTGAATTTGCGTTGTTGCGATCATGCAATATATGATCCAAGTGACCACCAGTAATGTTCTATTTGGTATTGAATAATGATTGTTAGAACATTCATTATATGGTCAGTAAATTCTTCTTCCTACTCTTTTGAACCATTCTCTCTTTACATTCTTTCATATTTAACATTCTTGATCTTGATATATTTAATACGACTCTATTTTTTATTTTACTACTACAATGTCTTTTTAATATGAGTGTGTGTTTTAAATTTAACTTGTGTAATGTCTTTTTTAATATGACTGTATTTTTATTTTTATTTGTGTACTTTTTTTAATATGAATGTGTTTTTAGTTTGATTTGTGTAATTTTTTTTTTAATATGATTGTATTTTTATTTTTAATTGTGTACTTTTTTTTAAAATGATTGTGTTTTTAGTTTTTTTTATATGTAATATTTATTATTATGATGTCTTCTAGTGCCCCAAGTTTTAATATTTGATGTTTTTAATATGGTTATATTTTTAGTTTCACTTGTGTTATCTCTTTTTTAATATGATTGTATTTTTTAGTACATTGTGTATAATATTTACGTTTAATATGTCTTGTAGCTAGATACTTCAAGTTTAATTTTTGATATTTTGTATTTACTGCAAGTTAACTTCTTAATTTTTCTAATATATATTTATCCTATGGCAATTAAAAATTACAAAAAGTTATACTTGTAGTAACATTTACGAATTTTAAATTTGAAAATTTTAAAAAGGATAAGATAGAAAAAATATAAAAATATAAAAGAAAAAAAATAATAAAATCATTTACAAAATGCATATTTAGTAATTATCCACTCATTTGGGCAAATTACTAATTTCCCAAATGTGGTGGGTTAAAAGCAAAAAAAATTAAATTCTCTGGACTAAAAACAAAAAAGCCCCTATAAATTTTGGGTGTCAAAATACAAATGATTTTTAAAATTTTAGATAATAATCTCATTTATTTTTAAAGTAGATTTTTTAATAAAATTTTGTGAAGATAATATATTCTCATATAAATCATCTTTATCAAAATTCGTGGAATTTTTGATCTTTTTAATATTTGAACTAAATCATATTAAATAAAATTAGACAAAATAATAACGGAGATGGAATCCCCTTTTAAGCAACTTCATCCGAATTTTTGGTAACGTAAACCGAAAATAACGGACCTATAAGAACAAGTGGTGGTTCAGACGTGGTTTTAATGATTTGCGTCGCGTCGATACTCGATCTTTGAAGGGGACCACTTTTTATCAAACACATAGACCACACGTTTGGGCCCACTAGAGGTCCCACGCAAAACTAGTAAAATTTATTTACCGGTTGCTTTCACTTCGTGGGAATCATTAACGAACCAACAACCCACTAGGCTGATGGGTTGAATCGGTGAAATGGTCATTAAATTAGGCTGAATTGGCAAGTAAAATGTTCTTGCAATTAATCTAATATGAACCGAATTAAACCAGCTGAGTTGTTAGAAATTCGGTAACTTTGGCGAGTAACGTGAAATCGATTATTCAATCAAATTACTTCAAAAATTAAAATTTAAAAAACTTCATAATTAACAAAGAATCTGTCTTTTCATGGAAGTTATTAATTTTAGATTCCTAACCTTATTTACTAATAATGAAACTAGTAAAGAATGATTTAGCCTCTTAATCAAAAAATAGTTTATTCTCGTTTTGATTTTGCTACTATGGCTAAATACTATAATTGATTTTGATTGCTTGACTTTGAAAATTTAATTTTAAACTCTCTAATTTATAGTTTGTCTTGGTAAATTATGTATCATATATTAGTTGCAAAAAATATATTTGTTTTTGTAGTTGTAAATATAATATTAATTACTTTTATTTATATATATTTGTCACGTCCAACATGTAATCCATTGGTTGGATCAATGACCCAAAGACCCAGTCCTTTTGCTGAATTGATATCCGGGCCGGGTTTGATAACTATGGTTTTAACTGTATTGTATAATTTTATTCATACGAAAATTTATACAATTTGTAAAATTTTGATCTCCTATAATCTTTTTTTAGACTTAATTTTGGTATAAAATATATGTGTAAAGATGTTCCTACTTTATAATGTCACATAGGTTTTTTCTCAAGTCAATTTTTAAATAAAATTATAAAAATTATTAATTTTGAAACAAAATGTGAATTTAATAAAAAATATTTATTTAAAATCAACTCATGAATTCCTATTAATAGATTTCTCCTAATTATAAGATTTTCTATAGAAAATAAGAGAAAAGGAATAAAAAAATTACATGACAATTCACGTGATAAACATCTTCAGTTCTTTCAAATTTTATATAGAAATTTAGGCTCCGTTCGGTAGCGTTTTTAGAGGCCCGTTTTTGTTTTTTGATGCCAAAAAGGGATAAAAAATGCGTTCGGTGAGATGTTGACAAAAACACGAAAAATGTTTTCACTGTTTTCGTTCTCGTAAAATTCGTTTTCTCATTTTCATTTTCTGAAAATATTCTCAGAAAACATTCTCCAAAAACTTTATAGAACGGACCTTTATAGAAGTACCTTAAAGCACATTTTGTTTTTCAAACTATAAGTTCAATGTAAAAGTAACACATACAATCTACACATCAATTTTTACATAACTGTTGAAGATTAACTTCTCCAATGTATATATAATAATATATGAACAATGTTACACTTATAGGCTATTATTAATCTATATTCCTATCGGCATGCATAGCATACTTGTAGGAATATGCAATTATAATACGCAATAAAGAAGCTTTTTTGACAAAAGTAAAATAAAATTACATATACCATTTTTCACAAGGGTGATGATATTGCCCATCCTCTTTTTTGTCACTAACATCCTCCAAAAAAGCAACATCCTTTTTTATATTACCATTCCAAGAATTTGTCACAAACATCCTTTATCATTAAGCTTAATCACTCGGCCCATATAATTCGTTCGGTATGCATAATTTCGAATATTATAGACCGAATGAACATTCAATGTACATTCGAATCATGATAGCCGAAAGAACGATCCATTTTTCGCACATCATAGACCGAAAAAATGATCAATTTTTGCACGTCATTGGCCGAGTGAAACATTGACTGCACTCAATGTTCATTAGAATCAAAAGAACCGAAATATAAGCAATAATTCGAATATCTTGGGCCGAAACATTTCATCTCCTTCACATATCATACCCCGAATGTAGTGAATTATGTGAGTGATAGGGGGGATGTTTGTGATAAAAAATAACACATAAAAGGATGTTTATGATAAGGGGGATGTTAGTGATAAAAAAAAGGGATGGACAATATCATCACCCTTTTCACAATAATGAAAGAATAATACCTACACGGCCGCACCGAAAGTTTTTTTAATTTTTAGACGCCCAGTTTGGTTAGGCTTTTAAGAACACTTTTACAAAAAAAATTTAAAAAAATTTTGTTTGGTACATGTTTTTAAAAGAGTAGTACTAGAGGGACACACAAAATAGACACGCTGAGTTGGCGATCTACGTCATCGATGCGCAAAAAGAGAGGGAGAAAGAGAGAAAGAAAAAATAAAAAATAAAAGAAACCCACCCCCACCCTTACCCTCTCCCCTGTATACCTACATATCTCCCTCTCTCTGTCTGCAATCAAACCGGCACAACACACTTTCCTATGCAACTATGCTGTCTGCCATGGCTACATCCACTGGTTTGCCATCTCCCTTAAACATTAACACATACACTCCTTCCCTTTCATCCGTCCTTTACAATCCATACCAAAGTCATACAAATAATAAACATGGCCAGCTTAAAGATTCAATCGGGTTTCTTTTCATCTCAATTTTAATATTGTTCAACAAACTTTTCGATTGATTCAATGGTTTCTTTCCATCTCAAATTTAGCATTGTTCAATAAGCTTTTTGATTAATTCAAGGAGCCGGCCATAAGGCCTTGTAGAAATGCTTGGGGTAGATTCAAAGCGTAGAAATGCAGAGGCAGGCCGGCCGCCACTACGGCCACTGTCTCGCGCCAGCAAACATAGTGTTGTGAAACACTATGTTTGCCAATAGCCGTGGTGGCGGCGACGATTTTAAAAAGATAGGTGATTCTTGGTAAAAGTTTCATTTGTAGCAAGGAGACAGAGATAGCAATAAAGAGAAAGATTTCTTGAAAAAAAGGTTAATAGAAAATAAAATAAAATAAAAAATAAGGAAGATAAAATATTAAATGACTAACTGCACGTGTCCTCTCATCGTGTCCTCTAATAGTGTCTCCATAAAATTATTGTTGTTGAAATCCCATTTCACACTTTTCAAAACCAAATTCACTTTACTTTCTCTCTCATAAACCTTTTAAAAAAAATTAAAAACTATAACTTTAAATCCAAAAATCGGAATTAGATAAAAATTATATATTTAAAACCTACTCATCGAGATTTATAAAATAAAATCCATTGTGACTATTTTATAAATTTTTTTTCATGTGTTTTACTTTCTCTAATGAGTTTTAGTTTTTGGTACCAAACACAAACCAAATTTAAAATTCTTCTTTCCAAAACTAAACTTCAAAATAAATTTTAAAATTTTAACTTAAAACGCCAACCAAACAAGTCCTTACATATTCAGATTTTCCTAAAACATTTTGTTGACGTCTAAGAAGTTAAGGCCATTTTGCTTGTAATTCATTTAGATATACAATTGCCTCTTAATATGATTAGTAACTTTGTATAGCATGTATTTAAATTTGGCAAAATCACATGTTACACAATAACAAAACACGAAATTATAAGTTAATAGACGAATCATTAATAAATTTGGGTGTTTATTAAAGTGACCTGTTAAACACGAAATGATAAGGGGTTGATTACTAATTCACCCTTAACGAACTCGGATGACCAATTAGACCCTTTATTCTATCTTTTTACTTTTAATACAACTAAAATTTTATTGAATATTGTTAGAATTTGTAACTATTTTAAGATTTATGAATATTTATCTCCAACTCCAGCACCGGAAACTACCTTACCCTACTCCAGCCACCCCCGCTGGCAACTTCTCTCCATTTCTCCCTATATAGTTTGGTGTGTGTCGTAAAACAAATCAAATTTGACCGGCTTGACTTTTGATCGATTTGATTTGAGGTCGACTAACCTTCTAAATGAACTTGGACACAGATTCGAAAAATAAAAGGTTAGAAATGGCCGTCGATGTTGGATTAGGCAACACTTGACAAGGCAATTAATTATACAAGTAGTAGTTAGAGAGCATAGTTTGTACCCTCCATTTTGTATCATGAAAGGTTAACCCATTACGCATACTCAAGCAAAGAAGGACACAAACTTGGTTATACACACTCCTGTATCACATGTACACTACTCAGCAATACCCGTGCACAATATAAGTTGAACAATTTTTACAAGAAACTGACGCAACACGCCCCGCTACCAAGTCTAATGCAGTCACTTATACAGCAATGACTCTCCTCGAGTTCAAAATTGTGTAAAAACAAAGGAAAATACATCCAGTTTCTCCGTCCATTATTTGTGAAGGCATGTCTAAGAAACATATACATAATGGGAAAAACGTAAGAAACGTAAACACGCAACATACTTCATAAAAGTTGATCCACCAACACAAGTGGCGCTGATATGTTTGACATGGGGTAAAGTGATCGTATAATTAGTGGTGGCGTCCCAGACTAGCCCCATGTGTGTTTGTGGTTCAATATTTTGTGTGTTTAGTATTTTTCAAAAACGTCAATTGGCATCACTAAAGAACCCAAGGCGTTGCCACAGCAGTAAGGTTGAACTTGGGACTATGTGGGTAGGCGCACGGTCTCAGGCTCGATTCCCCGCTGCATGAAACCTTTCTTGGGCCATTGGGGGCGTCTCCCGGTCAAGCAACCAGGGCCTCATGGGATAGTGGCGGTGGGGCCCCGATACCCATGGATATCAAAAAAAAAAAAGGAGGGAGGAAGGGAACTAGAGTACCCTAGAAATACGAGCATCTATTACCGGTACCTTGGAGGAAGGATTGGATATTTCGAGTGCATTAGCTAATGACAGCCGTCGATTCCTCCACACACTCTCGGCCCAACTCTTCATTCGTTCCCCTTCCGCTTTCCTGTTCTGTTGGACACAAAGTGTTTCAGCATACCCACCTACAAAAGACAACTAATTGTGTTGATTTAGAAACCTGGTTTAACAAATCATCAAACACGTTATGCACATTGCAAGTTAGAGCAAACAAATATCATGTCTGTTTGGGGCGGGTCTGGTTGGGTCTCATTCAAGTTGTTCACAATTTACAGTTGCATCTAGTCGGATTTGTGTCGTGTATTCTTCAAGTGAAGGGTCCATGCCATGCTTAACCCTAATTCATGTCAACCATTCACTTAAACGTGTCGAGCAGGTTAGCTGGTTTCTTTGTGAACCAAATCTATAAGGCATTTTGGCTAAACCAAACCCATTAACCCTATATCCGCTTCTGTGCAGGTCCCCACTAAAAGGTCTAAACGTGTTCAACCTTACCTACAACTAAGCCAACGGCTGAGATTGCAACAGGAGTAGGAGGAAAGTAGGACAGAGGGGTATTGGTTAAAGTTGAAAAGGCATACTTGAATAAAACTGGAATTTGTGCATGATAAGATTTATGAGAGAAATCTAAGGAATAATAGAAAAATCTGGTGTCTACACTTGATGTTGATGCCTCTAGATAAAAAATTTAAATAACATAGAAGAATTCAGCTAATGTATTCATTCTTTGTGAATTTCTTGTTGAAGACTTCCAAACACTCCATGAATGAGAATTAAATTATTTATATATGGACAAATTTATAATTCATTAATTGCAAGTGAACTAATTTTTAAAAATACGCAATTTACGCAACAAACGGGGCCTAAGTTAGCTTGCTAAAGAAAAATAAGGTGGTAGCTAATTTTAACTTCAAACCATAATAGAGGGTACCCATGTCAAAATACCTTTTCATTTTGGTATATATTAGTTCAGACACTGCACCACAAAATAATATTAAAAGCATATAGATCCTAGACAATACCTCTTGCAAGAGCAACTATATCACTTCTATACATCTTTTCTTCTGCACCTGTGGAATCACACAAAAAAAGGGTCTTCCACTCAGTTTCCTGTAAGAAACAGCAAAAGAGAAAATAGACGGTTCTTTATACCTTCAGTCTCCAATGGCGGAGCTTTTAGCATTTCTAATGCTCTTCTATAAAGTCCCTATAAAAGATTCATCAAACGCAACATGAATAAATATCCTTAAATAAAACAAATGTACTATTATTATCAATAAAATACTAGCTTACTCTGCACATGCGATGCATGTGATATCTAATTTGACGGAAAAGTTCCAACAAAATTAGCAAGTGCCCTAGAGGTTTAGCACTTATTAGATTTTCTTAGAAGCAAAGTTTCAAATGAGGTAAAAATGGCAATTCAAAAATGTGATATAGCTTCACGGCAATTGACACTTTATAATATCAGACCGTATATATAAATATTCAATGAATGTTTTGATCTATGTTAAATCAGTAACTGATATTGAAATAAAACCCTTAGTAAGGACTTGTAAGTTAATAGCATAAACAGAATGTTTCCTGAAATAGTTGAACATGCGTGTAAAAAGACTAGTCCAACTACTTCAGTCCAAGAATAAAGCTATGTTTGAACAAAGAGAAATGGTACAGACGGATTGTTTATGGGGAAAATTTTAAATGCCACTTGTCGAGTGAAACAAACATGATCAATAAATGGATTGAGAAGTTCAATAAATTTCGTCGCTCCAACATACATAACTTCTTACCTCTTGTATCAAAAGAGAACTTGAACGTTCCAATGTTGCCTTATGACGGAACATGAGGGCTATACAGGTTAAAATAACCCCAACCTCTGGATGATGTGAACCTACACCAAATCAATAAACACAGCTTATTCTATCAGTACAATTTAACTTGCTTAATATAGCTTACTACGTTAAAATATGCATTGGCTTTTTTTACTTGCCCTTTTCTTAATGCAAATTTAGACTTACCCCAGTTTTGAAAACCAACAGATTTTGCCCCTATCATGCAGTGATATCTCAAAGAATTAAGTAAAAATACCACGTCTAACTTTTTAAAAGTAATCATTTGACTAAACCCTCTGTTTTTACGTAATTCTATCAGATTCCCCTGCATGCAAGAGGCAACGACTAACAATTATGAAAACAGGGGTTAAGTCCAAGTTCACATATAAATTGGGGAGCAAAGTAAAAAAATCCCAATCTGCAGTAATTCAAATTTATAACAACGCACCAAAATGTTCTTCTGTTTTTGTCAACGCCCGAGTCAGTATCTCCTCTGCGTCGGTAAAATTCCTAAAATAAACATATTTCAGATTCTCATATTTTAAGTACTCCCTCCAAAAAATTCATAATCCCACTCTCCTTTGGGGATGTCTCAAATTGACATTCCCATTTCCTTTTTGGGACATAATCAATGTACCAAATCTCACCATAGAAAATAAGTTATATTTTTTACCATTGATTACGTTGAAATTAGTTTCTCTTTAGAAAGTACCGAAATTCAAAGTCAGACAATCAATTTGAGATGGAGCACATTTTTTTTTTTGGTCTGAGAGACAGAGAACATTGAATAACAGTAATATCAAGATTACCCCATATGAGCCTCGAGCTGTCCTAAAGCACAAGTAGCCGCCAAGAGAACTTCCTCTGCAGCCATATTACAGGCTGCTAGGTTATGTGGGTCACTGAAATCTTTTTTCTCAGATATAACCTCAATTGCTTTCTCATATAACTCCTTCGCCATTGAAAATTTCCTAGTAACATGAAGGAATTCACCATATGATAATGCAACATTGCCTGTATATCAGATTGTTAATACATCAAACAAACAATGTGACACAAGATGATTTTTCATTTTTTTTTCTTTGTAATTCTAAATGATTGGTGGTGTCAAAACTTACTAACACAATCTTTGCCTTCTTGAACTCCTTGAAAGTATGATTCCGCTGAACAGAACCACACCATTGTCAAACAATTTATAGAAATAGATATCACAATTAGACTACCTCCATAATTAAGAATCAATATTTCCTTTTTGGGATGTCTAAAAATATTCAGGCCACTTTTTGGTCGAGGTGAAATAATTTTGACCTGGGAGATAAAATAATGAAGAAGATTTATACCTATCCTTTAAAAAATAATGTTCCTTGTATCTGCTTAAAGTTGCATGAAATAGGATGTGCCTTCACTCATAATCTTATACGAACGTAAATTTGACACAAATTGAATAATTTTCAAAATTCCTGTTTTTTGCAACCCAAGTAAAAAATATATTCTCACCCTAAACCAAACGAGCCTAAGAGTTGAATTTATAAAATCAATTCACCCCAAATCTCTAGATTTTTTTATCTTATCATCGATTACATCAAATTAGAATTTTTCTCACACGTTTGAGTAGTCATTAGTCAAACAGCGATTATTAATCCAGGAGGGTGCGAATAAGGAAACTAAGCTCAACCAGATATTAGCTCATACATGATTCAAGATTGCCTCGAACAAGCTCAACCAGCCCTTTTACAGCCTTAGCACGAGATTCGAGAACCCTGGAAGCATACCCACTACCAAATTCCAGTTTGATGGCATCCAAAAGTTGTATGCATATATCTGCGAGCACTGATGAGGTATCATCCTATATAGCAAGAACCATCTCCATATAAATTCATATTGCAAAAGTAAACTTGGGCTCCAAAGAAAATTTTAAATTTACACGCACAAATGTACACATAATAGTCGAGTTGTTTGTGGAGAATTACCTGACCCAATTCTAAATGGAGTCCGACAAGAGCTTCGGTTGCAGCAACTGAAGCAAACATCATATATAAGATGTTTTATATACCGATTTTACAATCCAAATTTGATCATGAAAATTCAGTGGTTTGAGTAGAGTTTTTTTTTTACCTCTAATAGCCATGGAAGATATGGTTAGATCTGGAATTCTCTGCAGTTTCTCAATGGCTTCATCAAAATCTCCTCTTTAAAAATATATATATATAATAAAAGCAATCAGACTAGATAAGTTTTTAGAGATTTTTGAAAATTACAACGGTCATTAAAAATCACAATGAACCCCCTAAACCATATTCCAGTTTACTTAGCCCAATTAAATTATAAAAGCAAACATAAAACGCATTGAGTTATTATATTTTACACTGACATTCGTAATCCAAAATGGTTCAAGAACTCAAGTTATTTTGTACGTGAATTTAAACATATTTGTGTCAAAATTCAATAAATTCAACAATTTGATAAAAAAAATATCTCGAAAACCCTACAAGTGCACAAGTGATGCAAATATGTTAAATTGTTGAAAGATTTTGTACTAAATTTGGTTCTGTGCACAATTTAATAGTCAAAGGTGCTTTTCATGCAACGCAAAAATGGGCAATGGGCTATAGTTTGAACTTTGAAGGTATTTTAAAGTAAATTGTGGTGAAAAGAAAAGATAAAAACCTCTCAGATGATAACGTAGACATCGCGAGTAGAACAAGTCCCTTTGAGTTATCATCTGACTGGGTAGATTGACACTGCTCCAGCACCAATAGACCTTGCCCATATGATTCATCTACGTACCCAGATACACAAATAAAAACATATATACAGTTAAGACAGAAATTAAATTGTTTGAACCCCTACATAGAGGTTGTCACTTGGAAATTTTTTACGACAGTCTCAATCAGATACTCACTATTGTCCCTGAAATTGCTATAGGGGCAATTTAAGATTAGCTACCTTACAAACGTTTTCAAGAACTTGCAAAAATGATAAATTTACAAACTTGCAAATTTCAATGTATTCACAAAACACTTAGATGTGGGAGTTTCTATTAAAACTTGGAATCCCCTAAAGTAAAATTGAAACATTTGTGGAGCTCATATGAGCTTAGAGGTGGATTTTAAAATTGTTCTTTACCATTTCTACTTCAGACTAAACTCTGTGTGAGCTCACGATAATTGCAATAATCGGCTCATTTTCCAAACAAAGCATAAATGGAACGAAATCAATTTTCAATAAAATAAAATAAAATAATTGCAGATAGATCAATCTTCAAAGCAAAAAAGAACTATCTACTCTTTGAAGATGGAAAAGAAAACCTGATTTGTGGGAACGGGCAAGAGAGAGGGCGTAATTAATCATTTGGAGAGCCACTGGGTTGGCGTTAAATCCTTCATCTGTAGTAGTAGTAGAAGAAGAGAATGACGTGATTTTTGGTGGTGTTGTTAATAAAGGAGGTAGAGAGAAAAATGAGGGTTTTGGTGGTCTGTAGATAGATGAAATTAGGCGCCCTAGCCTCAAAACTCCTCTTGCCGAATTAGCTGCTGCTGCTGCGATGCTAGTCATCGCTTCTGATTATGTTTGATTCTTCTTCTTCTTTCTTTCTTTTGGATCAAATCAAGATCGTAAAACCCTAATTCATGGAATGGAAGGGTTTTCCCTTTTTTTGGGCGCAATGCTCCTGCCTTCCTTTCGGTTATTCGGTCCTGTTTGTTTCGTCTTCTTTTTCGCGATGTCCACCGATCTATCGGCAAATTTTAACGGTACTCACTATACTTTATTTTATTATTATTATAATTAGATTATTAAAATTTTAAAACGCACTGTAATAGTCACTTCGTTAAATTATATCATTAATTTTTGTCAAAAATTATGTCATTTATTTGTCATGTGATATGTGAGGAGCATTTAAGTTTTTTTGAGTTTTTTTTCTTCCCTTTTCTTTCTTGTTCTTCTCTTTTCCTTCAAATTCTTCTTATTCTTCTAATCGATACTTCTTTTTCTCTTCTCCTTCCAATCTTCTTCTTCTCTTTCCGGTCTTTTTCTTCTTTTTCTAGTGACTTTGACAAGCTATCACAAATAGAGTCATGCTTGTTTGTGCAGATCCACGCATTCCGCCGACTTCGACGAGCCTGTTTGTATAGATCCACTTCTTTTTCTTCTTTTTCTTTTTCTTCTTATTGCAGATCCACGCTCATCTTCTTCCCCTCTCTGATTTCCTTCTTCGATTTTTATACTTGTTTGAGAAATTGCCATTTGATTTGATTAATTCAGGCCATTGATTTGATTTGGTGTATTTTGTTGTTCTGTTATTTTGTTGTTCTTTGATTTTGTCAAAGAGGGAAGAAGAATGGGGAAGAAGAATAAGTTGTTCGGAGGAAGGAGAAGCATGGCAGAAGGAAGAAGAACGAAAAGAAAAAGGAAAAGAGAAAAAAAAATAGAGGAAAAAGACCTAACATTTCGAGTGATAACGGTGGGATTTAACAAAGTGGCCATTCGTAATATGTTTTAAAAGTTTAATGGTCCGATTGTAACAAATAAAGTATAGTGGCCACTAGTAAAATTTACTAATAGTTCAGTGGTCATTAATAATATTTACTAATTTTTGTTTTCTTTTTTTCTTTTAAATTTTTTTTATTTAAATGCTGGTCAATAATTTAATTTACAAAACAAGAAAATAAATGGTAAGATAGGAGTGGTTGGTTGGTTGGTTGGATAAATGAAAATAATATTCGGAAATGAGATAAAAGGTTTTGCAAAACAATATTTTTTGTAAAAAGTTCAACGAATAATATTTTTTTAGAAATAAGGGTCTAGATATCATTATTATGATCATTTTGAAATAAGGGCTTGTTTATCAATTGTATTTTAAAATAAAGATTTTGACCAAGTACAAACTTAACTTTGCATAAAATTGTGTTGAGTGCAAATTTAACTTTGTACCAAATTGTGTTTTATGCAAACTTAACTTTGCAATAAAAAAAATTAATGCAAATTTGTTTTGCATGATCTATTTTTATTTTTTAACAAGTATATAATTATGTTTAATTCGTAAAACTTTAAAATAACATCCAATAAACACAAATACATAATAATATTTTAAAAAATAAGAAGTGAAAATTTAACTTTGCATAACTCTGAAAAAATTATTTGGTGCATTTTATTAATAAATAGGTTTTGAATGTGTAAATTGTTAAAATTATTCTAAAGCACTGGGAATTAAATATTTATTTAAAATAATATGCTAAAAAACATGTAATGCAAACTTAATTTTGCATGATTTCATCAAAAAATAAAATTTAAAAATCTACTGCAAAGTTAATTTTGCACTCCTTTTAGAGTTTAGTCAAATATAGATCTTTAATTTACAAAAATATTATTCCTTGATTCTTTTGTAAAAATTTTTTTCATAAAAGCCATATTTTTAAATTACAAAATATTTTTTATATTTAAAAATCTTTAATTTACAAAAATATTTTTCAATATCTAAAAATAACATTCTTTATGATGCATTTGATGTAGACCAAATTCCCACCAAAAACTAATTGCGTTTGATTTTCAATATTCATTCCATTGAGTTTTCAACAAATTAAAAGCTACTTTTTATATTTTTTTTATGTAACATTTACGAGTATCAATTTTTATTTTTCTAATAAATGCAGTAGATAGAATTAGTGTTTGTCTTTAACAAAAGAGAAAAGAAACTTAAGTATGATGGAAAGTAGGGGTGGACTTTTGTACTAAAAATATACTATTATATTGTATCATTACCGATTTATACCAAATTTCTGTAATTGCATGGTACAAATCGGTAATTGTACCGTATCGGTAGAGTATGGTATGGAACTAGTCAATAGCGAGCCAAGATTTTGACTAAGAGCATCTCTAATAGAATAATCAAAATTAAATAATTAAAATGATTTTTAATTATCCATTTAGTAAGCTGTTAAAGTTAACAATGTATCTATCATCAATTGTTATTTTTCTCAATAACCAAATTTGTAGGGTGTATTATATTAATTGGCCAAAAATTAATTATTGCTACTAAAAACTATAAGGGTATTTTAGACCATACAGTCAAATGATCAGATCAGATGATTGGAATAATAAATACAACAAGCCAATATAATCAAAGACGTATAGAGAAGTTTGGCCTTGTATGAAAATAAGAGTTAGTCATCTTTTGTGAAATAGAGCTAGGAGCTCGATTTTGCCTTGTTATTAATATAATTAAGTGGTTATTACAAACTCGCGGTGATCTCTCTAACTAGTCTATCCTCACAATATTACAATGAGCGTATGTTTTGAGCTACACAAATTTTAACTTCTCTGTATCAAGAGCTCTATGGTGTGCTCGATATCTCTATCTCTCTTCTAGTTATTAGCCGCTTTATTTGCTGCACTGTTAATCTCGTTTTTAGTTGTTGAGTTAGTTGACAAAAATAGATACTTCTTCTATTTATATGACTGGGAGGAAACGTGTGTGAGAGCCCGTAGAGCAGGTCTGTAGCTATGCCTTGATTATCACCAACTCTAACCTTACTTCTCCATGAATTTCGGTGCATTAAATGCAGTTGGTGTGCATTTAATAAAAGTGGAAAAAGTTTTGCGTGTTCTGCAGAGCAGGTGGCAATCGCTTATGACTCTATCAACAACTCTGGCAGAGTGGTCGGGCGACAGAGTGGTCGGGCGACAGAGTTTCAGAACTCATCAAAAGAGCTCTCGAATCCGAGCTCCATAATTTGACGAGCGTAATTAGCTCTTGAGCAAGTATTCAACTTATGAAAGGCTCGGATTTTCATGTAGAACTCGAGTAGGGCTCATCCAAGCTCTTTCCGTGACATATGTCTAATTGTTGATGTGGACTGCAACGCGTCAGCTAGTGATTAGCGAAGTAAGTTCGGTTACTAATTTGCACCATCATTAATCTATTTGAATTTTGTTTAAAAAAAATGTGGGAAAGATGATTTAGATTTGAAAAGATTATCTTTTACCCAATAGAATTGGTGGGCCCCTCATTTTGGTTATTGAAGAAGGTTGTTAACTTTGAATATAAATCGAGTATATTTAATTATTGGTTAAAAGGTTGCTAAAATTTGTTTATGCCATTGGGGTAGTATTTTTAGTCAATATTGTTAAATTTGATTATAATTATTATTTTGAGTATACCATTTGAAATACTCTAAGTGGGGGCGAAATATAAAACACATCAAATTATATTTAAAACCTTAAAATTTTAACACAAACATAATACTATTAACCCCCCAGGCGTAGCGTAAATGGCCGAAGGGATCGACATTAGGGCTTTCTAACAATACGTATTGTCACCGGGTCGACATTGCACAAAAGAAGTGCGAGTCTTGATTCAAATGCTTGTCAGGTCTTGGGGCAAGTTTATCGAGCCGTGGTTTACATGGTTAGTTCAGGTGCAAAGGGCCTGGGGCCAGAGTGGTTCCTCATTAAAAATAATAAAAAAATAATAGCATTAATAATAATAATTTATACAACTCAAATAATAAATGCGAACAATTATGAGAAATTATAATAACATTATATGGTTTTTCATATTTTGAACGTATTGTAAGATTTCTTCTTTGTCAATGTTATTAAAAATTTCTTATTCAATATATGCCACCAAACAATCATTCAGAAATTGATCTCCTATTTGGTTGTGTGGTGCACCCTTGATAATATTCATTGCTCAGAATAGGGGTGTTTACGGTTTCGGTCGGGGTAGAAACTAGAGTACCCCAAACCCTCCCCAAACTTTATAGTTCGGTTTTGGTTCGGTTCGGTTCCGGTTTTCGTATCCATGAAACCCAAACCCTCCCAAATTATTCGGTTTCGGTCCGGTTCGGTCTCATTCGGGTTTTTTTTGTATTGTTAAAACTTTAGTTCAAAATTGCACTAAAAATATAAATTCACTCAAAAGGCGCTACAAAAAAATTATATAATGTATTTATTTTAATAATTAGCTTAAGTAATTATTTATAAATATAAATAATCCATAGGGTTAGGTCATTTATATAATGTAAATGTTGTAAGAAAGTTTCCTTTTTTTTCTTCAACGTATTGTAAGACAACTTAAGTAATTACATTAAGTTACCAAATATTTTTTTTAAAAGATTCGGTTTTTTCGGTCCAATTGGGGGACCCCGAATCCCCAACCCATACTGACCCAAATCAATCGGTTTTGATTTCGGTTTCCGTTTTTTTTCGGTTCGGGAAATTTCAAATCGCAATGGATCGGTTCGGTTCGTTTGTTAGGTTTTCGAATTTCTGACAACACCCCTAGCTTAGAAATCTTGTTCAACACTTGCTATTGCAACAAGTAAAAGCAAGGCCAACTTGACAAGCAAAAACACAAATGAATAACCAACATGTTTGTCAATTTCAATCATTTTTTGAGCAAGCTCCCCATATATATATATATATATATATATATAATAAAAAAAATAAAAATATAACCAAGTGGGGGGTGCTCACCCCCAATTGCCCTTACGGCCTTACACAGCTTTGCCTAAAGTACTAGTTGTAATTTTCATTTACCAAATTATACCAAACTACCAAAATAACTCTACCAAATACCAATATGTATCAAACTACCAAAATAAATATACCAGATGCTAATCACCTCTTCTTTTCTTATTTATGAGTTTGCTGGATGTTATGTGCACATCCACGTATTTAAAACACCCACACTAAACATTCATTAGGTTTATGCAATAGTTGAAATAAAATAAATAACCATATATATAATTAAAGTATATTTGGTTTAATGTTCATAAGACCAACTATTTTGTCAATTAATTTTAATTCCGTTTTTTAAACTCTTTTATGTTTCTTTCTTTTACATAATAATTCAAATTTCGACTAGATGGGAGAAAGTTAAAACCTGAACCCTATCACTTACAAGCAACAACCATACACTAGTCACAAGTTTGTAAAATATATGTATCACTTGTAACAAAAACTATTAGGACTCGTTTAGTTCGAATTTTGGAAATGGAATATGCATGAAATGAGCATACTTGATTCCTGAAAAGGTTTTTTCCTGACATCTAAGATGCCATGCCGATGTTTGGTTCAACCGCGAATAAGAATGGAATAAAGTATCAATTACAAAAAATACCATCTTTTTATAAGATGAGAAGACATCTCCTACTAATTTTTCAAAAGAGAACATTACTATAATAAATTACAAAAATTACACATGCCTAGCTAATAACTATCCTACAAAAATTACAATTTTTGTAATTAAAAAAAATTACAACAGGAAAAAAGAAAAGAAAAAAGTTCCAAATATTTTTTTTTTCATTTTTGTGCAGCAGCGTAACTAAAAAAAAATTGCCAAACAATATTTTCATACACGGATGGAAAACCAATTATTTATTCATAAGGAAGAGAATTATTTTAGTCATAACATGAAAAATTAAAAAAGATACCCACTGGTAATGGTTTATTCCTTATGATTTAAATGGGAGAATTTGGGGGGAAATGTTTGTTCTTGGATTATTTATTCCGGACTTAAAACTTGAACCAAACGTGGGAATCATTTTGGAATGAAATTTAACATTTTTGAAATGGTTTAAATCTTGAACCAAATGAGCCATTAAAGTCATCCTCCAAAATAATAGGAGTCAAAGTAAGATTATTAACGTTGTGTCATATTTTTAAGTAGGTGAGTCATTCTTCTATTGTAAGAGTTCAATTCTTGTTAAAATCAATTGCGGTTGTGGATACACCTCGTGTTAAAAAAAAAAAAAGAAAAAGAAAAATACCATTGTGTCATATTTTTTTTATTAGGATATCTTAACTTTATTATTCTTAAGTAGGTGTATTCAATTTGAAATCTATAAGATTTTTTTGAATTTTTAAAGTACAAGGATATTTAATTAAGATTTTAAAAAGTCTATTAAAATTTTATATTGAACTATGATTTTAAAATATCCGTTTAAATCATAGGGGGTGTATTCAATTTAGAATTTGTAGATTTTTTTGGATTTCTAAAGTTCATGTATTCTAAAGGTCTTTTAAAATTTTATGATATTAAATTAGGATTTTAAAAAATCTTGTGTTATTCAATCAGGATTAAAAATAGGCTTTTAAAATCTTATGGTATTCAAAACTCAATAAACGGTGAAACATTTTATAAATTGATGGATTTGAGCATAATTTTATAAATAATAAATCCACCAACAAATCTTTTCTTCAAGTAGAAGATTTCACATGGATTTCTTTTCAATCCATCTTACGCCCAAACTCTAAGTATTATTTATTATTGATCTATATAATCTTATTAAACTATTCTACTCCATTCTCTACATCTAAAACTTCTTATTCTCCTAAACCCTATGTATTATTTCTTCTCCGTCTTTATAATCTATTTAAAACTCTCTGCTCCATTCACTCTATCTAAAGCTTCTTCTTTTTTTCAATATATAATACTACTTTCAAAGTTTTAATTATCTTGTTCCGAAACAATAGAGATGTCGCCACTTTAGTTTTCTCTCCCATTTTATGAATTTTTCAGACAAGATGAAAATCGAATAGAAATAGCAAAAAACCCAACCCATTGGGATTTTAGACTCAATCGAATCGTTTGAGGCGGGTTTATAATTTGCTTATTACTTTAAAGTCGTAATCAGAATTATTTTATTATTTATCATTTGATTCTTTTTATTATAATTAGAAGAATTAATGAATTTATTAAAATATATAGAAATATTAAAAAGTCTATGTCTTAAAATATGTTAGATTCTTTATGAATTTATTAAAATATGTTAAACTCTATATAGATTTAAAATATAGACAGTTGTTTTTTCCTACTCCCTCTTCTTCTTTTTCTTCTTCTTCTTCTTCTTCTTCTTCTTCTTCTTCTTCTTCTTCTTCTTCTTTTTATTTTTATTTTTATTTTTATTTTTATTTTTATTTTTATTTTCAAACAAGTTGATTAATCACAAAAGTGCCCTCAAGCGACTGCATATTCATTACACATGCTCTAACTCGTTTGTATTTGACAGTCAATTTAGGAAAACCTATGTACTTACTAAAATCTAAATACTAAAGAATTCAGGAATTAAAATATCCATATACACTTCAAATAATTAATGGAATTAGCGAAATACACATATTATAAAAAGTCAAGTCATAATTTTTAAAAATTTGAATTGAATACACCCCTTTTAAATAAGTACTTCAATCACTCCTTACTAATATAAAATCGTACACATCGCGTATGGGAAAATAAATAATATTTCTTCTTCTGTTTGTTTTTGCTACAATTCCCTGGGCATAAAGAGCAACAACTTGTTCTACAAGGATGTGAAAAGCATAACTATATATGTCTCCCTTTAAGTTCCATGATGAAAGATTTGCCATTTGTTTATATTTTATCACAAGCCCACCACTTATATAATCCTCCTTTATAATCTATTCCTGCTTCTTTATCTATAACGTTATGATTAAACAACCTTGTTTATGAATAAAGATGTACCCGCATTGTTTGGCTACAGGTTTAACTAATTAATTTTGTGCTTTTCAAAAGAAAGTTTTTCTCGTCACGCGCATATTCGAGCTACGGGAACTCTGTTTTCTTTCTCTTTTCTTCTTGTAATTGACCATCATGTGTATCTTTATAACACTTGTATATAAATAAATAAATAAATAAATAAAAAATCTGTTTCAATTGTTCCACGGGCTTCCATCTAGGAGTGTATTTAATTGCAGGATTGAAAAAAGAAAAAAAAAAGAAAAGAAAGAGATTTCAGAGGGTAAGATTCTTTTGGTTTTCATAACAGGTGAAAAATATTTCTAACAAATTATTTATCTCTATTTAAACAATTCTAACAAATTATTTATCTTTATTTTCAAATTATCATTGAAACTAATTGTTTTTAAATCATTTTCCGACTCTGCAAACAGTGAATCCTTTGAAACAGCATTTTTTTTTTGGTATGTTCGTTATCAGACTTTTTTGTATTTTCGATATAATAAATCTTTATTTTTAGTTTTATACGTGTAATTAATACGAGGTATTTTTGCTTTAATCACCCAAATTTTTACCACATCAATCTTTCATGAACCGTAAAAGTCGTTGATTATGTTCTTCTAGCCATGTGGGCTGATTAATTAAGATGATTTTGTGTGTGTGTGTGTGAGTGTGAGTGAGAGAGAGAGAGAGAGAGAGAGAGAGAGAGAGAGAGGGGAAGAAAATCATTGTTTAAACAAATAGTTAGCAAAACCCTCCATCGGAAGCAATGCATATATGCCCTTTCTAGTGGAAGTAAAAGTGACAAAGAGTTGCAAGTTCAAAAAATAAAGAGTGGAAGCTAAAGAAACACTCAATTAGAAACCTATATATATATACCCCTATAGTATACCCTTTATCCATTTATATATATATACGTATCATCTTGTGAACCAAATTCAAACACAACAATGCTACTTTCATTATCTTTCTTCTCTATTCTACTCTGCTCATTCCTCTCCTTCTCCATCACTAGTAAAATTCAACTTGTTTATGTTGTGCTTCTTTATTTTTATTTTCCATCAAAAGAACTTAATATAATTCTTCCTATTTTTATGCAGATGGGATTCCTCATCAACTCATACTAGTAAACAACTGCAAAGAGAGCATATGGCCCGGAATACAAGGCGGAGCCGGCCACCCAACACCCAATGATGGCGGTTTCCACCTCAGCTCGGGTGAGGAAGCTGTGGTGAACATGCAAGAAAATTGGTCCGGGAGGATTTGGGCAAGGCAAGGCTGCAACTTTGACCAGACCGGAAAAGGTACGTGTGACACCGGTGACTGCTCCGGCCAGCTCCTCTGCCGGGGAATGGGAGGTGTACCACCATCCACAGTGGTGGAAATGACCCTTGGGACACCGAACTCCCCCCTACATTTCTACGATGTGAGCCTAGTCGACGGGTTCAACTTGCCGGTTTCCATGGCTCCGGTAGGTGGCGGGGTCGGGTGTGGGGTGGCAGCTTGCGAGGTGGACTTGAACGTGTGTTGCCCTTCGGCTCTAGAGGTTAAGGTAGGAGGGAAAGTGGTGGGGTGTAAAAGCGCGTGTTTGGCTATGGCGTCTCCCAAGTATTGTTGTACTGGGGAGTATGGGAACCCAAAAACGTGTAAACCGACACTTTTTGCACATTTGTTCAAGGCGATTTGCCCAAAAGCTTATAGCTACGCTTTTGATGATTCTTCAAGTCTAAACAAGTGTAGGGCTACTCGGTATGTCATCACCTTTTGCCCGCCTAAATGAAGAAATGATGGCTAAGTTTCTGGCCGTGGTACTGGGAAGTATAATAGTGTTATTTTGATGAAGTTAATTGCATTGTAATTTTTTCAGTGTATTTTGATGAAAATATATGTTGGTTTTAGTGGATGTGAAGTGAGTGACCGGTCCAGGTGTTTGTCATAGTTTAATAACTGGTAGTAGAGCATCAACGAATAAGCGCCTTAAATGTGACAGTGAAGAGCATATTTCACAAATTGAACTACTTTTTTATGGGTAGAAGCTTTTCGGGTCCGGTTGCCAGGTGACTAATGGGTTGGCCCGTTAGAAAATCTGACATAAAGTGGGTGACCGGGACCATACTAATATACTGTGTGCTGCTTGAACCCAACGTATAACAAACACGGGTGTAAACATAATAATATGAAATTAACTTGATAGAAAAAGCTTTTATCGGGTCAGTTTCAGTTGAGCAAAATTTTCACATATGAAAGGACGTGTCTATTGTAGCTTTCCAATCGGGCCTAGTAAGATATTGTATGCTTTCAGTCCAAGCTTGCACAGTTTTGTTTTTCCTTAAAAGGATATGATACACCTCCACCTCACCCAAACAATTGTGGGATGAGCATCCTCAACATGACGGTCCAGGAACACATATGAAAGCCCGCCCACAACTCACTGGACCTCCGTTATATCTAACAAGTCGAGTCCC
Source organism: Lonicera japonica (assembly GCA_021464415.1). Taxonomy (NCBI): domain Eukaryota; kingdom Viridiplantae; phylum Streptophyta; class Magnoliopsida; order Dipsacales; family Caprifoliaceae; genus Lonicera; species Lonicera japonica. Next base: position 72,351,355 of record CM038465.1, read on the forward strand.
AGCCTTGCCTTTTCTTAAAAAAAGAGTAAGAAAGAAAAACCAACATCCATAGTTCGAAAAGAGAAATTCCAATGATAACGAAAAAGGTAATATCAGTCCATTATTCCCGGGGCCGTCACCCATTTTACTAGGCAAGAACGGGACGGGTCATCTACACACAAATGTATCAAAGCAAGAAAACATTAAACAAATACCACGGAAAAGAGAAACACATCAAGATCGGCATAGTTCAGCAAATTACTTACCTTTGATGGATTCTCTTGAATTGCAACACGTCCAGAATTGTAATCCTAGCCACTCTTATCACATGAAATAAAAGATCAATCTTATAGCAAAGGTACAACAAAAAGATAATCACTTAGCCGTACAAGTAAAATAGAAATTGTAACATAAGAAACAGACAAAGATCTAATATGAATTGCCCAAGTCAAAGTTGGCAAAACAGTTCAAAATCCAGAACAAATTATTCTAACATCCCTGCCAACTGAAGAAGAAAGAAAACCCATGTATTTGTAATGAAAATCTTTCTTTTGTATGCAGTGGTAACAACAAAGACAGCCTACAAAAGCAATAATACCAATTCCAAAAGGCTACATACACCTATTGCCAAAGCAATTATGGCCTTACCAGAGAATAGTACTTGTTTGAAAGTTGTACCATATGCTTTCAAAGTTGTACATTTTGTTTGGCAATAGCAGTATTAGCTTCTGGTAGTAGAGCCACCCATCCCAACAATGAGCGGTCAAAGCAGAGAAGCAAAAGATAACAATTTTCCAAGGCACTACAAGATGAAAAGTTCGATATTTCTGATAACTAGGAAAATTAGACATAAGAAGATGCTCCTCCTTTGTAAAAAACAGAATCCGATTGAAAATAATCAAACCACTTGACTGTATTCCAACTAAGCAGCAAGACAAATAATTCAAGTTTTTCAAAATTCAAATATAAACAAATAAAAAGATGGGTTCGAATGGCACAGTAATAGAGGAACAGGAAATTCCCACTTATGCATTATCTCTACTGGTACCAAATGTGCAAGAAATCGTGAGAGAGGAGCCCTTAAACGTATCTCAGAGATACATTAGGGACCAAGAAGAGATGCTCAAAAGTACCGAAAAGATTCATCTCTCATCTGAAATTCCAGTCAGTGATTTGTCGATGCTCTCAAATGCAAATAAGGACGAGCTCAAGAAATTGGACCTGGCATGTAAAGATTGGGGATTCTTTCAGGTAAATATTCAGAGGAAATTTAGCATAATTACACGCCAAGAGGTCATTTCATATTACATAGACATTATAATACTTAAGCTAGCAATAATGAACAGTCATTTTATATTAGGTAGACATCGTAAGTAATCCCAACTGTTAGAGATGGAAAATTCATGATTATATCATAAATTCATAATACTAAATTACTAATTACTCCTTCCACTTAATCAGTAGACTCTAATTTCGGATACATTTACAAATAGTGGTTAAAAATCCTCTTCTCGCCAAGTTAAATGTTACCATGAGCAAAAAAGTTGTTTCATCTGGACTAACCATCTACGGGAATAGCTCGGTTAGAGTGTGTGGCTGTTGACCACAAGGTTGGAGGTTCAAGTGCTCCTTCTAGCGAATTTATACTTTATTTTCTGTCTCACCCGGAGAACCAAACAGGCCTCAAATGAAAATTTCTGAACTGATAATATTTTGAAGAGTTCACCTACGCAGACATTCTAACCAATACATACCGGTAACACTAGATATCTCAGTCTTTTATAGCTTCCTCTGCAATAACTGTATTTTCTAAACTGATAATATTTTGCAGGTAATAAATCACAGAGTCCCGAATGAAGTGCTGCAGCGTATAAAGGATGCCACAGCAGGGTTCTTTGATCTCCCATTAGAGGAGAAGAATAAGTATTCAATGCCTGCAAATGACATACAAGGGTATGGCCACACTTATGTTGTCTCGGAAGAGCAGAAGCTAGATTGGACAGATGCACTAATTCTCATCATTTTCCCTTCCAAGTTTCGTAGAATCAACTTTTGGCCGAGCACACCAAAGGATTTCAAGTATGTTCTCTAATCATTATTTGAATGTAAATGACAACTAGCAAGCTAGAATGGTAATCTGCCGCCTCTAAAGTGATATAAAACACTTTAGAGTCGGTGGTGGGGGCCACTTATAGTTGATGGTGGGCAGCTCTTTGCTAAAAAAGCTAAAACGAAAACAGAGGTACTAAAAATTTTATTTTTCAAAATAATAGGGTCAATTAATAAGTTCAAAGTTTGCCCACCTTAAAAAAAGTTATATTGTTGCCCACCTTAATATTTGCTGCGTTCTTTTGTGAAATAGTTTTGTATGAAGTTTAGGAAAATGCAAGTATAATCTTTTTGCATGTTTTTTATGTATACATCGAGTATAATGGTCCGTACCCATATATATGTAACCCATATATATGTAACAAAATATCTTGGAATATAAAATCTTTGCCCACCTTATAGATTTTTTCTCGTTCTGCCACTATCTAGAGTTATAAATCTAGAACATTGGTATAAAAAGTAGAGATTTCCTCAACTCTCCACTAAAGTGATTTTCATCACTCTAGAGGAGCCTCATAGGTAGTTTTTTGCATCTAGATTTCTTCAACTCTTCTCTAGAGTGATTTCCATTTTATCACTCTATAGGAGACTGATTGGTTAAAATTAATTAAAAGGAAGATTTTAGTGATGCAAAGAAACCAAAGAGACATATTCAAATGGGGTTAAAAGAGTGGGAGAGGAGCTCCGTCGTTCCATATCTTTGGCTATGGGAATGGAAAAGGATATTCTAATTGAACAGCACAAGGAGTTGACGCAAGCATTGAGCGTGAACTATTATCCCGCTTGTTCCAAGCTGATCATGTACTGGGCATAAGCCCTCAAACGGACACAAGCACCATATCCATACTATTACAAGAAGATAATATTAATGTGCTAAAGATATGGTACGATGGCGAGTGGGTCCCTATAAATCCAGTTCCAAATGCTCTAGTGGTCAACATTGGTGATGTTATCGAGGTACTTTTCTTCCATCCTGCCTATACCGAGATGTTCTAGTGCATTGAAGGGTTGTACCAAGCCCAATATTGGGACTTAATCTTGGGAAGCATAGTATTACTCAAAATTAATAACATCTCTTTGAAATGTTGCCTATACAGAGATGCTCTATTGCCTTAAAGTCTTATACCTTTGTCAAATGCACAAACCTTCCAGGCACTAGGGACCCAACACCGGGACTTGATCTTATGAAGCATAGTCTTACACAAAATAAACAGCATAATGCTCTTTGAAGTGTTGCCTATATCAAGATTATTCTAGTGCATTTAAGTGTTGTACATGTATTAAATACAAACCTTGAATGCACTTGGGTCCTAGTGTTAAAAGCTGTAGTATTTTTCCAAACGAACGCCCTAAAGCTCTTTTGACACCCCACCCCAACTAGGGATGGCAAAAATAACCGTGGGTTTGGTTATCCGCGGATTTTTACCTGAACGGATCCATTTCAGTTAGTAACTTTCGGGTCCGGGTCCGGGACGGGGAGAGAATAAAATAAGCGGGTCTGGTTTTGGTTCCGGGTATCTAAATACCTAAACCCGAAGACCCGCCCCGAAATATATACATATATATATATATATATATATTTTTATATACATATATATAAACTATTAAACAATAAACATAACTTATTAGCCTAGGGTTTCTTTACTTTTTACTTCCCTAATCCACAGCCGCACAGCACAGACATACGTAACTCACCCACACACCCACTCTCCGTCTCCGGCTCTCCTCTTGACAGCTTGACCTCGTCTAGTCGTCTACCTCTCGTCATCTTCCGACAGTTCGGCCTCCTCTCCTTGAGGCTTTCATCAAGTAACTCTCTCTCTATATATATATCTATCCATGTCTCGAATTAGAGCTCAAAATCTCGAATTCTTTGAATCATAGACTCGAATTTGTGAGATCATAGTTTATCTGCCATAGGTTCCTGGTAGTGATCAATAAATGTGACATTTGCTTCCTCAATATTTCTTTGAAGAACTACACTAAATTCAGTTAGAGGATGCCTTGAAACTGAAGTCGGAGATAATTCTATGGAGATACTTTCTTTATATAGTTTTGACCTTCATTTTGACCCACAGTAGGAATCAACATAACATTAAGGCCTCGTTTGGTTAACGAAAAGGAAATTAATTCTCCTATCTTTTCCATGGAGGTGGGAAAGTAATTTTCTTGTCAAATTTTCTTTCTTGTGTTTGGTAAACCATGAAAAATATTTAGGTAAGAGTATTATTGTCTAGAATTTGTGTAATAAATGTTTGGAAATCATATGGGAAAATCAATCCCATGTGTTTTGGGATGAATGGTTTTACCCCCTACTTTCCTTTATCTCGGGAAAGTATTTTCGGAATTTGTGCTTACCAAACAAAGGAAAGGAACGACTTTCCTTTTCCGAGTAATAAATTCCGTGAACCAAACGAGGCCTTAATGTATTTTGTATTGTGGATATGGAGTATGAAACGGAAAATCTTTTATTACGTATTGTATTCATGCAACTAGAGTGTTGTTTAATTGCTAAGTGTGAGGCTTTTGGCTTTATCTTCATGAGATTTGGATTTAGATTTGATGAAGTTTGTTTGAAAAAAATAGCACTGTTGAATGTTTGTGTAAATACAATGGCCTTTTTTCAAAATAATAATAATAATAATTTTCGTGGGTACCTGTGGGGTATCCGGACCTAAAACTGCCGGTTCCAAGCACTACCCGAACCGATTTACATGATTCTAGGGTTGGGGCTGGGGCTGGTCCGCGGTTCCGGGGATGGGTAATACCTACCCGGCCCCGACCCGACCCGTTGTCATCCCTAACCCTAACCCCAACCCTTCCTTTTTGTTGGATTACTAAAGATTTGGCCTTTTCCTTGGATTGTTACAGACTTGGAGTAACGGGAAGTACAATAGCATTGAACACAGGGCGGTGACAAATGAGAACAAATCCAGGCTTTCCTTTGCATCGTTTTTCGTCCCACACGATGATGTGGAAGTCGAGCCATTTGCTCATATAGTAGAATCGCATAGATCTAAGAGGATGTACAAAAAGTTCAGTATGAAGACTGCCTCAGGCAAACCATGAACAGGAAAATGGAAGGAAAAGCACTTAAATGGCAAATAATGAAACTTAAGCATATAATCCATCTCATAAAAAAAATATGGAAAATGATTGAGAAAACAATTAAGCTTTGTGAGAAGTTAGAAAAAGAAATGAGGAAAGATTTTCTTCCTAATCAACCAAAGAATTGGATTCCATGAAAAAACCAAAGAAGTTATAGAACATTTCACCAAATCACCCCATCTCTTTTTTCAACTTCTCTTAAAAATTAGCAGTCTTCAATAATTTTCCAACATTTTTATCAAACGCACCCAATCTTAACTTTTAACCTCTTTCAATTTTCTTTACAGTTAAAGATAGAGTAGAGGGCTCTTTTCTTGTGATTATTTATTATTCTATTGGGTTTATGTGATGCAGAGATTTAAAATAAGAAAAGTCACTTGCTTACTTTCTTATCCTCTAGTGGTATAGATAATGTAGCATAAGCCTAAAAATAAGAGGACAAAACTAGAAAAGGATATGCTAAAACCAGAATGGATGGGAAAACAAGATATATCAATCAAATTGTTTTTCTCTTTTCGAAGTACTCTTTGTCAATAACAAAAAAATCTAGTGACATGAGTCAAATTTGAATTTAATGGGATGTGCTCTAATAAAAAATGTATGTGCCCCTATCATTAACCAAAATTTATCCAAACCTACTAAGTCTAATAAATGATGCAACCATTACAAGAATATTTTATTCACTACAAAGACATGAATCTTTTGTATTGTGTGACATTTCACCAGTTACACAGCTAGTAAAAAGGTTATTACATCTGACAAACACAAAGGTATTTGACCACATAGAGAGCAAGGAGATAAATATTTACAAGGTATCGTTCTCGCTCTAACTATAGATATTTATACTACAAATTAGAGTTTTACTATTCATCGACAACGACCGCTAACTTTAATAATCTAGTGGTCACAAACTATTTGCATAAATTCAAAAGTTTAGATAAGTTGTGGCAATTATGTAATATTTAACAATACTAAAAGTCAAATTTAATACATTTCTTAAAGGACAATAATTCACAAACCACTACTCCTTCCCACACCCTCCCCCCGGATTATTGTTTTCCTCTATAAAAAAAAAATGGTGTTCTCTAAAATAATAATAAAACAAAAGTACTTTTTTTTAATAAGAATGTTATTTTGTTAGATTATTAATGTTTTATACTTTTTATTGAAGAAATTGAAGATATTTGTATTGCAAAAAATATTAATAGATTCAGTTCCAATGGTATTTTGATTTAATTTGGACCAAATAGGAACGGTCATATATTTCCTATAAACTATGTCGACTATCTAATACTTTCAAATGAAAATATTGGTTATTTAATCTTTTTCATAATTTTGTTTGTAAATAATTTATTAACTTTTCTTTTATTCTATATAAAAAAAATCTTAAGTTAAATCTATAAAGTTTTACATAACCAATTTTTATGATACAACTTGATTTAGTAAATCTGTCAGGTGCACGTTAAATTTGATAAAAATAGTGATGATTTTAGGTAAAAACTACATATTTATTTTCATACAGTGTTATACAATACTTTACTTATTTTAATCGCTATTCTACTAAAATATTATGTAAAAACTACATTTGCATCGGGTTAAGAGGTTAGCTTATGTGGTATGAGATTAACTTACCTTGACATTCACTAAGGCTCAATCCCACTATTGGTGGAATTCTTATCCCTTTTCCCAACCATTGCTCCAATGGACTAAAAAAACATATAATAATGGTAAAATTTTTGATTGTGATCTTGGATAGACCCTGAACAATGGTCGTACGTATGTTTTTTTTTAAAAAAAAAAAGAAAAAGAAAAAAAAGAAAACTTGAATTATATTAAACATTGAACATGTTTTTTAATCGCACAAAATATATTTTATATTTTTTAAAATTTTTGATAGTGCCAGATAGTACGGGCATATCATGTGTCCAAATTTTCTCTCTATCAATAGAGGTTCACTTAATTAAATCTTACAATTCTCTTATTTTGTTGGGATGGAGGTAGTTTTACCGATTTGGTGGTTTGTTGGTTGGGAGTATATTGGTGAAAGGATGTACGGTGAATTGTATGGGGTGGTGATGATTTGATTGTCTAGCGGAGGTGGCGAGTAGAGACTTTTAACATAGGGGTTAAGGTTATTTGTTGAATGTGTATGATTCAAAGAAGGTTAATTCAAAATTTGATGTTCTTAATTATTTTATAACACAATCAACTAACTAAATCTCACACAATAAAAATAAGGTGTATTTTTTATATTTGATTAGGTCAAACTAAAGTTTCACCAAAGGATACCAAAGTAAAAGTTAGATCATCCATTTAAGACAAAGTATATCTACAATCAAATGCAATAAACAATTAAAATATTAATTAATATAGATTTTTATTAAATTAAGAATAGCTTAGGTGCTACAATATTTATTTGGAGTGTCATAATTTTAATAAGTGAAATAGTGCCGGACGGCACGAACAAACTGTCTATAGTAAAAACCAAAGGTGAAAGGTAGATCATCCATTTAAGACAAAGTATATATATAATCAAATGCAATAAACAATTAAAATATGAATTAATATTGATTTTTATTAAATTAAGAATAGCTTAGAGTGCTACAATATTTATTTGGAGTGTCGTAATTTTAATAAGTGAAATAGTGCCGGACGGCACGAGCAAACAGTCTATAGTAAAAAAACAAAGCACTCATTGTTTGATGGAGACCACTACTTTTAAAATCTAATAGCCCAAATCGATTTACACAGATCTAAAGGTGAAAAGTAAATCTTCACTCAATATTAATTGTATTTATTTTCTTCTCCTTAACTCTCTGTCCCCTAATTTTCTCCATTCTATCTCTTACTTTCGAAAAAAAAATCTATAAACTTATACTATTTCTCTTGCTATAATCTATCCGCTCCCATGGAAGAATCAACACTTGCCGGCACCCTCCCACTAATGCTACATACTCATTTCTATCAGCAAAAATAATTTATTTTTTATCTTTCTTATTTTTATTTTTACTTGATCTTAGGTGTAAATGGCATGAGAGTGACCAAGTATATAGCTATGTGGTCAATTGACTTCACTCAGTCTATAATTTTTCGTAATAGTATCAGGTGACATTGGTATATCTCAGAAAATATTTTTTTATTATGTAATTTATTTTTTTAGGTTAGTGCTATTAATGCTCTACAAAAAATACTCTTATCATTCTAAAATATTCTTTAGTGACAAAAAACGTGTTCCAAAAAATTAATGTAAAGTATCACTATATATTATTTTTATTATATTGTTTGGGCACGGGCATTAACCTAGTGGGCAATAAGACATTAGCGATATACAATAGTCCGCCCACAACACACTAGGGTCTATATTCTTCTTGCTGTGCCAAATAGGGACGTAACATTTACAAACAAAAATATCAAAGCAATAAAACATTAACTAAATATATTATGGAAAAAGAAACACATCTATGATTTTGGATTAGTTCAGCAAATTACTTACCTCGAATAGATTCTCTGAAATGGCAACTCCTCTAGTATACAACCATATCGACATTTGTAACTGTGGTCACTCTATCAATTAAAGGAATAGCAAATGTACAATTAAACGACAGTCACTTAGCAGTATGAGTAAAATCAAAACCGTCTAATTCTGGAGGAATATAAGGAACTGATAAAAATCTAATGTGAGTTGCCTGAGTCAAAGTCGGCACAAAAGTTCAGAATCAAGAAGAAATTATTCGAGGATTAGCGCCAATTAACAGAAAGAACAAGGAAACCCCAAGTATTTGTGATGAAACTTTTTTTCTTGTACGCAGTGAAAACAACAAAGACAACCTTCCAAAGCCATAGTTCCAATTCCCAAAGGCTTCGCCTCTTGCCGAAGCAATTATGGCTTTGCTAGATGATCATACTACTTTGAAAAATGGTTCATTACTCTCGCAATAGCTGTACTTGGTCGGGCAATAGAGACACCCTTCCCAAAAGTGAGAAAATTGACACTAAGGGCTTGTTTAATTTGAATTTTAGAAAAGGAATTGGCATTGGGGATTCTAGAAAGGCTCCTTTGCTAAATCAGGATTTCCTTTTTATTGTTGGGTTAAAGCTGAAATTCTCCTCTCCTTGCATTGCATTGAGAATTTATTGCTAATGTTAGAAAAAATAGAAAAAGCAATAATTAATCAAGTTTCCAAAATATATACTTTATAGAGTTTTATATTATATTATAAGTAATTTTTTACCCTTTAAGTTTTGATAACAGATTGTTTGTTAAATAGGGGTAGTTTTGTAAATCAAAAAGAACTAGGAATCCTCTTAGCTTTCCCCATTCAAATAGCGCGCAGTAAGAATACGGAATGTTGGATTATAGCAAAAGACAACAATTTTCTAGAGGCACTACAAATTGAAAACATGGATTTTTCTATTAACTGGGAATCAATCTTAGACCGAAGAACATGATCCTCCTTTGCACAAAAACAAAAAACCAACAGAAAGTAATCAAAGCACTTGGCTATAAATACAACCAAGCAGCAAGACAAATAACTTGCCTATAAATTCAACTGAGCAGCAAGACGTAGAAATAATTTTTGAAGTTTTTAGATATATACGAATAAAAAGATGGGTCCGAGTGAAACGGTAGTGGAGGAACAGGACATTCCCACTTATGCATCGTCTCTACCGGTACCAAATGTGCAAGAAATGGTGAGAAAGGATCCTTTAAACGTACCCGAAAGATACATTAGGGACCAAGAAGAGATGCTCAAGACTACTGATAAAATTCATCTTTCGTCTGAGGTTCCAATTATTGATTTGTCAATATTGCTCTCAAATGCCAACGAGGATGAGCTCAAGAAACTGGACCTGGCATGCACAGATTGGGGATTCTTTCAGGTAATTAAATATATTCAAAATAACTTTTACACACCAACAGCCATGGGCACTCCCAATACATCCGGCAAACACCCCTACTTTTTATTTTTATTTGGTTGTTCACAATCCAGCAAGTAGTATGTTATTTAATTATAAATAATTAAATATAAATTTGATAAAACCTTACGCGATCGTCAAGAATCCAATATATAAAAATTTCAAGAATTAAGAGGCCTTTACGAATGACCATAGAAATGTTATCAAATATTTTTTGGTACTAATATTTCTGTCTCATTTTAAATGTCTGGTTTTTTTAATGGACAACGGTAGATTTTATAGATTGGCCTAGTGCTTCTACGGGGATGGGTGATAAGAAAAAAATGGACAGATGTAAGCTAACTAGCAATAATGAATGGGCATTTTATATTAGTTCGTTAATCAATAGAGTCTTAATTTGGGAAAATTCGCGTACCATGAACAAAAAGGTCGTTCCATCCAAGGCAGCAACTAGCTGGAATAGCTCAGTTGGCTAGAGCGTGTGGCTGTTAACCACAAGGTCGGAGGTTCGAGCCCTCCTTCTAGCGAATTAAAAATTTTGTTTTCCGAAGCATCTAGGCCAACCTCTAGGAGAGTAAGTGGAAGTATAATTTCGCCAAGAGAAAGAGAACCAAACAGGCC